>VWPW01016040.1:859920-1563144 GCA_013389825.1 Crypturellus undulatus | reverse complement strand
CGAGCGCCGTCACCGGCGCCGCAACGCGCGAGCGGAAGTGGCGAACAGGAGCCGGGGGCGGAAGCGGCCTCGAGGTTGGGCGGAAGCGGCCTCGAGGTTGGGCGGAAGTGGCCTCACGGGTGGGCGGAAGCGGCCTCACGGGTGGGCGTGAGGGCAGCGCCGTGTCGCGGCGGGGGAGGCGGCGGTTGGGGCTGTCCGGGGCTCGCAGGGGCAGCGGGGCCGGCCCTGGCCGCCGGCAGGGCCGAGCCGAGCCGAGCGGGGTGGTGGGGGTGTCTCGGTAGGTGCTGCCCGCGAGGGGGGCGCCCTGTGGCAGCGGCGTGGAGCTGGGGCGCCCCTGTTGTGGGGACCTGCGCCGGGCGGGGCGTTGGGTGTGATGAGTTCGGGGGTGGTTTGCGACCGCTGTGATAAGTGCCGCTGCCCGGCCCTCTCTGTTACCGGTGCCACAGGCAAGGTAGCCCTGTGCGTTTCAGAAACGCGTCGGCGTTTGCCTGTGAGAGAATTGCTCTTTAGTGAGGGCAAACAAAAGGCCATTGTTCCTAATCTGCCCTTATAAAGTACGATAACCCATTAGTTCACAGGTACCTGGATCAGCCTTTCTTAAATGTACCATTAATAGCTTTACGTCTGCAGTGGCTACTTTTTTTTTTTTTTTTTTTTTTCAGCCATAACTTGTTTTCCTAATGCATGCTGGATGAGCAAAGTGTGGAATTAATTACTGCTGAATCATAACAGATTCTTAAACAACAGACAGCAAGTTTCTTGTGAATGAAGAACAGGCCAAACCTTTGTGACACTGCTTTTATGTGCTGATGTTGCCTTCTTAAACTGTTGTTCTGACTGTTTTGGTGTAGACTTATTTGGATTGTAATGAGTCTCAAGAGATTACTGGGTCCCATATTTTGCTTTGTCTTGGATAATAATAAAACATGAGTTATATCTTAAATAGGCATATTTATAGTGTTAATATTGTATTTAGTGTAGTAGTACTACTGTAGTAGTATATAGGTACTGGTATAATGTAATGGTATTATAAATCTAAAAAAAATGTTTTTGTATGCAGAATGGAGACTGATTACAATCCTATGGAGATGAGCAATAATATGGGCTTTGAAGAAGATTCTGATTATAGACACTTTGATGGAGCAGATGTGAAAGATATGAGACTAGAAGCAGAAGCTGTTGTGAATGATGTTCTCTTTGCCGTCAGCAACATGTTTGTCTCAAAAATCCTTCCATGTGCAGAGGATGTGGCATATATCAACGTGGAGACCAGGGAGAGGAACAAATACTGCCTCGAGCTCACAGAAGCAGGACTTAGGGTAAAATATTTTGCGTACAGTTTGTAAAGTCTCTTTGTTTTATAATGATCGTTGTTGAAAATGTATTTAGAATAGTATTTGAGTGGCATCAAAAGCAGCCTACATATTTCTCTTGTATTTTTAAGATAACCAGTCCCACATGCATTTGCGTAGAAAGTGCACCTAAAAGTGTAACTTTAGTGAACTACTGCAACTTTAACTAAAGTTCAGCTTTAACTAGTTATTTCAAATGAAGCAAGAAGAGGAAAATATTTAAGGTACACACAAGATGATGAAGACTGAAGCTGATAGTAGGCAAATGTGTTGCAGAAAACTTCAGTAGTTGGGTTTCTCAGCTACCTAAAAAAGGTAGGTAGGAATACTGTAGGTATGTAACTTTTTTGCAACATTTATATTACTTGTGCAGAAACCTGTATGTTAGATTTCTTTTCAAAGAAAGGATTTTACTAATATCTGAGTTTGGGACCAGAAAAGAGTATTTGAAACTGTCTATATGTTATGTTATTATTAAGTCCCAGAGTAAAAAGCACTGATTGCAATTTAAATCAAGTATCTTTGTCTGTACATTACTGTACTACCAGGACTGCAAAAGTTGGACTTTGATTTCTCTGCTGTCCCTGACAAGGTGATGTTAGTCACAAAGATGTGACCATTGGTTTCTTTGTTACAGGTGGTAGCTTATGCTTTTGATCAGACCGATGACAGTTTGCAAACTCCCTACCATGAAACCGTCTACTCCTTATTGGACTCTCTCAGCCCTGCATATCGAGAGTTTTTCGGAAATGCATTACTGCAAAGACTAGAAGCTTTGAAGAAGGATAGTCAGTCATGATTCATTCTGAAGTGAGGAGGTTTTGTTAATGCTAAAAGGAATCTTTAGTGTAAGGTACTGAAATCTTTCCTACAAACATAGCTTGAGCCTTGTTTCTTGTATTAATATCTAATTCATTGTAGTATTGATATGTAACATTTTGCTTGAGTGGGCTTGTTAGCTTAAAAGGACGAAAAAGTCGCTGAATAAATTGTAAAAAGCTTCTTATTTTCTTTTTGTTGTAAGTAAACAATTTATGTTCTAAGACATTCAAAAACGTGATCTCTTTTCAGTGTTATCGATGTTTTTGTTATCTAAAATTCTAGAAAATATCTTGGTGAGAACTATTTAGAGCCTGAATGTTATACATGCAAGTAGTCATCTTTCTTTTTGTACTTCATGATTATTTTCAAATCTGCTTTTTTTAAAATAGAAGTTAACTACTTGTTTTACCTAATTAATGGGAACTACTGTTTTACACAGAATAGTTTCAGCTTGTTTTGCTATGCTTAAATCAGAAAATTTTTGCTTCAATAATGAGAAAGATGGCTCTCAAACACTTGAGCATTGCATATATTTGGTGACAGTGAGTTAAAAACAAGTCTTGCTTGATCTGTCCTCGTCTGTGACAGCTCCAGCAAACTATAATAGTAACAGGATGTGCTGTTAATATATGAATGTATTGTCTCAACTGCAAATGAGCTAAGCACAGAAGTAAGTTAGGGTATAAGGGGCTACACTTTCATCAAGATGATACATATATATGTGTGTATATATATGTATGTGCGCTATATCGTAACTGTTGGGAGGCTCCACTCTGGCCTGTTTACTATTCTGAATGTGTTTACCTGATATACAGGTAATACCCTAGAGTATTTTTGCTTCAGCCTTTGCTTTCTATAATACAGTACTTTAGTACTCCCATGTATTCCCTTTTTGCCCTCTGTTGTGAAGCATCCTCTTTTGATGAATATTGAATAAACACTGTAATATTAATTGCATTGTACTGGTTTGCAACCAAAGGCTGTATATGAAATTTTTATGACTTATACCAAACTGGAAGATGTAACTTGTATTTTCTACTTAAAAGTTGGTACTAATATCTTTGTAGATCTATTGTTCTTCAGGTTTTCAACTGTATATTGAATAGTAGACATTTTAAAAGTTACAGTTGGCTAGGAATGTTAGTACTTGAAAAAAATTTAAAATTCTCTGACGATGATACATTTTGTATTCTTTTATTGCTCAGTATTGGTGCATCTTTATTTTAATAATCCTGCTTTTATTCCATGCTCTTTAGATCTCTGGGTATGTGCTTAGAGATGGATTATTAGCTCTTGTAAGCTTGCAAGTTCCATTGGCTTCAGACTACAAGAGCTAATGATTTACATAGATAACTATCTACATTGATTTACAGCAGCTGAGAATTGGTCATATTAATTGAAGAAGTCTATTAAAGCACTTACAATAGCTTCTGTTTTCTAGAGCTTAATTTAATATTTACTTCATTATCTTTTTAGGTTGAATTTCTGGGCACTCCTGCTCTAGAGTGTGCTTTCATGCTCTAAGAACTGATCGTAGGCTCTCTTTTGCACACCGCTCTGTGGCACATGGTTAGTCCTCTGTGAGGAAAATGTACTTTACTGACTTTATATTTGAATATGTTCCCTTGCAACTATTTATTTTTATTTGTTAATTTTCAATGACTAAAGCATTAAATAAATGCAACAGTGTGTTGTATTTTTATTGGGGGGGGAGGACTGGAACAAACCAAGGTCTGTTTCCATAAACACAGTTTTGATTTGAAAACATAATCTTTGGTTGCAAACTCACAATTACTGAAATTTCAGTGTGTGAGGGGAAGAAAAGAAAAAAGGGGAATTGTAAAGAAGGAAGGGGAGAGGAAATGTTAGATGGGGAATGTAACCAAGGTACTGATGTACTGTTAGCTTTTTTTTTTTTTTGAGACACTTTTATAATGCTGTGTCCTTTATTAACATCTGAGAGAGAGTTTCAAAGCCTGTGTTTTGTAAGTGTTAGAAGGAACCTCTGTTGTCTGTTTCAATACACTGCAGTGCAACTAACTCAAAAGCAATAAAGCTATGTCATCCCACTCTTTCTTATTCTGGATTTGCTAATCTGAAGAAAACATGGTTCTTATACATGGAATAGCTGCATGGAGCTTCTTCAAAGTGCTGACAAGAGCTGTATTCTGTAGGTCTCCTTGGCCGGTTGTTTGTTTTCATAATCTGAACGGGCAGCCCTACCTCTTTCAGCTCTTAATCCATAAATTGCACATTTCCTGTGGGCAAGATTATGCACTATTAGTAGAAAGAAAAATCAAAACATGGTATCTGACATAGGTAATCCGTTGCCATCGTTAAAAAGCCTAAACGACTGCTTCCCCTCTGAGATGCTCTGTGCCAAGGCCGTTAAGGATGATGCATTTAGTGCTGTCCAGGTGAAGGTAGGCCCGGGTCACCTCTCTGCCTCAATGAGGGGAACAAAGTTTCCTCCTTTAGGGATGAGCCCCACACAAAGGGCTTAAGAGAAGGCGTGTCTTAAATGCTTAAATGACGCCCACAATTGTGAATGCTTCAATTGATGGTCTGTGCCCTTCCTGAGCTGTGGGAAAAATAACGAAAACCACCTTGCTGGCAAAACCTACAGTGAAAGCTTTTTTTTATTTTATTCTTCCCCTTGTAAGGGCACTAAGGGAGGAGAGGCAATCCCCATAGCTGCAGTAAGGCTCCCCTGCCCTGGGCCCGAGAGAGGGGCACGCAGCCTGCGGCTGTGCTGCACGTTGCAGCTCTCCTGCCTTTCCCTCGAGGAGGCGGGGGACAAGGCCCAGCAAAGTGCCCAGCACCCGGGCGGAGCGGGGCCCCGCGGTCGCTTAGCGACAGCCGCGTCCCCAGCGGGCCATGGCGGAGGCAGCGGCGGCAGCGGCTCCCGTGCGCAGCCAGCGCGTCTTCCTCAACCACCTGGACTCCTACTGCGGCCGCAGCCTCGGCGAGGTGGCCGCAGCGCCCCGGGCACAACTCGGGGGGCTGCCGATGAGGGCATCGGCGGGCACCGCGGGAGCGGGGAGGTCACGGGACGCCACAACGGTCCTGGCGGAGGCCGTGGATGGCCTCAGGGCACAAGTCCCTGAGAGCTGGGGGGACGTCTGTGCCGTCCCGGGACAGGGCCGAGGGAGGCCACGCTCGACCCGACATCTCTCGTGTGTTGCAGTATTTGTCCAAGTGCGTTGTTGGGGCCTCGCTGGAGGAAGTCGGAGAGGAGGAGGAAGAGGAGGAAAATGCATCAGATGCTGAAGCTCCTAACTGGAAAGGAGGCCACAAACCCAGGGAGGGAGTCTACCAAGTGGTGGGAACTCTTTCCAAACCAGAGGGCAATAAACCATCTTTTGCAGTGGAAACCTATGCAGTGAGTAGTAGTCTTGTTATCTCAGGTCACCATCAGACAAGACCAGAAATACTGTGAGTCCTTTAAAATGACCCATGTTAACAGTCTTCTGTTGCTGCTGGAAGTTTTATACATGTTTTATTACCTCTGCTTCCTATGTAGTCATCCATTCCCTGTTGGGTCTGATCCACCAAATGTTACAATTAGGAGACTTACATACATAAAAATTTGACTGCTTTGATTGGAACACGATATACCCCATGAGCCACAAGCCTGTTTCTTTTTATCGGGAAAAAAAAAAAAAAAAAAAAGCGTCAGCAACAGGTATCTCTCCCACCTCTCCTATGTATTTTAGCACCATTTTAAGCATATTGGCGTTTGGACCAAAATTCAGTGTCTTTCCTTGCTAACACTGGACTCACTTTTAAGAATGTGGTTGCTTAAGATTTTCTAACTGTAAGATTGCCTGTAAGTGTCTCACACTGGTTATCTAGAATCTCTTCAAACATTTGAAATTTCTGACAGAAACATCCATATAGCTGAGCTGTTCAATCAGAAAATTATGGCTAGTGATATTTATTCTTTGTTGCTGCTCTCATGAAACTGTTTCTTGGACTGCTGCATACAGCATGCTATCATTCCTGTTGAATGAGATTATTTTGCAAATAAGCTGACATTTTTATGACCTTCACCCTTCTGCCAGATGATAAATATTAAAAATACTGGGAAAAAAATGAACGTCTTTTTTGATACAATTGCACTGAAGATATAAATCCTAAAATTCCACTTAAAATTTTATCTCTTTTAAACCACATTAATATATGTTGTAGATTGGATGTTTTCCTATTTAACTTATGCATCATCCTTACTTTTATATGACTGACATAGTTCAATAGTCTTATAGTCTTATGAATTATTCTAACATCCTCTTCATAAGTCTGCATGTGGGAAAACTACATTCTATCAGCAAGTTTAACTTAAAAAAAAAAGGATTTTTTTTAAGTTTTCTCTCTCTTTCTTTTCCTTCGTTCCTCCCTTCGTTCCTCCCTTCGTTCCTCCCTTCCTCCCTTCCTTCCCTTCCTTTTCTTCCTTCCTTCCTCCCTTCCTTTTCTTCCTTTTTCTTCCTTTTTCTTTCTTTTTCTTTCTTTTTCTTTCTTTTCTCCTTTTAATGAGGGTTTCTAACTTTTTTTTTCCACAGGTCTCTTCTCGAGATGAACTTCTGAGTTACTTGCTTGAGTGCGACATCATTTTATATAATATCACTGAGGATGCAAAGCAAATTGAGGAAGCAACATGGGCTGCCTCTGGTTAGTACAGCCATCAGCTGAATGGAAAGTTGATGCAGTACATATGTATATATATATATATATTCATATATTATATATAAAATTATATGATGACTAAATTATACTCTTCTATTCATAGCATCATAAGTTCTAGGGGAATCAACAAACTATAATCTACGTTTAATTATTTTACTCTATCCTAAAATAAGAAGACTTTTTCTACAGTTCTGTGGATTATTCTGTTTCGAGGGAGAGAAGGAAACTTTTTTTGCAGTATCTCAGCAGTCAGTAAAGATTAATGATTTCCTGGCATAGCTGTTTTTTTTTTCTTCCTCTCATGTTAATGTAACTCTTTATTGACATACTATTATTTGATTAGTTATTACATGTATTTTATACTAAGCCAAAAAATGTGTATTTCCTAAAAAGTGGATATAATGTAGAACATTATAACAGAGCTGCTTATGCAGCTTTTATATAAAAGCAAAAAAAAAAAAAGCTGTTTAAGAAATACAGTTTACAATAAAAATATCCCTTTTCATTATTGAACAGCACTACGTACAGAGATGCAACATTTTGAGACACTGAAGATATTCATTCTCATTTCAACAGTAATGACCTGGGCTAAAAGCAAACCCCTTGACCCAGTAAGCAATAAAAAATACTTCATTTTCACTGAATGCTTTCTATTAAATATATGCAATTAAACTGTTTCAGTATTCATCTCAATACTAGTAAATTAGGTTCAGCAAGTCTCTTCTTCTTGTCGTACTTGCACCTGAACCACTGCTTGCTCCAAAATTGTTAAATTTACTCTACTCCACTAGGCAGAGTACTTTAGGCACTGGACTATAAGGAGTGGGGAGACTTATATGCAAAAATCAGGTACTGTTTGACAAGAGGCAACACCTATACTAACCAAAATATATGCTGTCTTTCAGTTATACAACAAAATCTTAATATATTTTTAGTGAAATACATACTTTAACAAGTTTATTTATGGATAAATGCATATCTCTGCATATATTGTTGTGGGATTGTCAACAAGAATCACATAGTACATTGTTATCTGTGTCTGGTTTCAAATTTTTTCATGTTTATATAATGCTATATGTAGAAATAGACTTCCATATATTTTAAAATATAAGATGTACTTGAAAAGTTTGTAAATATTGAATTTTTTTAAATGCCTGAAATATTAAGAATTTCAAATAAAAACATTTCTTTTAAACCCTTTAAAATGGTCTTTAAAAATGTTGTTTAAGGGATGTATAACATTCATGTTTTTCCATCCTAGGAGGATTTAGATATTGTTTTTACTGATGAAGATTATCGCAGAAGAAAATCTCATCCTAACTTTACCGATCACATAAATGCTGAAAAACTTGTTCTCAAACTTGGAAAAAATGTATGTAAATAATTTGCTTAAGTATAGGTAGTTGGGTCTTTGTGCATTATCTTAATGAAAGAAGTTATCAGTAGTTTAAAAAAAAAAATGAAGCTATGTTATTCTCCTGATGAATGCAAATAACACCTGTTATTAATCAAGTACAAAGAAGGCAGTAATCTCTTCTGAAATACATGTCTATATAATATAAATCTCTACCTTCCAAATTCTGTCTTTTTTCCTTAGGAGGTAATTAAATAATGCTAATCTCATTCAAACAAACAAACAAACAAACAAACAAACAAAAACCCACTTGCTTCAGCAGCTGTTTTGGAGAGAATCAAAGTTGGAGACTTTCTGGGGAAAGGAAACTCAAGGCTGGAAGAAGGTAGAGGGAAGCTAGATGAAAGAAGGTAGAAGGCATATTATCGTAGTTTTACATGAAAGTAGCATCTCTCTTGAAATATTAGCATGTTATGTTTTCTCACTGAAATGGTTAGAAAATGGTAAATACTTCGGTAATTTGAACCTCACCTAGCATGTTCCTGGACAGACTAAGCACATAGAGCAGAGAGCTTGTTGATTTTAATCCACCCTTGTAACTTGTTTTAAAATTGTGGACAAAGAGCTGACCCAGAATATCTAGAGCAAATATTATCTCTTTATTTGTGTTTTATATTCATTACTTTATATGTATTTTTTATTCATTTCCTTCACCTTCACTTGTCTCTGCCTGATTAGACTATTAATCTTCTTATAGAACAGATCTCTTTTGGGAGCTATTATTATATAAATAACATCTGTGGCTCAGATCTTACTTCCTGACTGGAGGAAACTGACACTTGTCTCTAGAGTCTGTGGAAGCTGGGAGAGAGAACTGGCAGACAAGAAAATATCCTGAGTGAAGAAGTCATTTGGTTACTCTGTTTGTGTGCTAGCAGTCTTCCATAGAGAGGTATAGGTGAAAACTGAAAATTAGTTAATTCAGCCTCCATAACAGAAATTGATATGACTAATGATGCAGGAAAATAAAAGATCATTTTTACTCTGAATTTAATATACAAATTGTTGGGTTTTTTACAATCTGCTGAGAAAAGAGCATTAGTAATTGTATTCTCCTCTTACATGGGTTTAGCAGTACAGAATACCAGCAAAATTCGTATTACAAACTGGAAAAAAAATAGAGTGGTAAATGACTGCTATGTTTCCTGCACTAACATAGATGTCTAAGATCATGGTATAACTCTTACGATATTAGAAACATGAAAATTGCAACAGAACCTGATAAATTCTGCCTGCAACAGCACGTAGATGAACTATTGGCTCAATTATGTTTGAGTATTCTTATGTGCTGAATCATCACATAACCAAACTAATAATACGATTAGCTTTTATGTGTTTGTAATGCTGCACGTTAATATAGAGGGCAGTGTATGGCTACAGATTGTTCCACTAAGTACTGCCACTTGAATATGTTGAAAATATGCCCCTTGTAGGCCTTCCAGATAGACCACATTTTCCTTCAGGGCTTGTGTCAACGGGTACCCTTGTTCCTGATTTATTCCTGGAAGTGCTTTGGAAAAGGAAGTCTTGTAAGCATCTGTTTTCATCAAATCAGTGTTATCCTGCTTCATTGATAAGTGAAGATTTCCGGATTACACTTCTTACTAATACCTAAAATCGGTGCTATCTGAAGATTCTTCATCAGCAGGGTAAACACTGCAAAGAGCTCAGAAGAAAATGCTAGGATTCAGCAGCCATACCAGTCATATGGACAAGATTTTGCCCCTAAGACTATACGAGTTTCTGAGTTCCCCACTCTGCCCCCCCCCCCTTTTTTTTTACCTCCTTTTGGAGTGCACATCAACAGCTCTTGTTACTTAGGCGAGATTTCACCCCTCTCAGTTTGGCTATTTCCCACCTTTACTTTTCTTTAAATTGAGCAGGAGTTGTGAGCTGAAAGTATTTGCTTTTACTACAACTTTTACCTGTGTTTCAGGGGATCCAGTCTGTGTAGCTGTTCTTTGAGAGAAGCCACTGTCTCCAAGGTCCTGCTGAATTCAAATCTACCACAGATAGCAAAACATCTCCTTGTTTCCTGGCTGGGTGTTCAGTGGCACCGAGCCCACGAGCCCATGAATTTTGACCTATTTCCCACCTCAGTCATTTTGCTAGGAAAACAAAAACAAAAACAAACAAACAAAAAATCCACACCCACAAAAAGCTCTACCAAAACAAATCAAAACATCCCACTGCTGATTATAATGGCTAGAATGTGACATCTAGTGGCTTTATTGAATATTACACAACTTGAAGATCCTCACCAATGATCTGGACATGTGTCCAAAGTTTGTATTTCAGAGAGCTATAGCAGAGGGTGCCAAACCGGTTTGTGTTTCACAAATGGCCCAAATGACTAGTTACCTCTTATTTAGAGGCTTTCCCAAAAGGCATTTTTTTTTCTTCCAGCAGAATACCAGGATCCTTACAGCACACTTCTTCCTGTGGCAGGTGTATGGTCCATAACAAATCTGGGAGTTACTCTTTGGGTACAAATTGTTTCTTTCTGTCATAATAATAACCAAGAATCTACCTCTAGGAACTCTTTTTCCATCTGTGTTCTATTGTGATTTTAATCCATTTCATATAATTACTATAAAGCTGTTATATTCAACTGAGTTGAGATACAGTTTTTATTACAAAGTTTAGTTTTACAGATAGATACATAAAAATACAGACCCAGATCCAAATACATTGCTGTATAGCCCTTCATATGGCAGGGCTTTGCTTTGCTTGTGTAATGAAAGATTGGCTGACTGATTTCTTACAGTTTAAAGATGATATCAAAAGGTGGGGGGTTTATTTGTTTGTTTGTTTGTTTTGTTTTGTTTGTCTTTTTCCCCCTCCACAAAATGTAGATATCAAATCTGAGCATTTACTGGCTCTGGTGGTAAATGCAGGTTAATTAGTGATATCTATATAAGATAATATATAGGATCTTTACAACATGAAAATTATTTAATATCTTTGTATCAATTTTAAATATCTCAGTATGGTTGCTCCTAATTTAAAAGATCCCCACTTCAAAGTTTTCATTATTAAGCTGATTTTAAAAGTATCTATATTTTATGTATATCCATCTTCAAAGCTGATCGAGCAGTAACATTTTACACAAGAGAGGAATTTATGGCATGATTATCATAATGGACAGCACAAAAAAATTGGAGATTGATCATGATCTGTGTTTAGGAAGATACTGGTACATATCACATTTAAAATTTTGTCTCAAAATCAATGTACAGTGATTCTAAAAGTACTGGACCATTATTTCCCACATTTTCAGGAAGTCAAATACAAATACAATGCTAGTAAAGAAAAGCTTCAAGAGTTTTCAGAATTATTTTCCCTGAAACCAGAATGTTGAAGCACATTATCCTGTTCATTTTGTTGAATCACATACCTCCAATTTCTCAACTTTTTTTTTTTTAAGAATCTCAGTTCAAATTTAAACAGATTAGTTCTGATTGCAACTCTATTTTTAAGGAAATATTAGCAGTATGGCATATAACTAAAAGTTATGTTAAAAAATGATCTTGCTGCAATCCCTAGTGATATAATATAAGCTCTTCCTCTACAGTACTTGAATACTGAAGTTTCAGGGTAAGGCACTGTCCCACTTACAATATTGTATTTTTATAAGAATGTCCTTGTTGATTTTATTTCACAGAACAAACAAAAATTTACAACTTATGTTGTTGCTTCAGGACTGCAGTATGGAGCTGGCGAAGGAATCTTGCATTACTTTTTCAAGGTAGACATCCAAGACAATTTTGAAGGTTAATTTAAATGTAAACTGCAATGGGATGGAATGCATTTCTAATAGCTTTGGTATCATAAACTTAGTGCTTCTTTGAACAGAGCAGATAATTTGTTCCCTTTGAAATTTGTTCTAGCTATAGTGAAAGTTTCTTTTTTTTATGATCTTTTTCTATTTTTCCTACTTTTTGAATAACATCCCAGTATGCACTGTGTAGTGAGAATATGTCTGCTATATGAAACGACTGCTGGAATTGGAGGAAAAAAAGTCTTTCTTTCTTTTCAATGTTGCATTCTTTTTTTCTAAGCGTTTTTTATTTGGAATACAAAGTACTAAAAATAAACTTTTCAACACACAAATATTCCTTTTTGTTTGGTTGTTTTTTTCATCTTTGTTTAAAAATATTTTTTTCCTTCTCATTTCAATCCCCATTTGTATTTTCAGATGGCTTGGCTTAGTGAGGCTCCTACAATACCTGTTTTTGGAAATGGAAACAATTTTATTCCAACTATTCATGTTCTTGATTTAGCAGCGTAAGTAGATAATGAAAAATGTCTGAAAATGAATGATCCTGAAGAAAATGATCAACTCCTAGCTTAATAACTAAATTTGTCAGAAGAGAACTGAGACTTTTAGATTTGGGACTTTTAACAAGACTAGCTGTCTCTTCTGGTTGACTCAAACAGAGATCTTAGCTTCTCAGTATTAGGTAGGCCTCCTGGAAGTTTTATCTGACTCACACCAGTGCCATGCTTTTAAGAAATTATTAGCAATCCTGAAACTAGAATGCAATTTCAATCAGATGGATCTTGGGCTCTACAGTGGATTAGTTAATATTTTCTAGAGACATGGCTTTTTATGCTTGGGACTTTTGGGCGTGTAGATTATCTAGTTTTGCTTTTTATGAGGGATAATATATACAAAATCGTTCTGTTCTCCAAGACTCTGTGTATCCTTTGTCTTTCAACTGTTAATGATGAAAGCCCAGTTTGCAAATCTGTTTCCCTGACTATTATTACTTTAACTGTACTTGCCCTATTTTAGGATATTACAAAATATAGCAGACCATAAGCCAAAGACTCACTACATAATCGCAGTAGATGAATCTATGCATACCCTTAAAGAATTAATAAAGGTAAGAAAATTAATTTTTTTATCAGATATTTGTAAGGTTTTGAAAGCTGTAAATTTCACTGAAGTAGATGTCTCTGGGTCTTCCTGAATTTATCTTGCATAACAAATGATATAAAAATTATCTTGCAATTCTGTAAGACTTCTGTGTTTCACACAAAATGCATTATCTGGACCTGTTTCTGCAAAGCTGACTTTGGCAAAAGTCTCAGTAACTGCAGTAGAAGAGTTACCTAAGAAATCTCTGCTGAACTAGACATTGATCTGAAATTTGCAGTTCTGCCATTAGATGATTTTAAAAATGTTTTTCCTTTAATTTGATAGGAAGATGTTGAGATTATTTCTAAACTTTATTACAAGATTCTTGGAAAAGCAAAACATCTTTCAATTTGCTTAAGTGAAGGCAATTAGTCAACCTTCATTTGAAGTTAGTAAAGGTCAAAATATTCAGTGGTTGTGGTCAACTATAAGAACACAAAAAATATATATCAAATGTACCTGTTACATAAATATCAGCATAAAAGAGGTTAAAAATATTTCATCCTTAGAAAAAGAATGCATTGAAAGTTTTCATGGGCATCTAAGGCCACGGCATGCTACTCATAAAGAACTGCCTGAGAAAGTGAAAATTGCCATGGTTAAATTGTAGACTGAATGAAACAAGGTGGCAGCCTTTTAAATTTGTTGTTATGTCCTGATAAAGAAAATATGGTGGAATACGTGTAAAGAACTACAATAGAGCAGGAAAAAAAAAAGAAGATGAAGATGAACTGTCAAAATAAAAAATCAGAATGAATAGTCTGTCTTCAAACACTTAAGGAACAAAAAGGCTGCCAGTAAATCTATTCGGTCAATAAATGGTTGAAAGGAGCACTTAAAGAAGGCAAGTAGTAGAGATACTTTGTGTTAGTGTGTGTGGATAAGGTTTTGGAAATATCTTAATATTTCAGGATCTATTTGTGGATGACTCATTAGATCAGTATAAAACTGTATCGAACTGTAACAAAAGACTGTAGAAAAGGTTATAGAATGAATTTAATAAATGAACACTAACAAATTATCTCATGGTATTCACCAAAGAGTTGGGAAATAATTTAAGGATAAAATAATTTAATTGATAGTTCACAAGTACAACCTCCTGCTTAGCATTGTCCTGACACTTGAAGACTGCTGCATGATAAAAGTGATGCTAATATAAAAAGAAAGGTTTGGGAAACTGGAGATCAGTATGCATAATACCACTGGCCAATAACAAGGTATGTTATTAGAAACTAATAAATAAATACATTAAAGGATACATATGATCTATTTGGGGAGAGTCAATGTGGCTTTTGTTGAAGAAAAACTGTCTTTGGAAATCTGCTGAAGTTCTTTGACCTGATCAGCAAATATGGACAAGGATGGGTGAGCTGATGTAGTCTAATTTCTCCAAGGCTTTCAAAGCAGTGCTTCACCAGAAGTAGTTGAGAAGCCACTGGACATCCTAGGAAAAGGATCTTTTCATGAGTATGTGATTGTTTAAAAGATATGAAATAGAGGAAAACAGTAAATAGGTCTTGTAGTGGTAGGAAATCATCAGTATAGAGTTCAGCAGTGACCCGGAGAAGACTGAGGAAGGACAAGGTAGAGAAATATCATTCTTACTTTTATTTAAGCATTCATTAGCGACCACTACTGAAGACAGAACACTGGAATATATGTAAATTTGATGAGGTCCCATAAAGCCATTCTTACGTTTTTATGAAATCAAGTCTTTTTTTGTTAGGTTTTGTTTTGTTTTAAGCTATCGTTAAAGGGCTGTAAGAATAACAAACAACAACTTATCTGTCTGCAGATAAAGGATGCAAATTAATATGTAGAGCTATTACTATTGTTCTTTCCTGATTCTTAACAGAATTAAACATTTTAAGAATCTGAAATGGAAGTGCTGGGAAATAAAATAGGTGTCCAATTAGATCTTAGCAGTAGGAAATCATATAAAGATATAAGACCTTTGGAACACTTGGGTTTTTAGTACAGAGGGGTCAATATATAGCAAAAGAGAGAGATTTAAAATTAATATTAAAGTTAACATCATAATGTTGTTATTTCAAATCAGTATACTGATTTTCCATGTGTAAAATAAAGTCTAAAAGCAAATATTATCCTCAGAAATCCTGTTTGATTTTTAAAAGAATCTGAATTTACATATGGATTATACTTTTTTTTCTAGGGTATCAGCAGAAATCTTGGACCTGGAAAAATTGAGATGATTCCAAGAGAAAATGCATTCCTGATCAAAGAGTTAACTGTTTGTATTTTTTTCTTTTATTACTTAAGGAAGGGATATAAACATAAAGTATAGCATTATGAAAGTATTATTTCCTTATTTATTTCATTACAAAACTATAACCCTAAAACATGACTAAAAAAAAGTATTTTAAATTTATGAAATAAATAAACCAAAAGTTTAACCAATCTAAAACAGAATTCTATGGAGTTGCAGCCTGATTTTGAAAAGCAGAAAAGCACTGATGTCAATGCTGCATTGAGCATATAGGAACACTCTTACAAAACAAACACAAAATCATAAGAACTAAGAAAATCTTAATAATGAGGTGCTACTAAGGCTGATGAACACAGCACATATTAATTATGTTATATTCCTGTATCTAACCGAAATAAATTGAACATCAGCAACAAGAGGGGCAAACAAACAAACAAACAAAACCCAACTCCTCCAACAACAACAAAGAAACCCCGACTCGTTTTAAGATGACATTTGATAGATTTATGAAAAAGATTATTTCCTGCAATAATATGGAACCTCTGTATAGTGCAAAATAATTGTGCAGTACCCAGTAGTTGATGAGAATACTTAAATATAAATGCACATTGAAAGATCTTTAAATTAAAATAATAAAAAAAAAAACAAATTTTCTGTGCAAAACCCTCTTCTCCTATGCTTTTATTCTTTTCTGTTCTCTCCAGTCCATCCCAGTCTTCAGTTTAAGATAATCAACATTGCACTTTTAACATGCATTGCTAAGGTCTGTAAAATAAAATGTGCTTTTGCTTCCTCAGCAATCACATTTGGATATGTTGTTTGTGAACCTACGAATGGAGGCTATTTTTCTGAAAGACAATTTCAACATTAAGTGGGTTGCTCAGACAGGACTGGTGGAGAACATTGAAGAAATCATCAAAGAATACAAGGAAAGTCGAGGATTGCTGGTAATAATTTGACAAATACTATTTTAAAGTGTTTCCTTTTCAAATAGAAGTGATTATATAAACTATTTCTTTAAGAGAAAACATATATAAAACTTATATAAGACAAATGTATAAGACATATATAAGACATATAAACTGAAAATTAAATTGAGGTTTATAGAGAGTACTAGTTAACAGTACAATCAGCTACAGTTTTCTTTCTCTTTGGCCGAAAAGTGCAACCCCATAAGTGAAAATAAGCTTCTTGATGGACAAGCTGCTGCTCTGGAACTAGCTCCTTTATGCACTCTATATGACATCCCTGGTATACTTGGTTTTAAAAATGCAATAAGTATATATTTTTTATTATTTAGGCTTATTTATTTATTTATTTTGACAAGAGATTTGGTAGTTAGGAGAGTATTTTTCCCCCTTGTTATATTTAGTGAATTAAAATATCCAACTACCATATAACTGTCACTTTAGCCCCCTCCATTTTGTAGTTTACTGAATAATTTTGCTGTTTTCTGTTACCTGAAAGAACTTCCATCTATGTAGAAGTAGTTATGTAAAAGCACAGAAAAATGCTAGTAGTCACATGCTTTTCTTCAGTGTGATAAAGCCATTTAGGGTCTAAATATTGCTAAGATTTTATTGGGTTCAGGAGATGTAACACAAAACTTTATTTCAACAAAATATTGCTTGTTGAAAGTTATTCATTGAAAGTATTAGCATGCATCAGAAAAGATTTTCAGGTCTAAGATTGGGTTAAACTGCTGTAACTGTGTGTGTATGTGTGTATGTATGTAATTCAAAAAATCCAACACAAAATATATGCATCCCAAGTATGAGACAGAAGGACAGCTAGCCCTTTCTTTCCTAAACTAGTGCTCTGTCAAAATTTCAGGAATTTGCACTTCCTGAATTAGGACTGCAAATTTATCATGTGTGGTTTTGAGTTATTGTATGGTATGTTTGCAAAATGTGTACATAGTGGTTACAGTTATTCAACTTCTGTCAGGATAGCAGGCTGAATCTTTGTTAAAATTTAACTTTGTAAAATTTTTAAAGTTAAAACAACCACTGTGATGACTGCAACTGCATTGGGAAATGCAGGTATTGCATTTGGATAGTAAAATATCTGCCACCTCATTCCAAAATTCACTGCATCTTGAGGTTTAAGAGAACATATTTTGTTCTTATGGAGGTGTGTGTCTTTGTTGTTGTTGGTGGTGGTGGTTTTTTTTTTTTGTTAAATTCAGAACCTAAAAGTGCTATCATAAGTTAGTCTGTGAGTTTAGTTAAGTAGAACTACACTATCACTATGGTGAAATAGTACCATTAAATTAAATAACTGTGTAACTCAAAGTCAGTGGAAGATATAGGAGATATTCAAGGGGATGATAAATACTTAATGCAAAATAAATTAAAATGTATTTAAAATTTAAATATTTAAGAATAATTATTAAGGGTAATTATAGGAACAAAATGTTCATTTTAAATAAAAACATCAATCTTGTTTGAACAATGTTACATTTTTATCTTTCTTTTTCAGCCTCTCAAAATTTATATGCATGGTCCTCCTGGAGTTGGAAAATCCAGCATTGC
Source organism: Crypturellus undulatus (assembly GCA_013389825.1). Lineage (NCBI taxonomy): Eukaryota > Metazoa > Chordata > Aves > Tinamiformes > Tinamidae > Crypturellus > Crypturellus undulatus. Next base: position 1,545,188 of record VWPW01016040.1, on the reverse strand, counting down.
TGAAAATCTCTGCAGGCACTACAAGCTACATCACATTAAAATAAAAGATGTGATTTCTGAAACAATAGCAAATCTGGTGTGTTGATAACTGTTTTCAGTATTGTTCTTATTTTATTGCTATTATTTTTCTTTAATGACCTAAATAAATAAAAAAACCCCTAAAGTTAAAAAACTTTAGTAGTCTACTCTAGAATAGAAAGGGCTTTTTGACATATTATCACCTTTGTGGGATTCACGGGCCTTTTTAGTGACTGTAGGTTGCTCGCTACCTGATTGTACAGGAACATATTTGAAATTAAGATGTTGAATGGAGTGGGATATTTTTTTTGTTGGGGGGGGACAGTATAGAAGGAGGAGAGGTATTATATCTGTGTATAAAAGAAATTTATCATAGTATTTCTGAGTCTGTTCATATTGTTGCCTTTAGGAGAAAATCGTGGCTCCAAAAGAAATAGAAGCAGATGATATAGGAGAAGAGGGAGAAGATGATGAAGATGAGAGTGAAAATATAGAGGAAGCACGAGAGTTATTAGATGAAATCAAAAAAAGCATGGAGCAAAATGGGAGTAGGAAACACCAAGTGATAAAATGGGATTTAGGTAACTAGTGCAACCCTATACAAATAGCAAGTAATGCAATAAATTTGTCCCTTGGATCTTGTAGATACTTTTAAAACTAAGAATTATGCCTTATCAATTTGTATTTAAATGTAATTAAAAAAATCAAATACAATTGTGAAATTAAAAATATAGAATTAGATTGAAATATGTGGCTGTACCTCTAAAAGAAATATTTTAATTCAGCTACTAAAAGCTGTATATTTACTGTGGTGATTTTTAATGGTAAATGTTTCGTTAGTCTTTTTTAGTACATTTAGTACATAACAACTGAGTATTGAGAATCTTATTTTTAATTACATCATTACTTCTGAGAACAGAAAACACAATTAATGTAATATGAAGTAAAGAGTGAAATTTTTTTAAAACTGTAAAATACTTGAATAACTACAGTATTTTATAAATATTTATTAAGACTTTCAAAAGCTGAAGAATAATGAAGTAGGAAATTGGAGTCAATAATTACTAGAGAAAGAAATCAGGGCAAAACAAGCTTTTTTTGGTCACACATTTTCTTAACAATGTAGGACAGATTAATAGACCACCTCATACCTTGGTCTATTCACCCGAAAGTGAAACCCATAGTTCTTATATCACATTTGTGTTGCAAAGCTATTTTTAAGTCTTACTGGTTATTCTAGATATAGAATTTTCCTTTGTCAAATGTGTTTTGTCACATTTGTGTGTGTATATATATATGCCTCTCTCCTTTTTCTGTTAAAATCTGAAGAAAGTTTAAAAATGCTTGGAACCCTACAGCATTATTCTAAATACTCGCTTCACTTTTTAGTATCCTTAGAGTTCTAATATTTATAGCTTTCTAAACTCTAATAAATTTAATTAGTTGCTACACATTACACAGATCTCTGGCAACATGAAAAACAGTTATTCAAACTGTATAATTATTTTTAGAGCCTAAATAATAGCTTCTTGGATAAATTAATGAAAATGTTAATGAAGTAATTTCAGATATCTCTATTCTATAACCTATTAACTGTCTTTGTGTTTTAGATCAAATACAAGGCCAATATGTTATTAAATTCATGAAAGATAAGCTTAAAACTATGCCTTGTAGGAATCAGGGATATGTTTTGGATGGATTCCCAGAAACCTATGATCAGGCAAAAGAACTTTTTAATTGTAAGTACTGCTGGTCTTGTTTTTACTACTGATAATGTTATTATTATTGTTATTTTTCTCATTGTCATAGGGAGTGTTGTGCATGAAGACTGCAATAATTGCTGTGCAGGACACACAAAATTCTTGTTCTCAAGGGCTGCTCAAAATTTCAAAAGGATTGCAACCAATTTTTCTTTTTTTTTTTTTTTTTTAAGAAAGATGTTTTTCAGGCTATCTTTGCTGGCAGAGTAATAAGTAAATGTATGGATATGGAGGACACAGTATTGTTTTGTGCTGGACTGCTTCACCTAAGCATGCTTCCAAGGCAGAATGTGTTCATAATATTCAAGGACTGTTTAACAAGGGGCCTGAGGCAATAGCCAATACACAGTCTCTGTGGGTAACTCCACGTGGGTGTCTATGTGGGCGTCTCAGTTTGAGAGGACAGAGGTCAGTGGAGCTGTGCAACATACAGTCAGTGCATTATTCTTCACACTCCGAGCAAGCAGTCTCTGCCTATGCATTAGGACCAAGCATCATCTCCCTATAAGGGTAAGCTGATAAAGAAAACAAACATCCCTTCCAATTATCTTAGTAAGGCAGGTTGTCAATTACCACGTTCAGCTGATGCTTGTCAGGTACCTGAGTTGCTTGATACTCAGCTGAAGAAGAGCTGATCACTTAGAAGCAGAAATCATTTAACTATATTTCTGTAAGCTGTGTCAGAACCCTGACTCTCATTTTTAAGAAGAATATCCAGGACAGGAGGAGAAGCCAGGGTCAGGACAGGGGTATGGATCCATTTATAAATTGTGTACGTATTTGCAAATTTCTGTAGTGGCAAATAACTATTAGTGTCCCATAGGAGAATTTTGTGGTGACTGGCAGCATTAATGACCTCTCTAAATCAGGGTCTAGCTTTGATTAATTACCAAAACATTAGTAAAAAATGTACAGATATAAAATTATGTTTGCATCAGGTACCTTTTAGGCAAATGCAATGATATTGTTGATTAAAATGACAGTATGGGTTTGTTCTTGCTTTTCTTTTAGTGGAAGATGAAGATGAGGAAGAAGAAATTAGAGGCAAAATATACAAATATGATAAACTAATCACACCTGGTAATTTTGATATTTTTATAAACAGAGAAGATTTCAAAGTATTGCTACCCCTGTTTAGAAGTCTGAAATGCCACTGTTCATATTTTAGTTGTCATAAAAGAAATATCTAATTCATGTTATGCTGCGGCCCATTTATTTTGAAGTGAACAATTCGTCAAAAGGAGGATTTGGGGTTGGTTTGTGGATTTTTTTTTTTTTTTTTTTAAAATGCCACATCAAATGCTGGCTTGTAACAAAAGTAGTACTGCTTTTTTGTGACTATTGCAGCTACTAATGGAATAAACGGGAGTGCCTGAACTTGGCATACTAAAAAGACATTTTTATTTTTAGCCTTTTGAAGAGTTCCTTGTGCTGCTTACTGTGATAGCTTGAAAGATGTCATCAAATTGATTCAAATTGATTTTTTTTTTTTTTTTTTTTTTCTGAAGGGAGGGGACAGATGGTTTTGGGGGTCAAGGGGTGTCTGTGACCGAGTCTGTAAATTTCTCAGTGATGTCAGAAGAATGATTTCCTTTTTTTTTTTTTTTTTTTTGGGGGGGGGGGGGGGGGTTGTTTGTAGTCTCTCCCCCTGCCCCAAATTAAATGAAAAGATTTCAGTATTATTATATTCAGGAGTGTATTATACAGAAATACATAGAAGATATTGTTACCAAAATATATGAATTACTATTTAACAAAGCAAATTTCTTTTGATTTTTGAACTGATAAAAGAGCAAGATGAAGTACAATGAAACTGTAAATATAAGACTTATAAAGTATAGTAGGGAGATAAAATTTTTGTGTATCCTTGAAAGCTTTCTGTTGTTCGTGTCTAACATCATATTACAAATAGAACTGATGCCAAGTTTTATGGCATGTGGCATAGTGTGCTTAAGGCACACTATAAACAATTGAATTTATTTGAATTTAATTCAACAGAGATACCTTTGTTTATGAGATTAAAAATCACAGTACAACGTAATCCAATTTTTGATAAGAAGTTGTTAAATTTTCTAGTGTCACTTGCTGCTTTGGCTGTGTTAAAGACATGCTAGCACCACGACTGCTATGAAAGAATTTAGTGAAATTGGGACCTGCAGCTTCTTTCCAAACAGATCTCATCTTAATAAATACTGATAGAAATGTGGAAATGGAGAATGTAAGACATTTCATAATGAACTTCTGCATAATGATATATGCAATTTACATCTACTTATGTTAATGTAAAATAGGTAATAAGGAGGAAAAATAATACATGCCACAGAAATTAGTTCTCAGAAAATATATTATTCTTCACAGAATTTGTTATTTCTTTGGCTGCAACTGATGAATTCCTTAAAAACAGAATAATAAATCTCCCAGAGAGTGTTGTTGCTGGAACTCATTACACTCAGAACAAGTACCTGGATTCTCTTCGTCTTTTCAGAGACTATAACGCAGAAGATGAGAGTGTTCTCAACTATTTTGATGAACTTGAAATACATCCTCAGATTATTGGTATGAAATAATTAAAAATTACATACACTCTTTAAAAATAATAGAATAAAAATAAAATTGTATATATAAAACCATATTTATAATAATATTAATAGATATACAATACACATTTAAGAAAATCTGCAGAATTCTGAGTCATTCTCTTTGGTTCAAAGTGTTTTTAAAATTTGCATTTTAATTGCATTTAAATGCTAGATAACCAAAGTAATTTCCTGACAGGTTGTAGACTTCTATACTGACATCCTCTTGTATTGATGTGATAAAGTATTTCATAGTACTTCAATGTTGAAATCACATATTTTTTTTTAAAGTTATCCTCAGATGCAATCATATTATAGGCTAATTTGTAATAGAAGAAAGAAAATAAGTGACTTAGGGCAGAAGTTTTCTATTGCATTTATTTTGCACTATACTTGGCTGTAGGAACAGATAAGGTGACAGCACTCTAGAGAAAATTCTAGAGGCATTGATATAAATAAATGAGAGAGAATGGGGGGAAAACCCTGGAACTAGAATCAAACTGCAGATATTAAGAATGTCCCAATCTGAGATGGGTTATGAGAAACTAATTATGGAACAGCCTTAATGATAACTGACATTACTTTAAAAAATGAGGAATTCAATTACTATAGGTATTTTTTTCAGAGTAATACCATACTTGTGTTGTTAGGAAAGTATACTTGCAGACAAAAATGTTGTGATAACGTGATGATCTTAGATTTAGATTTTTTGCTAAGTTATTCTTCTGCCTTTCTGCTTCCAAATATCTAGGTGCATATTAAACCTCTGCCAAGGGATTTTTATATTTTATCCTCCTTATTCTCGCATGGAGTTTACCACTAAAATCTATTTTACCATCAATTTATAGAAGGGAATAGATGATAAGATATAAATATTTGTTTGTCTCTGCTCTCTCCAGCTGATGCTATTGTTTTCCATATCAGATTTAAACAGAGATGTGACTGTTTTCTAAGTCATATTCTGAAGGAAGTTGGCTGGTTTTACTGACTTCAGTGTGGATTGGTTGAAGAATTGCACTTGATTCTTTAAATATAGTTTTGCATTAATCAAAACTTCCATGTTAACTTTAGAAATTTGTAACCTATGGTCATATGAATTTATTTTTATTATTTCTTCTGAGTCTGAAATGCAATTGGTACAAAGGAGTGGGCGTCAAGATTCTGGAAACCCTTATTTTCTGTAGTGACTCACTACACAAATTCTTTGGTTCTTTGAGTCAGTTATCCTTGCTTTTTTTTTTTTTAATCTGCAAAATGAGAATGGAGAGATAAGTATGTTAGACCATCTACAAAAAGGCATGTTAAAATTATAACAGTGATTTGCTTTGAAATTTTAATTTATGAACTCCATTTTGGTGTTAGTTCCTCTTGATTAGGGTCAATGTTAACTGTATTATTATTTAAAGACCTGTGTCTCTGTAGATATTCAATCAATTAGGATTACTGGAGCATTTTTTTCATAGAAATGTTGTTTGGCTATTTGAGAAAAGACTGCCATATTCAAGAGCTCACACTCAATGCACAGTTCCAAGTACTTTACATGATTAAAAACAGCAACTTAAAGTATTGCTAGGAATTTTTGCATTAGTTTGCAATGTAAAGAGTTTGCAATGTAATTCATATATACAGCTGCAGCTAAAATTACAGAAATAATGAACAGCTTTTCTAAGTTAATTTGTAAAAAAATTAGTCTACTTCAAGAACGTAATTCCTGATTTTTATTTTCTTTTTTGAAAGAAGAAACTGAAAAACAAACTTTAGCAAGCAGTTATCTTCCTGCCTTGGATGATTAGCAGATTTTTGGACTTCAAGTCCAAATCACAACTGCATTGTCTATTGGAACAATGGTTTTAGTAATGGACTCCTAACTTCTGCCAGAACTAGTGCTTAGAAAGTCATGAGAGAAATCCTTTACCAACAGCTCTCAAAATAACTCCCTAAAACACAAGAATGTATGCTAAGGACTACTGGATTCTAACCTAAATTCTGGTGTGTGAGTTTTTTTTTTTTTTTTTTTTTTTTTTTTTTTTCCCCCCACTCCCCTCTTTCTCTGCTTTCTCTCCTTAGCCATTTCTGTGTCTTTATACTCACAGTCTCCTACTACCTTTAACTTTGTAATTTTAATCTTTGTAGGTTTGAATTTCCCCCTTTTCTTCCTTTCCATGTATGTTTCTATACCCCTTCTGCCAGATGTGTCCACACTGAATACAGAGTCCAGAAGGCCCTGCAGACCACCTCCATTTTTCTGAGTGTTTTTGCAAGTCTGATGCCCAGGTAGCCTCCAAAAGTTAAAAGCAAGAATGAATGAAATGAAAGAGATCTTGTGCGCCCCATATGCCCCTGAATAAAACTATTGATTGGCTTTGTAGCTTTAAGTGGGTACAGGTCTATGTTATAATCTTACTATGTTCAAAAACAGTGTATGAATGAATTTTGGAGAGTTTGTTGCTCAATTCTATCAATGTGTTGTGTAAAATAGATTTACACAAATGTATTTTGTAAATAGGTAAAACATACTTACAAAGCATTTTGTAAATATGTATGGCAAAGCTGTGTGAGCTTACAGTTCCATAAATTTGCATGATCTGACATTAGCCTGGCTGAAGGAACATCTCAGATGCTTTGATGACTTGATTTACAAGTTTCAAAACATAGTCAAGGTAAAACTGCTGAGCAAAACATTATATTAAAAAAAAAAAAATCTCTGTATCATCATCTTGGAAAAACAAATTATTTTAGCTGAAATTGTTAATGGAACTCGGGTATAGAAAATGTAATTTATACAGCAAAATGTTGCCTGTTATAGACATCTGAAAATAACAGTAGAAAATAGTAGAAAATTCAAACAATATAGTCACCATATATTACAGTTGTTCACTAATGATCACTGATGACTGTTAAAAGCCGTGAAAATTTTCTCTCCTGTATTGTTTAAAAGATGTAGTCAAGTTGGAAGATCCTGAGAACAGACTTATTATAAAAGAGATTATCAAAGAAATTGGGGAACCTCGGAATTACGGTTTGACAGATGAAGAAAAGGAAAACCTAGAACGCAAAGCAGCTGAGGAACGCCTTGCCAAAGAAGCTAAGGAAGCAGCTGAGCAAGAACGTAAAGAAGCTGAGGAAAGGGCTGAGAGGAAGGAAAAATGGGTAGAGTGGGTAGGTTAACATATTTCTAGGAAAGCATTTGTATTTGTGTGATTTTAAAAAGAAGAAACAAAGGGGCTTCCTGCAATCTGTTATGCTTGGAAATGTGTATACTCTTAAGCTTGTAAAGTCTGACATATGTATAGTTCATTCTATCATACTTTGCCAGTGAAGATGCCTTTCAAACAAGACTTTTAACTCTACATAGTCTGTTATAGTCATTGTTCTGGTCTACATAGTCAAAGTTCCAGTTTGCACTGGAGCTCTCTGCAGTACCAATGTGCCAGAGAAGCACCATTAAGAGCTAGGTGGTATCTTAGTGAGGAATACCTGATGTGGTCTGAAGGATGCTCTTTGTTTACTAAGTTCAGTAAGTACTTAGTATTAAGAGTGCCTTACTGTAAAAGACTTGCACCTGATTTTTTTTTTTTTTTTTTTTTTTTTTCCCCTCTCCTTTCTCCTCATTCTTCCTCTTAAGGGCCTTTTATGTAAATAACCTGAAACTCACACTACTGTAACTTTTTTTTTCTCTCAAAGTCAGAAGAGCTGCCTTCTGGTGAAGCAGCCTATTGTCTCCTTTTAGAGATATTTAAAACAAACTGATCATTCTGAGGAAGAATTCTTTTCTTACACTTGAATGTGCACACATATCTATGGGGAAATAATAGGCTGAAATTGCTCACTTTTAAACAAGTTTTATGTTGCTCTGATGTTGGCTTGTAAATAAGTATTGGGATTTCTTTGTCATCTCTATGCTCATTTTCAGCTTCATTCAAGAATAAATAGCATTTTGTGCTCTCCAGAAGGTTGTCTGAAAGGTTAGCAAGGATAGTTAACACATTTTTATCTACATCCAATTCAAAGCCATCTAACTTTAAGGAAAGCAAGTTACACATTATTTGAATATAAAAAACAGGTATTTAAATAAAATGTGTGTTTAAAGAGGCAGGTACTCAGGAAATCTAAGCAACAATTGCCTTTGAGATTGTAGATTAGCTACAATCTCTGGATACAGTGACCAGCTGACTTGTTCAATATTCCTCCTGGATTGAGTGAATCAGGTAATTCAGTTTTATTAGAACATGGCTTTTGTGTCATGCTTGAGTACAGAAGAGCAATTTCTCTAGTTTTCTTCAGTCTCTTCTGCTTGCTGTATCTATGACTCGGGCTACTGTTGAACACAATGAGAGAATAAATGTTTGAGTAGTCTTCTGGCTAAAACTGTTGCAAGTACAGATGCTATTAAGTAAAGAAAGGCTAACTCAAGTTTTTTGGTAAGGTTTTTTTGTTTGTTGTACTTCGTGAGTGTAATCATTTTATTGGATTTGACTGGAATAGAAAAATAATTTTAGCCGATGTAGAGAGATGTAATACACTGGCATTTTAGCACATTGAGTTCTCTTCCTAGGGAGAGAGAGAAAAAAGAGAAAGACTTTGAGACATTTTTGCAGTTACTTAGTCAAGGCTCTTCACAGAATTTAAACTCTGTCCTGCCTCCAGTTGGAAACTCCTTCAATAAATTATCTGTAATTGTAACAGCAGTGATTTTTGATGTGACACATACTAGTGTTTTCCAGTCACTTTGACAAATATCTTATAGAAATAGAAGTATGTAAAAGAGAATATATTTCCCTTTAGATGTAAAAGAGGAGACAAAATTTTACTAGGTACATTAGTTTAGTTTTCATCATGCTTGGTTCACTTTCCTTAGCAAGCACTGTGCTCTAAACTTAATAAAAAGTTCCCAGGGGCGCTATTAGGTGTGGTTGTTTGTGGTGTGTGTTTGTGGCTATTTATTTATTTATTTATTTTTCTCCTCTGTCCATGGCTTCTAACTCCTATTATTTCTCAAGGCCACCATTATTATTTAGTCTCGTGCTATTTGGTAAATGTTATTCATTTAATTATTTGGTTCGTTATTTATAGAACAAACGTCTGGCGGAAGTCAAAAGACAAGAAGAAGAGTTACTAGAGGCCCAATCTATTCCATTACGAAACTACTTAATGAAACACGTCATGCCAACGCTTATGCAAGGGCTAAATGAATGCTGTAAGATCAGACCAGAGGATCCAGTTGATTTTCTGGTAAGGAGTGTGTGTCTTTCCTTAAATATATTTTAAAAAGCTCAATGGAAATATTCACTTAGTCCCAAAGAATCTCTCACAGGGTATGGATTTTAATTATTTTTCCCATTTTTGTATTAAAATTCATTGATGGTTAGTACCTGCAATTCAGGAGAGCAATAATTGCTGCTAAAGCCAAAGAATACTGTGACTGCTCTTCAATGACGTGGTTGACAGGTCCTAACAACTAAAGATTCCTTAGTTTTACTGTGCAATGGCAGAAGGATCACTATTAGAATTGATTGTGTCATGTGAGCTCTCTCTCTGCCTTGCAGTGATGCAGGGGACCACAGAAACAGGAATGAGTGACTGGTGAGTGTTAAATACCTCACAATGTAGGAGGATGAGATCTTCCCTATTGTACTATTGAACTATCTTATTGACTGTTATCTACTTCTTTGGGTGCAGCAATCAGGTTCTAGGTTACTCCCCCCAGGACCTTCCATGAAGTGCAAATGCTGTGCTAAGAGTCCCTGTTTGTGTGTATTTTAAAATTGAGCATTTAATCATGTATTTGTAACTTTGAAAATCTTCTGTTTATAGGCAGAATATCTCTTCAAGAACAATCCTGAAATTGAGGGACATAAACCTTAAATCCTGACAGCTGTAGATACTGTGAAGTAGAAAGACATCACTTCTAAGGCATTTTACCACATAAATACTTAGTTTCTAAAATGTTTTTTGTTTAGGCTTGTTATATATTTATTTCCCCTACTGTTCCCCCTATTTTCTCTTATTCATATACTGTTGTGTTCGTTCTCTGTATCTTCTACTAGAACAATATTTATTAGACATCATTTGTGCATCCGTATTTATTGATTTGAAACTGTGATCCATACAATCTTGAATGAGAAGATTAAAGACCTCCGTTGACTGGGGAGGGGGGAAAAAGATATGCATTAAAAAAGCTGTTTTAACTGATAAGAGACCTTGCTTTTTCTATTTATTTTCATTACTTTGCTCATTAAAAGAGAGGCTTACATCACCAAGAGCCTGCTCAGTCCTCCAATAGTTTAAAAAACTATTGATTGATTGATTGATTGACTGATTGCAGAGCATTTTCTCTTTGCCTATCAGCTAGCTACAGGCAAAAGGCTGTGCAGCACAGACCTCCTGTCCTGTACTAAGGACTGGCTGGCTGAATGTTTTCCTAGTAAAGACTGACTGTAAGTGTTAGGATTTTCTTGGCTACCATACATATTGGTACAATTCTCATGACATTTACTACTTCTTCATTATTCGAGTGTATTACATGTTTTTCATAGAAACATTTGGAGTTTCTAGCTGTCTCACAGGTCCTTTTCCAAGTATGCTCTGGCTGCCATTCCCCTTTTCTAAGTATGGTTTGCCCGCTCTTCCCTTTGCCTAGTGGATTTCATACACCTTTTGGGAAAAACTGCTGCTAAAGCTATGCTGCTAGAGCTGAAAGTGATAATTCGGTTGTTGTAGAACAAATATGGTAATACAGATGCAAATTAATACAAGTTAATACAAAACAGAAAGCAAGCGCAGTTAGAGAGAGGCGGGGAGAACAAAATAAAAGCACCAGAATTGTTACATTAAACACTTAAGCTATTATTTCTAATGTAGTCATATCTTGGCTGCCTTTACAGTCACAAAGTCATGTCACAGGTGAGAGTCCTGAATAGAACTCAGAACTGTCACTTTTTTTCCTCTTTTAGTGTTGGTGTTTTTAAAGGAGGAAAGATCTGTAATTGTTACAAACTCCTCAACCGCCAACGTGGATAGCTTATGCGTTATGAATTTGTAATTTCATCCCCCGCCATTGGCACCCCTGGGCCGCGCCCGACCCACCGCTGCCCTCGCCGGCACCCGCCGCCGCGGCGCGCACCCCGCCGCGCATGCGCGGCCGTTAGCGCTTTGTTTTCAGCGCGCGGCTCGCTCCCCGCGCCTGCACTACGACTCCCAGGATGCTCTCCGGCCGCCCGGCCAGCGCGCATGCGCGGGCGAGCCAGAGTGCGCGCCGTGCGGGGGTGGTCGCGCCGCTGCGGAGGGCCCCCCCCCGTTCTAGAAGGTTGCCGTGGTAGCGCCCGGGCGCCATGTTAGAAGGCCGGAGGGGAAGAGGAAAGTGAAGCGGCGGCGGGCAGGCCAGGCCAGGCCCGGCCCGGCGAGCGGCGCTCTCCTCCCCCGGGGCCCGAGCCCGGCCCATACCATGATCACGGCCCCCGCTTCTCGGCGGGAGGAGTGACCGGTCCGCAGGCAGCAGCGGTGGGGGACGACGAGGAAGCAGAGGAGGGAGAAGGGGAAGACGCGGTGGTGGTGGCGGCAGAGGAGGAGCCGGAGAGAGGATGCCGTTGTAAGTTGGGAGCCTCGCGGAGCGCCCGAGAAGCTTCTGCCCTGCCGCAGGCCGCGCGGTGCCTCCGCGCCGGGGCCCTTTTCCCCGCTCTCGCCCTTCCCCCCTTCTCGTGCTCCCCCTGCGGCCTTGCGCTCTTCCGGTGCCGCAGTGTGAGGGGCCGCGGCGCCGCCGCTCCATTCCTCCCCCCTTCCCCGGCGCCGCGAGCCCGCAAGGGGTGCCCGGGGGCTCGCGCCTTGTCGTTGTTGTCGCCTGCTTGGCGTAGGCGCCCGAGCCTCCCGTGCGGGTGCTCGTGCCGGCCGAGCGGGGGGCGCCCGAACCCCGGCGGGAGCATGGCGAGTGGGGATAAGCCTCCCCTCGCCTTCCAGCTGCCCGTAAAAGACGAAGCGCTTAAAAAAAAAAAAAAAAAGTATTTATTTTCTCTTCGTTCCCAAAGATGCCGCCAAACCCGTTCGCTGCATGAAGCGGCTCCACTTCCCTCCCTTCCCTCCCTTCCTTCCCTTGCGGGGGGCCGCGGCGTGGGGGCTGCTTCGTGTGTCCCGAACCGGGGCGAGAGCCGCCCGTCCTGGGGGCCCCGAACGGCCGCTCCACGGCCCTCGCTCGCAGCGGCCGCCCGGACACGGAGCGCCCCCTGGCCGCTCCCGCGCGTGGCCGCCCGGCCTTCCCTGCTCCCCTCCCGCCGCCATTCGCCGCCCGGCGGCCGGGGGGCTCTTCCTCCCCAAACTGAGGCCTTGTCCTGGTGCCCTGCCGCGCCCGTGGCCTGGTGCAGCGGGAGCGAACTTCATCTCCGTTTCTTTGCTTGTCCTAGCCTCCGCTCTTTTTTTTTCCTTTTTTTTTTTTTTTCCTCTCTCTTTTTTTTCCTCCTTCTCTAATATTTTCCTTTCCCTAAGGTTTTGAACATTAAGAATGGTCCAGGTTGAGACCACAGAACTCCCAGTTCCTCAGTTCTTTAATCCATGATGTTTCTACTCTTATATGAAGTTGAGCAAACCAGGCACGGGCACGTGGTTATGTGGCCCTTACTACTCAGGGGTGCCTTTTTGGGTATTGAAGGTGAAATACAAAAAACGTTGGGAATTACTGCGTTAGCTATAATTCTGAATGCGTAGGGTTTATGTAAAGATTAGCCCCATTTCTCTGTTGTGCTTACTTCATAGTCTAAAAGCATTTCTGTATTAGTCATGGTGCAGATAAGGCGAACTTAGCTGAGTAAGTTTATGGTGGAGAAAATATAGAGTGCATGAACACAGAAGAAAAAAAGAGTTATGCTGAGGCTTGTGTAACCACATTGCAGTGTCTTCACAGATAAGTTTTGCTGTTCTACGTTATAACAATGAAAAATTCCCAGAACCTTAGCTATGAAGTTGGCTAGGCTTTTTTTTTTTTTTTTTTTTTCCTTCTCTCCAGGAAGATGGGAGGGTGTTTATACTTTCCACTTTCATTCTTGTTTATTTTGTTTTAACTATGTAAATACTAAATGCTTAATAATAATATTTCAAACTTGGGCTTCCAGTAAGTTAATTGGACTACTAGCTCAAATTTGAGGAGCTTAACGATGGTATTGGATTTTTTTTTTTCTTACTGGAGGGTTTCATGATAAATTTTAATAATATTACTTACATATATTTGCACTGTTTGAAAATATTGCTTTTTTCAGCACAAACAGTGATTGGCATCCACAGTGATAAAATTATTTTAATAAGAAAGTGTAAAGTTTTCTTTCTAATTCTGTATTAGTTCTACTGTTTTTGCATCTGTGCGTTGGCTGACTTTGTATCACAAGGCTTCCAAGTGAGCATTGCAGTGCTAGCAACTTTTTACTGTGACTTAGGTTTATTTAACTATTTAATGTTCAAGTTTTTTAAAGATTTAGGATGTTCTTTTTCTTTAATGCTTTTTGATGTTAACCTTCTGACTGAAGGTTATAATAATCTGCATATAATATCTGTTGTCACTGCTACAACTTTCACAATGACGAGCAAAATACATACTAGATCCCCCCTAGTCTTTTTGGGGGAACCTTTAGACTTCTTTTTTTTTGGGGTGATGTTTGCAGTTGACAGACCTCCTCAGAGCCCATCTTCCAGCCAACTAGGGGTGAGGGTCATCACTCTCTACTTCAAAGCATTATTTCAGAATTCTCAGCAAGCAATTGTATGTCTCAAGTGTAGCAGTTCTCATGCTGCGGGGTGCGTGTATTTTAGTACAATGGCACAAAGTACAAAAATAACCTTTTTTTTTATTATTTTTATTTTTTTAAACACACCATCTAAGCAGCAAGAGAATGAGCTCAGGTTCTGGTGATGCTGATAGCTGGCATTTCCAAAAGCCTTTTAAACCTTCAATAAAAATATAAATATTCTTGGAATTTATATGAATGTTTACTGAGAATGGTAACCTCTGGTGGAGAGGTAGCAGCTGCTTAAAAGAGAAATCTTGAACTTTTAATTGTTTGAAAAATTTGCTGGAAATGAAGGTAGATAGTCGCTCTAATACAAAAATATATTCCAGTGAACTGTTAGATAGAGAGCACTTGTGCCTGTGCATTGTTTGAAACATAAAAATAAAATGCAAGGGAGCAATGAGACTTACAAAGCTGCTAATATGTTTGTTAGGGCTGCACTGTATGCAGAAAGGCTACCAGATCAGTGAAACAACAGCTATTTTTCTTGTGAATTTATGAAGCTCTCTTTTTATCTACGTTGGGTCTTCTGACCCATCATGTAGAGAAATGACAATATAAATCTGTTTCTTGTTAAACTCTTGTTATTACTGTAATATTATGCTACTTGCCAGCTGAACTTCTCTATCTCCTGAAATCACTGTGAAGGACTTTATCAGAAGCAGAAGAATACCTGCGGTCAGATATCTGACATATTAAAACTGCCATAAATAAGTACTGTAAAAGTTTAAGAATTGTTAGTATTGGTAACTTATATGTAAAAATTTGGAGTGGTGGTAATGAAGTTTCTCAAACTTTACTGTGGACAGTTATTTTCGCTTGCATTTGGGATGTAAAAATTGTTCTGTTTCATTAAGTTTTGTTTTGAGCAAATTCAAAAGTCATTGTTTTGTTGGCTTTTAGTTGGTGATTGGTAAGTTGTGTGTCAGAAGGAAGATGAGGCTAAACATGGGACTGTGAGTGAATTAACTGCAAGTTTCTGAACAGTGAGCTCCCTTTTTATAGGCTACATTTTGGAAGGAATTAAATACATTCCTTACCTTGCAAAAGGACTGAGCCTATTTCAGAAGAGTTGCAGACTACAAGTTTCTGCCATTTAAACTTGAACAACTTATGGGACCACTGTTTGCAAGAGTGTTGTGAATGATGTGTGTCTCTGGACAGACTCTTTTGGCCTTTCTATTAGGCAAAAATTGTGCAAAACTGAAAAGCCAGAGGGATCTCAAGAATGAGTTAAAAGCTAATGGAATCTGTGAAAATTCTTTCCTCTGTTATAGTTAAGAATTTCTTCTCTAGTTGCCTGTTATTGCTTAAATACATACATTCAAATCTTTTTCAGATACCTTTAATACCTAACTCTGAAACCTTCTTCATAGATCATCTGAATGATTTAGTAGTTTTCTGCTAAATATTCATACTTTTAGTTGAGGAAGAACACCTGGATTGTCCTAACTAGTTAAAATAACACCTCCCTTTTAATTTGCACAGATGTCATTCAGTTTTATTGTCTGTATGTCTTTAGGATAAGGGCATCACCATTAAGCCAAAAACTTTATTTTTTTTTAATGCCAAATTGCCAAACCTGACAATTGTTGAAAGAAACTTAAAAATGCCTACAAGTTTTCCTCTGAAACCTGACACAGGAAAGCTTGAGCTATGTGAATTAAGTTCCAGTTGCTCAGTTAGAGGGTGTGATTATCTGCTTTGCTTCAGGGTTCTGACTTGGGTGTCTTGCACCACTAAGTAAGAAAGACTGGATTTATCAACATAGTCCTTGTGACAAATATGAAGTTACTTTCCTCTGAAGTTCTGTTACATTACCACAGTTTATTCTTAATTCAGTGTGTATAGATAACCGTGTTAGAAAGTATGGCTACTAAAACTTGGGATTTTGGAGGAAAAAAGTCTATACTGCTGTCAACATAATAAAGACTAAATTTTAATGTGCAGTGTATACATAAAAATTTACATTGGAGGTGTATTTCATTAAGAATTGAGATTAATTCATGTTTGAAGATGAAATTTTGAGTCATAATGCTTCAGTATTAAGCCTCTGTAGGTGTCACCCAGTTTGCAAATGGTTTAAACTATCAGTCTATGCTCTTAAATCATTGAGGATAAATCTGAGCAACAATAACATGTTAAATTTAACTGTATATCTCTTTTCTACAACTATTGTTTAATCCTGAGCTATTGATAGCTAGGTACTAACAGGAGCAAAAGTTAAGATCTTAATGCATTTATTTGGAGGGCTACAACTAAACAGCAAAACAAATAAAAAACCCACTGGTCTAAGCATAATATGTTTTGAGTTGCCTGTCAGACTCTGACAAGGTCTGCCAATCTGTTGCTGGTGTTTTTAAGATCGACTAATTGAGATGGGACTTTCTGTTGCTGTTCAGTGTTCTTTGCTTTTTGTTAATGCTTAACTGCAATGACTAGCAAATTTTACTTATTCCCCCACCCCCCATTAGGGATTTGACTCTTCTATCCTCTTAGCTGCAAAACTAGAACTGAAGATCTAAATATGAAATGTTCATATATCCTTTCAAGGCAAAAGTTTTTTGAAGTATAGGGTGGTCTTTATGACTTCATGAACAAGTTAAAAACCAGAATTCTGTTTCTGATCGTCAATGTTTTCTGGTTAAAATGCAAGATGAACCTGGTGTTTCATCTTTAATGTTGCATTTACAAGTTAGATTTCAACAATAATTTATTTCTCACTTAAAAGCAGATAATAAAAGCTCTATTTGGAATTTCTTGGCTTTACGTGACACTGTGCAGGGGAAGTACTTCGACTGTGCAGCATTTTTGAGGATTTACTGCCTCTTAAATGCATGAGTATTGATTACTTAGCACTAGTTAATTTACGCTTTAAATCATTTTAATATAAAATTTCTATGCCTAGTATCATTTGTTTCTATAATTTAGCAACGGCATCCTTCAAGTAGCTTTCGGTGTGCCAAGTTAAACTTAGAAAAGGCTGAACTTAATTGATATAAATATTTGAGCTTCAACTTAAATAGTTTTAGCCTAAAATATGTTAGTATTGAAAAGAATATAGTTAATATTGATATGCAAGCATTGTTACATCAACTGAACTTCTAAAGGCTTCTAGAAGGCAGCTATTCTGAGAATGTTATATATTGTTCTGCAAAAAAAAAAATCACTTAATGTTTCTCAAAGATAAATATTAATGGTTAGAGAATAAATGGTGCTTTTGTGGAGGGTAGATTCACAGATGTAACAGCTGTGGAAAATGAGAAATTCCCCCTTGCACCTCAGTACCTTTGAGAGGAGTGTCTACAAGTATTAGAGATTGTTGTTTTGAATTTGGTAAAAATAAATATCTGCCTGAAAGTGCTTGTATGATAAGTATCACTTTATACAGTGCTTGGATGCAAGTGTTTTATCCATCTTGAGAACAAAGAAAGGAGAGACAATGCTGCCTAGATTTGTATGTGTATTTATGATGTATATTTTCTGTGCAGATAGCTAAACCACTTTCTGGGACTTCAGATTGATCCATTACTGTCTCTATTACTAAGTCTGGAAAAGGACCAGTAACTAATGTTGAAAAAAAAATAATTTGATCATCAGCTAGAAGAAGTGCACAGACTTCTCAAACCTCATGTGTTATGTTGGTTGTGTGTTGCTTGAATGAAGAGCACACTCCTCTGGGATCATTCCACTATACGTGCACACAAATGGTATTCATAGCTCTTATGTATCAATCGGTTAAGGATAAGTGTAGGTAGGAGGTGTTTGGACCTACTGTCCAGCTGTCTACTGGTACAGGGGCATTAGAGCTATCTGATGCCCAAGTTGGCTTAGCCTTTTGTGAAACGGAGAAACAGAGTTGAGAAAGATGCTCTTTTTTAGTCTTAATAATTTGTATTGGATCCTGAGCCTTCCTATACAGGTGAAAGTTGTATAGTTGTCATCGTTGCTGACAGGATGCGGTGTTTGTTTTTGTGAAATACATTAACACCCTTATTTTTTTTTCTTAAAAGTCCCCATGGATGCATGTTGACTTGTTTTTTTTTTTTTAAGCTGTCCTGTCTGTGAGTGGTTTCAAAACTTATGTCCCCCGTGACTGTGATTTGTTGCTATAGAGGCTTTAAGATACTGTTGGTTTAAGAAAATCATGCCCACATGATCAGAGAAGTGATCTAACGTTGTCTGTTTTTTATGTATTGTAATTTGGGGGCAAGGAAAAATATTTATGCTTTTGTCCCCCTTGCTTCAAGTTGCTAGTTCTTGAAAAGGTTAATAGCATGACCCTACAACTGAGCTCAATGAAACTGAAGAGGATTGAGTAGGGAGGAACAGGCAGGCAAAAGACAAGGGGCTTGGTCAGCAATACTGGGTTCTGGAGTCTGCTTCCCTGGATCAGGGCTTGAGTGACATTTTGGTTATTGAGACTTCTTGAGAAACCTAGAAATGTCTGTCAGGCTGAATTTTTATCTACTATTTAAAGGAAGCCTGATAACTGTCAAATTTGATAAAGCTTCTAGTCATGGATATGTGGAACTTGCAGTGAAACAATTTGGGAAATTTTACAGAAATAAAGCTTAATGATTGCTTTAGCTTACTGGTTTAAAAGTATAGAATCTGGAAAATTTTAACTTGTCAAATAATAGAAGAAGGGAAAATTTGCAAGTTAAAGTATCTACAGTCTAAGTCAAAATATTTATCATATACAAGGAAGTTTAAATCCAAGATGTTTTATGTTTTTTTGTAACGTAAGTGGCTAAAGTTCAGTTTGAGCTACTGTTTGTGTTGCTGTCCTTAAATACTTTTGAATTATTGAATTATTTTTAATAGTTTTCTTTGCCATTAATTATAATTTGTTCTATATAATCCATCTGAACAGCTTTTAAAAATGCTTTAATTTGCACATCAAGTCCTAAAGTCTGTATGATTTGTTCAATTATCCGCTTCTTTGGCTGATTAAAACCTCCCCTTAAGTTGAAATAAACTTTTGTCAAATCATGTTCTCAGAAATGATTGATTAGGTTTTGATTATATATAGAAGTTTTTAAAAGTTTTTAATTCCTTTTAATTTTTTTCACTCTTTTCTCTGTTAATGAATAGTTGCACAGGGAGAAATAGACTTGAACTTTCTTGATAAGAAGCTCGCATTGTCAAAGAGTTCTTGATTGCATTTAAAGTTTATATTTTTATATAAAAAAGTATATCTTCATGGAAATGAAGAATTAAATTCCAAGGAGGAAAATCTCACAAAAAATCCTTCACCTTTATACTGTAGAAATGCTACACTTGCAAAGAATCAAATCTCTACATAAACTATAAATGCGTGAGTTTTTCACGCATAAGAATTTTTCTTAGCCTGAGTTTTGTAAAAATTGAAGTAGACTAAATTGATGTTATGCCTACTGCCCTAGTAAAATGAATAATTGGGTTCAGAAAGACTTCAATACTTTTTTTCTGGTTTTATCTGAATTAATATATTAAAGATACATATTACAGTTCAGTATGAAATATAATATTACTTCACACTGATAAATGAGAACAATCCTATGTAGGAAGCTGTAATTTTAAGTATTGAAGATTATAACCTCTGTATAAGCATTGCTTTAGCTCTCAGGAAAGAGAAAATAAAGGGTTTTGAATAGCTATTGATCTAATAGCCATGTTTTCAGTGCTTGGTTTGATGAGAGGTCATAATGTTTTTTGTTGGTTTCTAAGTTGCTTTCGTATTATTTATGAAAAAGCTTTTCAATGTACTTTTCTACTTAAAAATGAAAGGTAGGGGACTAATATTTTTCATTTAGAGAAAAGTTGCTGAAATAGATGAGCAAAACTTATATTTAGTGCTGAAAACCTGTCAAGCTATTTTAATACAGATTTGAGTAGTGTCTTTTTCTATATCTGAAATACAGCGGTAGCTAGGCTGAATGTTCTTAAAGGTAAAATTTGTCTAGTTTACGTGTTAAAACTTGCTCTATCGCTGAATTAAAATGTTTTTAAAGGATGACTACTTTTGCTATTGCATGCAGTAATCACTGAATCTAGACACCTTATGTTATGCTGGGGTATGTTCAGTTTTAACATATTCAGTCTCGACAGTGTTAAATCTGACCTGATTCTGAAAATAAGGCTGTGTCTGATTATAAACATCACAAAGATGCATAGCTGTTACTAAAAAACATATTATTGCTAGTGTACCCAAAATGGTGTGTAGGAAGCCTATAATCAGATTGATAGTATGCTGCTGCCTTCGCATCTCTTTCTGCTGTATTTCTTTTGATAGATGCCTTATGTGAACTATCCCCTGAACTTAGATCATGGCAGGACACTGCTAGCATCTGTGATACTTGGGAAGCCAAAGTCTGTGAAACACCTTTCCCTGGCCCTCCCCCTCCCCAGTCCTCCATACAGCGTGGCTATATGCTATGTGGAGGCATCCCTATGAATCATTGAGGCAGGTTTACACGTTGGATTGAGCTGATGTAGTTCCTCCCTGATGGTGCTTTTGAGCTCAGAATGTGCAGAGCTTCCTTATATCTGTGAATGTTTTAAGGGTTAAGTCAGCTAATGTAATGGTGACTTCTCACCTTGCAGCCAGTTTTGAGGCATAAAAAAGTAATCCTTTCGCTGTCCTGCTGTTATTAGTATGGAGAGTTAATAGAAACTATTTGGGGATGTAACTGTTAACATTACCTTCCTCCCCCTCTTTCCAGTTTGTGTTTGTCTGTTGATCTGATGGGAATAAATAAGAAGTTGCATTTTGTTTCTCTTGGTAACTCTCTCTACCTTTATTAGTCCTGTTACAACCCAGGGATCACAAACACAGCAGCTACAGAAGCATTATGGCATTACCTCACCGATCAGTTTAGCTGCCCCCAAGGAGTTTGACTGCATGCTTACGCAGAAATTAATTGACACTCTAAAACCTTATGGTGTATTTGAAGAGGAAGAGGAACTGCAACGCAGGTGAGTAAACATTCTCACGGTGGTTTTCTTGGATCTAGAGGTTCATGTATTTTTTTATTAAAGCCCAAGCATGTTTGTTTTAAATGGTTAGTGAAATGTGAAGTATGAAGCTTGAACCTTATCTCCCTACCAAGAATATCTCAGTAGGAATGAGAATGTTTTAAGAATGACTGTGTGTGTGTATACATATATAAACAAGAGCTATAATTATATCTGTAATGTTATTCTAGTTGACTCATAATGCTGATCAGCATCTTGGTAAATAATACTTGTTTGCTAATTACTTCATTATATGTGATTCTGGTGTTTTATCAATAGGATTCTAATTTTGGGAAAATTAAATAACCTGGTAAAGGAATGGATACGAGAAATCAGTGAAAGCAAGGTATGGATGTGTCTTACGTAAGTGCTTGTGTAAAGACTTGTAGGAAAAATAATTATGTTTAAACACGATGCATCTCAGTTTTGGGAAGACTTGATCAAACTGGAAAAACAAATGCAACTGTTCTATGACTTAATTTATTTCCAGGCAAAACTGCCTATTTAGAGTTCTTATGCAGGTAAACTAAATACTGGAAAATTGATGAGTTGTGCAAATTGTGCAGTTTACAAAAGTTAAAAAATAAATGAACTGCAATGTTTATTTTCTAGACTTCTCTCATTTCTCTAGATAGATATAATGACAAAAAGTGGTATTTCTTTGTAGAATCCTATCTTAATAATGTGCTTATGTTTAATATGTTAATCTAGTGCTAGATCCTAAAATATGTTTTGCAGCTTAAGATAGATATGGTCTTGTTATTTCCTTTAATATTAAAGTTTTAGAAGTTCTTATCCTGTAGTCTTGCTTTTAGACTGTAATAATATTGTATTTGATTTAAAACAAAACAACCCCCCCACACACACTTTTTACAAGCTTGTAAAAATTAAGATGGGTAGCATGTTTTTTCTGAACATGCTTAATCAGTTATTCCATGGTATATACCATGTGAACTTATTAATATAGAGCTTCAAAAGGCAATGCATTGCATCCACTGCTGTAGATTTAGGAGTTCCTTAAAGAGAAAAATAGAGAAATGCTAGTAACCTTATACCCGGAAAATTCTCTCATTTCTGAAAAGCAAACTTTTGTGTGAAGCACAGAGTATGTTGTGGTTTTGAATCAAAGTTTGATAATCATTGATATGGTAATAGTATTTTTCTGTTGATTTAAAAATAGACTCTGTTATTAATTTTCCAGTCAGTCCTAAAGTCTGAGTATTAAGCAAAATGTTTAATGTCCATAGTAGCGCAGAAATGTAGTAGAGCAGAAATGAATAGTAGAGCAGTTGGAATAAATATCAGGTTTGAGACACTAATGACTGTTGTAGCTGTAATATTACCTAATAGTTACCAAGTGGAAATATACTTCTTTCCTTTAAATACTAAATATTTATATTAATGATAATTAAGCCTGAAAGACCTCTGCATCAAATACAGTATATTTATACAGAGTGCAGACTCAGAATGTTTTTAATCTTTCCAACTAAACATCAATTTTTTTTTTTTTTTTTTTTTTTTTTTTAATGTATTTCATTTGCTATGGTACTTTGCTATGGTAAAATAACCAGCCTTATTTGCTCTGTTTAGAATCTTCCACAGTCTGTAATAGAAAATGTTGGAGGAAAAATTTTTACCTTTGGATCCTATAGATTAGGGGTTCATACAAAAGGTAAATTTTTTTTTTTTATTATAAGAATTTTAATGAATGATATATGCATAAATGTTACGCTTAAGTAGCAAAATCTTGCTTTGATTTTTTTATTAGATTTTTGTGAACCATCTCTCTTCTTCCTTCATTCTAAATGAAACTGTGTCATGTTTGCAAAATAGCAGATGCAAGGATCTTGAGAATTTATTGTTGAAAATGGCTATATATATATTTAACAGCTCTATGTGTAACAGCTGAAGGAAGAATGTGTATATATGTCTGGTATGCTTAATGGCTGTGAAAAAACTTTTCATTTGGTTTGGCTTGGAATGACTTTTCATTGTATATAACTGTAGGAAGAGTATTTTTTTTTTTCCTGTTTGATTGCTAAAAGCATTTTTAATTATGGCTGCTGTTTTATATTTGTGATGTGTGAATAAACCAGTTGTGCTAATAAACACTTTCAGGTGCTGATATTGATGCCCTTTGTGTTGCACCAAGGCATGTTGAAAGAACTGATTTTTTTACGTCATTTTATGAAAAATTGAAACAACAAGAAGAAGTAAAAGATTTAAGGGTATGTAAATAGTATGATACAGCTGAAGTAGTGATGCCAGATGCTTCATAGTGGGGGAGAAAAAAACATTAAAATAAACAAAAATCACTCTTATTGTTAAGGTTGCAGTGAGTTTTTCCTTAACTTAGAGCAAGCCTATCAAAATATTTGAAATAATTTGAGATCCTTGTAAGTCTTCTCTGTTCCTGTTTACTGGATGGCAGAATAATCTGCAGTGTCTGTAGCAGTAGGCCGATGTAAATGCAGGTGTTTGGCCCCGGTCCTTTTCAAGATAACTTGTGTATGTTTTTAATGAAGGTTTTGCAAGCGTAAAAGTACATATTGATTGTTAATATCACAATAATGTTTAATAAAACCTTCTATTTTGACTGGTAAAATTGGATTTGAAAATGGAGGTAACCTTTATATTTTGCATGTGTTCTGTTATTACATGCTTGTACAAGACATTTAATATGTAAAGATGATTTTTTTTTTCCTCTAAGTGTGAAACAGATGCTGGTATTTTCACTGAACGTGAATGAGAAGCCTTCTTAGGTCAGCTAGTGAGAAATTTATTCTCAATACTAGCCTAGAATAAAGTTCCTCTTCTTTCTCTGTTAGTTGAAGATTGTTGTTGACAAGTGTTAAACTCTAGTTTGGTTTAGTCCTGTTCTATCATAGAATAGACTCTGCACTTTCACTTCGTGTGTTCATAGCTGGTAACAGTACCAGTGTGGTGCAGGCATTTGGTTGTGATACAGCAGGCACTGAATCAGTTGTGTGAGAGCATCAGAGCCTTTTTATCATGTAATTTCAGGTTTCTAATTAATGTTTTGATACTTTTTCTTGGCAATGATTCAAATTTATGTAGCTGATGTAGCACAAAAGTTTAGAATGTACCTGCTGCTGAATCTGGACTTGGAAAATGTGTTACTCTAGTGGGTAAGTTAGGATACTTGTTAGTTTCGTATCTTGTTTAGGATCCATCCTGCTAACCAGGAGACTGGTTGTGAAGAGTGTTACTGTTTTCTCGTTTTTAAGACCTGGAACACTCTTAAAACTCTGCTTAACACTGTAGTAGTTCTGTTTTTTCCTATTGGGAAGGTGTATAGAATTTCATAATGTAGGTCTGTTCTTACAAGACCAGTCTTCTGCAGATCTGGCATGTTCAGATGCTTGTTTCAGAAGTTTTACAGAACAGACCTCACAGAGTCGGCTGAGGTTGGAAGGGACCTCCAGAGATCATCTAGTCCAACCCCCCTGCCCAAGCAGGGACACCTAGAGCATGTGGTACAGGGAGGCATCTAGGCAAGATTTGATTATCTCCAGAGAAGGAGACTCCATAACCTCTCTGGGCAGCCTGTTCCAGGGCTCTGTCACCCAAACAGTAAAGAAGTTCTTTCTCATATGGAGATGAAACTTCCTGGGTTTTAATTTGTACTCATGATCCCTTGTCCTGTCACTGGCTACCACCAAGAAAAGTTTGGCCCTATGCTCTTTACATTCTTCGCTCAGATATTTGTACATATTAATAAGATCCCCTCTCAGTCTTCTCACCTCAATTAAGTTTGTTTAGGAAAAATATTGGTGAATTGATAACTGCCAACTGGATTAGATGAAGTCAGTGCTTAGTCATACAGTTATTTTCATGTGCATTGTCCAAAAAGATGCTGACTCTTGATACAATAGGAGGAAGAGGCTTCTAGAGTACTCATGAGTTGGCCTCAAGTGTGTTCAGAGATGTTATGGGGAGTAAAGAATGTCTGATGTCCTGCAGTGACAGAGAAGAAGTTAGACTTGAAGTAGTATTGTCAGAGCTGGTTATTTATGAGGTTGGGCTGCAATTAACATCTAGTAACTGTAAGGCATAGTAGAGAAAAGTGTAGTATTTAAGTCCTTAACGTGTAAGTCTTCAGTGATAAAGAAAGAAATTGCTGAGAGGGAAAAATGAGCTCAGAAAATAGGAAAGAATAAATACAAACAATGTTTCATTGTTTAGAGCTGCTAGCTATTGCTTGTAAATGTTATCCTCTATGCTGAAAATAAAATGTAACTCTTTTTCCCCAGGCCGTTGAAGAAGCTTTTGTCCCAGTTATTAAACTTTGTTTCGATGGAATAGAGGTAAAGAGGTCTTCATTTTGTTTTAGTAAAACATGATTTGAAAAAAAAAAAAACTGTCAAGATCTTCATAACTTATGTAATCTTCACTAATATGTCATTAAAGTGACTATCCTTTGCCTAAAGTGACTACAAAGTTCACACTTAGATACTTGATAAGAGTTGTATTTATATGCAGTTGTATCATTTAAATGAGACCTTAAGACTGGAAAAAATGCCTTGGTATCATTTAAGTTGTGTATAGGATATTTTTTGTGTGTGTGTGCTCTATTACACACTTGTACTGATTCCCATTTCATAGAAATTGCCAATGTTAGAATTCTGTAGGGTAGGTCAGCAAACTAATGTGGTTTAAATTTTTGGCTCTTAATAACTCACTGTAGAGACTTACTGTTCAACACTTTGTATTACAGGAAGGTCCAGGTATTGCTCAGAAATTGGATAGTCCCTTCATCCTCATCTTTTGAAACTTTTTTTTTTGTTGTTTGTTTACATCTGACCAAAGCTGCTGTTTTGGTCTGTCCATTTCTATCCAGTTTGTTGTCTACTGGTCAAACTGTCCTAGGGTGGATGCAGAGCAGGCAGGCAGGGAGAGAAGAATGCCAAAGTGCATTCTGCGAGCATATTTTCCTTAGAAAATTGCAGAGTTCTTTGTTCTGTGGGTATCTGCATGAAATTACCTGTTCAGCAGTGAATGCAACCAGAACTTTTCAGTTTTAAAAATTATACAAAATAACTTGCTTGAGTTTTGTACTTTTGGAGTAGTTTCAGACTAGTTGTTAAGAAAATATGAACTCTGCTTTCAAAAGATAGTCTGTTAACCTTTTTCAGATCATTTATTAATCAACCTGTTCTCTTGGTGGCAAAACAAAACTTACTTCTGTGCATGCACACATACCACTTACCATTCTTACCTGGATTATGTTAAGCACTGATTAATATCAATTACACAGAACTGTAACTTGACAGAAGAAAAATCAATTGTCTCTTTCTTCTTCGTCTCCTCAGATTGATATTTTGTTCGCAAGATTAGCACTGCAAACTATTCCTGAAGACTTAGACCTCCGAGATGATAGTCTACTTAAAAATTTAGATATTAGATGCATACGAAGTCTTAACGGTAGGCATATAGTTTTGCACAGTAGCTTCTTTGTCTTGGTCTTTACTTGTCTGTGGTCTTTACTGAAGATGCAGTAACTTGGAATATGAAGCTGAAGTTAAATATTTATAAAGGGGGGGGGTGTTTGTGACTTTTTTATTTTACTATTTTTTTATTACCCTGTTGACTGAATTTACCCCTTAGTGTCCTGTAGAAACTAATGGGACTGTGGGACTTTTGTATGGAGTGTTATCTGCTTTGAAAATTTGTGTGTCTTATACATATTAAACAAACACAAGTGATAAAGAGCTATGGATTTATTTCAGTGATAAAATTGAGATACCAGAATACAGCCAGGTTCAGGTTGGATTTGTAAATCCTGTAGTATTTTGTGAGCTAATTATTAGCTTTTCTATAATACTGAGGTTTTTAAAATTGTTGCTCATGTGGGGCCAGGAAGGGGCTTTAGGGTGTATGCAGCCTCAGAGGAGTTTAAGATATCACTGGCTTCTGATATAAACTGAAGTTATCATCACTTCAGGTGAAATTTGTCATGCATAAACCAAATTTGGGAAGGAGGTGGGTTCTACTGCCACAGCAACTTCCAGTGTTTTGTGAAATCACAATTTCTGCACTCTTTAGGACTCAAAAGTCAAAAGCATTTGACTTTGGTGTAGCTTTTTTTTAAAAGGAATTCCTGGCCTTAGAGAACTGATGGTAATAAAACAGCAATATTGCAGCCATTTATTAACCCAATTCTTGATTAAAAATCTGTCAAGAAGATAACGTTGTCTGTAATGCTGTTCTTAAGCCTTGAAATATCCCACCCAAGTAATATTTATATATTTAAAGACTGCTCTTGTTAAACTATTCTTTTTGCAAATTAAAACAAAGCTTTGGTTTATGACTTCCAGGTTTTCTGTATATCCCTGGAGGCTCCTAAGCTTTAATTGATTGCTTGTTCTGTGATGTCCTGGTTCTGTGGTGGCAGAATTTAGAAATTGTCTGTCCCTTTCTAAAACAGCTTTTGCTGAATCTCAGTAGTTCATTATAACAGAAAACTGGGTAGCAATATAAATTCATAAATGTAAATTCATGCCTTTTCCTCGTCAGTGTTTCTGTAAAACAAGCTAGTAGGGAGGGGACACAAGGACAATAACAAGGCAAAAATGTCTTCAAAACAGCAGTCATCAAAATACAAATAGAATTTCCAGGATGCTGACCAAAAGTTTCATGGCTTTGAAAGTGGGGAAGGAATTGGAACAAAAACCTTGAGGTGTAAGGATAACGAATCCTTTCTTTTGGCAGGTTGCCGGGTAACCGATGAAATTCTGCATCTAGTACCAAACATTGACAACTTCAGGTTAACACTGAGAGCTATCAAACTGTGGGCAAAACGTAAGCAGTTTTATTCCAAAATTTCTGAAGCTTTCATTAACCCTTATAGTTACTGATAACTCTCTCCTTTTGTCTTTTTCCTTCTCAATCCACAGGCCACAACATCTATTCCAATATATTAGGTTTCCTTGGTGGTGTTTCCTGGGCTATGCTAGTAGCAAGAACTTGCCAGCTTTATCCAAATGCAATAGCATCAACCCTTGTACATAAATTTTTCTTGGTATTTTCTAAATGGTATGTTTTTTTTTTTTTTAATTTAGATTACACTAAAATAAAATTGTTTTGTAGACACTAAATTTTAGTCCTGTTTTTATGGTATTTTTTTGCTGTTATCAGGTTAAGTTGATAGTAAAGCGTTGTCTACTCTTGATGCCAGAGCTTGGGGCTTTTCAATAAAAGTCATTCAACATGCCTGGTTCTTGAAGTATCCAAAATAACAATACTCAATTTTTAAGTAGAATGTACCTAAATATTTATCAAAACTCAAACACTGGTTCAGATAAAACCCTTATGTAGTGCTGTACAAGAGCAAATGCCGCCAAAGTTGAAGTCATTTAGCACTCAGATATTTGGATGTATCTGTTAGTATCCCATTTAGGGCGCACAGCTTAAACACAGGCAGGAGTTTGATTTCTCTGTTTTCTCAATGTGGAAAAGGAAAGGAAAGTGCTTCTGAATTTATATTCATGAGCTAGTTAACTCAGACTGTTTGCATAATGCTGAAAACACTGGGAGCATTCCTGGTAAATGTAAACTAGAGAAAAGTGTACTTTGCAGATTACTACTAAATGCTGCTTTTCTTGGATCATATATGAAGCCCTATATTCTTCATGAGGTATTGGCAGATTTTTAGAATCCTTGCACTTCATTGTTGCTTTACCTTCTTACTGTGAAGATAATTACTGCAGTTTTGCTGCATCTTCAACCAATTGGCTTTACAGCTTTCTTTTAAGGGCACGCTGTTTATTAGTATCTTGGAAAGCAAAGTTGTTACAGGAAAGCTGTTTGCAAATGCCTTTTAATGTGTTCATTATTCTATTGTCAGCTTTATGAGATTTTTACAAATTCCTAATGTGCGTATTATATGAACGTTAATGTACGAAAACCCTGACTTGCCTATAAGTACTTCCATAGGAAGATACTTTTTATTTGTGGGACTAGGAGACATCTCGAAGAACGGAAGTGTTGTGCTTTTTGTGTGTGTGTGTGTGTGTGTGTGTGTGTGTGCTTGCTTCAGTTAGCATGCTTTTTTTCATGATTTGCTTTGGCAAAAAGTTTTAATTTAGTGCGTGTGCTTTGTAATGATGCTGGCTGTTGCTTCTCTAATTTGATGACGAAACAGCTAGCATGAAGACAGGTGCAGCACTAATCTTTATAGGATGCATTGTAATTCAGTGCAATTTAAGAGTTCATGGGAGCTTGCTATAACTATCTAAACCCTTAGTAATAAAGCTCTGACTGAAAGTCAAGGAAAATTCATTGTTCTGATGCCTTGGAGAAGCTAATTATAGCCATGTCATAGTTCTGGACTGCAGGTTATTTGAAGGACTAGAGCTAGAGCAGTTTACTCATGAGGAAATGGTAACTTGCCATAAGTGCAGAGTGAGGAAGTGTCACATTCAAAAAGTTTTGTTGTTTGAACACAAATGATTTTATCCAATAGTCTTATTCAGTGCTACAATCTTTTTAAACAGGGAATGGCCAAATCCAGTGCTATTGAAACAGCCAGAAGAATGCAATCTTAATTTGCCTGTATGGGACCCAAGGGTTAGTGTATTATTTTTTCCCCTATAAGTGACACTGTACAATACATTCGGTTGCTTGAAGATTCACAGGTGAACTTCATTTTGGGTTTTATTAAAGTTAATATTTTGATACTGTATCTTTATAGTAACCTTCTAAGTAGCCTGTGTGGGACAAAGTTAGCTTAATCCTGTAAACTGGCCACTTAAAGAACCCTTACTAAAAAATGTACTTTTCACTCCGGCTCTTAAAATTAGTGATCTTAATAGATACTCAAAGCAATTAGATGTATTCTTTAAAGCAGTGCACTTGAAAAATTGCTTGTTTATAACAGTTCATTTACTGTTTGACTTGCACTTGAAAATAACAGTTTCATTGAATTCACTGCAATGCAACAGTCAATTCTGTATATTTGTATAGTAATGTATCTTTTCGTCTTGGACCAAAGAAGATCCTAACTTAATTTCTAAGTTTTGAATAGGATTTGCAGTGTTGATGTCACTGTCTTTGTAGCCTTTCATTGGATGTGAATGCCTTTCAAGCAGACAAAATAACTTGCAGCAACATGTGGTTCATATCCTCAGATTTCAATAGGGCATAGAGTCAATGGCTCAGTTCTGTCAATTTTAAAATACTTGGTGCTCAGCTAGTCTATTTTGATGACTGAATCTAAGCACTAGAGATTCAGTTGCATGATCTTCAAGTTTTTCTCTTTTATATACACTTTTCTGTTTGACAAAAATCTACATTTAAATAATGAGGGACAAAGATGAAAACAGTGTTCCTAAGTCATACTAATATCCCTGGGAAAGGGGACTGAAGTCAGTGTATGATGTGAACTGTTCCTGCTGTAGTTGCTAAACAAAATGTGATAAGTTAAGGACAAGTTTTCATCCTTAGCTTTCACCTACAGCCTATGAAAAACAAAATTATTAAGCTATTTAAATGTATTATCCTTAGTGCTGTTCCCTTTTTGTTTCCCATAAGCTGTTTTAATAAAGGATGTGTTAATGCCTGTGCTGCTTCCCTCAGGTTGCCCAGAGCCTCTCATGTTAGACTGGCTCATCATTTTCAGTAGTGTAACAGGACTAAAGCAAGAACAGCTTTTACAGGGTCTCAATATAGTGATTTCTCATGTTGTGAAAGG
Organism: Crypturellus undulatus; assembly: GCA_013389825.1. NCBI lineage: Eukaryota > Metazoa > Chordata > Aves > Tinamiformes > Tinamidae > Crypturellus > Crypturellus undulatus. Next base: position 1,514,356 of record VWPW01016040.1, on the reverse strand, counting down.
ATATCCTTACTTTGATGTGCTCAGAAGCTAATTTCTATCAGAGAGAAGTTGTCCTGTTCAGTTGGTGTTTCTAAATCCAGGGATACCAACGTGTGGAGCTTGATATACTGCCAAATTTACTTGATCTTCAAAATAAGATGTCATTAGAATTTGAAACTCACTCACTTTAGCAAAGGAAGAAATCCAAATTTATTAACTCGTGTGTATGCTTGAAGAAAACTGATTGGCTGTTGTTATACATAGGTAAATCCCAGTGATAGGTACCATCTTATGCCTATAATTACACCAGCATACCCACAGCAGAACTCTACCTACAATGTGTCCGTTTCTACACGGATGGTCATGGTTGAGGAATTTAAGCAAGGTAAGTATTATCTTATGCTCTCTATATCAATATGTTCAAAAGAATTTAAAATAGTTCTATTATGGGTACCCTCATTTTGAGGGAAGAGATGGGATGATGTTAAACCATTTTTTGTACATGAGAATACTTTCTAAAGCAGGTAGAACTTAGCCAATCCTTCATGCTGCTTTTGATTGTAAGTACCAAATTATGTAGAGGACTGCTGTAAGTAGGTCCCTCCTAAAAACTGAGGGTAATTCATTAGATTGCCTTGTGCTCTGAAAATGAGAGTTTAGGCTTCTTCTAGAGGCTTTAGATTCTGTTTTGCCACCTGGAAAACCAGTGTATTAGTCCCATTTGGTGAGAGGTATTGGTCCTAATGACAGCTTGCTCAGAGGTGAAACTTGAACAAGTGATCTACTTAATAGTTACAGTAGGTGTGCAAAGATGTTGTCAGAGCAACGAGAGACCTTGATACAAAGAGCAATTACCAGAAACTCTCAGAGACAATGTAGTAAGGGGCTCGTTGTCTCATATCTTTGCTCTGTCATTCAGTGTCTTACCCCAGAAGTGATACAAATACTGTGAGAAAAATTTCTACCTTCTTTGGACTGAGATGGTTTATTCTGTGGCATACCCAAAAGAGCAAACTGTACTGTTACACTGCAAAGCAAATTGCATTAAATCATCAATCAGATCAATTAAGCTTTTAAATGAATGATTGTATGAAAGGTTATTTTTATAATATGATCTGTGTAATGACCAATTTAAGGATGGAGGGGAGGTAAGATGGGTATGTAAAGATTGTTGCTAAATTCTTTTGAGGAAGGGGGAGAATAATGTGTAAATTTTATTTTCTAAGCTGTATTATTCTGGATATTGTATTAAAAACAAAGCTTAAATGTTTTTTTATAATTTAGGTCTTGCTATCACAGATGAAATTTTGCTGAGTAAGGCAGAGTGGTCCAAACTTTTTGAAGCTCCAAACTTCTTTCAAAAGTACAAGTATGTATTTTATGGCATGGCAGAATGTTTAAGTTTTATCAGTTAAAGTATCTAATGATGCTCTGTGGCACAGGAATTTACTCTCACATATATTAGACTTCCAAAAAGTCTTGTAAGAATTTATTTTATTTATATAGAAGAGTGAGAAGTCTTGTCCTTTCTCTTAGCAAATCAGTAGTTTCATCAGATGTCTTCAGTATGTAATTCAGAAACCTATCAGTTTGTGACTAGGTACCTAGAATCATCAGTTAACTGTGGAATTGGTCCGCTACCAGTATAACTGAAGGCCTGTCAGCTCGTTTGACTAACACAAGTGGGCTTTTTTAGTGGTGTCAGTAAGCATTCTAAAAATGGGTCTTACCTCCCAGGAAACAAGATCTTAACTAACTCTGCAGGTCAATATTTAAGATGAGTACCTACTTGAAACTGTGCTTTCTTCTGTCAATATAGTCAACAGTTCACTCTGATGATAAAAGATACTTTTTACAGTTATATTGACTAACTGTCAGATGTATTAGTTACTATGAGACTTCTTCATTAAAGCTTAAGGCTTTCGACTCTTAATACTCTACATCTATCTTCTTTAAGTTTGTAATGTCTTTGCATTCAGGTAAATACTCTCAATTTCATACTTCTTACATATAGGATTTCTAGTATTATGCTTGTGGGGCAGAAGTTTGTTAAATGTATATTCACTTGCTGAAAGTTGTATTTTTATAATAAATATGGATTATTAAAATATGGACTACATCTTCTTTGCCCTCAGTTGAAATTTTGGAGACCCATTTTTCTCGAATCAAGATAAAATATACTTTACACATGTTTCTGTGTTGGGTGGTTGGTTGGTTATGTACTAATCTATAAAAGATTGAAATATACAGTTCCCCCATTAAAAAAGACTGATGACCTTCATAATGTGTCTGTGTTTTGTTTCTATACCTTTTGCATGATAAAAGCTTTAAAACATTTGGACGACTTCTACGTTGCACTTGAAGATTAAATTTGAAAATTCTTTAAAAAAAAAAAAAGGTCTTTTAAGTTTAAAAACAGACTGTAGGCAAATCAATTTCTGCTCAAGAGTCTGCTAATACCTTCCCTACTACCTTTTCTTTCTAGTTTTGAAAGAAGCATTAGAAAGCATGAAATGTCACTTGAAATAATCTACATTTTAATATAGACTTGTGTGTACAAGCTTTAGCCATTTCATCAGTAGAGCAATAAAAGCTGATTTTGATAGCATTGAATATCTAGGTTTTGTAAATTTTTGCACAAAATGTCTTTTACAACTGTGGAATGATATTATGGAATCTGCTAATTAAGTAAACATAATCTGTGACACTTTAGTAAGTTGATTTAAAAGTTTTAATTAATAACTGTCCACATAATAAAATAATTATATGCAGTCATCAATATGAAATAAATGTGGCTCTTTGGTCCAGTATCCGTCTCAAAGATGGAAGTTTTTGTCTTCTTCCCTCTCCCTCATTCACTCCAATGTTTAAGTTGCAGTGATCATGAGCTTGTTCCCGCTAAGATACAAAGCAGTGTATAGTGTTCTACCAGATGAGTGTCTCACAGCAAGTTTTTTTTTTTTTTTCCTCTCCTTCTCCCTCAACTTTCTAAAACATTTCTCCTCAAATGAGTTGCTTTAGTATTTGTAGTAGTGTTTGACAGTTAACACTATAATTAATTCATTTTACCTCCGGAATCGTGAATGCTTTTGCTTTGTTAGCTGTTTTCAAAATCTGCAAACATAAAAAAATGTGGAGGCTACTGCGTACCTCCGTGGCTGGAACAAATTAGGAAGAGGGAAATCTGAGCTTTTATTTATTTTTTATTTTTTTTTCCTTTATCCTTTAAATGTCAACAATTACTTAAGTTAGGAAATTGCAGTATGTGTCACCTGCAATGGTGGCATGTGGTTTTGAATTTTCAGATGGGGGAAAATGAGTACCCAAGAACATACGCTCATGCTTCCTGGATATAGTATTTTGCAAGAAAGTGACAAGAATTTCAGACTGATATAACAACATGCGGTGTTACATGAGGCTGAAATGGTTAGAACTTTTGTAAAAATCAAATGAAATGTGGTTATCAGAGAAATAGCATTCCCTTAAATGATTTGTAAAGTTTTGTTGATTTTTTTTTTTTAAGTAAATTATTAAATGTCCTACTAAATAGCTGTGAATAGAATCTAATTGTAACTGTTTAAAGCACCCCTGTGAAAGGTATGTTAACTGGTTTTAACTAAAGCAGTGGTTTAAAGTAAAAATTCTGGAAAGTTCTGTGAAGAAAACTCGGAATGAACATGCCCAGGTGTGTTCTGGATCTTGCGTAGTATTTTTTTTAATGCTGTCTTTGAAAATACTTTGTTTTTTGTAGGTACAGATGTTAATAGTGTAAGATAATTTTCAAATAGCTATGTTCAATTTTCCCTGATAAAAACTGATAGGGAAGGTGAGGTGGGAGGGAAGAAACACCAGTTTCTAAAAATAATACTATATATATATCAAAGTAATACTATAAATAAGTTCACACATGCAAACTTAAGTTGCTTTTCTCACTGAATGAAACTTACTGCATTTGTCTGTGTGCTACAGACAATGTGAGAATCTTAAGGCTAGCAGTGCCTATCTAGAGTTGTTATTAGAAATAAGTGACTTTTTGCCCAGTTGCAGTTTGAGGAAAAGGAGCTCTCTCTTTCAAGGTTCTTGCATCACTGCTGAATTACAAATGAATTGGCAGAATGTGTCTGTCTTTCCAGAGAGATATTCTGGAAAAATCTATTATGCTTCTACTCTATCTTTTCTGTGCCGTAGTTGTGAGATTTTAGGAGCATCAATAATTCAGTAGTCATGTCTTACAAGTAACCAAAAGGAGCATGTTTTAAATAAGATGGTAGGAAAAACTTAAACCTTTGTATTTAAATAGTTAATACTCTGAAAATGCAAAAGTAAATGGATAATATGCCCTCTTTAGAAGGGAGAGAAAATCTTCAGGGATCTCTTTTTCCCATTCCTGTAGTTCTCTTGACTTTAGCTAGCAGATCAAATGACTATAGCATTTTTGTTTTTCACCATACCTCTTCCTTTAAAAACAAAACAGAACAGATAAATGTAGAAATGTACACTTACCAATTTTGTCAGTTGTTTTTGATTTACTCCTATGATTTGAAGTCCTATAGATCAGAAAGTATTGTGTTGTGGTAGTTCACTGTCGTAAGCCTTGCTTTCCTTTCTCTGAAATCAACGTACGAATGTTTAATTGCTGGTCTTACTAATTCTATTTTGATAAGACCTACATATACCATTATTTTTAGAACTATAGAACTTATAGTGTCAAGTTGGATTTTTTAAACTTATGAAAATCTTGGCAATAGGCATGTAGTAAATTACTTCCAAGATTATGAACTCAACTATAGTGATAAATTATTATTTTCTGTATATTTATCTCCCATTCCACCATCCTTGGACTCTGTTTAAAATAGCATTGTCTAGCTCTGTATGCCATTTCTTTGGGATTTATTTACAGTGGATAATACAGTAATTATCCACTATCAACTTAATTGAAAGTTTCAGGATTATCTTCAGAAGAAACATTCCTTGTGAAGTTTTGGATAAGTGTCTAATGACTTTTAAAAAATTGATATTCAGTCTTTGTAAGTTATGTTTAATATTATTTTTAGAATTGATAAATGAGTATATGCTAACCACTCATCTAACTCTTCAGAAAAAAATGTTGTGACTTAAGAAAAGGACATCTGTACAGGTACTTGTGAACAGTCTTCTGTTCACAGGTTGTCCGTTCCACAGTCTTCAAGTTGCCTGCAGTGAATCTAAGCAGTAGGCAGCTAAAGCCCTGTTGTCATTAGGTTTTGAAATTTCTCTACTGCTTTTTAACTGCAACTGCATTCCTAGTGGGTATTTTTGTTTTATTATTTGCATTTATTCCTTCTGCCTGTTAAGCAGTGGTATTAAAGTGTAGCTAAATCTGACAAATCTTGAGGTGTGTTAGTCGTGTGCTTGGGGACTGTAGACTAGTGCGTTTACCTACTTAATCTACTTAATTTTATTATAGGATATGTGATTAGCTAATAATCTGTGGCTTGCCATGTAGAAGTTATTGAGAAGTTTAATACTGAACTTTGAATGTCTAGTTTTAGAAGCATAAATAGAATAGCATATTGTCTTTATCTCCAAAGGCATTATATTGTACTTCTAGCAAGCGCACCGACAGAAAAACAGCGACTAGAATGGTGAGTATAATGCTTGCTATTAACAAAACAATTACAAAAAACAATAAAAATCCTGGCAACTTGGAGGCAAAGGTTTATATAATATACTCTTTAAAGGAGAAAAAAAAAGTGGAGCTTCAGTGTATCAAAATTAAGTGGATGAGGATATTCTTCTTGAAACACAGTAAAAAATGAAAAAGTGGGGAGAGTAAAATTGTTGATTGTGTTGTTCTTCACTCTCATGTTCATATTAAGCTTTCTGTTTCCTTAAATCTTACATGTCTTTTTTTTTTTTGGGGGGGGGGGGGGGGGGGCAGGGCAAGAAAGGCAGTGTGTGCATAGGTGTGTTTTCAATCTCTATCACTGTTGATCTCAAAAAAAACCTCTTGCCCCTGTTTCCACTCTCCTGTGGTTTTTTTTTTTTTTTTTTTTCCCAAAGTAGTTCTGTGTTTGCCACTTGTAAGGAACTTCTTTGATTTTTAATGTTCTTTGTCTGAAGCTAGAAAAATACTGCAGAAGTAGATGGGAGTGTTTTGCTGACTGATAGGAGGTCAATGGAAGAGATATTTCTCATCTTTACTGATGATGATAATCTCTTGCTTTTGAACTTCATTTGTAAAACTACGATGTTAAGAATTAATTAGAGCATTCTTAAGCTTCTTTTATGTTAGTTGTTTAATAATCTCACTTGATTTATTGATCTGAATTAATCTATTGATCTGAATTAATCTGTCTTGAATAGTGTGCTGATTCATTTATATTCTGAAATGGTAGTGTAAGCAGAATGCTGGGGAATTTATTTTCCTCGATACATGCATGAAGTTAGGAACTTTTGTTATTTCATATTAACAAAAGCTTGCTATTAAATGGCAGGGTGGGCTTGGTGGAATCAAAGATTCGTATTCTAGTTGGAAATTTGGAGAAGAATGAATTCATCACACTGGCTCATGTGAATCCACAGTCATTCCCAGCACCCAAGGAAAATCCTGACAAGTAAGCAAAATTACTGTTTTCCATTGTAGTTGAAGGACTAAATAAAAAATCATTAATCAATATAAATGCTTTTATAAAACTTCAGATACAGGAATCTAAAGCTGTATGCTTTTAAACTGTTCTGAAGTACTTTGTTCCATGTCAAACTGTTTCTAAGCAAAAAAAATATATATTTGCTAACACTGTCTTAATCACATTTTTTTTGCTAATAATGTTAGGTATTTTGGTAGTTATTGGTACTTGACTGCTGCTGTTTGTTCACCTAGTATCTGATGTAACATTTTAATTACAAGGCAGTGCTGAGAATCAAGTAGAATATCAGGCATGGTGTTGAATGACTTAAGTAGATTTAATACTCTTAGGAGGCATATCACTTGGTAATGAATAATGGTAGAAAGAGTGGAGAGAACACCAGGCATCTCAAATTGTCTGAGATGCTAATGGTTTCTGGACTTGGTTTTCTAGACTGTTTGGAGGTGTATCCTAAAACCTGTCCCTCCAAAATTTAAATATTTTATTTTTTAGCTGGAATGTTTTAAGGAACTTCTGAGAAATCATATTTTAGTATGAGATGGAAGAAGGTGGATGCGATTTTTATTGGGAAGATGTCAAGAGCCTTGTTCGCGTTTCGTACAGCCTGTTCCAGCCGCGAGCTTCTTGTAGGCGGTATACAGCTCTTGGCTTTTGTGTGAAGTTACACACAGTTTGGGCATTTATGTATGTTCCAAGCAAAAAGTGACCAAAGTGGGCAGTGCATCTTTCCCACCACTTTAGTAGGTACACAGATAGGAAGTTAAAATCATGTTTATATTGCCGTGCTTTTGAATAATCAGTGACTCTGGTTAGCACTTGAGAAGATTGAGGATTGTTTCTGGCAGTGTTTCTAATGAAAAGTTGCTTTCCAAATGTAAATAGCGTAGATACCTTCCTCTGCCTGTCTAAATTTGTTCTTTAATGTGGCATGTTCTTTAATGTGGCATAAAGTGGCATGTTCTGAAAGAGTCTTAGAGGGAAAAGATTTTTTTTAAATGTGATGAGCAGTTATAATAGAATCATGTTATCAATTCTTTGATAAAGTGTAATAGCTCATTTTCCACATGCGTTGTGTGAAGATGAGCTTTTGGGAGGAGGCTTTCGTCTGAAAGTTACAGTTTGTGGTTCAATTTCAAACTAAAAATGGGGTTGAAACATGTTTAGGTGAAAGAAATACTACAATTGTTTAGTCAATGAATGAATTATATACTTTATTATAATGTTATGTATATTATATATATTCGAAATACTAAGAGAATGCCATTAAGTCTGCGTTAGCTTCTGCTTCCCTACGTTTACCATCCTGCTGCTAATGGAACTAAAATGTAAAAATGTTATTTATTGCTGAAAACTGCTTACTAGATTATTCAGTTCTGTGGTCAGAATTACATGACTTTCTTATATAAAACTTTTCAGGGAAGAATACCGTACGATGTGGGTGATTGGATTGGTGTTCAAGAAAACTGAAAATTCGGAGAACTTAAGTGTCGATCTTACTTACGACATTCAGTCTTTTACGGACACAGGTGAATCTTGGTTTTTAGATATTTGATATTGATAAATTCATTGAATGTTGTTAATCTATTTTCTGAGCAGTATGATTGTACTGGGCAAAGACTAGCAAGATTTGGTGAAGAAGTTCAGGGTGTTTTTTGAAATACAGTTTTACCGTAATGACTTCAAGTTAAACAGTTTTAATGAAAACAAACTTTAAAAGATTGGAGTAATGCACATACGTCTCAAATCTCTTTCAAAATGGTAAATAATAGTGTTATCTTTGTTATTAAATAGGTAATCTTGTTATATACAGTCTACCTAGCCCAATCTCCTTTTGCAGTATGCTTTAGTTTAATTATTTTTCTGTTAAATAGAATTCCAAATTTACTTATGGATAAAAGTTAAGTATTTAAAAATTATAGAATGAAATAATTTTTAGTCTGTGACAGTTAATTCAGTAAAGGATTTTCAAACCAACTTATAAGTTACTTGAGTAGCTTGTACTCTGTGATGTCAGATGTGAAAGTTTGTTCTATTTCTTTTATTTTTATTCAAGTTGTTCCCTTTCTGATTTGCTAAAAATGTTCGAATATGCATGAGAAATTTGGAAGCAAGAATTAGAAACAGCTGGAAATAAAGACTGCAAAAGGGACAGAGCCCTTGATGGATTAATATACCTGCAGTATTTTTTTTAAAATAGATACTTAAATGCTGAAATATTACATGTTTACAGAGATAAGGGAGTAGGTTAAAGTTGCACCACCTAGTGCAACTTCTGTCTGCTGCTTTCTGAGTCTGGAGTTAAGGAAATTGTATGACATATTAAGCATAACGTACACCTCTGGTTTTGGTCTCTACTTTCTTTGTTTTTGTTTTTTCCTGTAAGCGATGTGAAGATTTGAAAATGCTTTGTCTCATTTGTCTCAGCTGCTTTTTTCTTTTTTCCTTCAAGGGGATATTTTCTTGTGGTAGTTGGATTAGTCCATTTCATTAAATGTGGTCAAAGTGAACTCACACACATCCTAATTTTTGAGAATTTGCTTGAGGTTTAGCAAGTGATTTAATGACATGACTGTACACTGGGGAGGAGAAAGGGACCTATGTGTTATAGGTGTCATTTATTTTAGTGTGTGTTTTTTTTAAACTGTTTATAAATTTAGTAAGTTGGTAATGTACTTAATAGCATAATTTCTGTATAAAAATTTGTAGTCTACAACTTTCATATATAATTTTATATCTGTCTGACTTATTCTGGTATCAAATCAAAAATTTATCTAAATACACACAATTTTAAGTAAAACTACGTTTTGCCAAAAAGACTGAATCTCATATAAAGGTTTACAGTTTAACTTGTAAACAAAATTCCAAAACAAACAAGTGGCTAACAACTTCATTTTTTTGTCATTTCAGATTAAAAATAGTTCTTTGTTCTACTTTTTTAATCCAGTATTCATATGGTTTACAGTTATGTGTTTAGTAACTATTTTAATTAAGATTTTTTCCCTCCTTCCTCATTTTTACTGACAGATGAAAAGACTTAATATGAATGACCTTGGCGTTCATAGGCTATACTCTTGTCAGCCTTGTAAAAAGGGTGGGCTTTTTATATCTTAATGATAGTTGATTCTGTGTGCTTTCAACAAAAATTGATCAGAGACTCATTCTGAAGCAGAGACACGATATGCTAGCAACATCTACAGGGGTGATTACAATTCCTTTTTGCATTTCTGATAAGAAATTCCTAATGACAACTTTGTTCTTCCAAGAGCTTAAAATTTCATTTCTTTTTTTGTTGTTTTTTGTTTTTCAGCGTTAACTTGTGCAATGATGCTAGACTTAAGAACGTGAACAGATTAATATAATTACTTTTGGTGGGGGGCTCTCATAATTATAGTAATTAAGGAAAGCTTCATTCAGCCACCTTTCTAGTAAAACGAAGAGTTGGAAGTTGAGTGTTTACTCCTATATTATCTTGAATCTTCAAGATTTATAGATATACTTTCTAAAGCTCAAGGGCAGGACTGTGTATGTTTTCGACACCCTGCTCCTCCCCCTTCCTGATTCCCTAGCTTAGTTTTGTAAAATGACTGCTTGATCAGAAAATGTTTGCTTTGTTTTTTGAGTAGATCCAAAAATTTTATTAAAACCAGCTGAATGATTTTCAAGTATGAAATTAGAGAGGAACCGACATCCTTTCTAGTAGGATGAAAAAGGGAACCCAAAACCCTTCACCTCGTATTTGTTTGAGGTTTCTCTCTATAGTCACAGAATAGCCAGTGAATAAAGGAGAAGTTTTTTTGTGTTAAAGTTCTACAGAATGCTTCCGTTATTCTTACATCTGCCACAGCTGTATGTAATATATTGGGAGTTGATGCCAAATAAGACCAAATAACTCATGGTATCATCTAAACTGCCCCAAAAAACTTGAAATATATTATCTAGCACTTTCTGTTTCTGAATTAGAACCCATTTGTTGTACGAGCTGCATAAATAAAAATTGCATCTAAAGTGAAGAAAAGTCTTATGTAAATACTATAGTTCTAATGAGAAAATGTCATTCCCATCTCTAGTTTGTACAAGATGAAATGAAAAACCATCTTCAGCTCTGATACTGTTAATATAGTTGAGAGAGAACTGCATATTTTCATGAAGATTTCTTGAAAAAGAAATAGTGTTTCCAAAGTAGTGTAGTGAAGGTTGTGCTATCAAGTACAAGGGCAGTAGACAAGATTTCATCCACCATGGGGAAAAACTGCTTGTTCCTAGGAATGATAAATATCCTTAAATGCAAATCACTTTTCCCTGAACTAGTAAGCACACTTTGCCACATGTTTCAGTGATGTTTTAATGTTCCCCTAATTGTGTAGTTTATAGGCAAGCAATAAACAGCAAAATGTTTGAGATGGATATGAAGATTGCTGCAAGGCATGTAAAACGAAAGCAACTTCACCAACTGCTACCTAATCATGTGCTTCAGAAAAAGAAAAAGGTAAACTTGAATAATGTTTGAGAGCAATAAGAATGCCATTCAGTAATGATTCCACTGTTTTTATTTGACTTACACATTAAGTAACGGGAAACATTTTGAAAACCAAGTTTTAACTCTGAAAGCAATATGACCTCATGGAGTATGATATGGGCTAAGTATTACACTGGATTTGTCAGACCATCAACACCATGAAGTATTGTTTTTTTGTTGTTATTGTAAGATCAGTGGCTGAAACTTATTATTTCTGTTCTCATTCCTAAACTAAATGGATTTAAATCAGTTTAAGGACGAGATTTTTCTTTTAAACTGTTTTGTTATTTTATCGATGCTCCCTTTAGGTGATTTCAATGATAACAATATCAATGTTATCAGTCAAATAAAAGTCTCATTATCTCCTTATCTCCCAACTCTTTTTTTCCCTTAAGTTATTCTTGTTGGACTTATTGCTCTATTCTGTGTATAAGCAGATATTTTGTTCCTGTAACTGAAGTTGATTATTTTGAGGATAATTTGACTAAAAGTGTTCTCCAAATGGCTGCATGGCAATTTTCAGAACTATGTCTTTTTAGTTTAAAGGAATTTTAAAAGATTTGAGAATCTGAAAATTGATTATTGCTCTCCAGAGTGTGTGTGCGTGTGTGTAATTTTTAAATAAAATTCAATCCCGTAAGTCCCAACTTAATCTGAAAGCTACATCAATTATGTGTTTTTTAGATGTTTCTGAATAGCCTGCTTTATTATCAAATTTGTTTTAAGGAGTATGCTGAGAGGTTTTTTTTTTTTTTTTTTTGGAGATTTGAAAATATTTTATTGAAACTGACTGTAAATTTATTCAGAATATCTCAGAGGATAATATAAATATTTAATAACTCATCTCTTTAAGCAGTGCTATGTCATAGGATTTTTTTTCTCCTCCACTGAAGCTTTGATTATGCAACTGGAATGTTGTTTAAACATGTTGGAATGTATGTTCAAAATAGTCTCCAAATTTTCTCTATTAACTGATTTTCAAAAAATCTAACTTTTGCTGTGTTTCAGTATCACTCACTGGCTTCAATCAGATCAGAAAAGCAAGAAAAAAAACTTGATTAAAAATACAGTTACTAAATACAGAAAGAAAGCACTTTGTTTTTGAACATCGTTGGTTCCAATAAATTTTGATCTTGATTGCAAAATATAAATATTTAGATTTTAATAATTTGATAGGTTTATTTGTATTAAAAACGGAAAATTATCCATTCCTGTATTGCATATATGTTCACTTAAGAATAAACTTGAAAACAAGCACATTTTGAAGATGTATTGATATAATTGTGTTTAAATTCGCTTATGGGCTTAGTGTGTGTGTGTTGGAAGCTCTTTTGGTTAAATTTTGGATGCCCATTAATCTCTTAATGAGATTAACAAACAATTTTTCTCCTGTGATTTGCAGCATTCAACAGAAGGAGTCAGGTTGACAGCTCTGAATGACAGCAGCCTAGACTTGTCTATGGACAGTGATAACAGCACGTCTGTGCCTTCGCCTACGAGTGCTATGAAGACAAGTCCATTGAACAGTTCAGGAAGTTCTCAGGGGTAACAATGGCTTCCAGTCTTAATTTTATTATGGCTTTCTGTTCCTGAATTACTTGTGTTAAAAACATAGCAAGTGTGCTTGACATACTTCACCAAGGCATGAATTTGCCATTCTGAAACTTGCATCCCTTTGCATTTCTAGTTTGAACACTAGAGCAGGACCAGTGTTGAGTAGGGTAGGGAGCATGTTGAAAAAAGGAGGTCTGAGAGATAGTTACATGTAAATGAGACAGTAAAGAAGTGTTTATGTCAAAAGGAATGAGATACTTCAGTTTTGGTAAGTGATCTCTTAGTACTTTGATATCGCTAACCATGTTATTAAAACACTTGTATAATTATTAAGTATGGTATCTAAGATATCGCTTTTGAGAGTAAAATGTGCCTTTGGTTGTTTTCAAAGATTTAATATTTTCCTGATTCTGTGACATGTGAAGTTCCAATTCTTTACCCAAGACTAAAATTAAAATAATAATATAAATTAAAATTAAATAATATAAATTAAAAACAACCACCATATTCTAGTCATTCTTGTTCCATTCTTCAGGAAAAATAACTGCTGCATTTTCCTCTGCACCTCTGTTTTGTGTACACCCTACCTCCATTTTTACTTTTTTTTTTCTTTTTAAAATCAATCTTGTTTTGATTTAAAGAGTTTTCTCTGAAGTGATTCAGAGTAAATATTGGGAAAGTTTTTTGTAGCTTGGTAAATTGTCAAATATTTTATACTGTTTTTACAACAAAAAATACTATGTTATAGCACACACCACAATTTAAGTAAACTAAAACTCAACTAAAGTAACTAATGCATCTGTTTTGGTGAAAGGCATGTTATATAATGCTATAGCACACTTAGGTTCAACATTTTGCCATCTTTCTTTTTATAGCAGAAGCAGTCCTGCGCCAGCTGTAACAGCAGCATCTGTGACCAACATACAGGCTTCTGAAGTCACTGTGCCACAAACAAATTCCAGTGAAAGCTCAGGGGGTAAGGAAAACAGCATAGTATGTTATTTGCATTGCTTGTTGTAAATAACACAAATACATACATATATACACACACATGTGTTTTGGTAAAGTTTAGAGAGGCAATTTTTCTTTCAAATTGAGACTTTCAATAACATGAGATGCAAAATTTGCTCCTTATTTTACAGGTTAATTGCTTTAAAAGGGTATTTTGGTAGAAGCCTAAAAATAATAATTCTGCAAAGCAGTCTTACTAATACTCTAGATAAATGATGCCTGTAGTTCAGCTGATCTAGCGAGGACAAGATGTCCACTCGCTGTAGCTGGAATAGCTATGTTTGGGTTTCTTCTGCTTCTTTTGTGATTAAACCCATGAAACGCATGGATTAGAGACAGTTCTGTGCTGTATATAATCCATATCCCCATGTTCTTGCTGTTCCTGTTTCACTAAGAAGAATTCTAGAAGATTCAAATGGGAACAGGACATATGCTCCTTAATTATGTCTTTTCAAATGTCTTTATCTTCCATGTTATCTACGTGAAAAAATAATGAATGAAAAATCAATGAAAGATTTAAGTATTTAAGTGTGTTTTTTTTTTTTTTTTTTTTTTTTTTTTTTAAATCTCTGATCGTGAACGTTTCCTTGTATGCAGGGTCTCCTTGTGTATAGTTGTTTGCTTGAGGTTGGCAACTGATGAGATAATGCTTTTGTCATATGGAGCATTTTTCACATTATTATATGGAATATCAGATTGTAACATTTGGTGCTCTGTGATGACTTCATGTCTCTAGGGACTTCCTCTGAGATGAAAAAACAGTAAAAATCAGGTTTAAAGTTGATGAAACAAGATAAATCTGACATTATCTTCATTTTAAGATGCTGTATGTCTGCAATTACTCAACTTCTTTCGATAGCTTCTTTGGGTATCAAGAGCAATATGGGTGCTTTAGTGCAGAGCTCCGTCTGGACTAGCGTACCCTGCTGTTGGTTTAGCAAGGCTGCTTACACAGATTAGAGTGTCACTGATGTGAAACCCTGCTTCTGTTACATGAATTTTCTCTCCCAGTGAGCTTGAAACCAAACTGAGCTGTGTACACATACCTGCTATTCCACATGTGGTGCCTGTACCGTTAACTTGTCAGTTAAGTCTGACTGATAACAGTGGTCTCAATCGGAGACCAAAAATACCAGCGACTAAACTGAAATGTCAGAATTCAAAACTAATCTTACTGAAACTTTTTAAATTTTTACCTGTAGGTACTTCAAATGAAAGCATTCCTCAAACTGCCACACAACCAGCCACTTCACCACCACCAAAGCCTACAATCTCTAGAGTTCTTCCCTCAGTGCATCCATTAAATCCATCACCAAGAACTTCAGGAAATGTTGCAACAAAAACACCTAGCCCTGTCACAGCAGTGAAAAGGACATCATCTCCCCATAAAGAAGAGTCTCCCAAGAAAATAAAAATGGAAGAGGTATTTAAAACTTTGAGATCATAACCTACTGATGTCCAAAATATTGAACATTTATTTCTCCTGTAAAGAGCTGTTTCACATTTTGTGGTTTGTATTTGGAATGTGTAGATTCTTATGTATTCAGCTTGCTTTGATGTTGCTGTTGTTTTTGTAATGCTGATACTGGTCGTGTATGACGTTATTGTTTTAGCACAGGTGTTTAGATTGTAAGCTTTTGTATTCTTAAAAGGGTTTTTTGTTGGTATTATGAGACTGTAAGTCCTTTGAGCTGATAGTGCCTTTAAAAATACCTTGCCCTCTTATTTTCATGTTTTTTCCTTTTTTAATACTGTGTTATAAAAAGTTTCTGGTTTTGTGTTTCAGCAGGATGAAATAAGTGAAGATGCTAGCTGTGTAGATGTGAATGAGCATGAAAAAATGGAAACCAAGGTATGTGTGACTAGATCATATAATTTTATTGAGATTAATTAAATACTTTTGAAAATTACTGTGTATTTCCTTAGGCAGTGTAACTGATGGTGTTTGTAGATACAGTTGAGTCTGTCCATTAAACATGTCAAAAGCATATGTTTTTTAAAGCAACTGTTAATACTAATAAGTTGCGCATTGCTCCCTGTTAGACTAAGCAGAGCCTGAGTACACTGTCACGTAGAGCAATTTCTTTCATTCACAGTGTTATGCACAGCAGGAAAGCTAATATTTTTTTCAATTGAATTTAACTGGAGTAGGGATGTGTCTGTGTGCCTTGCTTTAACTGCAGCCCAAACCTGAATGTTTTGAATGTTATACTGAGAATCTTAAACAGTTGTGAACTTGTTTACTTTTTAATCTCTACAGCCTTCAAATGATGGTGAAAATATTGAAATCCTGATAGACTAATTATTTTATGCAATTTGGTAAACTCTTGGTAGCCTTTAGAGATCAAGCATGTTTCTCCTGTATCTTGTAATTTGGCGGACAATCGTTTTGCTTACCAGTGAGCAGAAAGGGTGACCAACTTTGTTTAGCCTTATGATAGCAGCTGTCTACTAGGACTGTTTGGATTGGGGAAGGTACATTTTGGAATACTCTGGAAAATGCACTGAGAAATTGAGACTTATACTAGAATATCCAACTGCTTTGCCTAATGTTTTTTTCCACTGTCTTGAGTGAAGAATTGTGTTTTATTATATAGTAACCTTGAAATCTCTTTGAACTCAAGACAGGTGAATGCAGAAATGTATTTAATTCTACCATCCAAAATAGATTTTCTGGTTACAGATCTTTATCACATAGAACATAGGTAATCCTGTTAGCTTTTATAGGCAGTTTCTTCTCTAAAGTCTCCGTCCCTAATATGTATTAAAAAACAGAATTATGACCAGTCGAAATACTGAAAACACATTTTGTCTCCTTTGAAGGGAAAGCTTTTTATTACACTGTGGTCTCACTATATGGTATCAAGCAAATTAACAGATTTTTGCCATTAAAAGGAGATTGTCCAACTCTCCTGGTTCTGCCTTGCAGTCCTACTTTTTTCACTTGAAAAGCTGACTGACACCTATCTGGTCATTGAGAAAGCTGATTCAACTCATGTGACAGGGAAACTGTTCTAGCAAAAAGGTTGAGAGGTGTTTTCCCAGGGTAATGAGCTGAGGTAGTTTGTAAATGATGCACGCACCAGTATCATCTAAAGAGGGACATGCAGGACTTGAGACCACTTTTCTGTTGATAACCTAAGTGCTCTCTCACCTCGTCATGCAGTGAAACCCTCCATGTGAAAAGGGTGTGATTCTGTGCACTTGGCATAGTGGAGAAGAAAGTCCGTTCCCCTCCAGCCCTTTGCACTTAACCCACTGATAATCTCACTGTTTCTTAGGTCTTCTGAGCAAGATGCTTCAGCTCACTAATTGCTGTAAAATCCAAGTTAAAACAGGTTTCTTTTCCTCTTGATGTTTAAGCTGAATTTGGTCACTTGTCTGTGTAGAAGGAATAATCACTGCTCCCTCTCCTCCAAACAATTTTTAGAGTATTGTAACAAATCCAATCCTTCTGATATGGAAGTCTATCAAATATAGGTTGTGTGTAGGTACTGAAGGTATTTGGGCACCTATTTGATCTTTAGACAGTTGTGGAGCTGAGCCCCAATTACTTACCAGGTGATGAAGTTGATGTCCTGCTGTGGTCCCAGAGGTAGTTTGCCTCATTGTTTATCCTCAACCGGTTGTGAACTTGATTCAGTACCTTAAGCTTGGTGCTTTAGTATTGATTTGCCTAATATTGTATTTGTTACAATTGAATGGCATTTCTACTCTGTAACATTTACGTGGGCTTCATGGATTTTTTGCCTATACTCTTTTGAACTATACTTTTTGCCTTCTGTGAGTTGAACCATATATTTTCCAAACTTACTCAGCATAACAAGTAAACGCTTAAACAAGTGACAAATAAAAAGTGCTACTGCTTGTGTTGATGTCAAATCCCAAATTTGCAAAACATCCTTTGCCTGACTTGTCTGTTGTGTGAGAATGGGTAGTTATGCAGCCACCCATGCTTGCAAAGGCAGCTTTTTCCATATTCCCTCTCTGTGCATCTTGAAGCATTCTGGTTAGTATAGTTCTGCACATATAGGTGCATAACTGCCACACTGTAGCCTTAAGAAGGGTAGGAGAAAAACATTAAATTGAGTATTTTGGTTTTCTAGGAACAACTTGAGACAGAAGTGAATGTTACTTCTCCACCAGAAACTCTTCAGACAGCTTCTCTGCAAGCTCCTCAGGTACTGTATTTAAAAACAATCCATCTATATGCGTGCTAGTCTGTGGTGACAATATTGAAATTAAAATGATCCAAGTGTTGAAAAAAATATGTAATTTTTAATATCAATTGTATGGAAAGTTGCTTGTTGTTACTGTCACAATTTTTGTGTTTTAGATGGTCATTGATCTTATTGAATGTGCATTGTAGCTAAACATGTATGGCTTGCCATACAAACTGACCGAAGCTGGATTCGCTCTTCTGAATTGTGCCTTCAAAGTAAGGGGCTCAGTTTATTCCTTTGTGCTTTGCACATCACAGAGTAATCCTTTCTAACAAGGAAACAAATGCTTTAAGTAGCTGCTATTCAAAAATGTCCTGGTGGAGGTTAAGAATATTCTGAAGTGTAACTGATATTTGATGTGAGAAAGATAAAAGTTCTAATTTGATATTGTATTAGCCAGCTACATTACTTCACTTGTAGGTATTATAAGTGGAAGGAGCAGTAGAAAAAAAGGCATTTTGTGGCATTACTTTGCATTTTTGTTTCTAATATTGTAACAACTTTTCCAAAATGTCTTTTCTCTTACCTACATCTAAGCTTCTCTTGTTGCTCTACTGATTGAAGATTGATCACAAAGCATTTTGTGCACACTTTACCCATTAAGTGATGCCTAACATACATAGATTGAAAAAGGAGATATATTGCAATAGTTATGACTAATTCTTAAGCTTTTGAACTTCTTCAGCTTTAGTACCGCATGCAGGTACTAAAAGTGTTTGCCTAAAACCGTAAATGTTATGCAGGCACCCTAAACTGCTTCAGGGGAAATTTGCTTTATAGATCATTTATTCCAATTTTTTTTTTTTTTTTTTTTGAGGGATGATTATAATATAAAGTTTTATAGTTTTTGCAAATTTGGGGATTATTACTGTAGGAAAGGAAACCTGAAAACCACTTTAGTGGGCCTTTTCTGTAATTTTTCAGTGGCTTTGTTTAGAGCACATTACTACTCGTATTGCAGTAAATAAAAATAATGTTAAAAAGGAGGTCAATATGAACCAGGGAGTGGGCTAATGGCAGGAGGAGAGTGGTGGATCAGGGCTGTCTTAAGCTTTTTGGCAGTGAATTCTTGTTTTTTGAACTGTTATATCAGTGGCTGTTGTATCAGTGAACGCTAATGCATCTGACTTTTAAATGAAAATTTACAACAGTCATATTTATGTAGCTTTCCTTCTGTATCGAATATATTATATACATTTTGAACATCTATTACATAAGGAAACCATTTCTAATAACTCATGGGAAGCAATGCCTAATAACTGGGCTATTGTGATATAATGGATGCTCAAAATAATAGGCTTAAGTGGAGTAGAAGTACTTAAGGGGGGAAGAAAGAAGAGAGACGAGTGCAGAAATATATATTTCTTTTTCTATTGTGAAAATGAATGAATCATTCTGAATCTAGAGTGTTCCTTTTTTGTTTTGCTTCAGTTACAGCTTTGCTGAATGAATTCTAATTCTTTTAAGTGGGGAAAAAGCTGTTCAGAATATTGTCAAAAATACTTATTGCGGTTGTACTGTCTTGAAGGAGTTTGTTATTTTTTGTTTTCTTTTTATAAAGCATTGAGAAGGGTTGGAAATGTGAATGTATGAAAATACATCCTGTAATGTTGGGGATGGTTTTTCATCATCCATCTACAAGAGACACGGGGCTTTACACTGAACATTCAATGGAGTCTTGAAACGCTAAAGATACAGATTTGATGGTGTCACCTATAAAGCACCCTTCTTTTGTGGATGTTATGCTTTATTTACAGGTTATAAGCAAGTCCATCTTAATTTCTTGCAATTGTGGAAGAGAAGCAATGGTATGAAAGAGATTTGCACAGATTGTTGTAGGCAAAGGAATGTCTACATCTATGCTTAGAATTTATAATTACCGTATTTTTGGTATAATCTTAAATTCTTTTGTCATTGTTGGAATTGAGTACCAGTTACTAAAATATTTTTCTTTTTATGAGATTAAAATACAGCTAAACTTACTCTTTTTCTTTTCAGAAAACATCCAGTACGGACCTTTCAGATATCCCCGCTCTCCCTGCAAATCCTATTCCTGTTATCAAGAATTCAATAAAATTGAGATTGAATCGGTAAAAACAACCTCAGGGGTCCATAAACAGTATCTGCCAACTCAACCTGTTGTCTTCTAATGCGAGAGAAAAGGAGAACGAAGGGTGCAAGACTAGAACGTGATCGCAATGGATTTAGGTATATTTTGTGCACTTCCCTTTCTGGGCTAAAATCACAACTTGATTGGAAGTCCAGGTTAGTATGTGAAGCCAGGAGTACTATTAATGTGTTAGCAACAGTTGCATTAAATATTTCGAAGGATTACTGCCTTTAAAAACATGAACACTATTTGTAGCCATATTTGACATTCTGATTGAATTTGTTTGATGCATTGTTTCAAAAATTGCGATAAAACTGGCATAAGAATCCCTTAAATGCACTTTTATGTACTTTTTTATTGGAGTATGACTAATTTTAGATCTTCAGCTGATACTTTTGTTTTATTGAAGGATCTCTTCAATACTAGTAATCTGCAAATTGCCTGATGTTCTACGATATACTATACACTGAAAATAGTGTATAGCATATCTGGTTCAACTGCCATCAAGCAGCAGTAAGCCTTTAAAATGAAATGTCAAATCTTGAGGTTATAAGACATGTGTTAATAATTGGGGAGGTTTTGGTATTGGTGGGACATGATCAACATATATGGTCTACTTTTATTTATAGAATTATTTTTAAAGTGCATACAGATCAGCAGTCAAACGGCAGATAAACGTTTCTTTGAGCTAATCAATCTCCTTATGCCCTTTTTGAAACCTTTACTATATTTCTTGGGAAAAGCTTTTGCATTTAGGTTTTTTTTTTTTTTTCTTTTTTTTTTTTTTCTCTCCAGCTTGTATGCACAATATAGGACAATTGTTATAAAAAGAAAAACAAACAAGGCCCTTGTGGTCTTCCCCCCCTCCCAACTTACCTTATAACAATACCTGTGGCTTGTAGGCACAAATTCAAAATTTTATCCCGTGACTAAAAAGTTTTAAGTAATATTGTGTGCCTGTGAAAAATTACTCTCATTTTGATAGCCTTCAGATCACTAAATATAAGATGATTTTTGTACACTCCATAAAAGTCCTATATGCATTAAAAAGCTTCAGATTTTAAATAAAGGCAAAAAGATTTTTCCCCAAGAATTTTAATCCTTTTATTTTAGATGGCTCATGAGAAATAGTTTTACATACTGAACAACATTGAACTTTTAAAAATCATATTTCTTGTAAGCACTTGACATCTAGTAAGCTCTCCTATCTTTTGTTCTGTAGTCCTATCAAAAAGATTAGTAAACTTTATTTTAAAAGAACTGAATCTCTCATGGCAAAGAACATCAGTATTTGAGGAATGTGAGGGATATCAGCAGTAATTACCAGATGTAGATAACAAACTTCATGTTACTGTTACTTAGTCAGAAACAAGTGGGATGTCAAATCATATTTCTCATATTTTGATTAGCATGTTTTATGAACTCCCTTCTCCCATTGTGCTCCATCCTATTACACATGCATCTTTCATGTTAAAATTAAATTACTTACACTCTTCCCCTTATCCTTCTAAATTAATTTTCCAAAGTCAGAGTGTAGCTTATCTTTTACTTAGGCTGTGCAGTAACTGAAGGGTTTTTTCTTTTGCCATTTGTCTGAGATGTCTAGTAAACAATACTTCTTTTTTCCTTGGCCTGTGCAGCCTGCTGTTGTCCACCCCCAAAGAAGGTTATATTAACAGTTGAAGTGTACAAGGTGTCTGTGTATTTTGTGTAGCTATGGAGTTTAGATCGAAATTGCCAGGCACAAATTTAGTCTTGTCATTTTGTTTACACATCAGAAGATCTTTTTCATTTTATTAAACGTTTCATGTAACTGCACCCAAGTTTTACCAAGCTGGAAACTTGGAATCTTTCTGTATAGTGACTTTTTAATTCTAGTTTTCATAACCTGGAGATCAGACTGTTGCTTTCGCATGATGTACGTAGTGTCTCATGACTGGAGTTTGCTTTGTTTTATAGTATCTGTACTCCTTGTATTTTTCAAGAGCTATTTTGTAAACAGATGATGTATTTCTCCATTGAAAACACAATAAAAAACAGCACAATCCCATAGTCGCCTGATTCTTCTCAATGTACAAAATTTCTTTTACTCTGAATGAAAAGTTGTCTGTTAAATTTTGACTAATATAAAACACAATAGCACCTAGAGAAATAACTGCATAAAGGAGTATACTGTACATAAACCTGATGTTGGATTTGGGAAGTAACAACAGGATGCTAAGTTTCAGTCTGTTAAAGGGAAAATTGTGTGTTGTATGGTGGGCTTGGGGGGTTTGGGTCTGCAGGGAAAATTTATTGCCAAACACATTTTAAGATCATCTTTTTCCCTATCTCCTGACTAGGACTCCATTTCAAAATATTGAGTTCTTTAAGGGATGGCAAAACTAGAAGAAACTCATGTATAAACAATCTGGGGGTGTACTGTTGTCTCTCAAAGTCTGAACTAAACTTTATTTAAAACACTAACTGTAATAGTCTTGGAATCTTAACACTTGCTTTCTTTGCAAGTGATGATCTGTTCCTTTTGTCAGCAGATGGCACTATTTCTCTTCTTGTCAAATAGTTTAAGCTTGCCCTGAAATAAAAGTAAAAATTACAAATAGCTGTGCATCATTTGATTGATCTTTGTATCAGCATGAGCCCAATCCTGCCTATTGCTTGATGTGAGTAAGTTTAATGAGGAGTCTGATTTTTACTTTTTCTTTAACTGCTGGAACCACTGGTGCTTGTGGTCTTTGTATTATAATTACCCTGTCTAAACCTTTGTGTTATATATATATTTTTTTCACAGCATGCAATCGCTTGTTTTATTTAAAACAAATGAGTCGTCTTTATATGTTGGCCGCCCTGTCTCCCTTTCCTCTCAGCTCATGTTATTTATGACTTTAATTCTTCTTATTTTTTCAGACAATAATAATCTGCTAGTAGTAGAAATAGATTCCTGGTCAGTGTATCTGAATCTACTGGCAGGGTTATGTTATTAAGTTACCTGTGATAGACATCTAAAAGTAAGTTCATGGACTAAAAAAATCTTCAAGGAAGAAGTTGGAACCTGCTGTTGTAGGGAAATGTTCAACGTTAATAATCTGCAACTCTGATGGTTTTGGACATACTGGGTATCCTGGTTTGCATGAGACTTTTGAGCTGATGAATTTAAGCTTGTGTTTCTCTGCTGTGGGTAGTGAGTGTCATGTGCAATTTCCTAGTGTTGTGGGTTTTTCGAAGACCTTAAGCCATTGGTTTAGGCTTGTTCTAAAAGCTGTAAAATGTAACTAATGAGAAGTATCAGTAGTTTAATAAATGTATCCTAATGCACATATCAATTTTATTCAACAATACAAAATTGAGACTGAATGCTTCAACTTGTAGAATAACCAAAAATAATTCAGTATAGCAAGAATGTATTATACTTTACTGAAGCTGGAATCTGCCCTTAAATACACAAAAACCTATGGTGTGGAGAGGAAGCAGGGTGTGGTGTGTGTGTGTGTGTGTGTGTTTGTTTTTTTTTTTATTTTTTCTTTTTCCCCCTTTCTCTCTCATAATTCCTGTTTTTTGGAAGTTGTGTCCTTTCTTACTGAAGGTTTTCCATGTGGTAAAGGAGATGTGGGACATAACTTTGGAAACCCTTAGGGAAAAAAAAGGTTTACCCTGAGGGTATGCTCATGTATGCTACAAATGCATTATGTGTGTATGCTGTAGGCTCACTTGTTAAAGATCTCAATGTTCATTTGGGGAAAACATTAGTGTTTTTTTTTTTTTTTTTTTTTAGTTTAATCATCTTAGCAGAATTAAGGATCTGTTCAATAGAAACAAGACTTCTAGGATTTGCTGATAGATGCAGATGCAGTTTGATACATTTACAAAGTTCAAGCTAATAATTTGAAATATCTGCAAACATCAAACATCTACCACTGTGATTGGCAAAAGAATGTGAACTTTGATATCAGCCTTCACAGGGTTTTATTTTATTATGAAGAAGATAATACAGTGAACCACTGCTGGATGTCCCATCTGGTTTTTGAATATTTAGACTCTTTTTAATGAAGTTTAGGCTTATATGTATTGTTCTGACTAAGTTCAGGAATGCCATCTTTGGGAAAGTTTCTCTGTACCTAAAGAATTAACCAAGTCACCTTTCATCTTTTTATTTATTTATTTATTTTTAATGACCTAAATATTTTTATTGTCTCAGTGCTTCCTTGGATTGTTTTAAATAAACCAAGAATAAGAATATCCCCATGGTTGAAGTTTTTACTTGGTAAACTGTAAAGAAACTGCATTTAAAGAAGTCAAGTTTAAATTTCCTAATGGTTTGAAAAAGTTTTGTTTTTAATGCTATAATGCAGATATTAAGCTTTGTTTTGCAGTAAATTACTGTTTTTAAAGAGGAATCTGAATTCACACGAGTAATAGAAAAGGCTAAAAGGGCAAATCATTACTGATGTAGGGCTATAAAATTCCATCTTACTGGCTAAGCTGCGCGTGTGTGTATGTGTGTGTGTGGGTTTTTTTTTTTTTTTTAAGTTTAAAGAAACTAGCCAATGCATTTAAACTGCCCCATAATAACAATGGCCCACAAAGTACTGAACAGCTTTCTAGTGCAGATGTCTTTTTGTCTTATTTGCAAGCTAGGACATTTATTTTATGAATGCATTTTGTCATTTTAAAATACATATTTATTCAGTTAGACTACTAAAATATTGTCTGTAGTTAAAAAATCTACTCATCAATCAAAAGCTTTCATTTCATTTAAGGTTATTTTGGTGATGTTTTCTTCACAAGTAGTATGCTAAAGCCTATAAAGTTTACTTTTTTATGTGTAAATGATGAATTATTAAAAGTTGAATAGAATCATATTCATGTACTCTTCGTGGATAAGGCTATTCAAATTGAGATGGGAAAGCAAAATAATCTGTTTAGATGGGCTTGGGTGAGGGGTTGACCTTTGAGGAATCCTCCCCCTTGCCCCTTTATCTCCCCACCCCTCCACCTAAAATAGCAAAGTTTGCTTCATCTTCATGTTTTTTATTTAGAAAAGTACTTCCTTAAAAAGCAAATGTGTGTTTGGAGGTGTAGCTTCTGCTCCAAATTCATTAAAACTGCGCCTGGTACGATGTCTGATGCCGCGTGCCTTCCAGAAATCTGGCATGCGCGTTGTCCTTGTTTGCGTTCTCAGTCTGCAGCGGAGCTGTTAATAAAGAGATTGATGATAAAGTTGTTGAAAAGAGACAGTTGGACAGGCCTGCTCGCCATGAGTGACAGAGGGCACGCTCTGCCTTCGCAGCCAAGAACGCGGCCCCCGGCGGCGCGCGGGCCCTGCCCGGACGCCGTGCCAAGACTGCCGCGTGCGCGAGCAGAGCGGCCTGCCGCGCGGCCCAGGCCAGAGCTCTGCAAGGGAGGCTTTGCTTAATTTAGGATCCTTGTGCAATTTTTAATTTAATGGCATCTGGAGATCAACTGCGTTTCAGGGGTAATATAAATGCTGCTGTAATTAAGAAGCTTTAAAAATGTTTTGTGAATGATCTGCTAGGACTTCAAAAAATATTTCATCTTAACTCTGGCTCAACAAAGTCAGATAGAGATCCCATGTTCTTAAAATTAACATTTTTGGCTTTTATGAGGAATAAATGCATTATTCATGTATTCAATCTAGATATTAGCTTCTGTAGGATTCTCTCTGCCAAGATGTCATAAACTTGATTCAGCTCAATCACATGGCTGGAATAAGAGAAGCCCAGAATGATGGATGGAAGCATTCATTGTCTCAGCCACAATTTATCATTCATAATCTTTATCCATTGCAATGTAAGAAACAGCAAGTCTAATGTAACGTTTGGTAATTTAGGCCCTGTTCATGCAGTATATTAGAATCCTAGTGATTATTCTTACTTTTCTTAGTCCTGAAAAGCATGTAGATTTTCTGTAAGCTAGCAGTCAGTTGGACCACTAAATTGCAATATGTGGTCATTCAGGAATACTTGTTTGTGTTTCTTCAGGAGTATGTAGTAGTTGGAGTTTGTGAAAAGAGGCAGAAAAGATTTTTCACAACCCTTTTCAAGAGTAATAGCTTAGTAAGCTTGGACTATTGAAACTACTTCTTATGTTGTTTTTAAATTAATTTGTAGGAGGAAAATTTTTGCTTGATCACATGCTTTATTAGTGGCAGTGGATCATTTTCTGTGGAACAGTATAGAATTTTTCTAGTGCTATTTTCCCTGGGACATTGTTTCCTATATTTTTTAGGATAATGCAAATACAGTTGAGCTTTAACTTGATCAAAATATGTAGTAGTTTCCTAATGAATTCACCAGTTAATACTGATAAAGAAATCAAGTATCAATAAATAGTTCAAGGAAAGGGCTTCTTTTACATGAGCTTTGGGTGCATTTGCAGTAGTTGACATAGGTTTAAAAAAAGGTTTCTTAGTTTCAATCAGGATGTAAAATTTAAAGCACAAGTAACTCTGCTTTTTAGAAATTTCTATATGAGGAAAACATTTTGGAAAACATCAAGTCTCAATGTATTTATGGTGATTATAGTAGCCTAGGAAGAACTGTTTAATGTAGGCATACAGGAAACTTTTGCTTTTACACTTGCTTTGAGGGTTTGGGAATCAGTTCATGTTTTCAGTAGTGTAGCTCTGAATAAGGTTTGTCTAGCCAGAAGCGTGCCAGATGTTCTGTCTTTGCAGATAAAGTCAAAATGGCAAGTTGTATTTAGTACCATTAGGAGTATTTTAGGCATTAGGAATACTTTTGCATTTGATTTACTACTGTAAGCTGTATTTTAAAAAAAAATGCATTGAAGTTGCAGGTTTTGTTCTTATAAGCACTACGAAGAGTTGCCTTCCTTTCTGGCCCATTAGTTTTTCAAAGATATCCTGAACTTGTTTATGAAACAACTTTCTAGTGTTTGCTTAAAATATCTCTTTAATCTTTTACTAATGTTTTACTGTCCTAGATTTTTAGATTACCTCAACTTACTAACTTTTATTTTCAGTATCTTCTGTTAAGTGTAAAACTAAATCCAGGCTAGTCCTAAAAACAAAGGAAAACTTCTGACACAATTATTGTCATCAGTCATCCTTTCTTAGACATGCCTCCAATAGCACAAGTCAGCTTATAGCAAAATAGAGGCATTCAGTCCTAGTATTTTAGTCCTTTTGAAAGTAAAGGGATCATATTGGTCATATTATATCAAAGATGCTACAGTGTGATTATAGGAAGAAAAAATAACCTGTAAACAAACAAAACAAGTTCATCATTATGATGTGAAGCAGTTTGTTCTTGACTTGCAGAGGTGCGTATGACCTTGACTGGATTATTGACTCTTGGTTTCAGTCTTGTATGTGAAATGAGATCAGTGCCTATCAGTCATTTTTACAAATTTGGTTTGAGAATTTGAGAACTTTTTGGAGTTTTTATATAGAAGATGCTTTAAAATGACTGCATTGGTGTTTTTACTGTAAACTTGAATTACACACCAGTTGACTCATAGGGTAGTCCTTGAATCTGTGTTTTGTAATAGATATATTATCTTTACATCTTGTTGGAAACTAGCTCTAAGGGCATCCTCTGAAAGAGGAAGGAATAAATGCCGTTAGAGCAGTGTCCTAGAGGAAGGAAAGCAAAATTGGAAACGCGCTCATTTTATCTAGAGCCATAGATGTTGCTTTGGTTTGTTTGTTGTTTGCATCTCCTTTTTTTTTCACAACAGTGAGAGTCAGGGTTTAAATTTTTAAGGGCAAATTACTTTTGAAGAAAACTAACCTACTTTCACAAAGTCCAGAATTTCTTTTAGAGAGCCCCACGTGAATAGCACGTCCATTTTACAAAGCAGGCGAAAGTGCCTTACTGCTTAAAGTACTGCACAGAAGTGTTACCTTGGTTTACAGAAGTTAGACTAACTTCTGCTTAGTGAAAGCTCGTTTACCACGTTTTTGAGGGTAGCCTGTACAACACTGAAGAATTAAAAAAAAAAAAAAAAATTACAGGGGACACCTCTGTAATCGCCATTTTGACAATACTTCTATGCTGACTTATTTCATACAAAAAAAAAAAAAGTGTCTATGCTTGTAGGGTGAAGAGGGTGATCCCAGTGATCCTGTTTCTTTCAGATCTTTCCAAAAGCTTCCAGCATTTCCTAGTTAACCTCCAGCCCTTTTCTAAATAATCCTTTTATTTTAAACACTTCTCATTGTACTACTTTCTACCTGGAATAACTAGACTTAGAAAGCAAAAACTAAACTGAAGTAGAAGAATATTACATTAATACTTGCTACACGCTTTGATATTTAAATCTTTTATTATCTGATCTAAGACCCTGATTTCTTCGGTATTGGCCTACTTTTTGATTTAGCTGTGTTTTTGTTGGCCCCTAAGCGTGTTGATCTTATCCCTGTGCCTTCCCACACAAGCACACTTAAACTGTTGTTTCTGGGAGATGTTTATGCAATTAAAATCCCTGAATGCAAAAGAAGTTGTGCTAGGTTGGGATGGGTGGGGATGGGGTGAGGAGGTGACATCTTATCATGAAACTTCAGCTTGCCTGGGCCTATCTGAAGTAGGACACGACTTGAGTGCAGTTGTGTTGCAGTATCTTTGGCACCTCATCTTTCTGTGAGTAATTGTAAGCCAAAGCTGCTCATCATCAGGTCGAGGGGCAGAGGGGAAATATGAACAGTGTCGTCTGGTGACGGTCTGCTCAGCCAGGGGATAGGATTTGCTCAGGATCTTGGAGTCGTTTCTAATTCCCTAGTGAAAAGGCTAACAGCCATGGCCTAGATGCCATGGCACTTCCTCCTTTGGGAGGAAGGTGTTTCTTGTTTAGGTGTTAGTTATGTGCTTGCAGATATTAAATCCAAGCTCTTCCTCATAAAAGAGCCTAGGGAAGATACTTCCCAGTGCCCACTGATCAAAAAATTACAGTATATAAAATGCTAACTTGACTCCTATATATATGTTAAGTGCCACAGGGAATTTTTCAGTAGTGTATAGAATCACTCTGGAGAAGGAACTTTTTATGTGTTGGACTCAAAGTAAAATTTATATCTTTTTAATAGTTCTTAAATCTTGTAACTGTTTTCAGACCTATAAACTGTGATGACTGGTTCTGTACACAATTGAATATGTATGAGACCTTATTTAAACAGGCATGTATATTTCCACTGATAAACTAAGAACTGAAATATGGACAGCACAGATAGGAGAAGCCGTTGGTCCAGTTGATTCTTGGCACTTGTCCATTTTTCCTCATTGGCATTATCATATTTTGGACTTCTATAAGCACCTTTCAACTGATGATCTTGAAGCTTTTGCAAACATTAATTAAGCCTCTTGATGCCCTGGTGAGCTAAGTAAATTTAATAGATGCGCTTTAGATGGGTGAATGGAGCTACAAAGTAGTTGCCTTGCCCAAGGTCATCTACTGATTCAGCGGTGGAGCTGGGAGTTAGAAAAGTAGCTGCCTGACTCCCCTTTCTAATTGTTAGGTCTAAAACAGATAACTGCAAATAACTGCCAAACTTTCATATGGGGAGCAACTGAAACAACAAGCAATTGTGGTTCATACTCCACTAATGAACATAGATCTTCTATAATTCAGAAAGGTTACCAGTCTTTCCTAAACTAATTTTGCTCCTTGGAACCAACCAAGAAAAAGAATTAAAGAGCAGCAAAACCCAAACTCTACCTCCACAACCCTACAGCCCAAAACTACAGTTTTATCCATTTTATTTTTCCTTCCTGTCCCTGGTGTTTTCTTTTCACGGTTAACTTATCCGTATTGGACATAAGAAGAGACTATGTAATGCTTTACATGTACTCCTGCTATTCACTTTCCTGATTTGGAATATGAACTCACTTTCCTATGATTAGGAAATAAAGACCTCATCAGGATGCTATTGGATGCTACTGTGACCTGTATACAGAAGGTGCACGTGTGCTTTTGTTACTGGGCTGAGAAATGGAGCAAGCAGCCTTGCTGTTTGCAGCATGTGAAATGTGCATAGGTATGGGATGGTTCCTGTTGTTAGAGCCTTTCCTTTTTATGATGCCTTCATGCAGGACATTGCTCTTGCCTTAGGACATGAATGAGGTGTGGTTGTTTTTGTTGTTATTGTTTGTGTTGTTTTTAATTTCTTTAATTTTTGTTTTTTTAAGTTTTTTTTTTTTTTCCTCTTGGAGTTTTTGTAGTACGTTAAACCTTTTGGAGTTGTGGTGTGGGTTTTTTTGTTGTTTGTTTTTTTTCTCTTAAGACATGGTAGTGTCAGCCCCATTGTCTCTGGTGTTGATTCTCTTTGCTACTAGTCAAATAGCTAACCGTGCTAGTTAGTTTAATGATAACCTAATTGATTTTTTTTTTCTTCATCAGTGTCAAATGCCTTTATTAAAATAAGGGCTCATTAGTGATTTTCTTTTGCCTTCATTGTGTTTCTGAAGACACTTCTTGCAATGTCTACCTTGCCAAAGGGTATATCCAGGAAGTTGCAAAGAAACTTCTGCGGGAAGACTTGGACTTTATTTGCGTTCTATTGGTCCACCAGTATACACCACTAAATTGTACTAAAATTTGATGAAAAGTGGCAAAGACTTTGCAGTAAGGAAAAAGTAGAGATTGGAGGTTACAGGGTGAAGAATGAGGAGCGACTACAAGGGTGAATATGTGAAGACAGCTCAACCTAACCATTTTATTTCCCAAAATGATGATACTCCTTCTTATAGGCCCTGCCTGTTGTTGCAGGAAGAAAGATGCAGCTCAAGACTGGAGTTGAGAAGTAGATGAAAGGCAGTTACCTTGATGACAAATAGTTCTAACTGAAATTATGCTGTGCAACTATTAGTCGTATTTCAATCCCAGTATTTTTAGGTTACCTTTTACATTTGACAATATACGCCTATGTAAGTTGATACCCAAGTAATACATTTTTTTTCTAATCTGGCAACAAAGTAGGACACAGAATGCTGCACAGAATTGCTTTACTTGGGGTTGGTACTGAAATTGTGGTGCTCTTATCTAGTGTGGGGGAAAAGAATTAATCTAAGTAATCAGAAAGCACATTGCAGGAGTAATCTTGCAGAGATTCAAATTTCAACATTTAAAATATTTAAAATATTTAAATTTAAAACGTTGAGTAAATTTAATGTAGAAATGTTATAATACATTCTTGTTTGATTCAAGTTAGTAACGAGAGATGACTTTTTCTAATATTTTTAATATGCAAAGCTAGTGCATATACTTACTAGTTAAAGAATTCCTATTTGAAATTTTAACTACGTGCACAAACATCTACGAATATATATATAATACTTGTTGTCTATATCTAACTTAGAAACATTTTTTTCCTTAAAATGACCTGTATAATAAAATCTGTATAAAAGCAAGCTCCATCAAGCTCTTACAGATGTGAATCTATCGTGTTGGGGAAAATCTGGGAAACGAGATGAGCTTTGTGCTGTGATCTAAAGCTCAGTGCACACAGATCCTGTCCGATTTGGAAGGTCCGCAAGTAACTTCTGAAGAGGAAGGATGGCTTGTGTGGAAAACTCTACTCAGTATATTGTCGCTCTTCTAAATCTCTGAGAGATGGTGCGTGTTCCTGTCCTGGGTGACAGACCCCGCTGCCTGCAGCTGCGCGTTGCGTCCTGCTGCTGGTGGCCCTGAAGCTGAGCGCCGAGAAGGGCCGGGAGCAGGAGCGAGCGCGCGTGGCCGCGCGGGTGACGCAGCGGGTGCTGCGTGGGCCCTTCGCTGGACAGGGTCGGGATGCGGGAGCACATCTGGGCGCGCGTGTGCCACCCTGCAGCAATTAGTATTGCTGCGCGCTCCCTCTTCCAGCGCGTTGCATCTCATCAGCAGTCTCTTTCCGTGGAGTGTAAGAAACTCCTTTTGACCAGGGCATGATGTTTACTTGCAAACCTGTGTACAGCTGGCATAAATCCCTCCAGGCTGTGGTCAGAGCTGGAAGCTGGCCATTAATACAGACTTGTTCTTTATCGTGTTATAGACTTAGAGAAAAGAAGAAGCAGGTGCCCTCCTGGCATTTTATAAAGAGTCATTCATGAATACAAGATAGTGCATTTTGCATATTAGTGCGAGTGCCAATATAAACCCAGCTGTGTGCAAAATAAAGTGAAATATGTATTTCAAAAACTAGGCCACAGCTTTTCTATGGTGCAATCTGAAAGCATTTGAATCAACTTTGCATATGCATAGCCATTTCTTTTAAAATGTTTTTTTCTTAATTTTTTTCTTTAAGTGTGGTGATCTTGCAACACTTTTCCCAAGGTGGTAAGATAATAATATGGGCAAGAGCTGAAGGAAAATATGGGCAGGTGCCACAAAATCCATCTTAAAAATGCTCCTCTGGCAGTCTGTTTTTCTCTGTGGTCCATTGTGTTCCACCTATAACCACCCCCGAGGAGGCCCCAGGTGCCTTTTCTTGGGACTTCGGTGCACTTTAGGCCAAACTCAGCAAAGCCCAAAGCTTTTGGCAGTAAAGAAGTGCTCAGTTCTTGTAGTCAGTTAATAATTAAAATCAAGATGTGTTTGCTCACTACACTGAAGGCAATGCTCATTTTCCAGGACTTGAGAGATGTTGCAAGGTTTTCCTAAAATCTTTATTTTTCTACACAGAAAAACTGGCTTCTCATGGCGTGGTCCTGTGATCCCCTTCTCCACGGCAAGCTGAACGCGGAGAAGGGGGAATACAGGGAAGGAGAGTTTCTGCCTTGGTCTGTCGGGGTTGGCGTTTGCCCCTGCCTTAGGCCAGAAAGCTGGAGCACAGGCTGCTCAGGGGTCATTTGTGTCACAAACTTGGTTCCTGCTGCCCAGTCCCTGCTGGCAGCTGCCCTCTCGGGACCGTGATGTCCATCCGGGCGCTGCTCCCGCCTTGGGAAACCTCTGGAAGGCGACGCGGCCTGCGCCTGCGCTCTGGCTCCCACAGGGGCCTGGGCCGGGCCCAGCTGGGCATAGCCACCGAGGAGCACGCGGCCCGGCCTGCCCTCGGAGTCGCCTGTGAATTTAGGTGAAAACACTCCGCTTTCGGGAGCGATGTCCGGTGCTGTACTGAATCCACCACCGGGGGCCCAGAGGAGGCGAGCGATGCAGCAGGAAGCTCCGCACTGCAAGCTCTGCTCCCAAGTTTTGGAGTCTAACCAGCAGGTGACACTACCTGCTGCTTTTGCGCACTTCTCTTAAATCCCATGATGGCCCCGTCGACATTCACGTGCAGCTAAAAAGCCTGATCCGATGGCAATTCATTTTTCTGCCGTGAATGGTGACTGACAGGCTGCGCTGCGAACAAAGCCGGGGAGTTTGGAAGGGCACGTGGGGAAGGAGTACGTGGGGGCTCGCGATGCACCGCGCTGGGAATTAGTGCGCAGAGCCATGTCTGATCTGTGCTCGTCTGTGGGCCGCAGTGCTTTGTTTTAGTAGGAGCCTTTGGCTTTTACTAACAGGTGCTTGGCTTTAATAATATTCTTCCACTGTTTG
Organism: Crypturellus undulatus; assembly: GCA_013389825.1. Classification (NCBI taxonomy): domain Eukaryota; kingdom Metazoa; phylum Chordata; class Aves; order Tinamiformes; family Tinamidae; genus Crypturellus; species Crypturellus undulatus. Next base: position 1,480,843 of record VWPW01016040.1, on the reverse strand, counting down.
GTTCTGGTAGATTTAATAGCATAGTAGCTAAATTGAGTTTAGATAGCTTATCCTGTATATGTTTGGAAATAAGAAGTTCATTTAGGGATTAGGGAATGCTTCTTGCATATGCACCATTAAGCATAGCACATCTGCTACTGAACTAGCAATCAGCAGAATATTGACAAAAGTTATAAAGAAATCTTTTTGTTCATTTGAACACACGTTTATACGCGAGCTTCTAGACGCTTAGTGATGAAAGCAGTAGCTACGAGGGCTGTAAAGTAAATCCAAATTCATACTGTGCCTGGGCAAAAGCAGCTCGCTGATCTTGGTTAGAGTCTGTTGTAGGTCCGTCTTAGAGCAGAAAAATGGATTTACGTTTTAGCTGCTATTTTTGGTCTTCAGGGAGAAAGGAGTTTATTTTCTATTCTGGTAAATAGGAAGAACTGCAGAATTAAACTGTGGGAATAGTGAAACTAAAATATGAACATTCATACATTATTTGTTAATATGAGGCCCCAGAATGAAGCCTCTAAAAATAATCTTTAGAGCAATATTCAAAACACAACACCCCCTTTTTTTTTTCCTCCTCCTGAAGATAACCAAGAGCCTTAGGTAGTGAGGAAATAGAATAACTGAGTGAAAATTCCCTCTTCTGGTTGCGGAGGGAGCGCACTCCTGGCCCCTTGCAGTTTGCAACCCAACGCAGGGGGAGTGCGGGGAAAGTGGAAGGGGAGTCTTCAAAATCATCGGGTTGCGCAGCCCTGATTCACATCAAATATTGTTTTTATGTTGCCATAAGTTTGCAATATTGCTGTGTATTGCAATAGGAGGTGATACTGCAATGGAGAGAGAAGTGATTAAATCGTTGCAATGTAAAGATGAGAGTTTCAGAGGTTTTGGTGGCTCTTCTGAAATACCTGCTGAGGAGGAGACCCGTGTGCGTGTACACACGCGGACAGCTTTGCTCCCACTGCTCAGGGAGGATTCCTGGGCTATTTATGTACTTTATGGCAGGCCGTTTCCCTTGCAAGAGGAAAAGCTGATTCATGCTGGTGTGGCAGCTGACTGTGCTGCCAGTGGGAGAGGCAAATTTTAGGTACCTGCAGATAATTAAGCAGGTGATGTGTATGGCTGTAACAACATGGTTCAAAAATACGGATTTTTTTCCCCCGTAAATGAGATGTTTGCTTGCCAGTGTGCAGGGCTCAACTGCAGGTGTCACTGTTAGATCTCAAATAATGGTTTCCTCTTTCACTACTGCAGTCACAATAAAATCTTCTGACTAAAGTCACACTTGTGATAATGCAAGATGTAGAAAATGTGCAGGAAAATGTCATCAACTCGTGCTGTATGTGTGTGCGCGCACATGTGTGCCTATATGTGTACTGAAATCCATTTTTAGGTGTGTGTCTGTGCATTATACGTGCCACCAGGAACTAAGAATCTTTACAATAAGCTCAAACATCTCGGCAAATTAGACTTACAATGTTTTGAAATCTTCCTGTGCTTTGGGATGGGTATTTAACTTCCAGTGACCCTTAGCAAAATGATGATGCAGTCTTTAATACAGATGTAGAATATATAAGCGTTAACGTGGGGATTTGATAGTGAGCATTTGAAATTGTTTAGTGATTTGTAATAGTTCAGTAATTCCACTCTCTGCACGTGATTTTCCTTTTTATTTATTATTATTATTTTCTTAATGGTCTTCAGCTCTTACTGTGGCAAATAGACCTGATTTCGTCTGTGATAGTATATCAGATAGTTTGTCAGATAATGCGTAAAGTGCTGTGTGTTTGCACTTGTGCACTATTTTTTTTTTTTTTAAGAAAGAAGAGGGAGTAAGAAAGAGCTGAAAAGAGAATTTAATAAATCTTTTCTTATGGCTAAAATTGTAGAAAGCTCTTCCCCTATGCCTAATTTGAAACTGCAACATATTGCTTTGAAAGGGAACAAAAATATAGTTCAGAATGTATTTTGGAGCAGCACTACAAAAGCTTTATAAAGAATATATATATATATATATATATTTTAAGAAAAATGCAATATTCTCATTTAAGTACCAATCTTCACTGCCTGTTCTTTCCCACCTGGATACCATGCCTTCAACGCTACTAGTCTGGTATATGACACTGATTAGTTCACTATATTAACATTTACGGTGCTCTGTGGATTTTCTTTTGGTGATAGCATTTCCTAAGTATTTATGTGATTTTATAAACTATATCCTTGATCTAGATTGCTTTATTTTTATTATTTTATTCCCAGATTTCACTTTTAAAAAAATGTTGTGCTCTGTACCCTCATAGGGTGCCTTTTTTGTTGCTTTTTTCTTTTTCCTTTCAAATGTTTTTGGTAAAACAAATGAGATTGAGAAATACTCTTTCCTCAAAGCAGACAATAGAGTTTTTCTCACTTATTTGTATAAATGTATATATTTCTAAATGAGCTCACTCTAATTGAATCCTGAGTGTTGTGGAGGGATTTATCCCTCCCTTCTTAATTTTTCTCAAAACCTAGAAATGAGAAAATATTTTGAGTTGGGAGGAGAGGGAGGGGGAATAGAAAAATAAAGCAAATAAATTTTTGAATAAGAATGACCCATGTACTGTGACCGGAGGGCAAATGCAAATGTCTGTTTTCAAACACAGACTCGTGAATTCTTATTAGGGGTTCGTGACTGTGCCTCCAAGCACATCATTACATATTCATAAGTGTGAGGAAAATAGACTCCTTCCACATTCAGGTGTGTTCAACTAAATGCTGCCCCTTTAATCTTAAAGAACAGCTCATTTGGTCTATTTTCTTCAGTTCACAAAGTGTTAAGGGAATATGAGATAAAAGATGCACACACACAAAAAGAAAAAGAAGCAGCAATATTCCACAAAGATCTTTTTAGTGTCAACTTAAATGCACACAAATAGCAGATGATGATCTCTTTTATTGGACTAACATTTATCCAGTAATATCCACACACTTTTAAAACCATTGAGACCTCCTCTTCAGGTGTTCATTTGAATAGAAATAGCTGAATGAGTGTTTTTATAATTGATCCCCTGAGTACTGAATGTCTAGTGCTGCATAACCAACATTTTCCCATTGCTGATTTTTTTTTTCCAAATTGCTACTCTGCAAAATTAGGATTTTGTATAGTTTTGATAAGAAAATTAACCTTCCAAATGCCAGATCCCCTTAATGTAACTTAGGAAACAGTGTGAAGGTACAAATGAAACTCTTGTTCTCAAAGGGGCTCTTATGCAGAAGGGAGGAAAAAAAATATTTTCTTTCATAAAATTATGAAGAAACATGATCTTACCCCCACCCACCCCTCAAAGGTTAAAAGTTGTTTGTGTTGCCTGAATTTCTTACACTACTTCCCTTAGATAGGAAGCTGTCATCTTGAGAGTGTGCTTAATGAAATGCCCTTGCTTGCAATAGCAGCCCAGAAACTTTGCAGTTCTTGCTTCCTATTGTTTGAGTTCTACACTAGCTAGAAAAATCTCCTATCTTCAACTTTTTATCTTTAAAGTCACCTTTATATGATTTTTCTTGCAACATATACTGTGTGTCGTAGGGACTAACTTTCCCAGAGACACATTCAGCACAATGTATATCTCTTCCTAGAAGCTTTAGATTTTTTTTTAAAATAGGAAGAGGTACTCGGATAATGCTTGCAGTTTTGGACGGGGAGTTTAGAAGCTGATCTTGCTATTGTTGTGAAGATACGGAGCAGCCGAAGTTTAACAGCATGCGTTACAGGTGGCTCTTCCTCCAGTAGCCCCTTGAAGGAAATGGAATTCCTAATTGATATGAAATCGTTTTGCTGCAGCGGCACCTGAATAGTAGAGAGAAAGAGAAGAAGATATGATAATGACTGTGTGATAAAACTGGTTAGCATTTGTGTGCCATAGTAAACACTCAGGAGTATAAAGAAAATACTAGCTAGCCACTAGAGATATCCACTTATGTTCATGATACAACCACTACAACCTCCAGTTCTATCAAACCAGCATCAAGCACAAGATCCATCTTTAATTAATTTAATCCTGTAGAGCTGAGACTCATTTTATTTGTGACTGTGTGGAAAGAAATTACACTTCCATACTTGCCTTGAACTTCAACCTTATCCTTCCCTATCAGTCATATTGAATAACACAAAAGCACATGCTCTGAAATTCATGTCCTGATTTCTTTTTCTTTTCCCCTTAAAGATTATTCAGATCTTCATACTTGTGGCTCACTCCAGGAAAAAAATAAAAGCACAGAAAATGCCTCTTCCCTCTCCTTCTTCCGTAGAAGAAGAGGTAATTTCTTTTGCACAGGCGAAACAGGTTATTAAATCAAAACTCTTTCTGATGAGGAGCAAGAGCACTCTAAGTTCTAAGGCAGAAAGATTTCTATCCTACCTTTAGAACATAGGTGTCCAAACCATGACCTACCTTCTTTTGTCTTTTTAAAAATGTGCTTTGTGGAAATGTGCGTTCTGCACGTGCTAATCGAGCGTAGCAGCCTTTCCTTTCGCCAGAGGCGGTGGATGCTGCCGAGGGGCCCCTGGCCCTGGAGGTCCTCGTGCCCGACGAGCAGCTTCTCGCAAGAGCGCCTCGTGCTGAAGTGCTCCTCACGGCCGGGCCGTGTGCCGGGTTGCCCGCTCCCTGTGAAGCTCAGCACAGAAGTTCCTTTGAACTTGTGTAAAAGCAAGAGCAGAACCAGGACCCAACCCACGGGGCACAGCCAGGGGTTGGTGCTTCATGTGCTCTTTAAATCGAAGTTTCTAGGGCAGGAATGCTGCTTCTGCCCATGAATGATCAGGCTTGGTGTGAAGTTGTGGTGTTGCTGCACGGGGCACGTGTCAAAGTTCCTACCATCTTTGTCCATGAAAACATGTGGATTAGAGAAAACTGTGTGTGAATTTTGATGGAGTATCTTTAAGGATTAAAAAAAAAAAAAAAAAAAAAAGCTCCAGCTCTCAGACAAGTTGTAGCTCTAGGCCTAGCTGTGGTGGTTCTCACATACACAGTTGTAGGGATGGAAGATTCTCTTATCCCATTTAAAAATAAAACAATATCTCTGGCTTTTTCCTTATGAAAATCAGGAAAACCTAAAGCAGCGTAAGAGCTAACCTCCTAAAGGAAAAAACAGCTCTGTTTCCTTGAATCTGCAGGTTTCTGAAAGGTGGCAGGTGCCTTTGCTTCAGAAAAGGCCTTTTGCTGTGGGATGTGTCCAGGCAGCAGGTTTGCATTCTTCTGAATTCCAGTCCTGTATTCAGGAGAAAACGTGGCCAGAAATAATTTTTGAATGGTAATTACACACACACAAAAGTTTCTCTCTGGAAAAATGCTATACTCTTCTTATTTGTTTAAAAAAAATATTATTTATTTATTTAAAATAAATAAGAGTATAGCATTTTACCAGAGAGAAACTTGTATAATTAATTTATTTTTATATGTATTTTAAACCACACACTCAAAGAACAGACAAATTTTAGTTAGATTTAAAATGGGAAGCACATCAAATGGAGGACAGAACTCTAGTTCTGAGGTCTGCACGGGGAGGACTTGGAGCCTCTGCAGTCTGTCTGTCTCTACCTTCCTAATGACTGTGTTGTTAGCCGTTCATTTCCTGGCCTAGCATTTCATCATAGGCCTATGCACACATTTATAAATCTGAGAATCTCTGGATAGATGGTTTGCACGTATACATATATGCTGCAATTACACTTGAAACGTTCCCTGTCCGTTGAATTTCATATTAAACCTGGAACTATCTCCAGTTTACTGATCCAGAAGCGCAGAGAATACAGGGAAGCCCTTCCAATGCACTTAATAATTTTGTGAATCCTTATGTTTTTAAAATTGCCAGACAAACAAATCTGAGGCAAAATTTTCATGCCCTGTGCAGTTTTGTTACTTCCAGTTGTATCTGGGCCTGCTCTGACTTCTGAAATGCAAGGCCCTTGATGCCTTAGCGCTAGATAGACAGACTGAGACAACTCTCAAATAGCTTGATCCAGTGCTCGTTCTTTCCACAGTCTCCCTCCTTCCTTCTTTCTTTCCTTTGGAAGATTCCTGTCAAGGTTGCTTCTCGCTTTTTCCTTTCAGTATTTTCATTTTCTTTGATATGCAAGAGAGAATCACGTATGAAGACTTGCTTAGTGCGGGGGTTTTCTGCGACCTCAGCCTGTTGCCAGCCCCTCATTCAGCATAGCCAAGTTCCTGTGTTTTATCACCAGCCCTATCAACAAGGCCTTTATTAATTCTTCAGCAAAGCATGATCTTTTTATTACTTTTTCCTATTTAAGGTCAGTCCAATAGTTCAGTTCACTAGAATGAAAGCGCACCGCTTTGGCCCTGGGTTTAAAAGTTTCAGCATTCTGTTGCCTTTTACTGGTTTTGGCTTATATTAACTCATTCTACTGCCTTTTAACTCCCTTTATTTTCCTTTTATAGTTTTTATTCCACTGCTTGAGTTTCTGGTTCATCTTTCGAGCCTTTTACTCTGCTTTGGAAGAAAAGATGGGTCTTCTGTATGGATATTTCCTGCTCCAGGCTGTCTGCCTCTGAATTGCCCCTTACTGCGTGTCATCAAGGGAGTTATTTTCCATCCTTCTCCCTATTACAAAGTCACTTCTGGCTCTTGATTCCACGTTCCTTGGCTTCTATCTTGGATTTATCATTCTTATAGGCTAATAATAACAATACTTACCTGCTTCTCAGGGGTGTTGTGAGGATTAATTAGTTAATGAGCTCCAAAGATAAAAATGTGGCATCATTGCTAAATATTATTGTTGCTCTTATCCTGTATAGATTACACTCATCAATATCAGTATTCCAATTATAAATCTCATCCTACCACTTTTCAATTAGGCCCAGCAGAGCATATTATCCATTACTCACTCTACTTTCTTGTTCATCTGGCTTATTTCCACCTTTCTACTTGTGAGAATAGACATATAAAGGCCTGTACATTCTTGTAAATAAAATATTCACGTTTTATTTCAAAATGTTCTTTTGTTTTTTCAGTATTAATTATTAGATTTCACAGATGACTCCGAGCAAAATGAAGGTCCAGCTGTTCTCCAGTACCTCTGTTTTGTTAAGATCACGGGCATGAGCTCTTTTTTTTGCCTTCTTTTAGCAGTTTAGTTATCTTTGTTTTTCTGAAAGATCTCCTTTTGATCTTGTGGGTTGCAGTGGACCTGCTGAATAATATGAAAGTAGGAACTTCCCAGATTTCTCAGCTCATCCAGAAACTTTTCTTTCAAATGAGGTTATCATGGCAGTTAGGAAGCGCTGTGCCCTGTTATTTTCTTTAAGTGAGCTGGAGATTTTCACATCTGTACTCTTAGCAGGTTTTTTTTTGTCCGTCTTTTCCCCTCTTGCCCATAGTTCATCTTCTGTCTTTGGATGTTGCTTAGTTTCATTTTCCTCTAAAACACACTGAAAAAATGTCTTCTGGAGTATAGATTTGTGATACTTGTGATGACTGTTAGGAAAAAAAAGTCCTTAGTATTAACTTATATGAGTTTGCTTGCTACAGATAGCAAAACCATAAAGACAGGGCCACCACACTGTATGCATGGCAGAGAGGCAAGAGCTGCTTTGATTTGGGCACAGGGTTTCCTTTGGCCATGGTTACAGTTTCTGCAAAGAATCTGAGCAATTCCAAGATTTAATTTCTGCAGTAAGGCAAATCTGGAAATTTATAAAAGTAAAGGAGTTCCCACAACCTTGAACATACTTGTGGGAGGTGGTACTCACTGTCACTTTGCATCCCAGGAAAGTGCCCTCAGATCAGGACTTCAGAGTCAGTCTCAGCCACTCTCCATCGTTCTCAATGGAGCTGTTCTACTTTGTACAAATAATTCATTATTCATTGGGCCTGAGAGAGGGAGGTGTCTAAAACACTGCCTGCAGTTAGGGAAGGCCACAACTGAACCAAACTGTCTGCAAAGAGATTTTCTAAATTCAACAAGCCCGCTCAGACATCTTTTCTGTCTCATGCTAGGCCTTGGGAAACGTAATCTTTCTTTGGAGTGGTGTTGTCAGATCAAGCAGAAATAACGCTGGCTGAGCTTAAACAACAACCATATTTGATATTTTCTGCTGATTGAGCTGTCCAGTTGACTGGAAAGGGCTGACAGCAGAGAGAGCCCTGGTCTGAGCGAGCAGCTCCCAGGCCAGCTGGTGAGGGAATGGGTCTGCGCCAGGTAATTATTGCCTAGTGCAGAGGTCGAAAGCCTCAGAGAGGCTGATGTACTAATGAAACACAAATGGGACATCTGTGTTCAGGAGTTCAGCAAAGCACGGAAAACAGAGCTTTGCCAGGAATATATGTACTACTGAAAGCAAACTCATTTCCTTGAGCTCAGGGAAATCTGCTAAAGAGTAAAGGCACAAGAAAGCCTTTTGCAACAGACTTTGTGTCTGGAGGGTGACTTAAAGCCTTCTAGCGATCGCTGTAGACACTACAGCGTTAGCGAGGGGCAATGGGTGCACCCAGACACTGTGTTCCAAGGTAACCTAAGGATGCTGAGATGGTTTGAGAGAGGCAGCAAAAGAGCAGGGGTAAACACAAGTTTACTGGGAGACTGCTTGTTTTTCAGACATGCTTGGTGCTACCGCTGGAAAAGCAGTAGGTCCTGGGGACAGCTGGGTGGGTTGTTACTTTTAAATGACTGTAGTTATAGATACAAATGTCACTGTAGTTAATGAAGCCAGAATCTGATCTTTTTGTCCCCAGCAAAGCAATGCCATCAGGGGTGGGTTGCATACCTTTTCCTGTTTACCACTTCATTATGTTTCCTTTGGAGAGACATTCTCACATCAAAGTTGAAATATAAATAAATAAGTAAATAAATTGGTATAAGAAAATACTCCCTGCAAAGTAACCATCAGGCAGATCAAAGTACTGACAACACTGAGATAGCACTCCCATAGCAACATCTAAGAAAGACTTAGGCCACATATCAGCTAAAGGGATTTAAACTTAGATTAGATTAGACATTTAGATCTAGATATTAAACTGTGCATCAAGAATAGCCTCTCAGGCTGGCCAGGAATTTCAGAACTGACTTCAGCAATTCCTTAAAGGTCTCCCAGTCAACCCAAGTTTGGTCATGTGAGGGGTGATGTTAATTTACTCCTCTTGGAGTTGCAGAATAGTTAGGTTAAGGGGGAGAGGATGTGAGGCAGGAAGAAGAAATTCACCTTCCTCATTGAGAAACAAAGTTTAATTGTGTTATGTGCTTCAAGTCTCTGAGAACTTCACCAAGGAGGGATGCTGAGGAGGGCACTTTGAGGTCCATGTCCTTGGTGTATGCATGTCTCTCCAGTTACTAACCACACTGCCAGGTCGGGAAGGAAGTACTGGGGCCCTGGGAAGGCGTGTGCTGGACATGATGATGCCTGTGGGATGAAAAGTCCCAGGTTCTGCTCAAGGTTAAGAGGAAGAAAGTGAAGGAACCACCTGTGCTTGAAACACTGGCTCTTGCAAGAACAGGCGGTTATTAGGAGAGGAAAACTGGCCTTATCCAGTAGAGTAATTTTGAGGAAAGAAAAGAAAATGTGGCTTCTTATCTGGACCTGATATACCTGGATATCTCTTGGCCACAGGGAGCTTTCCTATGTCTCCCACTGCAAAGCTAGCAAGGTGACCTTGAAGTTAGGTTATGGACACCTAACTTTCATGGAGAGAAAGGCTAATATTTTTGTTGTTCAGAGCTGGGTTAGTGTGCTCTCAGCCTGGCCCTGTGAAGGTGAGTGTGGTGCTTCTATTGCAGTGTCAGCACTAGGTATGAGCTGATGTTTGGTGTAAGACTTGAATGTAGGACCTTCTGACTGGGAGACAAGAGTGCGAATGATAACTTGGAGATATTGATTTTAAAATCTCATAAGCCAACTTTATTTGAAAGCAATATTTACTTGAAAGCAGAAATAAAGCAAATAGTGGTATAAGGTGTTTCCTCAGGGTTGCTGGCTCTGAACATTATTACCATTTAATACGCACAAGTTTCTTGGTGACCCACTCTATATCCCTCCAAATATGGAGAACAAATGCATATTCCCTATGCATTCTCTGATGCTCTCAGGAAAACATCCAGAGAGTGTGATGCCTGAGAGGACTGACAGGCCATCCTTCCAGGAGTTGCCAGTATTTCCCCGTCACAGTAAGGACTCTGGATGACTCCTACGTGAGACACAGTCAATATCTTTAACACTGAGATCTGATGGTTTTGCTAGTAAGAACAGTGTGTTTGCTGCGTCCTCCTATTAACCAACATTTTAGGTAATTATGTTCAGCATATCTAAAATTTTCTCCTATTTCTCTAATTGCACATAGTATTCTTTGTCTTCTGTGCTATACTGGCTGCCATGTCACGCTCATTTGCTTTGTTTGAATGTTGCAGGTCTTCAGCCGTATTAGCGACTTCATTTCAGTGATGGGTGAATTATATGTATTTAAAATTAATAATCAGTTTGCTGAACATGAGTTGGGATCCTCGGCTAAAGGTGCAATTTTTGTGTCATCCATTATTGTAAGAAACCCCACCCACCTACACTTGGACAACCTAAGAGGTCAAGTAGCACTGTGCTCTGCCACTGCTTTTAGATCCAGCTTTAATTCCTTTTGTAGGATTCTCATATTGCAAATTGTCGTAATTCAAAACTTTAAAATACATTCCTGAGCAGAAGTGATCATTTCTAACCTATGCTAGTCTGCTCTCTTGCACACAGTGAACACTGACCACTATAGCAAACTTTTTACTGCTGCATTTATGTAAGAATGCAGCCACGAGTCAGTGGACCAGCTGGGAGGTTTTCCAAGTGAGTACTGGATTAATTACTGAATCTGAGGAAGAAGCATTAAGGGGAGGAAAAAGTGAAGTAATTTTACTCATGAGAAGCAGCTTCTTTGTTGGTTCTGTATCCTGAGTAAATTTGCAGGACTAAATGATACTTTCTTATTGTTTTGCCTGTGATGTCTTGGCCAACTTGTTTGAACCTGCTGTGTGGAAAAGAAGTGGTCACTTGGTGGATTTGTCTTAGCCCTGGCCAAGGAGACCTGCTGTTTGAGATACTAGGAATGAGGAGCTCTGAGCAACAATGTGCCTGGCAAAACAGAAAGCAAGGAGTGCAGCGTTATGCAGAGATGCTCTGGCACCAGCCATGACTTTAAAATTAATTCCTCTAGAAAGCATGGAATAGTAACTCTAGCTGAGAATGGAGGCCACATGGTCTTTTGTGTCTTACTACTAATTAACCAAATAAAAGGTGGATAGCTGACGTTAAGGTGGGTCCTTAGCACTATCTAGAAGAATTGCAGTACTGTGGCACAAGGTGTTATACTAGACTGTTCTTCAAATACTACCTTCTACTTATGACTTGACCTTTGTGATGCCTAATTTTAAACAAAATTCTAGACAATCAGTGTCTATTCACCTAGTGTCAATACAGACCATTCAGACATACGAACAGCTGCTGTCTAAATATTAATTCCTCCCTATTAAGCTTTGTGGGGCTCTGCGGGCAGGAGCAGTGGGAGACCAAAGTGGGGTTTGTGGTGTCAGACAGTGAGGGACCACGCTGGTCCCTTGGCCGTGACAGGGACTGGTTGGATGAAGTGAGGTGAATTAGCAAGGTGAAACTGGAAGTACAGGTGTGATCCCCAGGAAAAAGCCACAGCCTGCAGGTGTACGGATCCTGGATTAGTGCTGTGGCTGAGATGTGTGCTGTGGTGCCGCAAGCACATACATGGAACAGGGGACCTGCTGTTCTGGAGACTGCTCATGTTGTTTTACATGGACTTCTAATGTGGGAATTCAAAGTTGGGTCCTTATGTGAAATATATTGCATGTGAAATATATTGACAGGGTTTAAACTGATACCTGCTCTCTCAGCTAAGCCTAAATTTGATGTAGAGACCATCAGTTAGGAAATAAAATAGATTTTTTTATTGCCCTGTCTGTTACCCATACCTCTGGCTATTGTATCTAGATTTATCTTACATTTTCCTTCTAATAGTCTCTTCTTATACCTGAAGACAAGAAGAAACCTCCCAGTCAGTCTTTGGGAGTCAGAATTGTCATAATTCTGTTAATCTAGATCTCAGTGCAAAGCTTTTCTCAAAAGAAATTGTTAGTTTGAAATATCTGGGGTTCTGCACTGTATATCCAGCTGGGTGGCTTTGTTTAATCCACTCAGTGATTGTACAAAGCACAAATTAGCTCACTTAATACAAGGCAAAATAGATGAAGCTGGAACCATTTACCCTAAAAGCTTTGGGGAAGATTATCAAAAGGAGCTAGAATTGGAGCCTAGACAGAATACAGTGAAAGTCAGTCCAAGTTCTCTAGACTGTAACCTTTAATGGAGATTATAGTCAGTAGTTGCCAAATAGGAATTATCCCTTTAGGGAAAAAAAAAAAAAAAAAAAAAAAAAAAAACAACCAAACAAAAGCTTCCACTGCTGGAGAAGGAGGTTTCAGTCTAATTCTAATCTTATCCCATTCTTACCACCCAACTGTACAGTGTCACAGCTTGGTACCACAAAAATCCCAGTCAGCATTAGTGGAAAAGGGACAGCAGGCGAGCAGTGGAGGCCACCAAAATCCTTCCTTGCTCATGTTGTTGGACCATTTTCAGGTTGGGCTCACTGGTGTTACATCAAGAGGCTTGGGGTTGTTTTCACTGTGCTCTGGGTGTTCAGAGGCCTTGTCCATATTTCAGAGGAGAACGTGCAGGGAATAACCACGTTTTAGGGTCAGCTGTAAATTTTGAAAATGGCCTTCCAGCGGGCCTCTTCCTCCATTATCTCCACATGTTTATCCGAGAGGTAATTGCCCAGCTGTCTCTGCAGAAGAGGCAGAGCCTCTCTGCAAAGAGGTGTTCGCCCTCCCCTCATGGCAATTCAGTTCCCTGGTGTTTTATTCAAAGCTGTTGTAGTCTCCCCCTCGCCAGCCGGCTCTGTGAGCCATCTGTGGTCTGCGGACCGTGGTCTGAGCAGCACCAAATTAAACAAGTGAGTTTTCGCTTTCTTTGAGGGTACTGAAACACTTGTACCTCCTGCCTTTGCCTATGAGAGCAGGGATCCTGGGTCCCTGTGTAGCTGGTGCTCAAGCAATGACCGGGAGGTCCTGCTCAGTGTCAGGCACTATTGCAGGGGTGGCTTGTAATGCTGGCACCTCTGCAGGGCTGCTGTGCAGTGGGACCAGTCAAGGTGGACATGTTGTCATGTTGTCTCAGAGCTTAGAAACATGGGGGTTTTGCTCTGAGTAGCTGTGGGAGGCTGGGCATGGTTCCTTTCGAAACCCACAAGCAATGAGTCACTAGGAGACTCCCTTCCTGGTATTCCCAGCTTCTCCAGACGTGTCAGAACAGTGTAACAGAGCTTTAGAAGGCGAAAGAACCTACTCAGTGTATCTGACTTTTCTATTTTAATATTTTTGGTTAAGGTATTTTTTGTGGTGCTACATGGAACACAGAGGCCTTGTCCACACTTCAGATGAAAACATTCAGGAAACATCCAAGTCTGAGGAGGAAGAGTGAACTTCAGTGGTTTGGACACAAGGTTGCTACTCAGACACTGGAGTTTGTGTCTCTGTCACTGGGCTGATGAAGGACTTGGGATAGTCTAGTAAATGGGGGGTGGGGAGAGAAGGAGGAAGAGTGTAATTTATAAAACAATTCAAAGTCTTTGCATGAGAAATCACACACACACAACTGTAGTCAAGTGTTATATGAAGAGATAAACAAGGAACACCCATTCGTAAGTTTGGTCATAGTTTTGTGCCATGGCCTTCATCCTTCCTTACTTCCTTACATACTATTGACTGACCAGAAAGCATATTACAGTCCTCTGTCCAGACTTCCTAGACGCTACTGTCATCCTGTCCAAATCCCCTGTGACCTCCGCTAGCTGTGGTAGCAAGTAGCTGGACTGGAGAAAGGTTATTTTGGTGTTTGAAGCAATCCCTGGCCCAGGTACCCTCTTTCCTCCTTTCTTCCCTTTTACCCTTTCCTCATGGGGCTGCCCTAGCCACAGGGTGCCAGGCACAAACAATGGGAAGAGTAAAGGGAGAGGGGTAGGAGAGGGCAGCTGCCTTTCCCTGCTACCAATTCCCGAATTGTGTCCCTACAGACCCCTCTGGGAACAGGCTGCTCTCCCATCAGGCTGGACAAACAGGCAGAAACGCTGCAGCCCTCTTAAACTGATAGAGCCAAAGAGCTATCAAGAATGGGGTTGGGAGACTTGGAGGCAGGCTGCAGGGGGCAAGAAGGTGGTTTGCAGGTAAGCTGGGTCATGGTCAGGAAGAAATAAAGCTGTCTTTCTTAAGGAGAAGTCTTTTCCTCGTGAAGACAGTCCAGCATTGTAACAGCTTGTCTAAGGATGCTGGGCAGTCTAGGAGGTTTCCAAGACCCGACTGGAGAAAGCCCTGTACAGGAGCTTACAGCAGAGCATGCTTTGTGCCTGAGGCCCCTTCCAGCTGGAGTTATCCTCTGTTCCAAAGTTACCTGACAAGCAGGAGTATTCCTGCTGGCCGCTTGGCCTTTCCCTGGCTGGAGACAGCGGTGGTGACGGCTGGCAAGGCATCAGTGTTTGCTTTGCTATCTCTCTGCAGCGTGCCTTGCTCCCTTTGCTATGCTCTCGCCTATCAGAGGGTCAGGATATGACTTAGCTTGGGGTTTTGAGGTAAAGAACAGGACCTGTGGAAGTACCAAGGGTGTTAATGATAGCAGGCCTATTTCACAGATTCATGTAGACTTGGAAATGGTCAGATCCCACTAAAAACTCTGAGTTATCTAGGTAAAGGTTTCATTTTTACACTATGTTGGAAGCTATGTTTTGAAAGTCTGGCTATAAATGTGACTGTGAATCAGCAGGAAACCTGAAGCCCAAAGTGTGTGAGCAGGACCTTAATCCTCCTCCAATGTCTGACATGGCTTTGAGTACTGAGACCTCAGAAAAGTAACTCGGGGCTGTCCTGGAGCCTCGACTCTTGCAGCTGTGAAAATAGACATAAAAGGATCCTATCCTGCCTGAGCTGCCTTTCACACGTTCATCGCTGGCACGAGTTGTCATTTAACAGGGACGGCAAGGGAGAGCAGGGTGATACCATGTGAAAGCAGCTAGAGGCCAGGGTGAGAGCTAGCAGAGATGCTGAGGGCACTGAGGATAAAGTGAGCTCGGCCTAAGCTCAGTTTTGTGCTCTGATTAGATGTAAACTACAGAAGAGGCAAAAAGTCATGTTCTAGCCCTCTGCGCTTTCACTTAAAAGAAAAACAGAAAACAAGCAAACAAAAATCCCCAAATAGGCTTTTAATCTTTGTAAGTGCAGATGATCTGTACATTCCACAAAAAAGAGAGATGTAGAAAACACACACACACACCTTTTAACTAGTGAGCAATTTAAAGACTAATAGGATTCATCCATAATTACATAGTTAAGTAAAATTTATGTATGAAGGAATTAACTGATTTCCCTGAGGGCAATATAAACCATAGAGACAGTGCTCTCATTTAAAAGTACCATCTCAATGTTAAAATACTTTGTCATTCTTCTGTAGCGATGGTTAGGTGCTGTGAGAGCCACATGGAAGTTTATTTACTGATCTGCAGACAACTGATAACAGATCTCTGCTTTGTTTGGAATAGAAAACTTGAACAGCTTGTCTGCACCTCTCCACTCGGACATTAAATCAACATGGCTCTATTAGTGGCCCTAGGATGCCAGCTGAGCCATCTCTAAGCCTGTCACCGTGATGTCTTCATCTGTAACCAGAGCAGACGTGAGCTCCTGGCAGCTTCGGGAGGTGACAACAAATCCAATTAGCTCCTCTCCATGGCGCCACGATACTACTGTGAAACGGCCTGACAGGGAGGGTGGCTGCAATACCCTGCACAGTGGGCCATATCCTTCGTTTTTGAAAAAAAAAAAAAAAAAAAGGCAAAAAAACCCTACCAACACTTAATTGCCGAAGTGACTTTCCAGGCGACTGTTGGAACCTTGTGCACAATCTGGTCGCAAATGTGAGCTCTCCTAAAGGGCTGCATAGTGCACAGTCTGGGGAGGGCTTTGGGAAAGGGTGAAGTACTCCAAGAAGATAATTCTGTGCCAGCACTGTTGTCCCCTTCCCTCACAAGGAAAAATTGATCTGAAAATCATGCAAGAAACAGCCCTTTCGTGTGCCAGTCGCATGTTATGTGGGGACAAGCACTCTGGTGTTTGAGGGTGATGTTCCTGTGTAAGCCAAAGG
Source organism: Crypturellus undulatus (assembly GCA_013389825.1). NCBI lineage: Eukaryota > Metazoa > Chordata > Aves > Tinamiformes > Tinamidae > Crypturellus > Crypturellus undulatus. The sequence goes on along the minus strand of VWPW01016040.1, from coordinate 1,464,605 downwards.
ACGGAAGCAAACTCCCAACTCCAAACTTAATCTGTTGGAAGGGAGGGAGGAGGTTGCTCAGCAGCTATAGGATTTGGAAGTAGACAATGTAGCAAAAGTCTTCTAGTGCCGAATGGAATAATGCTGCTCAGAAACTGAGACCGGACTGCTTGAAAGTGGGCAATGGTATTTAAGCCTAGCTTCCTTCCAGCTGAACGAGCTGGCTGGTAGGAGGTAATATTTTGCATGCTGATTTAAAGTTGCTGAACTCCTATAAGACATATGGCATCATCATTTAATTCTTTTGGGCATCACTAATATGATATTTCTGCATTTTCTCACCAATACTTGTATTTAACAGTGAAACTAGGAGTGGGCTGGGATAAAATAGAGACTGAATTTAGGTTCCTGCTGAGTGAGAAACTAAATCCAGTTTCTTCTATTTTGTTCTCAAGGTCATAATTTAATAGAAGATATCAAAGAAACCTGAGCATCTCTGCTGCTGAATTGTAATATATTTGAGATGCAAAAATGCATCTTGAAGTTGGTAGTCTGGTGGGCTCCAAGCTCATTTATATAGGCAGTTTCTGGCTAGGAAAAAATACAAGTTAGCAGCCCTGCCATCAGTCTCTTGCATTTTAGGAGGCTATTGGGAATCATAAAGACTGTTTGTTGCTCTTTGTAGAAGATAGAAGTTAGGAACTAGCTTGATTTCTCCTCTTTTGATGGAGTGATCCTGGCATTACATTAAGGTAAGGACTGTTGTCACTCAGCTGAATTGGACACCTCTATATATTTGAAGTAGAGAAGTTTCTGCCTTATTGCACATGGTGAGTCGTTAGGTGTAAAGTTAGTGCAAATGACTTAGAGGTAGCTGCATGGAGATGGTTTTTGTGAAGAAGGAAAGAAACAGGAAAATAACAGTAAAGTCACTGAATTGCTGCATTTTTTGAAGACTTATTTGAATGGAGAATCCTGGGAGAGTCTACCAAGGTGTCTACCAAGGAAAGTCTGTGCTAAAGAAGACAGCATACAGAGAGTATGTGTGGAAGACAGCATTAACTTGGATCCTAGATCTGCCTTGCCTGCACTAGAAGACGTTAAGGGTCATGGGGGGACTGGTGTAGAGAAAAAATAAATGCAGAAAAGGGGTGTGTGTGTGAGAGAGGATTTGTGCTATTACATTTACAGCAACTTAAATGCGTGAATTTGAACTGGTTCCCCTGATGGCCAACTTTTGTGCTTTAAAAGTTGCAGGGAGCTCTAGGAACGCCTCAGCACCAGTCATGATTTCTGCGGTTGGATTTCTCTGGGGAGAGCATATTGCAGCAGCGTTTTCTCCCAGAGCCAAACGCACACTCCAGTCAATGGGTAGCAGTTGGCAGGCCACCTCGCCGCTGTCAAGAAGCCAGTTGTACTGTTGTCTCCTGCCACGTCCCTCAGGAATACCTGTGGGCACTGACAGCCATGCAGCTGACAAGAGAAAAGGAAAAAGGTGTAATTGGGATAAAAGGAAAGATTTTAAAATCTCTTCTCTTTTCTCTTTTTCTTTTCTTCTTTTTTTTTTTTTTCTTTTAAATAGAAGCAGCTTGTTGCAAATATACATTGCTATAATCAAACTCATTCCAGATTAATTGGGCACAATATCTAGGCATGTGGCTGGTTTACAAAGCAACCAAACACTCAATGAGCCTTGGAACTAATGGACTGGTTTTGGAAACCAGTCGAGTGCTGCCAGGCCCAATTATTTTCAGCAACATCTTTCTGCTACCAAAATGTGGCACTGTGGACTTTGGCCTGCCTAGTAAATGCTTCTCTACTAGCTCACTGACTGGCACCATCCAAGCTGAAAGCTTTGAACTGAGTCTGCGCAACAGGGAGAGAAGGATGCACTAGTCATCAGTGCTAAGCTTTGCCTCAAACACCAATTAGCAGTGGTAATGGTTGAGTATGAGTATTATTTTTAACTGATTTCCTGGAAGCTGTGTATGTTTCTGCTTTAAGGGAAGATTTGTGTCCTTCAGGGACTAGATGATGAGAGTTAAGGTCTTAGTTATCCCATCACAGTAACTGTGGACGCACCTGGACTTGCATCCATGTAGCAGAGAGCAAATTTTAGGAAGAAGTACTCTGAAAGTGGTCAGTATGTGGAATAAGTGTCAGTACTCGTGGTATAGTGCAGAGGCTCAAACCAAATGTGAAACATTAGAACTGATTTGCAGAGGAAATATCAGCACAGCTTATGTCACACCCTGCTCATCTGGTGCTACTAGACTGAAAACTTCACAGTCAGACCAGCTCCACAGAGACTTTTATGGATCATTTGCAGGTGGATCAGATTCCTGCAGTTCATGAGATGTCTATGGCTGAGAACTTGCATTATTCTATGGCTTTGATGCAAGAATTTGTGTGGCTTTGTTGGGGACAGATGAGTCTTGTTTTGCTGCTTCGGGAAGACTGAAGGGCTGTCTATAAAAGGAATCTTGAAGTTTTCTACTTCTGTATCAGGCATCAGAGCACCTTAGGATGAAGCCTTGTCCCTACCCCTTTCCAAGTTCTGATACAATTACTCAGAGCCCTGCACATGAATACCTGCTGCACCAGTCTGCCAGGAGCACTTACATTGGTGCACGTTGCAATGGGCAAAATGCTGTGCTTCTCTCCTAGTCTGTTAGTTTGTTAGCCTTCTCCTAAGCACAGCTTTTAGGATGGTTGCAAAGAAAAGATTGGGCATAAAAAATGAGACCCTCACTCAGGGGACTGGACACTGAAACTGCAGAAACTTTAAATACAAGTTCAAGGGACAAGAGGAAGCTGACATCTCTTCTATTTGAAAAGAGGGGAGATGATTGGTAGAATGATAACAGAAATACTCAAAGTACAGGAAAGATGTGGAGAACCTACTTCGAGAGAGCTAGGACTGGAGAAGATCTCTAAATTAGTAACTGAGGGTGATGAAGACACAAGAAGAAGGAGAAAGCGTAAGACTGTGTGCCCCTAAGGTAAATGAATCAGAGATGCAGAAATGTGTTTTTTCTTTTTCTGGAGGTTCTGTGCCAACTAATAACACTAGTTATATGCAGCCCTCCAGTGTACTTCCCTAGCAGAGAAACCCAAGCCAGACACAAACACTTAAAACTGTAACTTCTTGCTATTTTCTAGATAACAGTAAATACTGGCTATAGTTATGTTTCCTGCCAAATCTTCTAATTCAATAGAACCTGTATCAAAGCAAAACATATGGCTTCAGTTATTGGGGAATTTGGGGCATATTAGTTGTCTGGATTATCATAGGAGATGATGAACAAGTACTGGGATGCATACTGTAGAGGGAAAGTTTGTATAAGAAATGGTGCTGAGGACTGAAGATCTCTTCTCTAGAGTTCTCTTAGATCTTGCTTTACAAAGATTTGACAGCAAAACTATTTTTTTTTCTTGAAAAACTTACATCAGCTTAAGACAAGATTTGACCCATCTCAGAAGAGGAGTTCCTAAAGTCATCCTGTGCCTCTGTGGGATGCGGCCAGCTGTGCCTGAGACTTACTTGCTGCTGTCACTGATAGACACACTGTGCATGACGGCGTTTACATATTCTAGCCTCGGTTGTAATTGCAAGGCTACCAATCAGAACAGTATGTCTGGCTGAACATTCCCAACCTATCTAAAGGTTGAAGAAGCATCTCACAAGAGCTGGCATTAGTCAAAAACTCCCCTGGTAAACAGTGGATGGATGGTCTATTCTGACGGTCTGAGGGAGCATTTAGTTTAAATTAAATGAATTTTGTTGACTTATGTCCTTTGAAATAAGTTTTCAAATGTGTCAGAAGTATCTGCCTCTGTGGAAGCAGAGGGCATTGTCATGTCCCAGACCTAAAGACACCTATATGATTTTCTCTCTTTTAACTTGAATAGAAGTCAACAGTTTTAGAAGTTACAATTTTCAAGCACTTGGACTCCTGTGGAGCTTTGGCTCCTGGAAACAGAGGAATCTAACCCTTATTTATTTATTTTTCTTAAGGTGTTCTGAAATGAGACTCTTGGAAAAATGTGATGTTGTTATGAAGAAAATAGCCAGCAAAGATGGTGGCAGAGCCAAGACGATTTCCCCTTGGTTTTTGGCCAAACCCTCTAGTGCTTACATAGCTGCCATCTGCTTCTTTCCTCTATGGTACTGCAACTCCTTATAGGCTTCAGGGCTCCTCTAGGCAAAGAAACATAATTGCACCAAAAATCATTATTTGACTCACAACACTAAGTTTCACTCAGGACAACTTCACAGAATCCTGATTTTTCCTGCTCTCCTCTCCCCAGGCTTGTTTTCTTCTTTCTACATGCTACTTTTCCCTGGCTTGTAATTTCTGTGTTGCTGAATACCTTGCATTACGTGAGTGCCAAGGAGCTGTAGTCAAGGGCTTAATTGTTTTAGGGGCAAATCACAGCGTTTAGGCTAACTTTCCTTGGCCAGCTAGCAGGGTAGGGACAATATTGCTCAGTAATATTTTTCTGAGTGTTACGGCTTTTCGAAATTGATGTCTAAGACGAGGTAACACTCTGAAAACTATCTGCCTAGCTGGTGATGCACTTAGGATGCTTATGCTACAGCTTAGAGATTTTATCCAAAGATGATTTAAATAAGATATCTGAGTGAAGCAGAGGGCTTCATCTTCTGTTGAGAAACTGTTTTATATGGTTTGTTCTTGCTTCTTCCCTTACTTGGCCCAGAGATACTAGAAATCTTTGCCTGGGGGCACAGCTTTTTCAGGAGAGGGGAAATGCCCCGATCCCGAGCCCCAGGCCCTGGGCCTCCTGCATGTCAGCAAGTGCTCCAGCTACAAAGACATTTGCATGAGGGGTGGTGGCAGCTCTGGACGCTCCCTCTTGGCCCTGTTCCCTAAGAAACATACTGATGAAATCAGTGCAAATCCCTCCTGGAAGCTGCAAGGGGGCTGGTGCTGCCGGGCAATGCACCTCATGAGTTGCCCAAGCAGAGTGTCATGTTCGTTTGGCAGTGTCACATGTGTGTAGACAAGCGCTGTCACTTTGCCAGACTAGCGGGACCTTTTGCATATTCTAAAGCAGGGAGCATTCACAGTGCTCACTGGGGAAGCAGCATCTCTCTCGCTCTTGCGTGTTTCCTAGAAGTTGAGTGTGGAAGTTGGGTTTAGTGAGCTTCTCCTCCCGCCCTTTGCAGCTCCTGGCAGCGTGGGACGTGCTCAGTCAGGAATCGTATGCAGGTGCCTCACCTGGGGGAACACAGCATTGCTTCCAGGCTGACAAGCTATTTTGTAGATGACTTTTAAACATGCAAAAAGGATTCCTTCGAATATCCTTAGCCAGAAGAATGGCTCAGAGGGTTATTGAATGGGGTTTTTTTGAGGGCACAGTTCTTGTTTTTTCGAATGCTGCATCAAAGCTGGGAGAAAAGGCCATTGTGCCTTCGACTGGGTTGACAATTTCTGCCCCAGCCCTGGCCAAAGGCGCTTGGTCCTCTCGCAGGCTCCTGCACGTGGTGCAATGGGGGAAGGGGAGGAACTGACAGACAAGCAGACAGATCAAACACGACACTTCAAAGAGAAGAAAAAATGCAAGAATGAAGCAATCCAGCACTACAGTCCCTCAATGCGCTGAAACAAAGCAGACAACCCTCTACACATGGCCATTCCCGCCATCCGGAGACTGCGGCGGCATACCCGAGATCTCACCAAGCGCTCTGGGGACTGCTCTCTAGTGACTACATGACCAGTTATTGCACTATCCGTGCTCAGACACTCTGAGGGGCTAATTAGTGCTTTTAATATGTAAATCAGGCCTGAACAGATTAAATCCAGGGAAAAAAAAATAACCCAGCTGGTGAATATGTTGTTTTAATTATTGCTGTAAAGAAAATATGGACGTGGTTTAAGATGATGACAGAGAAGTCCGTCTAATATTGGCACTTAAAGACTTAAAATTAGCAGCTTGGTGCCGGCTGGGAGCAGGAGCGGAGCAGCAGGAGCGCGTGCTGGGCTGGCCGAGCGATGCCGCTGCACGCTCGGGCCCAGGCTCAGACCCTCCAGACCAACCGATGGAGGTTTCAGAACTGCCTTAACGTTACCTCTACACATGCTTGTGCCCAAACGCTCAGTCAGGATTTCATCTTGCTGGGCATTGTTTAAATACATAAAAAAAAAGTAAGTTATTCCCTGCCCCAGAGAGCTCTGGTATTTGGGGAATAATGTGGTGCCCAGTACACTGTAGAGATGGAAGCCTGTAATCTGCTCACCTCCAGACACCTCGAACCCTTTGTGTCACCCTATGGGATGAGCTCGAGGCCCTCTCTCTAACCCCAAGGGGACAGGGCTTGGCAGAGGATAAATATTGCATTTTCCTATTTCCTAGGTTGGGTATTCTGAAGGCAGAGGAGAAAAGGGGAACTTGGATAGGGTGAGTAGGAAACAGAGGTTAAGAAAAGCTGAAAGAGGGAATGAGGCAGACTGCACTCAAAGGGGCAGGTTTGAGGTTCACCTGTGTTTGATACAAGAAGCTGAGAGCAGGAAAGAGGCTGTTAACTTCTGTTGAGCAGTGTCCACCGATGCTGCAAAGACATGATTTGCACAGCAAGCCTGGATTCCCATCCTCACTGCCAAACACAAGTTAAGAGGAGGAAGTTTGCTTTCCAAGAAAAACTTTTCAGAAAGGAGGGCATCTGTATGCCTCAAAGGCCTCCTGCGTTATTCAAGTCAGAGCTGCCTTCCAACCTGCCTGAAGGAATTCAGAGCAACTTTCCTCTGTGTCGGCTGCTGAGGCTCTTTCTCAGCCTCTAGTGAAGTGAACATTTTTCTATGGATCAATTTTTAGCTTCTGTCAGTGTTGAAACTCCGAACCTTTTTCTGTAGAGTAAGGGAATAGCACGTAATTATGTTTTCTTTGAACATACGTGCCCTTTTATCTATGCCCTTCTGCCTACCTGTCTGTCTGTCCCCCTATTTATCAGTGTATTACAATTAAGGCCTGAGAGTTACAAGACAGGCAAGTTCTTTTCCATGTTCTTTTCCTTTCTCTTCTCATTTGGGTAGTGTCTAGTATATTTATCTCTTGAAAAGATGTCTGTGTTAATATTCCCAAATATATACAGAAATATATACATACACATACAGACATCTGTACCTTTACTCATAAGATTATACATAAATGTATCTGTTAAGCCATACAGCAGATTCCTGCAATAGAAGAATTCGTCAAGTGCCCTTTCTTAGCTGTAAGAGCTGGGTTGAATAACTTGGGCTGCCTACAGTACAGATATTCCTTTATTATATTTTTTCTAACGATGTTTTAATAGAGCACAGTTTACTCTCTTGCTCTACTCTTTCCTCCTGGTCTTTCCTTCCTGCACTGTGATGCCTAGATGACAAATGTCTCTCTCCATTAACTTACTTCCTCCATGAGATTTTAATACGTATCACACAACTGCTGTGAGATGGGATCTTCCTGATGTTACCTCCTCCCTTGTCAACCAGCAATGCAAAATCTGAGTGCACAGTAGCCATGTTAGTTTAATTGGTTACATTTTGGACTCCTTGGAGAGATGGAGAAATTAAACACAGGAGTTCTGGCTAAAAATTCAGAGTCACTGCACATGGCTTTAAGACCTGATGACACCTTCATATTTGACAGTCTTATTTGCCTTGAGCTGAAAAAGGGAACTCTATGCCCATCAATCAACATAATCAGTCCTGGATTACAGAAGTATCATCAGATCTCTTCATTTCTTCAGGAAGATCTAGCAATACTGGTGAAATTGGACTTGTTGAGATTTTGGAGTGTCGCAAGGCTAAGAAGTTGCTTTTGGAAGGTCACTGGAGTATAACTTTTGTGACTACAGCTCTAGCCTTGTAGATCCCTTCTCTTCAGTGCCACTTGTGGCAACCCATCATCACCTCATGCACCTGCTTCAAACTTTGGGTAGTGTCTTCCTTACAGTATTTTTCTTCTATTTAAATCAGAAGTCCAAATTATAGTCCAGTTCACAGAGATGCAGTGATTCCTCTGTGGTAAAATGCATATTCCTCTTTGTTCATGCTATACCTAGGTCTTGCAGACTGGGAGAATTTATCACTTTTTGAACCATTAAGGAAGACAATGTTTCCCCATCGACCTGTTATTTTGAGTCCTCCTGCAACAACAGAAAAGTCCAGGGCTCTGCAAATGCATCTATTGCTGATGATTTCTGTGTTATTTGTTATGGACTAAGTCCAAGCAGAGAATTAATGGCCACTTCCATGGGAGATTTTCCTGATAGTTACAACACCATAAAAGAAATCTCAATTGTTTTTTGTCAAAAATTTTCACCGTTATAATTAATAAACTGATACAGGCTGCTGAAGCAGCCAGTCTTCAGTCATTTACCAGTAGCTAAAAATAATTGCTAGAAATGATATTTTGCTGATATTTAAAATCCAGAGATGCAACAGAATTAATTTGCTGTAGAGATTTTCCATTTTAGGGTCTGTATACACATATATAAAATATAACCACATCCATATTTATAAGTATGAAAATGAATAAATTTTGTACCCAGAAATATTCCCCTCTACCTCTCGAGTTGTCATTGGAAAATACATTCAGGACTCAACAGTAAGCAAGCAATAAAAGCAGCAAAGGTGCAGTCTTCAGGTTTGCTGTCCCCAGAAGTTAGTTAGGAGGTGGAGGAGAGCCCTGAAGAGCCTCAACTCCCTCTATGAGCGTCTTGCCCGGGTTGTGCTGGTGGTACCGCAGGCACCTCCTGCTGCGTCCGGGCATGTGCTGGCTGCTGGTCCCGTCCTCCACGAACACGACTGAGCCCTCCCGCCACCGGCCTTCAGTGAGGGAGACGCTCCCCTCTCAGGATCTCATGGCCTCAAATTAATTGAGCCCAGGCTTAGCTTTAAGCCTGTGATTAGTTTGAGGGCCACCTTGCCCAGCATCTGGCTGAGCAGAGCGGGCCAGCCTGCTCGCAGAGGGGCTTACACGGGCCCCATTCTCCAGGAGGAAGATGTCCTGCTGCAGTGATGCCCTAATCATTAAAAACACGGTCTGATAGAAGTTAGGGACACTCTGTTGGGTAACCCTAAATCAGATGATTTGTGTCTGAGCATTTGCTTTTTCTCTCAAAACATTTTCACTACAAAGCTACTCATTTCATTATATGTATACATAATTTTAATGAATGAGCAGATGCATTCAGCTGTCTAGGGCAATGTGATGTATATCTATGTGTTTGGATAAATCTACATGCACACGCACACTCACTGATAAGACGTCTTTTCTTCTAAGCTGAGGGATGTATAATATTTCCTGGGAATTGTATTTTTTTCTTGTATTACCAAGTATAGAAAACATAACTGTATCTCTAACTGAGAACTATTTCATGCTCTGGCATAGCCAAGTGTCTGCAGACAGAGATAAGCTATGATTTCCCATTTTTCTCTACAAAATTAGTGATCTAAAAGCACAATAAAACCATCACCTCATGTCACCAGTGGGGATAGCGCAAGGCATTTAGTTAAAAAATAATAAAATAACAAATCTTAATGGGGTCAAAAATGAATAATGTGTGTGGAAGGGTGTCTTCACAGATTTTTTTTTTAATTTGGAAACAGTTTTGAGAGGAAGGGAAATGTCTGAAATTAAGCAGAAGGATTTGCAAAAATTAATTCTGAAAAAAAAAAAAAGATGGCCAGTAGCCAGCAACAATTTGTAGTTGATCTTTGCAACAGAACTGAGGAAAAGTAGTTAAGCCCCTCTCTGATCCTTTGCATTCAGGATTTCTAGACCGCTGTTACTGTCCTCGGAAATGCCCTCGCTAGCAGAACTCCTTTTCAGGTGATGATTTACAGAGGGTCTCCTGGCACTGTTTTTCTGTTAAACAGATTTTAAGGCAGCAACATCCCCAATTAAATAATTTTCTTACTTACATATTTTTAAAACCATTTGTTTTGGTTTGTTTTTTAAGCCAGGAACAAGGCTGTTTTCCTTTGCCGGTTGCAGAGTAATGAGGGAAGAGCCACGCGCCGGCACGAGAAGGTTTGCTCTGGGGGAGTCCCGGGTGACCCCGGCTTCCCGCTGGCCTTCCGCAGGCTCCGCGCGCCGCTCCGTGCGGCACCGCGGCCGGCATCAGCCCCTGCCCCGGCTCCCGCAGAAATGCCCCCTTTAAACCGTATTAATGTAAAAGTTTGATTTGAAAGATGCCAGCTGTGGTCCTAGCCCAGGTTTATTCATGTGGGACATTTACTGGGTCAACTTAATACTTGACTACTGCTTATTATCCCATCAGTCTTCGGGGACAACCCATGATCTAATTGCCCAGCATTTATGTTGCCTGGCAACTATAAATACAGAGTAATAACCCTTAAAGGGGCAGTGTAGAATTTCAGCCCCTGCAGTGAAGTACACTTCATTTCCCAGAGCACCCTGTGTTTTTTAATTCAGTGAATAAAAATGTGTAATGAATAATTAATTATGTGCTTGGAGGCACAATAGCTGCCTACTTTTGAATATTCATCAGTGACATTATTAATTCACTAGAAATCCCAAGGAGCAGTGGGATAGGCTTTTAGCCTAGCTGGAGGACTTACAGATAATACTCTGCAACACGAGCAAAACTTTTTAAAGCAGACTTTTCTTTGGGAGAGTTTTTAAATTTTAATTTACATCTTAATAAAATAATATATTAAAAAAAAAAAAAAAGATGCTGAGCGCTGGATACAGCAGTGAGCAACAGCTGACCACAGCGAGTGGGAGCTGCGGCTCCGTGAGCCGCTGTCAGGCTGTCCCCTGCCTCAGGCCCTGGCGTGCACCACGGTCAGGAAGACAAACGGCAGGAGCCGTCTGACGCTGAAGAAAATGTCGCTGGCCAGTCTCCGTTTGGAGCCACCTGCAAGGTGCTCTGATGGTGAACCCTCTGATTTCCCAGTCAAAAAGGTAAACATCCAAAATCTGGCCCGGGATACAGGCTGCAAAGAGGGTCATTCTGCTGCTGAATAAACCTGTGAGGCCTCTTTGGAGAAAGGAGAATGATTTTGCAGGTCATCATGTTAGATTAATGACACCATTTCACTTAAAGCTAAGGGTTTACACCAAATGCAAGCAATACTGAAGTGCAGAAACCAACTCCATCAATCAGCTGGCAGAGAAGAAATGGACCAACTGGAAAGAAATCTAAGGCTTTTTGCAAAGTTTTCCTTCTCCCCCCATCTGATTTGCAATGCCAATGCAGTTGCAGTGCAGTCTCTTTTCACCGCTGATACCTAAGGCCAGATTCTGTGCTGACACAATTTCTTTGACTTGAGAGAGAATTTGATCTTTAGCGCTTTGGGCCAAACCTTGCAGAACCCTCTCCCTGCAAATAGTCCACCTTAGGGTTTTCTTGGGAATTTCTCTTCTGAGGAATTTTTAGATGAAAATGTTGTTTCTTCAAAGATCAAAATTCATAGCTGCAGTTGTAAGGCAACAGGCTGCTAGAAGAAAACGTAGTTTAAACCTTGGGTCAGTCCAACAAACCTAAAATAGCTGTCCAAAATCTTTCCTGTCCTCCAAGGGTTTTCACTGCACTACGGATCCTGCTGGCATATTTGCGAGACTGCCCCCCCCCCCCCTTTTTTTTTTTTTTGTAATGGAATAAAACTTTTAAATCCTTTAAAAGACAATTGGACTTGAGTTGCTCAATTACAGAGACATTTTTAAAAATGAGACCTGTAATCCACTGAGGTTCTTAATGGGAAGAAATCATTATGCCTAATTAAATTGAAAGTAGCTCCATTTGTGTTAAGCTGGCAAAAATTGAGCTTACTTGGAGTGTATGCTTGTAATAAGTTATATCTAGACTACCTGTGGTATATAAGGGCTTCTCTATATAGGAATAAAACCGAGCATTAGCTTTCAAAATTTCATTCTTTTCCCTCCCTTTTTTTTTGTCCTTCTCATGGCACGTGATGAGCTGTGCCTGTTCTGTAATCCTGAAATTCAAAAGCTTCTTCTTATTTCTTCCTTTAATTCCAACAGAGATCTCCAGAAGCAACAGCCAAGACTATAAACCCAGTTTTAGATTAATCTTGATTCTCCTCTGCAGAACTTCTTTAATCTCTAGTGATGGGAAACAGCAATTGCTCACATTGGCTATTGTAATGCAAAACTGTCCAGCAATTTTAACTGCTTGCCTTCTTGTGGGTTTTTTTTTGTATATATTTTTTTTTATAAGCACTAACACTGTTTAGCAACAATTCTAGATGCATGGAATATCTGTTTTTTGCCCCTTACAGTCATGGTGTGTACAACTTTAATAACAGAACTGATACTATCCAGCTTGGTCACAGGTTAAACAACAGCCATTTTCCTCAGCAATTCAAACTTTCATTACAATTTGTAATGCAGTAGAGCACTTGGGCTATGTAGTCATTTATTGCAGTGATTTGCATTAAAGAGGGTGTCATTGTATTACCTCTTAGCTTTGGTTGAGATTAGAAGTAATATCTACATTTATCTTTCACTCCTAGGAGTATAAAATTGTGCTAATAATAACAATAATAAAGCTAGTTCCTAAAAGCAAGTGAACTCTACACAGCTTTTTTCCCTCTTTTTCATCTACTCAAGTGGGGGAGTAGAAGAATCATGAATAATAAATATGGAGATAAGAGAACTGAAACTGGGAAATCAATTTACTGCAAAATATTTGCATATTTTATTAAAAGAAACTGTGCATAAACCCCACAACAGGGTGGAATGATTTATATTTTGATTTGATTTGTATACATTATACCTCTGGGAGAACTGATGCAACTTAGTCATCCCTGCAGGACCTTTTTGGGTAAGGGTTTTTTTTGTTGTTGTTGTTGTTTTGTTACAAATATCTTAGACGAGGGAGCGGTCGGTCCCCAATGGAAATTATAAGTCAGTTTGATGCTATATGATATTTCTGGAATCTCACACATTCGAGTATCTGGCAGTGCTCCTAGTAGAGCCCCTGTTCCTTTGAGGGGCTGTCTGCATCCAGCCTCACCCCACACCTTCTCCAAAAGCTGCTCCAGGGCAGAGGACCTCCAGCTCTCACTCTGAGAGAGATACTGCAGTTGACCCAGACAGTACCTAGAGGGCTCGGAAGGGTAAATGTAAATCATTCATATATAGTGTTTATATGTGTTTATATTTTGGTTACCAAAATTTGAGTTACCTCATAACCCAATATCATCATGCCTAATGGCATATTATGGTATATTTTATGTGGATGTCTTAATATTTGATGAGGAGACAGAAAGGTGTCACCATGTTGAACTTTGGCCAGAGAAGCAAGTTTTTCCATAACTAGTATTGACACGTACCTCTATATGCATATATACATATGTATTTTCCAAACATTCCTCCTAAGTCTCATATTTATAAATTTCAAAAAGTAGCTTAAACACACACACAGACAAATTCCATTCATGTCCATGGAGTCAGGGAGCTCACATCAGGAAATGAGTGGTAATATTTCAAGAGCAGCTTGAGGTCTTCTCATCTTTCGGTACTGGCAGTGACAATATTTCTAGCAGCTTCCAGGGGGTCGGAATTGAGACCAGTGAGAACATGAAAATAATTCCAGGCTAATTTTTACCCTTTCTTGCTCAGACTCTACTGCTCATAGGGCTACCTAAAGTTTGTGGATGTGCTCTTAGAAATTTCTTGCTGAATATTGGATATTTCACTGCTGGATATCAGAGCAGTCTCTATGTACTGTATCAGTGAAAATAGATGTGGTCTTTATCAAACATGAAAATCTGTTTTGTCAGACATCCCATGTCATATATGAGCAGTGAAAATAGCTCCACTCTTAATCCTTGTCATACATGCAGTTTATTCAGCTTGCTTACTTGTGTTCACTCTCAAATGTAATTTTATTTTTTGAAAGTTATCCCTGAAGTATTTATGTAAACAGGCACAGATGATTTGGTGAGAAGCATTTCATAAATATATAACATAATTATCATCATCATTGTATATCTGAAAAATAAATGATATGTACATATGTTTGATAAGCTATGTAATTCATAAATTTCTTTAACCATGATACATTTTGTAGCACTTCCTGTTCCAGTGGGACCTTTACAGACTCACATAGTCCTTTCCCAGAGATAGGATTAGTTTACTAATCCAGTGATCCAAATAACTATTCTAATCCATGGTCATCTCTGTTTTTTTTCAGATCTTTTTAGCTTCACCTGTTCCATTTGTGTACAAATAACAGGTATATTTCCACGCATAAATAAGAGTGAAATATCTAAGTCCTGGGTGATAACAGGGGGGCTATGTTACTGAGACCAGATCGTGTAACCTGAGACTAGAGGGTGTTAATGAATCCCATGTGGCACCAAACCAAACACACGTGCCTATGGGGGGTAGGAGGTTCTGTCCCTTATTAGTGGTATATCCTGCTATGTCCTATAGCGATACAAGGAGCTGGCTGTAGGGAGAGTGAACAAGGGGATCAGCCAGACAAATGTAAGGCAAAACCAAGCCTGGGGTAGAAGCTTCACCTTAGTTTGACTTTTTTTGTTTGTGCTATTTTTTATCGAGGCTGGATACAGAAGGATTTATGCAAAGTATCATTTGCTTGTACTTTTTTTTTTGTGTGTATGTGTGGTTTCATTATTAATGACCTTTTTAATGTCTCTTCACATGTCTGTAAACTGCTCTTCCATCTCCCTTCTACCGGATCATCAAGGTCTATTTTTCTAACTTCTCAGAACAAAAGCTGGTTGCCAAATATTGTCCTTTTTTTTTCATTCTTGGTTTCTCCATACTTGCTTCCCTCGATTTGTTTCAGTATTTTAATAGGTAAAATATAGTCCTGCTCTCATGTCAAAGTCTAGACAATTTTTTTTTACTTGTTTAATTTATGTCACGTAAAGTGCATTCCTCGTAGGATCTACATACATTAATCTTGCATAGGATGACTGAGCAAAACAAGTCAATGTGTGATATTTCTTCCAGCTCTACGAGGAAGAGTGCTTCCTAGAGGCCCTTGTGTGCAGGCCCAGATAGTCAGTGCTGTGAACTGCCGAAGGAATCCTTACTGCTTCTCGAGCTTCCCTTGTGTCAAGGAAGTATTGAGCACCTCTCTGGACTTCACCTAAAGTTCTGAGCCAAGAGGGCTTTGCTTTTCCAGACTGTGTGGAGTGGAATTGCACTCTTATTTGAACTTTCATATCAGATAGATAGATATATTTTCAGCTACTTATATCTAGCCCTCCAGATCTACGTACCTGTTCTCACTTCATGTGAATGAAAAAAAAGCTGTGCTACTGTAGTGACATAAGTAGAGAAGAGTTGAGGCCTGTGTTGAAAATCTGGGCAGAGTAGGAAAACCAGGAAATTCAACAAAATTTCTATGTTTGGCTCGATACCTTTAGAGGTGAGGAGTGGCCAATTTGAAGTGTTCAAAACTAATATCAGGCCTACCCACATTTGGATATTTTCTTACAGGCAACAAATTTTGAGAAATCCTCAGCATTTGCCAATCATCTCTGGTGACTCTTCATAACTTTGAACATTTTCCCTTAAGCTCAGGATGTTCAGAAACTTCTGGCTGACAAATGCCAACCAGTTCACAGAGCTGAACTCAAGGCTGCTCTCCTGGACTTGTGTCTTTGGGAGGTCCCAGGATGATGAGCTGTGAGCTCAGGCTGAAGCTGAGGCTCAAGTGAGAAATCAGGATATCTCTTTTGCCAAAAGAGCTGAGTACTATAAATTTAACCCCTGGATGCATGGGCTTCTGAGTTTCAGCTCTGAGGATGATTTCAGAGCAAGGGTGATAGCAGCTTGGAAATATCCTAACATTTACAATTTGTTCTGGAAGTTAGACTAGCAAATTCCATATTTTTACTTTGAATTTGGTGTCTTGCAGACCTACATCCATTTTCTACTGTTAATCAGCTGATGGCTTGAAAACGTTCTCTCAGTTATAGCACAGTTTTTGATTTCACAAAACTCCAAATGCCTCCAGCTGTAGTGTTTTCAATAACAAATTGTTGAAGAAATTCTAAATTTGCTCTAAATTTGGTTTAACTAATGTGTTTTAAAAGCACTGTCCTGAGCAACTTCATCTAGTGGATTTCTTAAGCTATTTTCAGGACCCTGCAGAGAGGATTGACCCAGAATTTGCAGTCTGCTTTCACACCATCTTTCATATCGCAATGCCGTCATTTAAAATAATGGCATATTTTTGCCTTCAAACAAAACTATTTTTTCAGCTGTGAAAACGCTCATGTTTTTTAAGCAGAACTGAATGTTGGTGGCAGGTTCACTAGGCTGACTACTGCAGAGGCTACTTCTCCTACTGACGGATCACGAAGCCCCAGAACTGGCTCTTCCTTGTTCAGTCACAGGAGTCTACCATGATTTGTACCAAGAAGGTCTATTCATTTCTGGGTTCCATGTTCTGCTCTGTCTCAGGCTTAGACTCCTGGAACTCTTCTAACGTTCTTCTTTCTGAAGTACCTGGTACTATTAAAACCTGTCTTTTCTTTCCTTCCCAACCTACTCAGCCAAACCATCCAAAATAAATAATTCTTCTATAATCTAAAATAACTTTTTTAATAATCACTAGGGTATGATCTGTAATGCTGCACTACAGCTGCAAAGAACTTAGATGACATAGTGTGGAGTTCACAGATTAGCATTATCCGATGATGTATGTGATCTGCTGGACAATGTGGCATCACACTTTAGGGACATAAAATTTGCTTGTTGGGAGTAAAACAGCCCTTGGTCTGGGGCATGGAGCTGTTATTTATAGCTTATTTTTAAACTCAGAAGCGCTGTGTTAATTTTCTGAATTACCAACAGTTCCAAAAACCTTAGCACAACAGTCTTCGTAAGACTACCCAGATGTTTGATATTAAACAAACATCTGTTTTGAATATAAGATATTTCACTCCCTTCAGCACCTCCTATTTAACATACTAGAGAAGGAAGGAAGGCTGGAAGGAACAGCCACGGCTATAGTTTTATTTAGTTCTCTGAACACTGCTGTCCATAGTGTCAAAAACGCACCAAAAAATAACCCTTGGAAAGGTTAATAGTGGCCTTTCCAGTGTCATATTCTACACTTTATGTGTTGCAGTAATTATTATCATTATAGCTGTAAGGATGTCTAGTTATCTTTCTTAATCACATACTATAAAAAGTGCTTCTGAACACATATCTATTATTTAATCAAAATTTCACAGTTATTGGCATTTATGCTCTGGAAGGGCTGTGTTTATTTTCTGGTTGCAAGGGAGAACAGTGCCTCCCAGAAGAAAGGGAGACCTCCATCCATGCCTACTTTAATCACTGTCATATCATGTGACAATCTGTACTATTAATATCAGAGACTGCTAATACATGTTATTATGTCCCGTTGCCCTGTACTTTTCGCACCCTAGGAAAGCACTTTCATTAACAGACTAAAAAACCTCATGTGAGTACTGAACTGTCTTCCTAAGGTAGAGCGAAGTACAAGAGCTGTCCTGCCTGGCACAACCTGGGATGGTTTCAGGGATACCTGTGTCTAATAGAATCAGTCGTATACATCAGAGGACATCTATTCTTCCACCACTGCATTTTTACCTCTGTTTCTCTAGAAAGGAGTGCTAACACAGTTCTTCTGCACATGTGACCATGAGGAGTCAGTCATATTCCCAGCTCCCTCATGGTATCCCTCATGGTCTCAGTCAGTTCAAACACTTTTCATGATACTCAGAAGATCAGCTTGCTAGCAACGTAAAATAAGTTACGATAATCATTCTGTGCTGCTGAGAAGCAGAATTCTTCCAACCCCTTTGGACATGGCTCCTGTGGTGGAAACACTGCAGATGACACCATCTGTACCTACATCAATGCTTCAGTGTCTCCTTGAGTTATGTGATGATAAACCTAGAATCATATTCCATGAGGTAGTCTCTTATCATCCTAGGTGCTGTACAAATGCAGTAAGGATTGCTTCAGTATGAGCAAGAACGTGGCCTCCAATTAGGCCCAGATCTGACACATTTCAGAGATCTTGATTATTAAGTCCTTCTGGAAACCTGCTGACTATTCTTATAAAAGGAGTCCTTTTAGGATGTGTCCTTGTGCTGATTGCTCAAAAAGACAAAATAGGCTATGCCTGGCCTTTAAGACAAATTAGACACAGAAAGAAACGCTGTTCCCAAGTCATTTAAAGTCATGGATCCACAGGCTCCATGTCCAGAGACCCACTTTGCAAGGGATCCATGATTGCTGAACCTCGTGTGCCTGCACAGGAAGCTGAATGTGTCCAGCAAAACTTGTAAACTGACCTTTGAATATGAGTGTGAACTGTGTCCAGTTCCTGGACATGAGAGCTTTAGAGCTCCCACAGAAACTGTAGATAAGACAGAGGGTTACTGGAATGGGACCTGGGTTATGGTGTTGCTGGCTCTTTTTCACGGTCTTATTGACACAGACTGGTAGAACATTGAAGCAGAATCTGAGGAGGAACACATGTACTTCATTCTGTATATTTCCATTCTAAACTCTTATGTCCTTATCAGTATTAAGAATAGAGCAGTTTATTGTTATAATTGTTTCATTGCCTATCCTTTAATCTTATTTCATCTAAATCTTCCGTTTGTGGCAAGGCTGAATATTTTAACTTCAGTTGAAATACATGTTGTTCTGTAGGTATGGCATGAAATTTCTGACTTTCTGGTTCATTTGTGTACAGTTCTAATGGAAACCCCAATAGCAGTGTATGTGACACATCAGTGCTGCTATCAATTCCATTTTGCTTAATATATCTCACCATGTGATTATTCTTAATTTGAAAATAGCCATCCACTACATTTTTCTATAATGAAGATGCACTTCATCTTGTAGATATGCTAATAAATTTTACACAGAGGTGCAGCCATTGATTATTCAACAAGAAGAGCATATCTGCTATAACATATATTTTTAAAGGTAATCCTGAATAGCTATTTCATGGCAGCTAGGCTTTGTGCTAATATGCTTGTCTAATGTCCCATTTAGATTCTTATATCGCTAATTAGTGATAAATCATAGGTGGAAATTGAATTTTACATTCCTAAAGAATCAAAATAAAATGTGGCTTCAGTTGTATAGGACTAGAAATGACTACTGCCAGTTATAGGAAACACTTGTGCAGACA
The DNA here is from genome assembly GCA_013389825.1 of Crypturellus undulatus. Taxonomy (NCBI): domain Eukaryota; kingdom Metazoa; phylum Chordata; class Aves; order Tinamiformes; family Tinamidae; genus Crypturellus; species Crypturellus undulatus. The sequence goes on along the minus strand of VWPW01016040.1, from coordinate 1,445,464 downwards.
TCCCAAGAGAGGTCTTCTGCCATAAACATTTTACCATATTTTTCTAGGTTCTTGTCTGTGTTAGCCATGTCCAGTTTTTATACAAGTAGGTAACAGGATGCAGGTACTGTTTAACTCAAGGCAAGATCAAAGCACATTTAACATTGTTTCTAAGTTCATGGGTTGGAGCCATGAGCCATGGAACAAGTCCAAAAAGCTGCAGAAACCTTCTTGAAGACACCAGCCCACGTAGGGAGCACTTCCTCTACCATGAGCTGGGAACAGGACATGGTAGTCTGATGTCTGTAGCAGAACCATCTGTTCCCAAAATGGCACATTTCATCTTCTGATACAAACAAACAAAAACAAAAATAAACAAACAAACAAAGAACCCCAGGTCTGCATCAGGAAACATTATGAAAGTCATTTTATTGACATATTTTGATTGGTAGAATGAAAGTTAAGTTGAGTTAAGTGAAAACTGCTTCTGAGAGGTGTCTTATCCATGTAAATATTTTATTCATTTTATTGGTTAAATGCAGATTTAACAGAGTCATGGTGTATTCTCAGCACTTGCAAGGCTGTCCTATGCTGTAGCATGGGCAGTGGCATAAATGTCCAGGTTAATCAAGAGCACACTCAATTGGTAATCAGAATCTGCACAGCACCATCCGTTGCTGCAGTGCAAACAAATGAGAGAGCCCTGATTTGGAATAACCAAAGTCCTAGAAATACCAACATTTTTCAACAAGTGAGGCTGAGTTCCCCAGCCAGCCACACACAGTTCCAACTCCTCTAAAAAGCACAATGCTGAAGGAGATAATTAGCAATCGGTTTCAAATGGGCACGTTGCCCTCCTTGCTGATGAGAAAATGGGAGAAATAAGAAAGCTGGAGAACAGTGTTGACCCCTCTGGTTCTATGATCCGGGAGAGAAAACAGAACAAACACAGAATACAGCTATGACATCCTCTCCCTTCACCGTTTCCCAAGCCAGTCTTTGGCACCAGAGAAATCACTCACGCCTCTGCTTCGTACACTTATTTCCAGCTTTCCACTTCCCTGCTCCTCTCCCAGTGTTTCAAGCTATGCTTCCCAACTGTCAACATTTAAAATTCTTAATGATGCAACCTGAAGTTACTATGGTAACTAATGTCATTGCCTAGCTGGCTGTGATCGTATAATGTGCATTGCCATTGAAATTTAAAATTATTTTTCCATAAAACTAAGTAGGCCACAAAGAGAGCTCCACTGCATCTTATCCAATCCTCTGGAAAACAACAACAACAACAAAAACTAGCAGGCATTAAGTTAGGTGGTTATAACAGTCTTTTGGTATACGGCTATGTACCTCTTTGATGAATGGAATTGAACTTTTGCTCATAAAAAATGGAATATTTTAGATATTTAGTTAGTGTCGTTAGTGCTCTTTTGAACAACTATATTCAATGCAGCTAAGGTGAATTTACTTTCAAAAACAAAATGACTCTTTCTTAATATAAAAAATAGCCACCAAATCCTGAAGCCCATACTCAGATTTTGCTCAGGCAAACCTCCTAGCAAGCAGGCAGTACCTTTTGGAGTGAGGGATGAAAATCAGCATTTTTTGATAGTGATTTCTAGCTTGCAACTCAGTTACAAAAGTATTCAGATAGATACCCTTGGGATGCACACATTATTTAAAGTCACTACACAGGGATTAAATTAGTCGTGTGATTTAAATTTCAGTCTGTGCTACTAAAATCAAGGGGAATATGGAGCCAAGCCCTAGGAAATTCTAGGAGTAGACTGGTGGAGATAAGAATTAAAACAGTGGTGAAAATCTAGTGGTCTTCTTCTTCTTCTTAAGGGGATTTCTCACATCTCTGTAACAGCAATCACTGTTTGAAAAAGGAAAGCAGGCAAAACCAGCCAGCTTTTCAAGTCCTGGGTTGCTTCTGCTGTCTGAGCAAAGACAAAACTAGCTGAAAGTTAGGATGTGGTACTGGCAAAGACCCTGCAGGTCATGAGCAGGCCCACAGGCAGTAAAGTTGCATAATCCCCTTCTTAAATGTATTAAACTTCATTAGAAACCTAATTGCCTGGGAGCTTTACCCATGAGTCTTCTACTGGAAAGTTATTCTAGAGCTGGTAGCTAGAAGGCACTCTGAAGTGTTTCTTTCTCTCTCTATATTTACCTTTTTATTGTTGCCTTTCCTTGATTTAGTGAGGATAGTTTTATGTGTAAAACTAAAACTGTTATTCCTCTTCCTTCTAATGTTTAGTCCATTACTTCTAATTTTCAGTACTTCTCTCTAGTACATATTGAATCTATGAGCATATGGATAATTATGGCAAGCTAGAGAAAATCAGCCACTACTGGGAAGAGACTGAGGGAGATTTTGGTGAAAGTAGGCCCAATGATTTTGTGCCACCTTGCAGGTATGTCTGACTTTTTCAGTATCTGGAATTCCAAAAAAATTACAGAATATATAGAATGTCTTGTAAAAATTCAGAGTCTGCATCCAGTTGATCTTACTGCAGGTGTGAGTATATGATTTCCTTGTATCTGGAAATGGCACAAACTCTCTTTCTAATGATTTTATAGTATCTCTCTTCCTCCTCTTAGTGATTTAAAAAGAATATGCAAAGAAATGCAGGCTCTTAAAGGCTTCATCAGATCTCTAGCTGCAGGTCTGTGAAGAGGTGAAAGTTTCAGTACTAGGAATAGACTTTGGTCAAGGAAGATTTTCAGCCTTTCCAGAAGGAGATGTAGCTATGGATTTGCCTGTTCTTTTTGTCTGTCGGTAGCCACATACCCGTGACTATCAGCACTCTTTCTTCTGCTGTCACAGATTTTTTTTCTTGCCAGAGTTCTAGACATTTGATTCACAAATTAAAATGAGGTCTTTAATGCATCTTGGCAATTTATTCTTTGTTGGATATTTTTTTCCTTATATTTGTGACTCTTGTTTGTTTCATCTGTTTCCTTGTTTGTTTCCTATGCTGAAATTACTGTGGTATTTCAAGCTCTTTTTGCAGGCTGCTTTGGCCAGCTCAAGGTAATGGATACCTGGAGTCTTGGGAGTGTCTAGTACAAGATCAGCACTCAGCCAGCTTCACATGAGCTGATAATTAATCACCCTCCCTATACCTAAGAACCTGTTGAAGTTCAGGCATTGCTACCTCCATAATGCTTTACATCTCCCTTCATTTACTGAAGGATGGTGAAGAAAAATAAGGTCTGAAAGAGTCAGTGCAAGATTCTTTTCTTTGCTTTTCTACCTTTTCAGTCCCAAAGCCCAAGATGATGTATCAAACATTCCCTGAGGCAGAGAATCAGCTTGAATAGAAAAAGAATGTATCTCCATTCATTTTAAGTGTGAGCTCTCCAGTTCTTTCATATTAGGCATCCATAATGCCTGCAGACAATAAACACAATTGCAGTAGTCTATGTAGTATCAAAGCGAGAGGCAAAGTTATTTACAGCATGTCAAGGTCTTTCTGTGACGGTATAAGAACACTTCGATAATAATCATATAGCACTTAGAAGTAATGATGTACTTATAAGTATAGATGAGGCACCTTTAATTTATTTGATAAAGTGAAAACTGAAGAGGGCAGCTTCATAGAAGCGTACACCTCTGGTCCTGACTTGCACTGAGTGTTTACTCTGAGAGTATGTGAACCCCTGCTGAAGCTTTGTCATTAACAAAGGAACTATATAAATGCAGAAAACACTGAGATATAAAAGGCTTTTTTTTTCAAATAGGGAAAAACTGTTTGTGGCAAATACAATATGCATGTTATCTGTGGGCAAAGTTTCTAGCATGCAGAGGTCAGCTCTCACCTTCTGGCACAAAAGGTGAGCTTATCTTAGAAAAACGTCTCAAAAGCTTCTTTCCTTTAGGAAATCAGGATATGAAGCTTTTAGACTGGCGTTATTATGGTTTTATATGAATATTTAGATTAAAAGTCATTATGATGTAGGAAATATTATCCATGACCCTTCCTTCTAAGAAATTCCTTGTGTGTTACATGCATGAAATTTTTTCCTACACAAACACAGAATTTGAAATTGTCACAGTTACACTGTCATGTCTCAGGAGCTTAGACTGAAAAAACCCTACTGTTTCCATATCAAGACTAATTTGCACAAGGTGTTGGATCTAAGGAGGAATCTTTCTGTTTCAAAATTGTCTCTATATGATTTTCTTCTCCTAACTGCTAGGTCCTCTAAAGTCAGATACAGTGCTTATTGGGCACGTGTTTTCCTGTCCACAGTACCCGATTAAAGAAAAAAAAACACACAGAAGTTTTCAACTGTTTGTTAAATTCAATATTAACCCCAATGCATCATTACATCTGTCATTTCATGTATATAGGGGGAGACCTGGAAGGCTTCTATTTGTGGAAGCAGAGCATGAGTATTTTCATAGTCCATGAAGAAGTCTCCAAGAATGATGACATTAAAAGCACGATGAGAGTGCTTTGAAAGCCCTCCTGAGATCTGTTGAGGATGGTAATGGGCAAAGTTTGAGCTTGCAGGCATCTGCTCAAGCAGCTCATTTAGTTCTGGAGGTCTCGATTCATAATCTCTGGGGTGTCTGTCCAGGTATTGACCATTGTAACAGTAGAGAAATTGTAAAATAAATGTAATTCTTTGGCCATCCAACATAGCAAAGAAGAAAGTAGGTGTTGAAGGTAGGTGAGGATAGAAGCCAAGACATTTTTGAAAGGATCACAGGATGTCTACAGGTATGTGTATGTAATAAAAATCTATTCTCTATGGGAAATCATAAGAGGAAAAGCTATGAATGTTACAGAATACTAGGTCAGCTTTAAATACACTGTTACCCATTTACAGAACAACAACAACAACAGCAAAAAGCCTGAGCCCTTGATAAGCCAATTTAGAGTTGTAGATATGATGTTCTCCCTCACAACATTCATCCCAATAAAGCAAAATGAAGATTGAAGCTTACTTACAAGAAAGGGAAGCTTAGCAGTAATTAATATGAAGAGAAATGACTTGTTTTGGGTGATTCATCAAAACAGCTAAAGGATACATTTAATCAACACATACTGAGGGTAAACTGTTAGTCTGGCTTCAACTTGTATATTATAAAGTGTTGCTTCAGAAAGAAGCCATTTAAAGATGGAACGTCTTCTTTTCAGGGATATTTCAAACCAATCTAATCTGCTGCATATGAGTAAACTTTATAAAATAGACAAGCTGTGGGGAAATCACATACACGTTGCTTCCTCAAACCAAAGCAAAAAATTGAGTTTGCTGATAACTTGCTGTATGCCAATAGCTGCTCTTCTCCAGTGACCTACAATTTTCATAATATTTCTCTTTTCCTTTTTACAAAGAAGTAATACCTAATCCTGGTAGCTGCAAAAAAACCCTTCCAAACCTAACACAGTACAAACCTATCTGTCTATGCGTCCCTGTGTATAAGTAAAAGCTCAGAACTGAGAGGAAATGAAGCTAAAAAGAGTAAGTTTGATGTATAGTTCATTTCTTCCTTCCCCAATCAACTCTTCCTTACCTATCAACTCAGAAGTGATAAAGTTGTCACTTGCAGTGCTGTAAGTTTGCAATCCTTGCCAGCCAGTGTGCAATTACAGGGACTTGGCTGGTCTATTGCTCTTAGAGGTGAGGAAGGGAGGCAGGCTGATGTGTAAGGTATGCACGGGTCTTCATCTGGCAGCACTGAGCAGAGCTGAAATGCCTATATACCCTCCTGACCCCAAATACAGCACCGCTTTCATATGTGCCACAAGTACAGCTGCACTGGAGAGAAAGCTGACTGAAATGTTACTGCTATAGCCATGTCTTCCTCTTCTTTTCACCCTCTCCAGCCTCAGTTCGTTGTCTTTTGCCAACTCAGCTTAGATTCTTTTTTACAGTGAATTGTACTGTGTAGACTGCAGGAGACAGGTAGACATCTGGCTTCATAGGGCAGGACAAACTCCCCTCTTTACCTTTCTCTTTGCTGCCTGCTAACATCAGACCAATGCTGTGCTCTGCTGCAGGAGGAAAAGGAGGAGGCAGAGAGGAGAGACACCATTAGAAAGGGAGGAAAACCAGGAAAAAGGCGGGATGCTAAGAGAGGCAGGGTAAGATGAGCTTTCTCGTGCTTTCATCAATAAGTTTTCAAGCTGTCTTAGGACTTTTCTTATTCACTGTGTTCTTCTTGTTGCCTTTTGTTCATACCATGTTCCCCAGAGACTGTCTCAGTGTCACAGATATCCCAGCTTGACTTGTTCTGCAGCTAATTAACGTGCAGAACAGATATCCATTGCCCCATACTTTCTACTGAAGTTTTAGGCAACTAAAGGTCTCCCTTGGTGAAAAAAAAATTACATATTGAACTATGCTAAAATTGTGAATTCTGACAAGCTTGCTCTGGACAAACCTCCCGTTTATTAAATTGTTGCTGTTAAGCAGCATTCGTCATTATTCCACAATTCCCTCTGTAAACCCTCCTTCACATGTTACTTTTATATATTTCTTTCTTTTCCCATCCCAATGTGGACAAGATCTCAGTAGAGATTTTTAAGACCCTTTGAAATGCAGAAGTTGGTAGTAACATTTTCTTTCCAATTCTTTGATTGAGTCAACTAGGTCAGCACAAGTCATATGGACCATCGCCCACACAGACACGACCATGCTGAGTCAGTGGCACAAGGTTGCACCTCGCAACACGACTCCATTGTTATTTTAATTTTCTCTTTCCACAAGTGCTCTCCCACCATTTCCCTCCCACTGCAAGAAGCTTTGCTACAAAATGAGCACAACTAACTGCGCCCAGGGCTCCTATACAAAGGAAAAGAAAAGCTTGGGGAAATTGCTACAACCTCTCATGTCTGCGGCAACTTTACTATGCCACTTGACACAGCTTGAGGGAAAACTGCAGATTTCACAAAAGGCAACATTTAAAAATAACTTTTTTTGTCAATTAAATCTAAGTGTTTTTAGAAACACAGCACAGACTATGGCTGTTTGTTTTCCCTCCCCTGTTAAAGAGAACTCTGCAAACATTGCGCTTTTTTTTTTTTTATGTCATATAGACTTTATACACACTTGGTCAGAAAAATAAAACACACAGAAAATCACTTGGTCTAGAAAATGACATGTCCAGAATTTTCAGGTTACTCTCAAAACCAGACAACCACAGCAATATGAAATATTTCTCAATGGAGGAGTCTGAGATTAGAACAGACTGGATATAATTTCAGAGGTTCCTTCTATCCATCCAAGTAACTCAAGTACAAATGACAACTTCTACCAAGTACATGCCTGGGATGACTTTCAGTCCCTTCTTCCAAGTATGCATAATAATACCACTCGGACAAAAGTCTCATAAAAGTCTCATGATCATGCAAGGCTTTCTGATGTTTTCAAAAGCAACTCACTGAGCAAGTAAAACAGTATTAAACCTGAAAACAAAGGCTCTTAACTCCTAGAATTACCTAATACTGAACCCGTATGACTTTGGCTTACTCCAACTAACAATCAGCCAGATCACAGATCTAGATTCTCTCCTGCTTTACCACATCATGGACATTCAAATTGTTTTCACAGTGTGCTATACTTAGATGCTGTCTTGACAGAAGCTGTTACTATTATCTCATATTTTAAGTAGTAGATTTCTGTACACCCTGTTATTTGTGTTGATGAAATATTTTGGAAACTTAAAAGAAGCCTTTGGGTTTATGATCAAGATAGCCCAATGGACATGTAGAAGAAGTAAGTAGAACTGGAGATTCCAGGTCTTTCTGGGATTCCAGAGAATTCCTTTCTGGAAGAACCAGGACATGAGTTTGATTCACAAATATCATTTTTACTTCATAATTAAGGATGATGGCCATAAAGTTCTACTCCAAACATGGTGAGCCACAAAATGTTACAGAAATGGCTTTCCATGTCCCCTGTGGTGGAAGATGTCCACTCTATTGGATCCTGGGAATATTAGACAAGAAAACCATGCAGGAAGTTACTGGAAAAGTTCATGAATGATTATGGTTTGTTATTCACTCTGAATTGAGACGGTAGCTATATCTGCAGTATGAAAGCACTTCCTGAGTAGAACATCTGCAAATGAAGCATATTGGATGGAGGGGACTTTGCATACCTACTGAAGTCTAAGTTTTGTATTTGGGGCTGATTCACCCACTACCCTAACAGAAGTCACTCGGTCCAGGCAACTTCATGAGTGCACCAAAAACTCAATTGATTGGAGTGTACCCTGTATTTGTAAAGCCACGGTGTGAGCCTTGTATACTGTAAGCTAAAAGGTTGGTATAGAGAGATGCAGAGTAGGAAGGGATGTGAGTTTCCTTTTTTAGTTTAATTGAGATATATGTATGAATTTAACTTAAGATTTTTTTTCTGAGGATGGAAGATCATTATCCCCCCCATTACATACTTAGTAAATTATCTGATGTGTCTATGGGTATATGTCATTCAGATTATGAAAAAAATATGAAAAAAACCTTCAAGCATGAACAAAATAGATTCTTCATCTCTTTTTGCAGTAGAATACCTCTGGATTTTTTTCTTGCAATATATTATTCGCTTTAAGTAAGAGACTTGGCACAGTTGTTAGTTTATACACTGTTGTTAGTTTATACAGAGCTTTTCTATAGTCATGACCTTTTCTGACCTTCTATGAAAGTTAAGCATTCTGTAAGAACCGAAAGAGATGATCTCTAAAAATAAACATCTGCATACAAAGAAGTTTAACTCTGGATGCACAGATGTGTTAAAATATATATTTTCAAGGGATATTTCATGACAACCTAAGAGGAATCCACTATAGATGTAGATGACAAATTTCTGTTGTTATTCTGCTCCATATATTGTTTAGAATAAATAGGTTATTCATCACAGATGACAATGAAGTCACTCGGTTTATTTGAGAAAGTGGAAATTTAGCATCAGAAAGACTTGAATTTTGTGTGCAGCTCTGCTGAGGGTGTCAAGGGCAACTTGGGGCCAGTCTGCTTGGTCTTTTGTGCCTGTGTTTCTCCATCTATGAAGCTATGATCTCCTTTGTAAAGCATTCAGGCATCTAATGAAATGTGCTGTCTTGGAGCCAGGTATGATTATTATTGTTAATTCTGAAAGAATCAAAACTTTTGTATGCAAGTTGCACTTGTACTTAGTTGCAGTACTAGTGCTCTCCCAGGTTTTAACTGGATTACTGAGGAAGAAGTTTAGTCCATCATTTTGAACTGCTTGGTTACCTGGAAAAATGATGGTGACTGCCTCTAGATGTGCAAAGGCCTCTGTAATCCCGTGGACGATTTCTGTGGAAGATAAATGAGTCCATGCCACATCATGAAGCTCAGTGCTTCTGAGAGGTGCTGTATATTTTCAATGTGCATTACAGCCCTGACTGGTTGCCAGTCCACAAGAATCCTTGGATAAATGGAAAAAAAAAAAAAAAAGCTAACTGAATGAGTGAGTGTGTCCAAGGAGGTCTGAACAAAAAGTAAAAGCCCTCTGTGATGTGCGTGCACATCTCTACAAATCCACATTCACAAAGATAGAGAATTGCACGTGCTTTGAAGTTCTTTCTCCTCTGCCTTGCACAGTGGCTGTGTGGAGAAAGCTGCTCATCGTGGTGGTACCAGAGGGCAGAAGCTCTGCAGACCTTGTTTGACCATGGCTTGGCAACCCCCTTCATTGGTGGCAACCTTATTGGTGTCACCCATATCGCTTTACAGCTGTCTGGTAACAGGTGCTTGTTCCTATCCTGGTGAATCACCTCAACTCCATCTTAATTGAAAAAATGAGTGTTTTCAACCCCGACCAGTTCACTGAGTGGCTGGGTGTGCCGGTTAGCAAGATCCCAGGTGTTGATCCCATTTATGTTGACATCTCTGAAAAGTTTTACCTCTAACCTAGTAGTAATATTTTTTCCTTCTCACAGAATTTAGTATTAGGGATAATTAAAAATTTAAAGTCACAGTTCTCCTTGGTACTTCTGATATAACATTAAATTAATGATAGCAGGTATCTTCTATTTTTTTTGCTTGCTTCACTTACTTATAAAAAATACTTTAAAGCAGCTGAAATGTAATACAGATTTAAATATTTGTTTTCTATATCAAAATGTCTCTACTTTGTGTTGAAACAAAAGTTTGACATTCTCTTATTTCCTTGCTGAAAGTGCCAAACTGTTTAATTTCAATTTAAGCAGGAGTCACACTCAAAACAAAACATAAGCAGATTGTCAGACTATTTCATTACAGCTCAAAGAAGGGACATATTCATCTGGAAAAGACAATATTTCAAACTGTACTATGTTGTGGTTAGGTTTAATTATTTTCACAATATGCTAAAAACAATAAATCATAATATACATTATGTTAATATTTTAACAATTATTCTGTGTCATGACAGACCGTAGTATAATGCAGCTTTGAGCTGTGTAAATCATATTATGCATTTCTACTGCTGTCATTTCCTAAAGTAATAAAAATAATCTAAAAATGAAATGAAATATTCTAATATGCTAATAAGTACTTTCCAGAATTCTTGGAATTTCTTTCCACATGCAAATTTTTTTTCAGAGCAAATTAAAAACATGGAAAATGAGGATTTAAGATAGATCCATGGATAATCACACCTTTCTTTTACATGTGTTAGGGTTGGAGAGAAACAGAGGCTGGGGTCTACTCCCAGGCAGGTAGGTCAGCGCAGATGAGATTGCCAGCAGCTACTGTAACCCGCTGCTGGAACGTGTCAGCAGCAAATATCTGTATCCTGCTTTGTCCTGAGTGTGCAGAACAAGAGAGGCGAGGGGTGAGAGTATGACAGATGCAGACACATTTGCAACTTGCCTGGTAGGTGGCTGGAGCTTAAAGACATAATCAGAGAAAATGGATGAGAAGAAAGAATGTGACTCTTAACTGGAATGTATTTTATTGAGATTTATGTTTACAGGGAGGTGTCTCAGGTAACTGATTTAATCTAATGACAGTGAATGGTAATGACTGCTGCTTATTAGTGTAAATTTGGCTTAATGGGGAGGCATTCAGCAGGTGCCAACTAACTGCATGGTCAGTTGACTCTGTCAGGCCAAATTAGACTCAAATTATGGTTGTAAAAAATAAGTGTTTTCTGATGCTAAAGCCAGCAGAAATGTTTTCTTTCGTTTTTAATTCAAAAGTAAATAAATACATGAAGAAGGAGCATTTGCAATAACAACATTGACTTTGCTAAGACTAAGGTTAACATTAGTTTATTTTGAAATAGTCAGTAGGGTGGTATCAATGCTCTTATAGTTTCTGCAAAGAAGGCCCAAGCTCATTTCTTGCTGCTTACAGTTCATGTAATGGCAGGACTTCGGCTCCAGTTCTACCTACTTCTACCTACTTCTGCTCCTGTTCTGCCTACAGCAGGGGCTGGAAGGAGGGCGGCAAGGAAACAATTACAATGTCTGGTCTCTGTTGCTTTGTACCAGTTGCAGACCGTGAAGATACTTAAAGCAGCCTAAGGTCCAAGCCCTTGTCATTCCTTGCACAGAGACAGCATGCTGCATGCAGAGCCCTTCTGGTTCTGAGCACAGATTTGGCTCAGCCCTGGATTCTGGTCCACCTGGGTATTGCTTGGACATGCTAACTACTGCATGGGCACACGGATTGTCAGGCACTTTCAAATTAATTAGGAGGCTATTTAAGAGTTTAGGTAGGTCAGCCCTTTTTTAAAGGCAGGGTTTTCTTTGGGGAGGAAGGTAAAGGGAACGGCTAATAGCTGAAGAGCTGTCCTCTATACTTTGACAGAGGACACAGTGATTGGAAGGAAGTTTCACCTGGATATTTTCCCCAAATCAGTTATGACATTCAAAGGGAATCCCCTTATGCATTTCTTAAGTTGGTTGAATACAGCGAAAAGGTTCTTCTGAAACAACTCCAAAGCAGAGCTGACGCAAGCTCAAATCTGGTGTCAACTCCGCTTACTTTGGGTATTTCAACGGCTAGGTAGGGACTGACAGAACCTAAGAGGATCTCTGGATTTAAGAATTCAGCAATTAGAACTGATGTAGAGAGAACTGAGAGAGTCTCTTGGCAAGAGTATGAATGTTATCCTTGATCAGTATTACAAAGATTTAAACCATTTCCACTCATAAAAGTGATATAAAAACTGTGAAGCTAATGGAGCATGTGCATGAGCTTGGACAGGGGAGAATTTAAGAGGGAGGAAAGGAAAGATGGAAGGATAGAGGAAAGGTGAAGAGAAGGAAAAGAACAACAAAAACAAAAAATGTATTATAGTTTTGTGTAAGGAAACAAGCCTCCTTTTCAGGTGTGGAACAGTTTTAACCCCCATTTGCTGAAGTATACTTCATCAAGAAGTAGAGGAACTTCAATTTAATCTCTTTCAATATAAATCGAAACACTTATTAGTAAAGGGACCAACATAAATGGCTATTTTACAGTAGCTCTAAAATCTGTGGATCAAATTTTACGCTTACCTACCCCACATAGATTGAGTCCACCTGCTGGGATAAATTCTTTGTGAAAAGATACTTGAAGGATAATAAATCCTCTTTCTTCTTCAGTGATGCATTAGGTGTAAGATGACTATAATTTCTCTTTGTAAGGATTCTTGCTCAAAGAAGAATTCCTACTTCCATAAAGGTATAAATAAAAGTGTAAGAAAAATTAGACCAAGACATGAAAAAAGATTCAATCATAACAACATTGTATATTTTTCTATTATTCTGATTGTTCTTGGAAAAGAGAGTGAGAAAGCAAAAGAGACACCAACATTACTGCTACTGTCCAAAGTTTACAGGAAATTAATAAAAGCATCTGTGTTTTTCTTATAATAGTGAAATTTTCCCTGCTGTTCTGAAAATAAGAAAAGAAGAACATAAAGGGACAGAACATCAGTTGATGTAAATCATCATTGCTCCATTAAAAAGACAAATTTGTCCCAATAAGCTTACTAGGAAAAAAATGTATTTACATTGAACTAGTTATGGGCAATATTTGGAATGTAATTAAAATACACATTTTGATGTTTTGTTTTTACTATGATTTCTGCAGCATTAATCATTGAGATGTTTGCAGAGCTCAGAAATCTCTTTGGTTTGAGCAGATGCTCATAATGATTAGGCTAATGTTTTCCAATTTTCGGTGTCTATAAGGTACTCTCTAATGAAGTGGAAGCTGAAAACTCCACAGGATTTTGAAGGTTTTGTTGCTTTTTTGCCCACCTTGTCTGTGACCCCAGTGGCATGAATGTTCTAAGAGGACAGTGTCAAGGGTAGGATCTGGAGGCTGAAAACGAATTTTCAGGGGCTTGGCTACAGTCAAGGACTTACCTAGTTACTCATGTCTCCATTGTATGAGCTGCTGAGTATAAACCCACAGCAGATAATTTGGGCCTTTGAAGAACTGAAAATTGAAGTACAGGATTAGATACTATGACTAGAGGTAGGTCAGCGGGGGTGTGGAAAGAGAAACCAAAGCGCTATCACTGAGCGAGGTCGGCAGAGGCCTCGGCTCGCAGGAGCGGGATCACGGAAGATCACTACGCAGCCGTGATGGTTTGAAGAAAACTCCTCTGTTTTTTTTACTGCTTGCCTAACATGAGTTCGCAAAAGTCAAGGTAGAGGAATCAGTGGTTCATAGCCCACTTTCTGCTATCAGGAGAATAACCTGATCAGGAGAATAGCCAGGAGAATTAGCAGGAGAAGACCACAGAAGTCTGAACCCCAATTCCACCTATTCCAGCCTGAGTTGTCTGGTTCTCCTGCTCTCATTCAGCACATGCTTTTTGCTCTTCTTCCATGGACTGCCTTTCCACCTTGTTTTCTACTCTGGGTAGAGGTGGGCTTCTGAGATGATTCTTCCAGCAACTTTAGTGCTGCAATATTCATTTTTCTTAATATTTTTTTAGGTATCAAGATAACTCCAGAATGAAAGATGCAAAGAAGGAATTAGTAATTATTGCTGAAGCTCAATAGAAAATCAAAAATCTATAAATTCTCTGCTTACAGTGCCAGCCACTCACAGTAAGGCTCTATTTAATCCTTAAAAGCTCACAGACTTCTGGAAGGACACTATTTGCATGAATCACAAATTTTAGTTAGCAGGTTGATGCTGCTGTTGCTCTTTAAAATTGTGTTTTCACAATGTGAAACACAGGAACATTCATCAGCAAAACTCCAAACATTTCTCTGACCTTAATAAAGCAGTAGGTGTCAGGTTTTTTAATACCAAAAGAAGGAGGAATGTGTCCGGTTATACTGGCTGGTAGGAACTTCGTGCTGAGGATGGAGTCAGCTCTGTGCTGGACTGAAGTGAGGGTGGTTGAGGATTTGCTAGGAAATGAGATGGACAACAAGAGGCCTTTATATGAGAATGAAAGGAGCTTCAGTGAGAAGTGAGCTCCAAGGGTAACAATCCTTCCTTCTATGTAATTCTCCTCTTTTAAGGGGTGTTTTTCCTTGCAGCTATTAAGGTTTCCCTGGATAATTTTCACAGATTGAAGAAGAATTTTGGTGGGATGGTTCTGGTATATAAATTGAAATGTTTCTTAAGGAGCAGGAAAAGACAGATGTACTTCTTAAAACTACTGCTCCTTCAGTATGTTGGATATTTAAAAACATTTGCATGCAAAGTTTTGTATTCTTTGGGACATGTGTGAACCTCTGAATTTAATAAACTTAGCCTAAATAGAAGTGGATTTTTTTTTGTTAAGATGATAATTTTCCTGAAATAAATTCATTATATGGGTTGGAGGGGAACATACAATGACTATACTTAAGAAGTTTAGCTACCTGATCAGATAGATAAACCCAGGCAGTTCTGAAGCATGGAGAAGAAATGGAAATTGCTGGGTTACATGATGGCCCCAATCTGAGAAAAATCATCACACAGGAAAATGCTTCATTCATGAGGTCTTTAAGGAGGTTCTGTGTAGATTAAGGAGCCTGCCTAAGTGGTTGCAGGATCAGGGTTACTGCTTGGAAAGAGGCACAGGGTTCGCTTCTATCTAAAGACTCTGTACCAAGTGGTTCTCTAAGACACTCCTCTATCGTCTACTTGACTTCAACGGGATCTAAATATAGTAGGCTATAGGCTTACCGCCCATAGTCAAAGAAATCACTATTTCAGCCCTTATTGAGAAAGAAGATTGTCAGTACAACATGGAATAATTTTCATCTCAGAATCCAACTCCAAAAATTAAAGTAAAATATCTCTGTTTACTTACAACATTATATGAATTGCTTAAGAATGTTTTATTAGATTTTAAAATACTATATACTTCATTACTTACTTATCCAGAATACCCCAAGTTATTTAAACTTTATTCAGGGTCAGGAATAGACAGAGAAGTTTTGACAAGAAATAAAAAGCAATAGAAAGTGTATAAGACCGAGAATTGTATTGAACTCACAGAGTGAGTTGCCACTGAGGGCAGTGATCAAGAGTGATAATGCTCTGCGAGGGGAGGAAATGCTGAGCAGAGAGATAAAAACTGAAAATGGTGTCACAGGTTCAGGGTTATGCAACAAAATCAGAAAGCTTCTGTATGTGATAATAGCACAAATATACTTTTTTTTTTCAAGTTATTAAGCTTCCTGGAATTTCAACTCAAGTCCTCAGTAAGCTCTTAGTTTAGTTAGATTTAAGATAGCCCAAATGAAAAATTTTGCTGATACAGTGACAAAACACCAAGGAGTCTTGTATTTCAAGTAAATCTCATTTGCGTGCATTAAACTACACCCCCAAACACACACACTTCCCCAGGGGGCAAACACTTGAATTTGTCCCAGCATTTATGCACGTTCCCGGGGTACACGCGTTAAGAGCTCATAGACACCCAGGTAGCCCAGAGGAGCAGGGCACACACCTCCATAGACTGACGCAGTTTGAGGGGACTCTGTAACTTGGAATGGCCTCTCGCTCTCCATTCCCTGCCCAGGATGAGTCTAGGCAGCCTTTGCTTAAGTAAAGCAAAGTAGAAGTTAGATGGGTTGAATGTGGTTCTTACTCCCACCTCTCCCACAACCTCTCCTTCATCGTATAACCAGCCTCAATACATATGGCTGGTCTAAATAATATCTCAATAAAGAGTCACAGCCTTAATAGGGTCTCCTCTAAGAGGAATCATCTTCAAGGGAGAGAAAATCTATGTAATTCATTTAAATTACATTTTGTATTTTTTCCTGTCTTGGCTTAATACTTAGAAATGAAAAAATAACTATTTTAGATAGGACTTAATCAGAGAGTGGTCAGAATTATAAAATTCTAATTCAGGCAGAAATTTCTTAAAGTTTGTGTGGCTTTCTGTGCCTGTACCCTGACCTTATTACCACAGTGTTACTAGCCTTATTGGGAAAGCGGGCAGGGAGGCGATGGGTCCATATGAGCATCAGTCACTCCCTTGTCTCGTGATATGATCATACAGTCTTCTCCCAACATGAACTGGGACTATATCTACTCCTGGTTATTGCTGATATTCCTGAATTATTATTAATAATCCAATGAAGAACTAGAGCACAAGAAAGCCTAGCTTGCATTGTGGCACAGTGGTGGAGCATTTTGAAAGATAATTCCAGGCTGCTATGAGAGGAGCACAGTTGTCCTAAAGTAGGGATTATGGATTTCTGTGGTTTTGGGGAAACATTCAGTGGACTATCATAACAGACTCAGTACAGCTGCTGAAATCCACTCCGTTCCTGGCAAGACCAATTCTGCATGGCACAGTGTAAGAAAGACTATGGGAGGCTTTTTTAGGGGGCTAGCAGAAAGTTGTTGCAAGTGCAGCATGCCCTACTTTAGCTGGAGACCTGACCAGGCGATACATGTGCCCTTCCTTGCCTGTTGCATTCAGTTCTACATTGGAATCAGCACTTGTGTGAATTTAAGATCATAGATACTTACCCAATGACAAGCAGAAATCATCCTTCTACCTTTTCAGTCCTGGCTAAACATGCTTTTTGAAATGGTGTCCAGTTTAATGCAGAGACTGAATTAACTAGGCTTGCAAGGGAACTGTACTGGCATATGCTGTGACCTCGGTATTCCCTGGTTCCCATTTTACTGGGTTTGTTGGAGCTTTGTATCTGGAGTATTTAGAATGAATATTCATTGTGTGCTTTTTTTTTTTTTAAAACTAATAATGTGAATCACAGGAAGGGCTTATAATAGGGCATGATAGCCCAGAAGTTTCATACTGAAAATAAATAAATCATTCAGACAGAAGAGCATTCTACCTAGTTTTATATACAGACCTTATGTTTGCTGCTTTGTGGTTCTGGGGTTAAATCTTATTTGAGGATTTGGAGTCACCTTCTTTTTATGTGTCCTTAAGCCTGGGCTATTTAAACCCTGAGTGATTTCCCCTAACAATCCCTCTCCCTTCCCCCTCCTTTTTTCTTTATACAACAAAAACAAGGTCTTTGCATTAAGAATAAGATTGACCACAGGCTATTTTAACATGCCTCAGCAGCCACTGTCTCTCCCCTTTACTTCCTGTCACGTATCCATTTCTGCTGCTGTGAATCAATCATACCTCTCATTTATAAAACATGGCAGCAATATCTCTTAAATTAATACAATAATTAAAGGAAATATTATTGCAAGATCTACAGAAATATAATTCTCACATTTCAAATGTTCAGTCCAGTTAAAAAATTGACATCAAGCACTATACCTGTTCCTTGGAGAGGGTCTTCGGTACTATGTATCTCATGGGTGTCATTGGATGTAATTGTTGCCATGCTAAATATTCATGTATGAATAGTCTGGAATAAATTCACTTGTAAATTGACAGAGGGCAAGTTAGAACTGTCCTTGAATCTCTCATCTGCATCCTCATTTTTGAAAAACTGTCTAGTTTGTGTGTATGTGTGTACTTGGTTAATTTAAGCAGAGAAGTGAAATAGTGAAGTAGTCTGGCTGCTTGCTGTCCCTTGTTACTAGCACTGGTTAAATATATCAGCTAAGTTGGATGGTAGTTTAATACAATTTATTAGTGGCGATAGTGCTTCTGGTTGTTGTACCTGCTAGCCCCACCTGATAGTAAGGTCCATTCCTTCAGACATGTTGCAAAAACATGACAATCTCTGTTGGAGGTATTTGACATCTGAGTAAGTGGGATAGCAAGATAGAGACAGATAACTTGGCCTGGGTCACACAGAAGGTTACAAGAGAAACAGAAACTGAACTCCTATCACTATCCGGTAGTTTCATTACAAAGTTATCCTGTTTGCTTTTTAGCTCAGCAATACTCTGATGAAATAAATATTTTGACAACAAATGCTGGTAGTCTTATCCTTTCTGGTGTTTAACTCTCCTAAGTGTCAGCAGTCCCTGTTAGGGTGTTTGGAGTTCTCGATTAATTTGTCTTTGCCTGATTTGGTGTCACATAACCTGAAGCTTTCCTCATCCCGTCTCCTTTCTATCTCCCAAAGATCTCATAGTTGGGTATGGTTTTATCTCTTCTGCATTAGTTTTGCTGATGTTGCTAGCTTTGCCCAGTGGAGAAAAGTATGGTCTTTGGGCACACACCACCAACATAGGTAGCGTCTCAGTCTGTACCAGGTTTACAGACCTTCCTCTGGTTTGTGCTGTGCTCTGCACACCCTGCTCTCATCAGTCCCCTCCTCTGGTCACTGGTCCCTGGCCCTCCATGCTGAGGGCGGCATTAGCTGCTTTCACTGGGGTGAGGTGGCCTCCAGCGAAGTGTCTGTGTGCGAGGACCTGCCGCAGGCTGCCTGCTTGCTCTGGTGCTGCACACCAGTGTGCTCGTTAACACCTTCTGCGGCAGTTGGGTGTTTTGAGACTCTCAGGATATTTCAAACGAGGGATGAAACACCAGGGCACACTGCAGTCTGTTTTTGCCAGACCTTCTCTTTGCTCCCGACAAGGAGACACTTGCGCTGTTTCCTGCTCAGTACCTTCTTTCACTCCTCTTTCCCTCACCTGTGCACTCCGCTGTCTCCCTGCCTCCTGCCACAGAGCCAGGAAGATGAGAGCTGCCTCTGGCAGGTGATGCCGTCGCGTGGCTCCCAGCTCCCTGCAGCAGAAAGAGTCGATCCCCTGCAGACCTCAAACTGCTGCTGACTTTCCAGCCAAAAGCAAGTGCTCAACTGCTGTGGAGAACAGGAGTGCCCAAAATGAAAACCAAACCACAATCAAACAACTCCTGACCTCTCAACGTCTCTCTTCTGGACTGGTGGACTATAGGGCAGGGCCTCCTGCAGCCAAAAAGCTGGCAGAGCCCCTTTGTGTGGCGGTGTGGCACCTCGCAGAGCTGGGACTGGAACCAGAGGGTCTCCGTGCAGATGTCCGGTGCCTTGGTAGACATCCACAGCAAGGAGAGAGAAAGCAAGATGGTACGGAGCTTCCTCGTGCTTCTGCATTTGGACACTGTGAGATTTCAGTTTTAGTGTGAACTCTTGAGCCCCAGGGAGCTGCATCAACTCCAGGGAGGCAGCTGTACAGCTGCAGCACGGTGCCTACAAGGATATGTGGTGCAGTGGCCCCCAGTGCCCTCCCAGATAGTGTGGGAGCTGTCAAGCCCTGCAGGACATGGCTGCACACCCTGGCCAGGCCCGGGACAGCCCGGTGGAGCCGGATGGAGTCAACAGCCCAGCCAGGGAGACCTGCTGGTGACGGGGCCACCACAGCGGGAGCCATCCCCGCACCGGGGAGCACTGGTGCCCCCGGGTTTCTCAGGCTCCTGGAAACGGGGGCAGCGAGGCCGGCAGGAGGCTGGTGCGGGCTGGGGCCTCAGCGTGCTGTCAGTGGCGTAGACACACTTGGCTCTGGAGGTGAGATGGTAAGATAGATTTTTTTAATTATTGAGCTGTGTATGCATTATGAAACCATTACGGAACCAAAGTGTATAAAATTCCAAATTACAAATACCAGCTTATACAAAGGGGTAATAAAATAAATAATACATTAACTAGCTCCAGTGCTCTGTATTCATAGACAGTAATGGAATCGTATACATCAGAGGCCATAAAAATGCATACATTAAACAGGGTGCACAGTGGTAACTGAGGGTTCATCCTGATGCTTCCTGACTGCATGAAGGTCTATTAGTGCTGGGGGATGGGGACCGTATTTGCCACTTAAGCCATTATTGATTGAGAGAAGGAAACATAAATCTCGCAGACCAGGCGGGCAGGAAAAAGGGCAAGAACTTAGCCTGGCATTGCACATTAGCACTGCAAACCGAGCGGGCCTGAAGGTCACCGCACGCGACCACTACGTCCTACGCTGCAAGGTGCGTCCCTGGTGGGAGAGAGAAGCACAGAGGACACATCTACTGCAGGTACCATGGTGGAACATCACTTGCGTGGAAGGTGTCTTTATCCACGTTCACCCTGCAGAACTGGGTGGACTGGCTGAAGGAATAAACATCCTCCGACTGGGAAAAATATGGGGCAAGATCCTTTCCCCCACCTCCTGCAGGGGTAACCGGGGTAGAGCTTATGTAGCCTGAGGGCAGGGGGCTGCATGATTGCCCTGTATGAGCCAGGCTCTGGGCTGGCTGGGTTTAAACTGTTCTTCTGGAGTTTATTCACCTTGCTGAATTGCACAAGATTTCCTTGGTTTCTGCACAACAGCACCCAAACAACATAAAGCATATAAATTTGGACAACTAAGGAGAAGGAAACTGCCTGAAACCCCTGTGTTTGCATTTCTTAGCACGTGCTGCTGTAACCACAAGAATCAGTAGTGCACGTTGCTCTGCAAACAGTCTCTCAGAGGGACAGTTTGGTGCTGCAGGGTCTACGCATCAGAGAACTGGCCTGTTAACCTGGAAAATTTGGGGAGATTTTCTGAAGAGGAAAGGCATAAATAAACCTTTCAGTCTGTCTAGGTGAATAAAAAGCATATATATTTTCAATATTGTTAGAACTGCCTGGCAACATAAGTGTTGGTCTGACAAAAATTAACCATATTCATTAAGCGAGTTCAGTTTCTGATTTGCTTCCAACCTGGACTACACATTCATGCTCAGAACTGTGTTGTCTCTAGGTCAAGGGACCATCCTGAAGGAGGATTTCTTTGTCTTGAGTGATATGAATGTCATTATCCATTTGCTGGCACCACAAATCCATCAGGGAGCTGTCTTAAGTCTTCTTTTATTTTTAAATTTCTAAACTACTGCCATAAGATGGGAAAGGGAAAGAAAAAGGGAAAACGAAAAGGAAAAGGAAAGGGAAGGGAAAGGTAAAGGAGGAAGGAGTCTTACATACTTCTCTGTGTGTCACCTGATTTCTTTGGCAAGATTTTTAGCTGATATAAGTAAACATGGTTCCATTGATTTTACTGACTTATAATGAGGTAGAATATTGTAACTGATTAATGTCAAGCAAGCAAAGCTTATATACTAACTTCTGTTCTGTATACATATAAAGCATGTATTTGTGTCCTTAAAAAATTTTATTCATCTCTTCCTTGAGCTGTTTCTGGGTCATGTTGTGGGCTCTGTTACTCTGGTAAAAAGCTAACAGGTTTGTGTTAATTGCTGTAGAATTACACCCCATTTACACGGGTGGAGCAGAGATCAGCATTTCTTGCTCCCCCTTTTACACTCACACAAATTCTGATATAATCCATAGGAGAACCTGTTGGGTTTTAATAATTAATTTAACAAAGCATGTTTCAGGAATGATTTCTTTCAGAATGTATGTACTGGGCAGACGATGAACTGATCAGAAAGGGATGGAAGGTGTTTCACCCTTGACAATGACCTATATTACAATTAAAGCTCCTGATGTAGGTTTCTTATTTACCCAAGGAGACAACAAGATTTGCTACATAATTTGAGAAGCACTTATAATACTGCTACCCAAGTTGTAAGCTGATTATAAATAAAGATTCAGCACAATTGCTTCCATCAGAATATCAGAATTCACAGTCAAATAAAGTGTACAACCCTGATGTGTAGTTGCTTCTAACTGCTACTGTACATAAATCAGATTCTGCTTAGCAACTGCTGCATATCATGTTTATTAAACACCTTCTGCTTATTACAGCAGAGGGTACTAAAAATTCTACATGAAAAACTCTTGAAAATCTTTTCACATCTTGGATATTTTTAAAGGTCTCATTTCAGTGAACAGAATCCTTCTGCGGAAATGGTACTTGGGGGCTCTCAACATGTGCTTCCTGTTGGAATAAGTCACATGGAAAATGTTCTCAGTTTACAAACCAAACAAATTGTTTTGTGTTGTTGCTTTAGTCCTCAGGCTCAACTCAGCATAAGGAGAATTAAGCTTCCGATTTTAGATAGCATTGAGCATTGTATGTGAGATAACGCTCTTTGTGAATCCTGGAAAGGATTTGAAAAAAAAAGTCCCTACTTTATTAGAAGGTAAAATTGCCTATGTGCTACAGAAGTGTGCTGGAGCAAGCAATAGTTCATCAAAGAAAACAATTCTTTACTGATCAGTGATTCTTTAGCACAAGCCACTGTTTTCAAACAATTTCTCATGGCTAGTTCACTATTTCATAAGTGACACACATACATCACATTTAGTGTCTCACATTTACGCACTACAATAAGCCTTTTAAAAGTCTCAGATGCTGCTGAGGTCTGATAGATTGAAAGTAGTCAGCTGAGCTGAATACCCTGACAGCCATTAGTGTCACAGCATGAGGAACGTCTTCTAAAACGTCAGGCTCCATTTCATTGAATATCCCACAAAAGTAAAATAGCAATAGAAATAATCAGCTTTGGAATAACTTTCAGTCTGTCTATTGCATCTCCCTCTCTGCCCTGCTCCTGTCCCAAATTTTTCTTGACTGTCACGTTTCTCACTCTTGATCTTTATTCTAATCAGGGTACGAATGTCCAGTCTCAGTCTCACATTACTCCACCTCTCTGCAGCTTCTGATAAGCTGCCCCCACCGTCCTGTTGACCCAAATGTGCAGCTTGCTAAGGTACAAGAGTGCTCCAGGGGTTAGCGAGCCCCTCCAAGCTGGGAGTCAGGGACTGTGAACTCCAACTCTCTGCACGGGCTCTGCAGATTACAGCTCTGAGCTCTTCTTGGACTACTAGACCACTTTTTTTGCTGGACTTCATTTGCTCATGTGCAGGACTGTACCACACATTTACACCCAGAATGTCTTTTTCCACACAGGGCTTGCCAAAAAGGTTTCACCTCTTCCGTGACGGATGGGGACACATGGAAATTAATGCTTGTCATGTCCCAAGCAGCTTATTGTGAATCTTTGTATAAAAAACTAAAGAAAGTGGCAACACACGACATCTCTGCAGACCGCAGGGGCTCCCCTCTTCGCCAGTGCAAACCGTTCAGCGCATCGTGGGCTCTTTAGTACTACATATGCCAAGGCCCTTGTCGGCACCAATGCAGGCTCTGGCTTTGATCTGTAAATCCCCCAACTGATTAATTTTTCTCTATATGAAGGACTGACAGCAATATTCCTCTTTAATCATAGAGCCAGCTGTATGAACTGGATGGGTGGCACAGGGAATGCAGGAAAGTGTTTTTGGTTCTAAGAAGGAACCTCTGTCCCAGGAACAGAACAGTCTTCCTCAGAGGAAACCTCTGTCTCACCCTCTTTCATCCTGCCACATGTCTTTGTGGCAGAACCATTTATTGCTCAATAGACTATTCAGGTAGCTGGAATCTGGGAGACGTGTTAGCCCATGCTCTTCTTTGTGACACAGTACATTTTAGAAGCTCTTTATCATCATTTTTAAAACTTCTTATATCACACATGTTTCTTAGCTGCAGAGCTCTTATTTGCAAGATGAGCAAATAAAGAGCATTACACCGGATGAGAACATATTTATATAACCACAAGCTAATTGCTGTTTGTCATAACTAAAATCAAGGAATTATTACCACACGCAACCTGTTTGGTTGTACTTTGATGATGTTGAACTGCTGCCTTATTCTACCCCAGAACTGGTTGCGTTTGCATTCACCGATGTATAAAGATCATTCAGCTAAGGAAGAGCTAGACGCATTTTCTGTGTCAAGATGTGTTGCTCCTGCTCTCCACTGTGCTCTTTTCAGCGGCATTCCTCCCGATTTTCTCTAGTGCTCCTGTGGGTGGAATCTGGCACAAAAATCCATAAAGCACATGGTAGCCATCTGCATTAAAGGTGTTGTATAGACATCAATTAATAATATCTACATTCAGGCACTTCAGGTGTATTTGAAAACAGTTGGCAATGCTTCATGCTAGAAATATGGAGGACCCTACCCTCAGCTAGCTGGACTGGCATAGCCCCATTAACTCTAACAGAGCTTCAGCAGTTCATCTCAGCTGAAGATCTGACCCCAGAATGAAGTGTCTTCCTGCCAGGAAGTCAGGGCCCAGCCACATGCATGTTGTGGCTTCTTGTCTTGATTGCAAAAGTGGAAATTCTGCTGGATCGTTGTAAAGTTGTTGGGAATGATGTGTAGCTAACTGCTTGAGAATTCAAATTATGCTACAGATCAGCATGACCTGTATGAAGCAAAAATGTTTTGACTCCTGCTCTAAGAAAAAGCAGGATGGATGTCATAAATTATCTATGCATGTGCAAATCTGTAGCTACATGATATATGCTGCTTTTAAGTGTAGCTTTGACCAAAGTTGACTGATAAAATTCAGTACTTGTATAGGAAAATTTAAAAAGTCAATAGTGATAAAGTCCCCCTTGTTGTTTTTCTACCATTATATTTTTGCACATTTTGGTGCACCTCAGGATTTTTTTTCCACCTGTGATCAAACACAAAGAACAAATCTAAATGAATCACAGTTAATCCTTGATATTCAGGAGCATTGTTATATACAATGCACTGAAGCATCAAACTTGATGACATGATTAGGACAAGACTGATAGAAAGGATGATATGCTCTGAGATTTTCCTAAATCACAGTGCTTCCAACTTCACTACAGCCCTCACGCACATTATGAAAACTCAGTATCAGATGTATCCAAGTAACTGATGTGTGTTAACCAAGCTCTCTCTCTCTTTTCTTCTTTTTCTTCCTTTCTTTTCTTTCTTTTCCCCCCTCCTCGTCAAGGGCAATTTCTTTTCATCCGTCTTTAATCTAGTATTAGAATCTTACCTTATTTAGTACATTTTGATTGCTAGAAGCTGAGGGATTTTGATGGTCTGAGTTGTTTTCACATAGTGTCATTGTAGTTTGAAATGGAAAATATTGAGGCTGCTTTATATTTATCTTGATTGCTCTAAATGGACAAATTGGCGGTGCTTTTCTTCTGTAGTAAAGTTGTGAGAAAATAGAGAGCCACAGATTAAAGAACTGTATTAATACAGCTGAAGATCTGATTGTGCAGCTGACACATCTAGAGGGAATAATACTTCATTGTTGTTATTTCTCCCAGTGTTCTGTGTGTGGTAAAACTAAGCAAATTTTTAAATTCTTATCAGGTATCCAAAACTGCAAGTTCATGTGTAAAAATTTCTAATGCAGTCGATATGCCGATAGGCTACTGGAAATCAAACCAAAGCTGGTTTGTTAAAAATGGTTAGCAGACCTTTTAACCGAGGAAGTAAAAGGGGGTTATGCTAGAGTGTTGGGAGGGAGCAGGAACTTTCCACTGCACTGTGAAATTTATTTTCCTCGAAGATATTACATTCCCTGTTGCTGTGTAGGCCACAACTTTCTCCCACCCACACACTGGTCTCAGTACCAGTCTTCTCAATTAATGGGAGGGAAAAGTGGACTGCACACAACCTCTTTTCAGGATTGTTTCTTGCATTGGAGATCTTACAGTGTGAAGGCTTTACATCTCAGTTTCCTCCTAAGTATAAAGATTATTTCTCACACTGAGCATATATATTGTTTCTATGGCATTATACAAGCAAGAGCATTCTTTTGTATTCCTCAAACAATTAGGACAACAAAGCCTTACTAAAAACAACCCTCTTCAGACTGAATTTTCCATAGCAAACAAAAGAAAACAAAATAAGCTACTTGTGTAATCAGG
This sequence comes from Crypturellus undulatus, assembly GCA_013389825.1. Lineage (NCBI taxonomy): Eukaryota > Metazoa > Chordata > Aves > Tinamiformes > Tinamidae > Crypturellus > Crypturellus undulatus. Next base: position 1,419,528 of record VWPW01016040.1, on the reverse strand, counting down.
GGTAATATATGATCAGATTTGTGCCTCCGCGTTTTTCAGCTTGCGTTCGACACCTATAGAATAGCGGGATCGTGTGTAATAACCTCTTAGCGCAGCGCCGTTTGCACCGCTGTGTGCGGCGCCGCGCGGGGCTCCCCTGCGCGGGGCTCCTCGAGGTCACAGCCACGAGCACCGCGGCAGCATCGCCCTCTCCAGCCTCCTGGCGCTTTTCCCGCTGCCCTCCTGGAGGCTGGGGCGGCCTCCTCCCTGCCGGTATCCCTGCCGACTGCTAAAATCACAAGCCTGGTGTGGAAGTACACGTGGACATTTCAAAACGATTTTTTCCCCCCCTTTTCTGGTGAGCGAGATGCTTTCAGCAAATTATCCTTTTACTGTACATGGTTTTCATTTCCTCGGAAAATATATTGGGGTGAGGGATAGCAGCGGGGGGAGGAGGAGACAGAACCTTTTTTGTTAATTCTCTGCAGGAAACAACAACAATTCGCTCCCCTTCGGCAGCTGTTTTGTTCTTCAAATATACTATGACTTTTTAAACTGATAGTGAAGGAAAGAACGCATTAATTTTCAACCAGATCGGGCTTCAGGAAAAAAAAAGCAAGTTCTAACGCTGAAGAACAACATAGCAAAATGTTGTTTTTCAAAACACCCCCAGATTTGTCTGTCTTTTTAATGTTCTTCACTTTGCTTCTTAGAAAAGGGGTTAAAATTAGTAGGCACATTTCATATTAGCGTATTTCATGCAATAAAGCATAAATTATTTAAAATAACACGACCTTTTATCTTGCACCTTTTGAAGGAAGCAAATTAAAAATGTAAATTGGGGGCTAATTAATATGCAAATGTATTCATTCGCAGTTAACAATTAGCAATTAAACCTGCAGTGTCTACAAAGAGCACGGACAAAATTAGTAACTTAATTTATCATTAAAAAATGAAAACGTACACAAAATTTTAATTGACTTTCAAAATATTTCCCCTGCTTTTTCTCTGTATTTTTAATACAAAAAAATCATATTAAGCTTTAGATATACAGATGAAACTTGCTATCTACAGCGTTCTGGTGAAGTTCATTACGCGAGATGGAGAAAGAATCATGTTTGAAAAGTTTGTCTTCTATATGAGGTGAATAAAAAAAATGCTACTGATTTGTGCTAATTATTCTGTTCAAAATGGAGATATTTCGAGGTATATAAACGCACGCCTGTAGCAGCTAGCTAGCTATATAATCTTATAGAAAGTGTGTATGTATTTATTAAATATGCAGAGGCAGTCTGAATGTTTGTGCTTTGGTGTTTGATGCTTCAATAGAAAAACAGGAACACAGGAAATTAACAGACAATAAATAGCTGAAAAATCTAAATAAGATACTCTAGATAGATAGTCACGCATGTTTATATTTAATGCTTGGTTTATTCCCCTTTTACCAGTTTTTCATTCCTTTTACTTTTCGCAGAGTTAAAAAAACCCTCTGCATATATTACTGCATTTTACGTCCATTTTCTCTGTTTTCTCATAATTAGCGCTGCTCTTTCTGCAGATGTGAGCTGGTATTTTTACATATTCTCTTTCTAATGCCATTCAGTACACTGCAAACAAGATGCAGTTCGTTTTACAGAAATATTCACAAACATTGGTTGGAGTTGCAGCCACGTCGCCGCCATCGCGTGCGTTTTTGCCCTCTCCCAGGCGTTCTTCATCAACATTTTCTCACCCATATTTTTACTTGAAAAAAATTACTCAGAAATGAACGCGTTGTGCAAGCTCTGGAGAAACTGAGATATATACGTGAATCTTCACGTGCACTAAGCCAAGCACGTTATGTCTTTTAGTGGCCATTTCTGAAGCTCTCTGTGGCCCCGGATGTTGCGCGATCGCGACGCGGAGCGGAGGGTGGCGATGGAGGTGACGGAGCGCAGCAGGCAAACCGAGAGCTAAAACACACACGTGCAAATTGAACATAGTAGCATTTTAAATATCCCTTAAAACAGAACTTCGAGTTTGCCATTTGCCATTCCCTATACAACAAAGGAGATAAAAGGGACCAATAAATTTACGGGAATTTGTAACTTTTCACTTGCTCTTCATCTCTACAAAATCTGTGCTTGCTCCTTGTTTGCAACCTTTTTGAAAGCTATTGAAATAGCGTCTGCTAGATTCCATTTGGAATTCTTCTCTTTCTGTTTTAATCAATTTAGATTTAACTTTTTACTAAACTCACTCTTTTGTCAACAAAGGTCTTCTTTGGTTGTTTTTTTTTTGGCTGTTGTTTCTTATTCTTGTACCTATAAAGAATACACATTATTCTTAGGACTTTGTTTGCATTTGTATTTGAAATAAGGTCTTGTTTGATGAGGCCACATTTTATGGCCAACGGGACATCCTTGTGTGCCAGAGCAAAGCTGAGAAGGAATTTTGTTGCTGGGATTTGTTCTCAGGCTGCTTGGCTAACTTCTACCTGCAAAGCGGGAAGTGGCGAAGGGAGCAACGGCAAATGACAAATGCACCGTTTCCTCCTGTTCCCTACACACAGATGCACTCAGGGCCCACAAATGTTTAAAATACTGCTTAAGCAAGGTAATAGCAAAAGAGCTAATTTGGTTGTCTGGACACAGGGATGTCTAATTCCACCTAGATTTCAGTAGTTCAGTGTTCTGCATACTGTCACAGCTGACTTGAATTTGGAGATTGTTATTTTAACCCTTCAGTCATTTTTTGTGCCAGGAATTTACACATTAGAAGTTCATCTAAGAGAAAAAGATGCATCTTGCCTAGCAATTTATATGGATTGTATATACACACACACACATAAATATATGCAAGATGTATGTATATATATAATTATAAAAGACCTTCTTGGACCTGTATGGGATAACTTTTTGCATAAAATATGTTTAACTGGCTCCAGTCCTTTCTCATTAAAGTGAACAATACAGTAGGATTTGGAGATACAGTAAAATTGCTTGTGATGAAAAAATATTTAAAGAAAAACACTGTTTGGCTTGGCTTGATAATTCCTATTTTCTCAGAATATTTTGCACAATAAATATATCTAATAAATATATCTAAGTAAATATCTAAGCTAGAAAATTCTTAGAATGAGAAGCAGAAATTTAGGTTAAAGTGAGATGCAATATGCACACATGCAGCAATAGTTCAGTCGCATAGCAAGATTCCCTCATTATAGGCACTCCAGAAATATATTTGTGCACATACCTACCTGTTCATCAGAAGCATTACATTTGAATTTCAAGTCATTTTCATTATCTTGTGAAATTTTCATATTTCTGTACTAGAAAACATACGAACAGAATGGCATACTGCTGCAATTTAAAAATATTTAAATGTGCAGATGGATCTCTCCTATATCTTTACTTTGCTGCTTCTCCCTCTGCTAAATTAACAGGATTTTTTTTTTAGGATGATGCACTTGTAGGACTTTAACACAATTCTCCACTGGAAAAGTTATTTCATGAAAATAAAATCTGAAGATTGCTGCACCTTTTTATCCAGTGCTGTGTTTTAAAGAACTTAATAGCCTCTCAGTATTTTTAATGCCTCTGATATTACACAGCTAACAAACAATTTCAGAATTCAGTTACCACAATTAGGAATTTGAAGCAGGTGGCACAATAATGGGGCTTTTTCATTTCATTTATTAGAAGGGGGAGGAAAAAGCCCAGCAACGCAGAGCTTCATTTATTTTCATCAGCTCCACAGTAAGAGCATGGCAATTTGCAACACCAGAATCATTTCAAGTACAGCTTTGCATACATCATTCATTTCTTTAGTTTTAAAAGCTTCTTATCGTTCAACCAAAATTGGAGGCGATAATTTCCTGCCTGAAGTCCGGGCCGGGCATCCCGCGTGCTCGTTAACGCTGTGTTGGCTTCCTGGGCGAGCGGCCCGCGTGCCGGCGTCACGGGCGCGTGACCCCAGGTGAGCGCGGCGTTGCTGTGCCCGCGTGGGACGCGCTCACAGGCAGAGCCTCTGCTTGGCTGCCGGTCGCCAGCGCGGAGCTGGCCTCGCTTTGCAGAGCACTAACTAGCAAGAGAGCTTTAAGTTAATTTTGCTCCGGGTCCCCAGCGTCTCCGCAGAGGCAGCGCTCGGAGGCAGGAGCAGGCAGCGCGGCCACTGCGCTGAGACGGCTCTCCCGCTGTCCCCGCACGCTGCCCAGCGCCCCACAGCACCCTCTAATGCCCCAGCCTCCCTCCCCACGCCGCCGGGGAGGGCCCAGGCACACGTCCTTCCTCTCCACGCTGCTTTTTAACCGCCTTTTCCCTCGTGCCTGGGAATGGACTGCGTTGCGCCCTCGGGAGCCGTGCTGCTTCCTCTGGAGACAGGGCTGCCAGCGCGGCAGCTCCACAAGCCCAGTCTCCGCCGAGACCCAAAGCCGCGCTGCTGCCGTCTCTGCTCATGTGATGCTTTGTGCTGCTCCGAGAACAACGGCACGTTGTTGCTCCTGTATCAAAATAAAGGTGTTTGGCAATGTGTGAACTTGCCTTAAGTTCTGTACCTCTAGGGAATAGTTTGGGCAGGAATGAACGAAAACACCAAGGAAATGTAGTTATGAGCTCAGGAGCTCAGTTTTACCAAGTGGTACCAGGGTGCCCAGCTCTAAATATAACAAGCAGACAGACACACAGGCCTAAAACTGGGGTCTGGGACTGCTACTGGTGGTCGTCTCTGCACCCACAGATTGTCTCACAATTTGGAAACGAGCTCAGTTACTGTCACTCAGCTTAACTGAGGTGAGCTGCCACTTCTCCCTGTTCATTTGCAAATGTGCTGCCCCTTCTAACCACTAGAAATCTTGGTTAGAAATATCCTCTGGTTCATAAAATAGCCCGGAACTTTGTTGGGAAGCATCCTCTCATTGCACTTCGAAGGCCTTCATCCTGGTGAGCCCTGTGAAGCTGAAATAACAAGGATTTGCCAAAAACCAGATAGCTCCTTACCAGAGTAGAGGTGATGCATCAAATAGGATACCATGTTAATCACCTAATACAGGGACAAGATTGCAGATTGAACCTAATGCCTATCTATTAGGGATTAACCATTTCTCTGCTTGCACGGTGCCTTGCACATAGGAAAGCCGTGCTCCTTGCCTAAGCAAGTCGACAGTGGTTATGAAAAAGAAAGAAAAGCAGCAGATTCTGTAGGACTACTCAGCAAAAGGACCACATGAGACATTACTGATTCAAGGAGATAGGGCTTTTTAGCTGACTCCTACTGTTCTGAGTGCACAATCAGCTGCCCGCAGACCTGATGCCTTCTCACCAAGACCTCATCCAACTTGTACAGCTCCATGCACAGATTTTGTGATTCTTTGTATGCATGCGTCCTTGCCATTAACTATACTGAAAAGAATCTCCTTTTGCCTGGGCCTTATTGCTTTTGCAATAGGTTGGGAATATGGATGATAACGCAAAACAACAAACAAATCTACCCTAAAGCATTTTGCATACTTGATATGCTGAATAGCCCCAAAAAGTTGAATGATCATGAAGGCAGCAGACCACAACACCCTCTTTCTTTGCAAATTATCTTGTGTTCACCCAGCACAAAGGGATCTCAAATACAGGCACTACTGCAAAATAAATTATTACCACCGCTAACACCACCACCATTTCTGAACTGGCAAGCAGCTCAAGCGACTTTTTGCTACCTCTTTGTTGTGGCTTTTTAGGCTTATGATCAGATTCTGAAGACCCAGATGGATTTTGCCCACTCCAGACAGAGTGCTGCCCACACGAGCACAAAGGTATTAAGGAGGCACATGGCCTCTCTGTGTCTCCTTATCTGCTGCAGATACCAGGCCCACGTAGGGACATATGCTGGTGCAGATGAAGAAAAACTGTCCAGTGAGTGGAGCACTGCCATGGCAGCATTATGAACTGCAGACTTCAGCTACGACCTGAGTGACAACCCCAGCTTCACTCAAATCCCCATCAACAAAATGGAGATGATTTTGCCAGCCACCTAATGGTATGATTCACGTGTACTAGTGTAAGAGTGGAGATATGTTTTGGAGACAGACAAATGGACAGATGGTCTACAGTGCCATCCTGCCCACCTCTTGTGGAACATAGCTGAGCCTACTAGAGCTGTACTGAACTATTTGCAAAATATAGATACCGCTGTGCTGGTGCAAGAAATGACCCAGTGAAATCTCACTGACACAAGCAAAGAAGGTAGCTCGCACATTGACACAGTACTTCATATTTCTGAGTAGCTAACAATTATTTCATAAGCTATATTTAATTTTTGGAGGATGAAAACTCGGTCTCAGTGACTCTTGAAATTCAGATATGCTCCATGCCACTGCTCCCCTCCAAACCCTGGTTGCCATGGAAAGAAAACCCAGACATCAGGGCTCTGTGTTGTGACATGGAGTACATCTGCTCCATCATCTGGACATTAAATTGACTTACTGACATTACTTAAGGAAGGGAAACACTCATTAGAGTTTAACTAGTTTCCAGAACACAACCACTTGCCTTTGACTTTTTATTCTTTATAGCACTCTCAATTAACTATCTTTACCCACTTTGACACACTTACAAAATATGAGAATTATACACATTTGGTGCTGGAAAGCAAAGTTCAGTAAAGCTAGGTAATACTGTTGCACTGAGAGTTTTCCTAAAGTAGCTACTAATTTTGGAGGGACTAAGTAGATACAAAAGTTACTCAAAGCTAACTTTTTAAGGTAAAAGTTTTCCCTAAAATTTGTGATCACTGTTTTATCAGAGAACAACTGCTTTCATTACTATAATATTAAGTTTACCTTTAATTCATTGAGAAATAGAAGAATATTTGTTGGAATTACAGTGTTTTTACTTTATCTTAACAATGTTTCTTGAGAAAAAAAGAAGAGTTTCCTTATTAAACAGGGATACCAGAGACTGCCATTCCTGTCCTTTTCTGGGATAATGAAAAGTATTATTTTTATAAAGTCTTGCTATTGCTCTAGTGCATCAGTAGTGAGCAAATATTGTATTAGTGTAGCTCACTTTTATTAGAAATGATGTAGGTTTACTGGAACCAAGAGTTTCCTTTCTGGCTGTTCTTCAGATGTTTTTCTTTACCCCTGAAACGGTCAGGAAGAGGAACATTGTTCTGCTTTAAGTTTATCAATGGAAGATGATGCTTGTTGATACTGCTCACAGTGGATGAATTTATTTAGGCATTCCAACATTGATATCTAATTGAATTTTGAAATGAAATGTTAAAAGCAGGGGCTGACAGACTGTCTGTAGGTGTGTCCCTTGAGATGCTCCCTATTTTATGTAATGATCTTCTTTGCCCATGCTAAGCCAAGTCCTACCCACTACTGCTATTGCACCATTATTCAGCATTTAGTTTGCCCAGTTTATTAAAATGAAAACCCACTCACATTATACTTCATTATTAGCTTTTTTAAACTCTCAGTGGTTGGATCTGTGCTTATCTGTACAATACATATCTCTAGCTATTTCAAATACTAAAATATTATTTTGCAGTCACAAATCTGTAGTGTTGACAAAAGTGAGGTGATCTGGGACAAAATAACTTAATAAAAAGTGTTGTGACAAGAATTTGCAGAGGCCAAATACTGAGATCTGATATTAACTACTGTCAGTAGAAAAGTATGTATATTTAAAGAAGACAGATGCACAATCCAAACACTGTATTTGACACACTGACTTTTTGAAATTTTCCATTGACAATTTTCATTATACTTACTATTATGGAAGAGGTGCCCCATCAGAAATACTTGCAGATTCGTAAGTGGATGGGCACTGATATAGCTTGTAATATCCCTCAGACTCTTCTATCAGTCAGGAAGACTCTGTGACTAGCTGTGGATAGGCCGCTTGTTAACAGAGATCTCAGTGGAGTAAAGAAGCCTGATGGATGGCTTAAATTTACTTGCCATAGTGATCCACTTGATTGGAATTAGATTATGTGCAGATACCAGCAGTGACTTCTTGAACAATTGCTTTATCACGTTATATCACTGCTATTTCAGCTTGCTTATTATTTTGTTTTAAATTATACTTAGTGTTGCCATGATAAAAAAATAAGGCAAAAAACACTGCCTTGTGGATAAGAATAAATGGGTGACCATGAGAAATCCTTTGATATCAGGCCAGAAGATTGAAAAAAACAAAACAAAAAAGAGGTATGCTCTCCTAATGTTAGAGATGAAGAAGGTACTATTTAATTTCAGGCGGGGCGAGCATGTGAGGCATTAAGAAGCATGACAAACTAAGTCATAGAAGTTTAGAATCTTAATTAAAACCTAAATAAATTTTCTTTCCTTCAAATATAACATGATGGGCCAGGATGATGCTTGCTATATGACCATAAGTTACAAGCTTGTTTCCTTTCTGTTTTTTCCACCACTCCTCACTATTAAATCAACATCAGAAGACCTCTTCTGTTTGACATTGAATGATCAGAAATGTTCATAACCTTCAGTTTTGTTTACAATCAAACCAACAGATATCACTGACCACTGAAGATAGATTTTATTGCTTTTCTTTGTAGTCACTAATATATATCTCAAAAAAGGAACAAGACTGCAGAAATGTACTGACAAGTACGTGAAGTGGCCACTGAATAGCTCAATGATGTGTCATAAGAGAAATCTGTATTAGCATTATAAGTTAAAAATAGGTTGTGAGGAAACTGTTCCTCAGAAAGCATTTGAATATATTTGGCTACGGGTATGAAGATCAGAGCATTCATATCATTGACAACTGTGAAATCTTCTCTAGCTACAAATTTAAAGATTTCTGTGAAAGATGGAAATAAATCCCTCTCTGTGGGACCGGGCAGCACTGCTTGCTCCTCAGGAATCAAGGCCCATTGAGATTTACTAATTTGCTCAATGCCAGATCAATACTTTGCTGCTCACTGAGTTGAAGAGGAACGATATTTTGTGGCTACTCTGTACCATTGGCTTAAACTGATCCAGACCAAGGTAGATGCATACTGGAACATGTGTCCTACATTAGCCTGAAAATAAGCAGATGTTTTAGACAGTTCCTTGCTTAGAAAAGGAACATCCAGTCTGCAAAATCAATATGAAAACTGATAGAATTCTTGTTTGTATACTTTTTTAATAAGCAATGAAACCACCAAACTATTCATAGTCACTTATGCAAGTATGTGAGTCACTTGGCAACCATCAGATGGTTTCCTGCCGATTTTGATGTAAGTCCGTAGTTCAAGTCTAGCCTGTGATTAGAATGGAATGATTAATGGAAAACTGCCCATGCTCCAGGTTCCTGAGCTGCTGAGTTCTAGGTGTTTTGGACAGTAATGGTGACAGTAAAAAAGAAACTAAGCTTCTTCATCTTCCATTCTCTGCCATGGACCTTGAAAAACGTGATGTAGCTGTTAATAACGTGACCCTGCATTTAAGACGCAATATAGTTTGCGTCTATGAGACCAAAATTTCTACTCAGTGTAACTCTCTGAATGATGCTATGAAAAATTATCTGCATTACAATTATGCTTTTGGAGTTGCTCTATTTTGTGTTGATTATTGGATTCTGAGTCATAAAGGTTATAAAACTGAGACAATAGATTGTATTCTGCCACGGACATGGCATAATTCAGTTTGATTGAGTCACTTCTCTGAAGAGAGATGGCAAAGAAATTTTTAACAGGGTATTACAGGAGAAGCTTGAAATGCCTTGGCAGAGTTGCATGGTAGCAAGTCTTCTTTACTTATTTTTACTTCTCCAATACACTCATTTTTTTCAGACACTACAGCTTCATCATATACCTTCTAAACTATATATTGGGCATAAGTGTTTCAAGACCATTTAATGCAGTGGAAAGGGGGCAAGTAAAAAGCAGGCCTGTTACAAATGGTCAGCTTAGCATTTAATGCTGTGGAAAGGGAACAAGTAAAAATCTGAGCAACTGCGAATGGTCAGCTTAGCAGGTGCCAAGTGTAGCATGTGTGGCCATGCTAAACAAATTTGGCTGGGAACTTATTGGCAAGGATCTTCTACCTGCTGCCTTGTCTGCTTCAGATTCCCGCCTTCCTCAGCTGGAAAATGCTTCCTTACTACTGTGTAGTAGAAGACCTTTGCTACAAATATGTTTCCTTTTTCCTCATTTTCCCCCTCCTTGTCCTTTTCCAATCTGTGCCGTTTTGAAAAGTCTTTCCAGTCGGCCAGGCCTTTTCTCTAGCTCAGATCTCCTTTCCTTGTTTGGTCTGGATTCTGCGTCCTCTTTCTGCTTTACCTTCTTCCTGGCAACTTTAGTGCCCAGAAACACCAGGTGCAATTCCTTTCTCCCTGCCACCAGACCAAACCCCTCAGCTGCCCATTCTTACCTGCTGTCATTGCTGCCACTCATCTGTTACATCCCCAGGCTTCCTTATTTCTAGGCAAATGTCCCTTCTGGTTCATTCTTGGAACCTCTTTTATGGGTTTTGTGTATGCTTCTGTGTGTACATTTTTCATTTTTCATAATTTGGTTTGTGTTTATTGCCTCCATTGTTTGTATACTGTAGGAAGCCAAAATATACTAATGTTCTATTATGTTTATTTTTATCCCGAAAGTTTTTGCAGATAATTATTTATGTGAGATAGAAATTCACAATGAATCAAAGGGGAATAAAACATTATTAGATCACACCTTTAATCATTCAAATTCACTCTGTGCTCATATTGTCTTGGTAAAAATTACCATGTTAAGGGCACACAAATTGAGTTTCATTATGCTCTCTTAATTTGAAAAAACTTTGCCTAAATATGATGCTTTGCAATGAAGTTTACAAAAGCAATGAAGTTTTCAGATATATAATAACCTACATCTTTTATCTTGCATGTGGCTTTTCACTGGAGGGAGGAACAACCCTGAAGCTAAGAGTAAAATAGGCCATTTTACTAATAAAATATTCCATGCATCCTTGCAGTCTTTTATGCTTACCATTTTTGAGGTTTTGGTAACTATTACATTTAATTAATCGGAACCTTGGTAACCAATACATCTTCAAATATTTGTATCAATAGGATAGCCTACCTGCTGGGTGAATTAATTATTCACAACTTCTGGCTGGTTTGAAAAACCATTTAGAAATATTGTCCAATATATCCCTGTAAAGTTACACACCTTGTATGTGTAATTCTTCCTTCCATGTGCTTTTACATTTTAGCATGATGCAATTGATTTAATTTTTCTAAAAGAAGCTTTGGCAAGCTAAAAGTGTGAGAAATAACATTTGCAGGGAAAGGTTAGGTATCTTATTTCACCAATCACATACTCCGAAGGGACAAACTTTCACACATCCAAATTCCTTTCTAGAGTCTTTTTATAAAGAACAATTCTTTAATCTCATTCGGAGCATTCCGAATAGTAGCCCTTCCCTCTTTGATATGACATACAACTAACACAATGAAATGTATCTTTAGCTGGTTGCATAGGATTTATTTTCATATTTTTGTTGCAAGCTTTCTGTAGCAGGTGTTTTCTGTTTCCGGGCTGGGGGAGGAACAAAGTGGGTCTTAGATGAAGAATTAGAAGCAATGTAGTATCTATTCTAAATAGGCATTCAGTGATTGTTGATTGTAGGGAGGGAGATTTTCATCCCCAAATGAATGTTTGAATAACATTCTGCACGGGATTTGGCGTGGGCACGTAGGGCTGGTTCAGCTCACCCTGCAGGCAGAGGGGAGCAAACAGGAGTGCGACTCCACGGCTGCCGCAGCTGCAGACTCCAGCCCTTCCTAAGAAAACGGTCATGCACAAGCAATACAAATCCAAGAAAATGGAAACGCTTAAGAAACATCTTCAGCTTTAAACAAGCAGTTTTTAAAGTGTAAAACACCTGATGAAGTAGTCTAATCTTTTCTGAAGTAGTTGTTTTCTCTTGAGTTTTCTGAACTGAAAACACAGGCATGGCAAGCTCTATTTTGGGGATCTGCTGATAAATTATACATTAAAAATATGCTATTACTTTAATGATCATTCTCAAAAGATTCTTCAAAACTGAAGGAAAAGCAAAGTTTACTTTGGTCAAGGACACAGGACAAAATTCTAAAAAATATTCAAGAATAAGCTATATAAAATTCATGAAACTGGAATACATGCTCTTTTACCCATCAATTTTGGCCCAGCACAGTTACTTTCATCAGGAGAGATGGAACACTTTATACTTATATCCTTTCTAGCAGTCAATATGGTATTGACTGTATTGCAGCCAATGTAGCCAGTGTGGTGATGAGATACTGTAGTTTTCACAAGCTTTCATTAGGTTTGCTGTGAAATGCCATATTCTCGTATTAGTCATCCTCTCTGCTTTATATCTTAGAAGATGCATTTGAAACTGTTTTTAAAGTGCATTATTATTCAGCTGTTCACCAAAATAGACCAATATACATTATAATATGTTTACAGGGTGGCAGTCTTGCAATTCAACAATTTAAAACTTACACTCCATTCTAAGACAGCTACAAATTGTTTCAAATGACTGTGCTTATTTTTTGGAGCAAGTAGTTCTAAATGAAAAGGTTGTGGCTGCAATTTGATTATTAGCAAATAAAAGAACACAGACAGAAATACTGCACTCAGAATTTTGATATCCCATAGAGGATGAAAAGTGTTTAGTGGACAGTTTAGAATATTGCCAGTATATGGTGTCATAAAAGCTGCTGAACTTACTTATGCATTTATATCACTGAGGAAAGTTTAATAGCATTTAAATATCTTCAAAGGCATGGCCTTACCAAAAATATTAGTTGTTTCGAAATAGATGTCAAAGACTTTCCTGATCGCATTCCTCAGTAGAATACAAGTAATAAGCTATTGAAGAGGGACAGAGATTGGTATCTCCTGTCAAAAAAAGCAGAGAATCTGCAGCAAATGCAGTGAGCTTTGGATATAGAACTCACCTCTACCATGCGATATGCAAGGTCGTCTTTAGTATGTGTGGATGGAACAGGTTTTAAGTGAAGAAAGAGATGGGTAGGACATAAAGAAAAGTAAATAACCTTCTCTCAAGAACAAATAATCAAATAGTGAACCCATGAGATCCTATATGTCTTCTCTCAGTGACCTGGTAAGTTCATTGTGGCAGAGGGCAAAGCTGATTAATCATGTTTTCTTAGTTGCTGCTAATATATTAATTAATTCTGTGCTTCCAACAGATGTCTGCATGAAAGTATGAAAACCCAACTAGAAAAAACAGATCTTACAAATAGCTCTTAGGGGTTGAAATAATACTCAAGTAAAATAGTAGTTCTCTGAATAACAGAGGCAATGCCAGGTATATGGAAAGCAAGCAAATAAGACCCTGAGGACAGTACGAACATGCCGAGGAGGAGCACAGTTGCAGCGTGTTTCCTCAGGTCAAGGGCAGAATGGGGCTGGGAATGTGTGACATTTCATGCACATTTCTCTAACTTCTTGTAAGTCTTACGTATCTCCCCAGTGAAAATTTTACTTGGAAATTTCCCAACAGTCATTGGAAAGAAAGAAATGAATTAGTAATTTGATATTGGACAAAAGATCGGCTTAAGTTATCTACATATATTTAGATAAATTATTCTACTGGAATATATAGAGAAATATCTGAGAAAGTGGCTTTTGAAGCAGAGAGCACTGCTCACGTGAAAGATGACTGGATTGATGGTACTGCACACTGAAATGTAGCATTTTCAGTGGTGTTGTGAACATTCTCATCCTTGCCTTCCTCCTGAAAGCGAGGAAACACTCTCCTGCTTGCAGTCCATTCATTCAGAAGCCTTGCTGCTGCCAACACATGTGACAACTATTGCCAATTGTGACAGTTGTTTTTGTGAAGGGGGACATCTGTCTACATAAAATCAGGCTAGGGACTGCAAACCCATTCACAGAGGCCATGAAATAGTCATCAGATGGTAAAAATTACCTTCTCGGTTAAAACACAAAATAGTGTCCCAAAAGTGAGGGAGACTGTATCTGACTACTGCTCACCTGAGCCAGGCAGAGGGCTGCTATAGGTGTTTGGGGGAACCCTTTTAATTGCTGCCAGATGGGTACCATCCAAAGAGCCTTCTACCTCCATGTACATTTCATAATCTTTGAAGTGTTAAGATAAAAACAATGCTCCCCATCATGCACCAAAAAGTAGGAATATGATTTTTTTAAAAAAAGATTATTTGTATTGGTATGTATTATGGGTGTCTCATAACGAACAGGAGCTCTTTGCAAACTAATTAAATGTCCCAGTGTTTTTGTGGATTTCCACAGACAAGATTGTCTTAGATGAGTTCCAACATGAACCCAACTCTCTTCTTGGCATCCCACTTCTCTGCTCGCTGTTTCTCTAAAACTTTCGTCTACCTTTTAGGCTGTAAGCCTGAAAGCAAGAAAGTCCCCCAGACAGTTTGTGCCAATTAAACAAATTAAAGCCATAGATTTTTTAAAGAAAAATAAAAATGGCATCGACAACATTTAAGCGTTTAAAGAATGCCAAGAATGGGTATATTATTCAGTGAATGGGGAGGCAGTTATATTAACTCTTGACATTCTACCTGATGCAACATATTTGTGGGATAAATGCATTAGCAGTGCAGTGTTTCTTTAATTTCTGCACAGAAGCATCATTTTTTTTTGTCAGATCACATTTTGTAACACAATATCAATCTTGCCATATCCATGTTCTAGACGGGCTGTAGGGATTCTGCTGTAATTATGTCAAAAAATGAAATATTTCAAAATCTGATTGACAGCTTGATTACAATAATGCATGTGATTAAATTCTGGGTGTGCTGGTGTAAGGAAGGAGGGAATGTCAGTGGTAATTAACTGTATTTTTGTTAAATTTTGTTGAGCATTTCTTGCTCTTTGGTTGGAGTATATTGAAACCAATGAGACACCTAGTGGTAGGATTTTTTTAGCAATTTGTTAGTGCTCTTTGGGACATGGAGAAAAGCAGTTCTAATGCAAATCATATATTTTGCTGTGTGCGGTGTAAATTTTATGCAGATTAGCATGGTCACGAACACCAGAAGTGTGGGGAAAATTCTGTAGGAAGCATGACAGGAAGGAGGCCATGTTAGGCTTGAGAAAAGATAGACAGATCTGAGTATTTTTCCTCTCCAAAAAGCTAACTCCTGATAAAGCTTGCAGGAAATAGAAAAGCATGAGTTATAATTAAACACAATGATTTATTTTTAACTTTCCTTGTATGATATCTTCTCCTGAGCAAACACTAAATGACTTCTGCCTTCTCAAAAAAAGTTTGTAAGAGACAGTCAATCCACCAAACACATATTTATGAAAATACATATCAGCTTTTGATGTGAAAAAGGATGCAATGTGCATTGTTTTTGCTATTTTTTTTTCTCTTTGAACAATAAGATCCTTCAATAAGGAGAATTGTTCTGTTCAGCCTTATAAAAGATCATAGTCGCTTTAGGGTCTGCTAAGAAACAAAAAGAAAAATGTTACCAATATGATATTCAGTGCTCTCTCTCTGCAGTTCTGCTCTATCTCCAAGTGTTGGTCTAATTGTTGGATAAAAGCAGAGGTTGGAATCTATTTTTTTTCCTAGATGCACAGCACTGGAGGAGCTGTGTAAGAGAATCAAAACCATTGTGTTCCCTCCCTGGTCTGCCAATAGCTCCTAGCCTTGATACTCAGTCTGCCCAGCTCTTCCACGAGTGCTACTGTCCTTTCCAATGTTTCCCTTGCAACTGGAACATCCATTCCTGGCCACTATACCCTCTTCCCTCTAATCCCAATCTTACTCCTTTTTTATGGCCTGTAATAACTGAGCTGTCAGAAACTGGTCTCCTTATAGTTATTCTATTTTTGGAGTTTATTTGTATAATTTATAATAATTTATTTAT
Source organism: Crypturellus undulatus (assembly GCA_013389825.1). Lineage (NCBI taxonomy): Eukaryota > Metazoa > Chordata > Aves > Tinamiformes > Tinamidae > Crypturellus > Crypturellus undulatus. The sequence goes on along the minus strand of VWPW01016040.1, from coordinate 1,403,689 downwards.
AATATTTTATTCTATTTGAGGGGACAGGGTAGAACAACCGACAAAAAAGCTGTGGAATTTATTTGGCATTCACAGACGGTAAACTCTTTAAACAGATATTGTTTTTCTCTGTTTGGGGAACATTCAGAAAATTTTGCTTGCCAGTGTGGTATAAATAGTAAAAAAACATATATAAAATGAAGTATAATATAATATAATGAAATATAAAAAGTTAAAAATGACTTCCTCATTTATTTTCTTCTAAAGGAACCCCTCTCAAGAGACTGAGAAAATAACCAATTTTTGCTAACTGATTCTTTATTTTTTCCACCACATAAATACATTTTCAAAAAGTGGGAAAAAAAAAGATGCCATTTTCAGGCAAAAGATGAATGGTTTAAAAATCCACTGTGGTAAACTCACAATAGTCTGCTGACCGTGGAAGCACTGGTAATGTCTTTAAGCAGCAGGAAATATGGAATTTCAGATAGGGAGTAATTATACAGGGTCTTACAATGCATAGAGCTCTGCCTGTTAATATCAAAAGAGGGTTTAAAATATATATAACCTTATTCTTCCTTGCATTTTCCTAGAGCCTAATTACTTTAAGAAATCACTGTTGGATCAGTAAGTCTATTGCTAACACTAAGCTCACATCATTCAAGAGATCCGTATCCTGTGAGCTACAAAGGACAGTAAATCATAAGTTTATGGATTCCTGGTTTTGTGTTTAAATAGCATGTAGTGAGAACACCACTACTATTAAGCAGAGAAGTGTTTCTAGGTATGCTAATGACCACAAGGAAATTTCAAACCTCCATAATGTGCTTTAATCACCAGCTGGAGATCAAAAGCCACCATGTGATTTTATACAGCATGGGCAGTTTCCAGAACTGCCTTACATGGAAAGAGATCAATGGTAAAATTGGTAGATACAGCAAAGCTTTTGCAATAAAAGCGTTTTATGTATCTTGTTCAAAGTGTTTAAGTGCTTTTTAGATCACTGATTGAACCATAGACATTATAGACTGGAACCTTTTAATACCAAAATAAATTTGCAGAATAAAATTCCATTATAGGAAAAAGCATTGCACTGCAACAGGATAGATAAAATTCTTTCACATGTAATGGGATATATGAAATGTTTGATGATAAACAGAAGTTCTTTGTATCATTATAGTTAGACACCATGCAGTTGTTTGTGTGCATGTGAATGCATCTACAGTGTAGGATATACACTGTTCCCCAGATAAAAAAGTGTGCGTACCTATAAATAACTTCCCCAAAAAACTTCTGAGCTGAGGGAAGACACTTCATGTCCAAGCCAATATAGTCGTTTATTTTTAAGTAGGAAAACTGCCCAAGCATATGAGTTTTGGACCTTGACCAAAGAAAACATACAAACCCTTTAGAAACTTATAAAAACCCTTTAATTTGGATTAATTTAATGCACTTCAAACAAGTTCTACTCTTAGAAGTTTCAAGTTATTTTAATGATTTCCTTTAGCAGCTTCAGATCGTATGTCTGTTAGCATCACAAAATTTCCAGAAAAAGTGAAACTTCCAATGGATCTGGCTGCAGCTTTTCTTCCAGAACATTTTCATTCATACTATCTTCTAATATTCTATCCTTCTTTCATTAAATTATTGACCATTCTACAAAGTTCCTCACATTTCATTTTTTTATTTAACTGTTTAACTTGGGGAATATTTTCAGAGCTTCAATATAACTTCCCTGCCTTATCCTCCTCATTTTTGGATTTAATATATTTGGAATAGTGCAATTAATAATGCTCTTACAATATAGAATTAGAAATCAGGAAATCCAGGTCTTACTACAAAGTTTGTTACCAATTTCCTTTGCCGCATCAGGCTAAACAAGCTTCATTCAGCATCTCTGTGTCCCATTTTTAAGGAGTAAATATCTATTTGCTGAAATAATTCTTTATTATTATTCAATAATTCAGTACTGTTATGAGTATATTGCATATTGAATATATTGTACTTCCCTTTGGTGAGAAGGGAATTTTAAGGACATGATCATATGTTGAATTTTCTAGACAGAAGATTAATATCTTTATTGAACAGATCAGTTTTCACATCAAATTAATTGTCAAAAGAATGATGATTCTCTCTGTTTTCTTAATCCCTGTTTATAAATGCTTTCAGAATTCAAAATTTTAAGTTCCTTAATCAAAAACAAAAAACAGTGCAAATTTAAAAGACACATGGGAAAATGTTAAATCTGTGACAGAAACAGTTTTGACTCTAACTACCTTTTAATAGCATTCAGGCACAATATGATGTTGTATCAGTCTATTACAATACACCTTGAGTGCATCATGAGCTGTGAGGTTACTGGGCTCCTAAAATGTATATTAACGGACCAATACAGATGACTCCAGAGTGTCTTACCACTATTTTTAGAGAATAGTTATTACCCTTTTAAATTTTAATAAAGGTATACTAATGAAAAAAATCTTTAATTTAATTTATACAGATCTTTCTACAAAGGAAAAGAATATGAAAAGTGAAGAAGCGAAAAAGGGAAGAATTTTGCAGTAATCCCATTTTTCCCTAGTGCTAGTATACTCATACTGCAGGATAACATCTTAGATATGATTTAAAGCATAATTCTTTTACATAACAGTACATATTAAGTTGCTGGATAGAAACACAAGGCTACTGCCTCTTGGATCGTATCATAGTTTCTTCTCAAACTCTGACCCTTGAGTTTTTACCCAGACTTTTTTTGGACTTACATTGGAAGAAGACTGTGATGTTAAAGCAAAGATCATGGTAGATTTAGGTACAGCAATCTCCAATCTCTATCCCCGTCTGTGCTCCACAAATCCCAGATAGCACAGGGTAGTGTAGTGTAGTGTGCTCTTTTATCAAATTCCCTCATTCGTTTTTGAAACTGTCTATCTGTAATGATTTATTTTGATTTGGGCTTTTTTAGAGCATTGTGGGTACTATAGCAAGGTTTGTGAGATGTATTAGGCCTCTTACTATTTTGCAAAGTAGAAAAATACAGTGATAAAGTGGAAGGAGAGGAATGCATGCTGGAGTTCTAGGTCATTTTATTCCTCAATGTTTAAAAAGGTGGAAAGGTAAGGGACATCATGTATAAATTACATTTAAATGACCATTGTGGCATTACTAACATTAAACCTGCTTAATAATCTTTTCAAAAAGAAATAAAAACCAAAATTGTGAGGTTTCATGGCAAGAATTTTAAATAACAAAATTTAAGGAAAATTCTAAATTGATTTCTCATTTCTGGATTGTTGTTCGCTTACTTCTATTTTATGTGGAAATGCATGTATGTGTCTTCTCCTCCAATATCGTCTCTGATCTCGCAGACCTGCAGTCCATGCAGCACTGTCTCAAAAACACTACACTAAAGGAGAAATGCATCTAGCTCAAGGAGAAGCACTGGATCTCGCTAGCTGAAAACATTTGGCACTCTATTGTCACTCATACCTGAACCTTCACAACCTTAAACTCCTGCCTTACAATCTAACCCAGCTTTGTGAGAAAGCACTGAATCAGCTACAGAGATCTGGGCTAAACTTCTGACCTCACCTAATACTCCCTGAGGACCTTGAGTGAATAATTTATGCAGTTTTCTCGTTGTAGAAAGAAATTATGATTCAAATTTTCTTTGTACTATTTTGAGCCCATTGCAGGCACATTCTTCCTAGAAATAAAGATGGGGAAATGTAACTTGCATGGCTTCTGGAACTGATGAGTCTAAGTGACTCTCTCAAAAGAGCAACCATTCGTTTTTCTTTCTGGAAGCTGAAGCCTTTCTTAAAGATCTTAAAGATCAGCTTTTCACTGAACTAGTATTTTTGGTGTGGAATTAGGAGACTAAATTCTGGTACACTAAAATGTGGTTAAAATACAGAAATAGAATATATATATATATATTGTTTTATTTTCTATGTAGACATCTTAAAATATTTTTATAATCCCAGTGATCTGATATCAATTACCTCATGAGTGGGATTGCTACAGTGAACTCATGGAAACATTTATCCATTAAAAAAAAATACAACATTATTTCATCCACTTTAAGGAAAGAAAACAGTACTTTGAGTTGAATGCTACCATATGTAGCATCTTTTAAAAACAAACACACTTTTTTTTTCCTTTAGCTTTCCTATCAGCAATAAGACCCTATAGCATTCAAAACAGATTTTCAAAAGTCTGCACAAATACCTAGGATTCCTACTGGATATTTCTGGTACTCCTAATATAGCTCAGATTTTCAAGGGAATCTTCCATGGAAGTACACAATGATCAGCACATCATAGGATGATACAAAGATGGTAGCCACAAAATCACAGTCTTTATTGGCTAAGGCTCAACGTCCTAGCAAATTAGGAAGACATTAGACATAATATTAGAAGCAGCAATGTCAGATGACAAATGGGTGAGACCTGCTGGGTGAAACAACACTTTAAAACCTGACTCAGACCTGGAGGATGGAGATGGAGGCTCTGGGGGTGCAGTAAAAGGGCCAAATCTGTTCTGACCCTTCAAGGGCATGGGTTTCTAAATGCCTTCTTTTTATACAGCTTTGCAGTTACTATTAGTGTGGTAAAATGTTCCTGTGCACGCATAGCAATGTAAGTATCATAGAAGTGATGTAAAAAGCAAAACAAAACAAACCAAAAAACAATGGAGACTAAATAAATACAGACTGTTAAAAGATACATGAAAAGCTTCTTTGGAGCAGGTAGAACCAGCCACACCGATTGGACTCGATCATCGTGGCGGTCTTTTCCAACCACGATGCCTCTATGATCCTATGACTGCAGCACGTGAAACCAGGGCGTGCAGAAACCTCAGCTCAACATGAGGTTACGGGCAAGGGTGACTCTGGGGAGGTCAGAGGGGGTGTTTTCGGCACGGGCAGGCTCCCCCACGACCACTAGTGCTGCGCGGAGGAGCCTTTTTGCCCTGCACACCTCTGGGGAAGGCGGCGCGGTGTTTCGTGGCTCCCCGTGGCTCCCAGACAAGCCGGGGATGGTCGGGCCGGCCACCACGCTCGGCAGCCAGTCCCTTGCCTCCGCCGTGGCCTGCGGGCAGGAGGCGGCCGGTTTGGGGCGCCTTTCCCCGCGTCCTCTGGCTCCAGACTCGGAGGTTTCGCACGGGCCCCGCCAGGCCCCGGTACCCGGCATCGCCGCCGCCATCGCTCCCTCCCGCCTTTCCGCCTGGCGCGGACTACAGCTCCCAGCGGCCCCCGCGCCGGGCGCGTTGGCCAATGGGCGCAGGCGGTGTTGGGCGGTGAGCGCGGGGCGGGCGGGCCGGCGGGCGCCGCGGGCAGTGCGGGAATTTNTCCCGCGGCTTCTCCATGGAGCTGCGAGGGTGCCGGGACAGCGGGGGCGGCGGCGGCGGCGGCGGCCGCTGCGGCGCTTCCCATTCCCCGGGCGCCGAGTCTGCGGGCTCCCCTGCTCTCCCGGCCCTGCTGGGCAGGCTACGCCCCGGCTCCCCACGGCGCCGGGCCCACGCGGCCCCCTGCTCCCTTCCGCCTGCTGCCGGTGTGTGGGGGGAGCCCGTCCCCTGCTCCTCTGCCCCGGCCGTGAGGCGCAGGCCGAGCCGGGGGTCCCTCCTTGGCGGCAGAGGGTGGGGGAGACGTGCGGGAGCCATGCCCGTATCCCCGCCCGCCCGGGCCTGGGCGCCGAGCCCCGTCCCTTGGCGGCAGAGCCGCTTCCCTCGCGTGCCGCGGGGCTAAGGAGAGGCGAGGGGGAGGAAGGATGCGTCAGCGGCCTCCCTGTCACCTGCAGGGATATCCTGCAGGTCCCCCCGCCCCCTAACATATCTCTTCAGCGGGGCGGCCCCACAGAGCTTGGCTTTTATGTAAGGGTGCTGTTCTTTTAAACGCAAACCTGAGAATCGCAAATAGAAAAAAAATCAATAGTTCCTGAGTCTGAGCTGGCCTATTGTGTAGGAAAAACTGGGTTATGCTGGCTGTTTTTCTTCACTTCCTGTTTCTGAGCCTTCACTTCTTGTGTTTTAGGACTTCTTGTAGGCAGGCCTCTTGCCAATTGCGGTTTTCAGTGTGCGCTTAAAGCTTTTTTCAGTCTGTAGGGGATCCATGGGCACGTTTCGTTATTTGTAAGAAGCTTTAGGGAAGCCCTACCATTATTACCTTGTTAAAAGACTCCTGCAACTCCTGCTCTCCCTCTGTAGGAGTGAACTGTCCACTTTGTTCTTAGGGATAGTCCTCAAATTAGGTAGGATTTGTACAGCATTTCAGAGCTGCATTCAAATTTTTATGCAGTCTGCCAAAATATCAGAAAGCCTCTGAGTTCACTGTTTTGCATCAATGGATCCTTAGTGATAATTTAGAGGCGAGGTGGTTTGGAGTGATAGATGATGGGACATCTTATAAAACCCTCTGTGTGAGCTCCCTGTGTTATTGCAAGATTTTTTAAATTAGAAAATATTCTAATAAAATATTGTCTACCAACATAATTTCTTAATTTTACTTTAAAATACACTTTTTTATTTCCTAGGGAAAGCACCTGAAGTCCATTTTCCTCATAAATAAAATCAGTTGTCAACTGTCTTAATCTTTAGAAATTGAGATTAACGGGGTATTGTACTAAACCATGGAGAAACAGACTTTCTTGCATAAATCGGGTGTTCTGGGACTCTTCTACTTTCATTGATACTGCCTAGGGTACTTGTTATTTCCTAGGGTACTTGTTATTTCCTTCTGCAAAACAGTTCATCAGTTTTCACAGGTCTTAAGAAAGTGTCAAGTTGTTTCCCTCTTCCTTCCCTCTCCCTCCTTAAGGATTTTTTTTTATTTTATTATTATTTCTCTTTTTTGCAGGCAAACATAAAGGTCTTGTATGACTGATAAGGAGTACTGGCGACCTGTAGATTTTAGTTCTTGCAGGGAAAGATATGAAAAGGAGCACTGGTCAGCAGCCTCCCTTCTATGTGTTGAAAATACATCTCACTGTGATGAACAATCATAAAAATGTCAATTTCTAGAAAACAAAACAACAGAATCAGGAAGAAACTCACCATTCTGACTTGCCGCACAGCAGAAATAGTTCCTTCAAGACAAATATGGTTTATATTAATTTCAGACTTTTATTGGGAATGGGAGGCAGTACACGTTGAGAAGTGGCTATTCATGTTTATTCCAAGAGTTCAAGTGTAGCTAGAGTAGCGACCATTGCAGGCAACATTTGTAAAGATAACACCACTGATGGTGCTACTGATGCAAAATTGTCTGCATATCTCAAGTAGACTGTATTCAGTTTCTTCCGAGCTGTTTTATTAGGGAGAATGAGGAGAAGTAACCTTTGTAGTGCTAAAGAGGCTTTTGGAGAGAGTTTAGACAAATAAACTTCTGTTATTCAAACTCATCCATAACAAAATCTTTGTTTTGAGAGTACTGTAGTCACATAAAATGCTGCTATTTACAGTCATGCACCTTGAAAATTGTTCTTGTCAGATAACTTTAGCTAAGCAGGGCTGGGTCTGTTTGATACTTGAATGATAGTACAGTACTTGACACCTATGGCAATCCGTTTCCAAGGACTTTAGCATGGTTTAGAAGCGCTAATAAATTAAGCTTCACAATGCCTGTGAGAGAGAAGATATTTCAATTTACTGATGGCGCGAGGTAATTGAGAGGCAGGAAAGGTGAAGGTGAGTTTTGATGTAAGTGTTAAATTCAGGAATCTCCTGACTCTAGTTCTGTGCTTAACTGAAAGACCATTCTTTTCCTCAGATTCTGAGATCCTGGATGAAAAAGCTACAGAGTTGCAAAGAACTGTAGATGGCTCAGCAGATGACCCTCATAGCGCTTCCTGCATTTGTTTCAATGGGATAATGTGAGAGGAGGAAAGTGATTTCTTCCTGTTTCAAGATCATATGGTCTGAATTTGTATTTTTAAAATAGAGAATACAAGTGGTACTGTCTTATGGAGAAGTGAATGACTATTCAAGCTGCAGAAAGTAAAGTAAAGGGTTACATCATGTCACTTTGTAAGTTTCTTGACAAACCACTCATTTGCTAGATCATAAGTTGAAGCACACATGAAATGATAGAATTTGTACTAAGAAGTTGGGTGTTTTTTCAGTCTTAGACTTTTTTTTTCTCTTAAAACTGCAGGTACTTCTGACTTCAAACAGTGAAGTGATTTATCTAAATAAATGTGATCTGTGCCTGTTGCTCAAGTAATTCCGTAGATAACAGCTTTTTTGCAAAAGAGTGAGTGCCTCGTCTCATGCGTGCTGCCCGTTGAAAGCGATCAGTGTTTGGCACCTATGGCCTACTGATAGTTTGACCAACTTGTGAGTAGGCACAGTGCCATCTTAACAGATGGGTATGAATAGAGACAGCCAAGAAACCATGTATGTGTATCTAGTGTATTTGTTAAGGGCAGGGTTCCCAGCTGGGGACGTTCAAACTTATGTCCATTTTGAATTTTTGCTTTTATGGATAAAGAGATATCTCTTTAGATATCCTTTAGTTATCCTTTGTATATCCTTTATATATATACACACACACATCTTCAGGCATTTAATTACTGACTACATTAACAAAAAAAAAAGGTGTGGGGAAAGACACCAGATCCTTTTTTTAATACTTTAGTGTTGCTATTTTAAGTAAACTTGATTCCCTTTTAAGTAAGTCTGCCATCAACAGACTAAGAATGGCAAAGATGTGAAATTTATTTGTAGTTTGGTTTTACTGGCTTGCTAATTTTATTCACAAAACAACTACTAATTTTACTTTTTTCCTGCTTTACAGGCATGTTTTTGATGTAGGACAAAGCTCAGTTGGCTCATTATATCACATTTTCAGGACTTTTTATAGTATTATGCAACCAAAATAGACACAGAAGCTGCACAGTGTTGAAGCACCAGGGCTCAGTTCACAGACCTCTGTTCAAGAATATAAGAGAGGATATGGTGAATTACTTAAAACCAAAACTGATTTCAGTCCCTATCACTCTCATGCCAACCGGCTTGCAAGCAGGTCCATAAGCTCATTTGGACTCATTTTTGTAACTTTTAGAAGCTGATGGTGATTGTGATCTTGTCTGCTTCCGTCCTGTCCCCATATCTGAATCACTGATGATCTTTGCATTGTCTTGAGTGCAGTTATCCTTAGCCTTAGGGCTCCAGGCTTTTTGCTTATCTTCCTGCCACCACCATCTCTAGTGGTTTAGATGACTGCTGTTTTAGTCTGTCCTTACCCAGAAGGTCTGGGTGTCCTGAGAAGCTGCTTATAGGTGTACTGTGATCCCGATGGCCTGCTATTCCACACTCTGTTCCTTCTGGTGCTTCCATGTCATTGTGATCACATTTGCACCGTCTGAGCTGGCTAGCTGAAATTCCATTTGGTATTTGGAAGTGTTTCTTTCCTGTCAAAATTTTGGAGGAGTCTCTCTGAGACTGTGTAGTATATTTCACCTTGAAGACAAAAAGAAGACGTGAGTTCTTTGAAGACAGAGTGAAAGCTATGGGTGAAGTTAGCCCTTTTAAGAATGTCAGAATTGTGTCTTAGTTAAAAGACACAGTTGTGTCTTGTGTGGCTTGTTTTGTGAAAATGAGGAAGTTGTACCTTGTAGTTTTTGATAATTACTATTTTGTTCCTGTAATGTGCGTGTTTCGTAATATTCTTTGTTACAATTATTCATTTAGCCACTATCAGTAATCAGGGGTGGTTCTGTGGCATTAAGATGTGGTGGTTCTGTGTGGTGCTGTAAATTCTTGAAGGTGCCCCTCAGAAAAGGGATCTATGGACAGAGGAGTGTTTTTGGAACTGCTGTCATTATTGCATGATTTTCTACTTATTTGGGAAATTAGTTCCTGGAACATTAAAAACAAAAGAAGAAAACTGATATGAACTAACTGTGTTTGACTTAGTTATTCTATCCAATAACTGGACCTGATGAGGGAGGCGGGGCAGAAGATACTTGTTGAAGTATCCAGAAGCTTCCTGAATTGCGTATTATTTTTATTAATATTCCCCATTCTTTCCCAGGAAGAACGAGCAATATCACTCCCCAAACACATCACAGTCAGACCTAATATCCTTTAGAATGTAACTTTCATCTTCATAAGGTAGACAAAGAGATCAGCTCTTTGAAATATCCTGAACTTCTTCATATGCAGAGATTTTTACCGTGTCATGACCAAGTCTTTAGTAAGTTCTCTTATTAACTGAAAATCTGGCTCAATTCTAGTGTTGGGAAAAAGAAAAAGAAACTTACATAATCAAAGTGAGATTCGTTCTGGAGAAAGACATGCATGTTCAATTCTGGGCAGCCATTATATTATTTCCAAAAACGTTCTTAATATTGGACTTGAGTTTGGCATGAGTAATACTTTCATGTTATGATCCTAAAATGGATGGTTATGTGCTAATATATTAATTATCTACTAAATGTTGTCCTGAGAATAATAAGCAGACTTTCAGTTTTGTTGGTTGTATCTCTGTAAGGGGAAAAATTAATTAACAGTATTAACAGTCTGAATAATTTAATATTTTTTGTGGCATTTTGACAACTAAGAGGAATCACTGAGAAAAGTTGACATTTACTTTCTCATTTCTTGGTGTAACCATTAATACCTTTCCTTGCTTTTATTTAAGTCTTGGACTATAAATTGGACTTGGAATTTCAAAACTAAGAAAATTTTACTCCTAGAAGACTGATGAGCTTTCATTAGTTTACTCTTTGTTGAGTGTAGAACTGTAATTGGTATGATTGATTGACAGCAATAGATTTTGAGATTTTTGCAATGTGTATTATAAGAATTATAATAGATGTCTTTTGTGAAGGTTTTTTCTTCAGATTTTTTATGCCTGAAAATTACTTATTTTTAACTTAGAATTTGTGCCAATGAAATTATGATTTTTTAAAGTATTTTTGTAGTAACAAGTTAAAAATTAAATCATATGTGTTATATAGAAATTTGTCAAAAGCAAGCATAGAAAAATGGCATATGAAATAGCATGCTTAATATGTAACCTATTTTTTTTTAAATTATAATTATTCCTGTAGTCCCAAGTAAAAATGCCGTATGTGAAGAAGACTTCTGGAAAAAGAGGTCCTGCAAAGAGGAAACTTGCTGAAGAGTTTCCTGTAGGAGAGATTCTAGCAGATACAAGCAAAAAAGAATGGAAATTAGGCGTCCCTATAGGGCAAGGAGGCTTTGGACGCCTCTATCTTGGTAAGTTTGGTTATTGGTAATATTTTAAAGTGGAGAGTGAAATGTTTGTCCCTGTTCAAAGTGATGAAAAACTGAGCCAAAGTTTTACTCAGAATATCTTCAGTTGCTCTGTTTGAATAGAACTATAATTTCATTTGAGCAGAGTGAACTAATGCTCATTGAAGACAATGGTTGCATGAGGTTGCAGTTATCAATATTATATTTCAGAATGGTAATTCATTTTTCTTAATAATTTCAGTTAAGTCTTCATGCTTTGCAAACCATACTCTTTCTTTGTAATATTTTCAAATGTTTGTAGACAGATTTTGTAATTCTCTATTCTTGCATAATTGCTTTAATTTCTCAATCATTCATTTCTGAAGTTAATTGTGAAAGATGCCTGATACTGAGAGCAATGGGATTGGTATGTCCCTGTATTGCCTTGGTGGTGTTTCAGTTCTGATTTTCATTGACCTCTGGTTAACAGTGAAAGGATAATTCAGTATTTATTTAAATTTCTTCTTTGGTATGTCTGAAATAAGAAATATTTGCATGAGACATGAGTATCCTTATCTCACAAATTCTGAATGGAACTGTCTAAACACATTTTATGCAGGCTATTGATCAGCCATCAAAGAACAGCTGTTGACTTCTGTGCTCTTTTTGACTTTTTCATTGCATTCTGAACTTCCTATATGAATCATAAACTTTATTACACAACCAATATTTATAACAGATTGAAATTTGGGATTCACAGAAGCACAGATCTTGTTTTGTGACAGTATGCATTGAATTTAAGGAAAACTTCTTTTAATGCAGTTTTTCATACTTACTATCGGAATTGCTTTTGAACAAATGAATAGAGGCAGGAAAGACTTTGAGAATACCACGAGGTGTCAAAGGGAATTTTTGCTTTAACCCCAGTAATTTTCCAAAGAGCCTTGAAGGGATGAAACTTAAGGTAACCATGTAAATAAAGGTGTTTTTACAAAATATGTATGATCTTTCTCCCTGGATAAGACAACATGCATTTCACACAACTGTGTTTTTTTTTTTTTTTTTTTTTTTAAATCAATTCCAAATACGCTTCCTATGCTTAAAGCATAGGTAGGTTAAGAATCATTTTGAGCAATGGCGGGACCAGTGGGCTGCTTCTTGCCAAAGAATCCTTCTGCTGTTTGCTCAGTCTTGTTCACTGGGTTTCTATATAGATATGAAAAAAGTGTTATTGTCTAGAAAAAAAAAATTGAATAATAAAAAGTAGCTACTGCATTTTCTGTTCTTGAACGGAAAGAGGAATGTGAGACCACATCGAGTAGTCTTGCAATATAGAATATTTGTCTTACCTTGGTATAACATGCTGATATTCATGTTCGTTTCAGTTGCTGCCTAGCAAGGAAATGTATGTTTTGTAATAGTTTCCTTTCATACTACTAATAAACACTTACTTTTTTAACAGCTGATGTTAATTCTTCAAAGTCGGTTGGAAGTGATGCACCTTATGTTGTAAAAGTGGTAAGAGAACATTTGAATCTTTATTTCAGAATTTGAAAATTCTTGTTCTAGAATAGCATGTGTAATTTAAATTACTCTCACTAAAAATAATAGAGTTATATAATGCATATTTTGTCAAAGTGTACTCTGAAAATTGATGTGCTGCACAGAAACCGCTGAGAATTGAGACCCTGGTGCATGAAGGTGGATGCTGGCTTGTTGGTGGTTTTGAATTCTGTTTCATTTGTTCTTTGCTGTAAACAACCCAAACAAAATCAGCGAAGTCTAGATACCTTTTGAGGAATTTCTCTATGTGAACTGGATGTTGGCTGACAGATGGCGTGGGAAAACTTTGATTCCCAAGGTCCCAACAGATATAAAGTCATTTAAATGTTTTACCATAAAACACACACATGTCTAATTTCTACTGAGTAAAAATGGTATTGACATGTATGTTATTAATCTAATGATTAGATAGAAGAAAAAGCCTTTTTAAATTTTATTTTCTACTGCAATATAACAGTGAGATGTTTTTATTAGTTAAATAATTTGTTTTAAATCTTAAAAGTTAACTTGAACTGGGTAAAAAAATATTTTTACGGTAAATTTATAAAATTATTTTTCTAAAATTTTGCTTGATTTGCTTGATTTTTTTTTTTAAGCGGGGGAAATGGCTATGATCCAGACTATTAATTATATTGGTACTTTTTCTATTTTTATGGCAAAAGCAGATAGTATAAAACTTTCCAAGAACTTCAAAATATAGGATATTAGTTTTTCTGCACAGTTTAGATGTATTAAGGTTTCATCTTTTGCTTATTAAACTGTATAGCAATAGTGTATAGCATTGCCCTGACAGTTTGCTGCTTATGTGTATATGTCAATATTCTTTTTTTTCCCCAAACTAAAAGATCATATTAATTTGGAGTGAAAATCATTTTAGTTAGTATGTGTGTTTGTATGTGTTTAGTTATTATTTAGTTCCTTGCTGCAAGGAAATTCTAGAATATTGTTGAAAAAAAAAAGAGAAACTTTGTGATGACCCTCTTCTGGAAATGTCACTTGCTGCAAAAAACTCCACTGTTTGTGATGCAAGTGTCAAACTATCATATTTTTCAGCATCATCACAGTGCTGCTTTAGGGGTGTGTGGCAGCAGTTCTACAAAGATCAGGAGCCGCAGCCTGTAGTTTTTTCCTGGTGGCAATGTCCAATCTGCCCTGTCTGAGCTGGGTGGGGATGAGGGCTGTTTTCCTGCAGGACTTGTGGTCTCTGTTAGTAGCAAATAACAGATACTCAGGTTATCTCTACTGCTTGCTGCTAAGAGGTGGTGGCTCCTATATGCCTGGCTGCTTCGTAAATTCAGACTGACTAGGAAGCAGAATCTTTGGAAGAGTGTCAGATACGTAGTATTTTATTGCTGTGTGCAGTTGCCATCCACCTCTCCTCCAGCTTCAAATTAGCCCTCTTCCTGTTCACCTGTTTCTCCTTTCTTCCGCTTCAGGCTCTGATTTTAAGATTTGTTGTAACATCTGATTGTTTTTATGTGAGATTCACGTTGTTACAGCAATTTGTAAATACTCCATTGCAAATCTCCCTTATGAATACGCTTTCACTTTGTTTTATATGATTCTGTGTTTATGGCAATAAAGGGTAGCCCAGTTGTTGTGCTGCCATCACAAATGATCCATAATGTTCTATGCCTCTACAGCCCAGTATAGTGTTACTACAAATAAAAGCCTATTTTCTGATGCTCTGGGTGATTCCTAGTTGATCCATCAGCTGAAGCAAAGTGGTTAACAGCTTTGAACAGTTATTAGTGTTTAACAAAATATGTGCTTGAATCATAATGCTCTTCAAATTAAGCTATTAAAGCGGGATGGAAATTGGCTTAGTTTTTGACATATCCTCATGCTATTGATGTCTATGCAGTATGAAATGAATCAGTTTTTATTAGAAAGAAATGCTTTTTTAATGTGGACCTTTCAGATGTCATTGGACAGGAGTGGATATAGAGTTTAATAACACTTTGTTAAACTGAGCTAAAAAAAAGATCAGAATCCTTAAAATACTACTTGAGGAAATTAGCTGAGTTTTGACATGTACTTCATAATCTCTTTCATTAAGATTTGTCTTCTAATTAGACTTTAATTTCAGTTTTGCAAACTGTGAGTGTGTTTACAATGACTCTGTGGAAATAAAGAGTTTGAACTCTTTTTCACTTTAATGTATTATAAGATGAATAGCATGGCAAATATTGGACATTATTACATGAGCTTTTTTAACACAGCATTTTATTTACTGTATGTAGAATTAATTGTATTATGGGGCATCAGCTTTGTAGCCAATCCTGGGTTCCATTTTGTGTTTAAATTAGCTCTCCGGTCCCTCAAGTATGAAGATATCAGATTTTCAACATTTATTCTGACTAGAGATTCTTTATCTGCCTATAGAAATGTTTTTAGATAATGTATTTAAAAAGGTAAATATTTTAAGATTTTTAGCACCTACACTTTTTGCTGAGTTTTAATAACAGAATAATAAATCAAAATCATCTGTGTAACATACTGTAATTAATTTAGATTATCAATTGATTATGCTTTTCAGAAAAAGGTGATTGCATCTGGTAATTTAAATTTTGGATACCTGCAGTGTAAGATTTCACCTTCTCTGTGTATGTAACTATATAGGACTAGTCTGTTGTCCATGGTGCATCAATAAAATAAATGAAAGTTGTTATGCATATACTAAAGTTTCTGCGCATAGCTTAGTTAGTATAGTTGTTTTTTTTTGCAGACTCACAGCTTAATACTGGATTGAACAAATGCTGTCGTCTGTTCCACAAAGAGGAGCTAGAAAACTGTTGTCGTGGTTGCATTGTTTTTCAGAGCAGTGTTGCTGGCAGAAGTAAGGTGAAGACAGTAAGGTAGTGCCGTTCTCCTGCAATGCCAAGGCCTATGACTGGTGCCAAAGCTGATAGCTGGTCCTCTTCTGACCATCTGATTATCTTACTCTACCTCTCAACTGATAAATCAGATGCACATTAAAGACCACATTCATCAATGGGCTTGATCTCTTTGCATTGCTTCAGTAGTGTTAGACAGTAGTAAATCCATATTAACTGAGCAGTGTATTCTGGCATTTAAGAATTATTTTGATCACTGCATCTGTATGTAAAAGTTACAATTAAGATGGTTTAAGATGGAGCTTTTGCTAATACATAATTGCATTATCTCTGGATTTCTTTACCAGCAATGGCATACCTGTGTGGTTTTTTTTTTTTTTTTGTCTTTTAAACCCTGGGATATTCCAAAATAGATATTTCCAATGAAATTGTATGAGTTTGGACATATATGAATAACTCTAACGTAAAATAAATTGCTGAAACTTATCTCAGAATCAGTTACTTTAGAAATAAAAAACAGAGCTGAAATTACAACTTCAGGGTTTTTATTTTTTTCTACACTGACTTGTGGAAATCCTCAGTTAAGGCACAAACTCACTTGCAATTCCTGTAGTATTTCAGAGCTTTGATGTTTTCAAACATTTTACTTGTGGTATGCAGTTATCATAGGTTTGTCCCTAGAAAATGGAGTAAAAATACATTATGTTAGCTTAAACAGCTTAAAGGTAGATGCTTAACTCAAAGTAGATATAGTTTTGATAATTGTTGAGAGAAGTTGTGAAATCCTCTGCAATGCTTGTCGTGATCAATTAGTGTGTTAGGGGATAAATGCCTCATGTTCATCAGGAATTTAACTTTCAGTAATACTTTTCTAACAAATGAATTCAGGTGTTATTTTAGGATTACTAGAATATACAAGATTGGTGCAATTCAGCTTGAATTTTGGAAATGATTATATTGCTATCGCTTTTGATATTTCTGTGTATTTCTGTTAATTTGCTTTTTTTTTGTTATGAGAAAGAATTTCTAGTACTCCAATGCTAAGCAATTTATTATAAAATAACTGCTTAGTCATCTTTATTTCTGTGTGGGAGCATACTCTATTGAAGTTCTCAGCACAGAGTAGAGCATAGGGAGGAGAATACGAATTTACAGAGTGAACATTACATTTTGTGAGCTTATAGTAATTATTAGTTACTAACACAGCAGTTCTTGACTAATTTTAAATTGTCTTGAAGGAACCCAGCCAGAACGGACCTCTTTTTACTGAGTTAAAGTTCTACATGAGAGCTGCTAAGCCAGACGAAAGTAAGCTTTCTATTAAAATACTTTGAATGAATTACAGGATTTAGGAAAATAAAACCTACAGGAGTAAGGTGACTCTTTAAAAAGAATCATTTAAGATCTTTTTTGAAAATATTTTTAAATGATAAAAACGACATATAGTAAAATCAAGGTTTTTGCTAAGATGTTCTCAGTCATGTCTTGATGAGATTATGTACACATTTAGCTGTACGCTCTCTCTGTAAAGGATGTGTCACCTGCTTACCAGTATAGTTTGCATACTGCTTTCTGTAAAATAATTAGCTTACATGTGTGCAGAAACTGTAAGAGATATAAGTGCTACCTTTTAGGTAAGTCTGTACTGATATGAATTCATGAACTTGCTTTTGTTTGTATTTTTAGTTCAGAAGTGGACTAAGTCCCGTAAACTGAAATATTTAGGTGTCCCAAGATACTGGGGTTCTGGCTTACATGAAAAAAGTGGAAACAGGTAAATATATCTGTTGTTGGCATGTATGTGGATTTATTCAATGCACAACTACTATCCCTTTTAACCAAATCTGGCATATAAGATATATTTTCACCTATCCTCATGTTTTATAACAGTGTATATATAAGGAATTGATGTATTCTGTCTGTATTCTCATTGTTATTCATATTTGTGTCTCATATTTTTACTGATTTAGTCTTTATTTTTCTCAAACATCACCATAATAGGGTAAATCTACATATTAGTGGTTTAGAAACTCTTCATTTTTGAATTAAAATAAACTTTTAAACATAGATGTCCTTGACTGATATGACTACCTTTTAAAGTTTATCCTTTTTAATTATTCTGGCATGATGTGCAGTTAAAAGTATTTTAACTCATGCGTAGAAAAGATTTAATGCACTCTCTACACCTGTTTGATTTTCTCTAGGGGTAACTTTTTGACTTAATCTGCGAGTTACAATTGCTAGTTTCATGGTAGGATTGCCTTAAATTTAAGGGTCTTTTTAGTGTTGTTTGATATTGCAAAGTGTTTTTATTGCTTCACTTTGAATGGTATGTATGTTTATGTATTAGTGCTGATTCCCAGTGCATTCTCTGGATAGTGATGCTGCAAAGAAATTTTACTAGTTCTCCTACTTTTTGTATGGGCCACTGAATAGGGTAGTTGGTATACATGGTCTAGTGTGCCAGAAATTGCATTGTTTCAATAAATCCTCAAATTTAAAGCTAAATTATTGGAAAAAAAATATTAATTCTGAGAGGCAAAAGTCAATGTAATATTAAGATTTTTTTTCCAATTAGGTTTTTTTATTTAGTGTATGAGGCTCTTACTCTAATAGAATTACTGTTAGCTCTTATGATAATAGAACTAATTTGACTATAGCAATGAGTATCAAAACATTTTTAGCAAGTGAGTTTTTTAATAAGTTGAAACAAAAGCAGCAGAGCAGAGAAACCAGCTTTTAAAGGAGACCTTTTAAAGTTATTCAGTCATTTATGAGGCCAAGAATATATTTCTGTAAGCCATTGATACTTGTGTCATCTATAGAGGATTTTTACAGGAGTTTTCCCATATGGATATTTGCTTTGTGTGACATAAGTAGCCAGGCATAAAGAGGAGTTATTTTGATAGATAAATTTTTGACAAGCTTATATAAGGAAAAAAAGAGTTGAAGTACAATGTAAAAAATGTCAACTCTATCCCGTATATTGGTTTCTCTGTACCTGAAGTTTGTTTGTAGGTAGAGACCTTTTCTTTTGTAGTCTGTGCACTGAACATAAAATACTTCGCAAAGTGAAAGTCTGTAATTTTGTAATTTTGTTGTTTCTTTTTGTGTATTTAGTTATCGGTTTATGATAATGGACAGGTTTGGGAGAGACCTTCAGAAGATATATGAAGAGAATGCAAAGCGATTTGCCCACAAAACTGTATTACAATTAGGCCTGAAAATAGTAAGTTTAAAAAAGAATTTTATAATCTGACTTCTGCTAAGCTGCTCTATTAAATTACACTTTTGTGCTGGATACAGGGCCTCTGCTGGCTGGAGCTTGGTATTGCACTTACATGACTATATTTTGTTTTATTAGCTTGATATTCTGGAATATATCCATGAACATGAATATGTGCATGGAGACATCAAGGCCTCAAATCTTCTTCTGAGTTACAAGAACCCTAATCAGGTATTTTTGATGCTTTTTTAATCTAGTTTTTATCATGGAAATGCTTTGAACTTGTGAAATCTAGCAGAAGCTCATTTTAAAAAATGTGTATAGTAACATTATTTCTGCTTGACATTTATATCTAGTTAATATTTTACATTTTTTATGCAATTTGCTGTACAGTTTATCAAATTGACTATTTGCCCTAAATAATCTAAATAAATTCTCATGATTAAAACAAAATTGACTCTCAAATAGATATTTGCAGGTGGAAGCTTAAAATTATATAGTACACCAGTAAATTATGTTTGCCTGTCTGCATTGTTCCTTCATTCCTTTGTTCAATAAATCCATCAGATAAATGTTCTGTTACTTGGAAAAATTGGTCTTTAAAATGTTGATTGTTCCACTTGATTTGCAGAAGTCTTTCATTTTTTTTCTGCATTTTTAACTCTCTACTATTCAAAAAATGCATATTAGAGTTTCTGAATTGGGCATGTCATCTTGTCCAAATATTTTAGCTTATTCAATGAATAAAATAACATCAATCTTCCTAAAGTAACTGTGATATTAGTGAGTAGTAATAGTAACTATGGTCATTTTACAATATTGTTTAGTGTGTAGTCTAGTGTTCAAACAGGACAGCTGAATTAAGGAGGGTAGGACAGTAAGTATGTGTATAATTTTGTATGAATTTTGAGTCTTTTTTTATTGTGTGTAATCTTACTGATAATAACCAAATATTTTGCTGTACTTTGCCCTGCATTAGCAAGAACTGGCTTCCAGAACAGACTGTTCTGTAGAAAATGACAAAAGCTTTCAGACCTGCTGCTTTCAAGTTGTGTGTAGTAATCTCAGTATAGCTTTGAGAAAAGATCATTTAAGTTGAAAAAAGACCATGTATAATTCTGTATAAGACCATGTATAAGAAATTAGGAGAACAGTTGAGAATTCTGTATTTTTTTTTCCGTATTTTTGTTCTATATGTGTGTGTGTCGTTTTTTAATCTTTTTATTCTGTGTGGAAATTATTAGGTATACCTGGTAGATTATGGGCTTGCTTACCGCTACTGTCCAGAAGGAGTTCACAAAGCTTATAAAGAAGATCCTAAGAGGTGTCACGATGGGACTATTGAATATACCAGTATTGATGCACACAAGGGTGTGGGTAAGAAGGCAAAAGCTTTGTTCTTCGTGATAGGTGTTTGCATATCTTTTTAAAAATAAGTATAGGAGATTTATCTGCTGTGCTACGTTGTTAAACAAATTTCTGAATCTGCGATAATATATATTTTTCTCTCTGTAAACTATGTTGGCAATTATTTTTTTCCTTACTAGATTTTGCTTTGGTTTTATTTACTGTGTTTTTTTCGTCCAAACTACCTGTATAGTTTCCTTATTTTATGAAATTGTGTAACGTGTCTGGCCTTTTAATGTATAACTAGAAATGGAATATTGCTTGACAAAACAATGGACTGCGTTTTTAGGGGATAAATAGGTCCTGTTAACAAAACCATTACTTTGTAATTACACATGTAGTCGCTAAACGTCAAAATAGTAGAGTGTTGAACACGGAAGTGACTGTATCTGAATGAACATTGAGGATTTGTCGTGAACATCAATTTTATTTTCTTCAATCTTTAATTTTGTTTAATTATCAGGAAAAATGTAAAAGTACGTCGTGCAAAAATGTCAGTGCTGAAAATTAGTATTTTCTTCAATATGAATTGTTGCATCTATCCTATACTTAAAACTGACTGAACAAAGATGACTTGATTAGGCCACTTGTCCTTTGAAAGAGTAACCTGTGGTCAATATCCGCATGGGGTGTTTTTGGAAAGCCCTGGGGATGTGATGTTTTACTGTACTGTGCTTGGCTTTTCAGGCCATATGAAATATTTCTGTGTATTTCAGAACAGTTATTTTTGAAAGCAGGGCGTTTGCCCAACTTTTTTTTTTTTTTTTTTTTAATAGAAGAAGGAATGTAAAAAATGTTTTGAACAGAAAGTCAATCATTTCTCTACAGGCTCTGTTTTTTTCCCCAATCCAACTACTTAAAAAGCTTCACAATTTGGGATAACTGCAGCATGTCATACTCTTGAATGCGAGAGATTGATAAAGGACTTGAAAATGAAGTTATTCTTCTAGATGTAGGAGCAATATTTTTCACTTCTTTACTTTCACACTTAAAAAAAAAAAGAAAAAAGATTCAAAATAATTTTACATTATCAGTATAGGCTTTCTGTTTTCTTACCACACTTACAAGTTTTAGCAATTGTTAAAATGTGTTTCTAAAATTCTTGATTTTTGTGTGTGTGTGTGTGTGTTTGCATTCTTAGCTCCCTCAAGACGTGGTGATCTGGAGATCTTAGGTTACTGTCTGATTCATTGGCTTAGTGGCCATCTACCGTGGGAGGATAATTTGAAAGATCCAAACTTTGTGAGAGACTCAAAAATAAGGTGAGACACTCCTTTCTTTCTTTCTCTTTTGAAAATAAATATAGGAATAAAAGAAATGAATGAAAATGTGTTGTATAAGTGTTTTGTGCTTTTAGTATATTCTCTTTTGGCAGTTAGGGTGTCATAGTGTGTACCCTATAATTAAACTTTTTTTAGTTGTACTGTTCCGAGTTCTCCTCTAGCTGTGATCTTTTTGGATCTGTGATCTGTATTTTGGATCTTTTATGCTGCAGAGCTGTGGCAATTCCACAGAGCACTCTTATTAGTATGGTGATAAACTGCTTTACAGAAGGTGAAACAGTAGCACAGCTTCTAGGTAATCTTTGTAGGATTGTCTCCTGAAATCTCTGGCAGAGGGCAGAGTTGGATTTTCAAATTCTTTGACCATTGCCCCGGCTAGAGGGCTACTAATGTGTTATTTAAGACATTTTTGTTTGTTTGTTCCTGTTTTGTTTTTGTTTCCTTCTGACTCTCAAACCTCTTTTTGGAGATACTCAATATTGAGAAAACTGTCTCAGCCTGTCAGTTTCTGTCTAATTCACGAGTATTTGTTGTCTAGTTTCCTTCTCTATGCTTATAATTCTTCTGCCTCCGTCAATAAGAGAAGCTTGGCTTTTCCTTTGCAGTTATTGATTTGGCTGGGAGGCTACTCTGAGTAACATCAGTTTGTGAAAGTCCTCTGGCAGAAAGAGTTGAGGACACTGGTATGTGAGAGCTTAAAATGGAACAGTTCTTTTCCTTCAGTCTTCCACTTGCTTTCTTTTGAAAAACCAAAAACAGATGAACAAAAGCTTACTGTATTTCAGGTAGCCTCTCTGGCATTTATCAGGTTCTCGAAGGCACTGTACTAATAAAAATACACCCATTCTAAGTCATACAGAAGGCTCCTCTACCAGTGTTTTCTGCTTCTGGCAGTGGTTCAAAGTACATGTTTAGGAAATGTGTCAGAACAGGGCAAATATTCCAAATCTGAAAAAAATCATAGCTTTTGTTTTTCAGGTGTTTTTGTAAAAAGAAATAATTTTGTTTTTCAGATGTAGAGATAATATTTCAGATATGATGGACAAATGTTTTCCAGGGAAAAATAAACCAGGTAAGAGGAGCTATTTTAAAAAGGTAAACATTTTAAATAATTTGTTTATATATATATATTTATATATAAAAGAAAAAAGCTCTCATCAGCTTCTTTGGGGGCCATCATCAGATTTTAGAAAGCTTTAGAGATTGGGTAGAAGCTCTAATGTGCCAACTTTCATGTGATAAATTGAATGTGTGCAGAGGAGGGCTACTCTGAACTCAAATAAAATAAATTCAGTTGCTTCAAAAGGTGAGGATTCATCAGGTTGCTGGCAACTTTTGAGAGGTATGTGTCAAGAGTAGAATTTCATCTGTTGCTTCTTTAAATTCCCATTGCTTACTGGAGTTTGCATCTTTTTTCATTTACTTTTCTCAGGAAAAACAGTGGCACTGATAAAGTTTTTGAATAATAATAGCTTAGAGTCTTTTCCTTTTCCCTGTAGCCTTTGACTAGAAAACAGAATAATGAATTTGCACACATGAAATATGTAAGTCATAAAGTAATGGAAACCTGAATTCTGGAGGAGTGTTTCTATCTGGCATTAGTAATTTGTTGAATTGGCTTTATTTCTGGTAATATAAACTTAAATATTTTGCTGTTTCCAGCTGTTGTTTCCTGGTAGTCAGTAAAGGATTTTCTCTGTCAAGTGCTGCTTACGTGATTTTTGAATGTCTAAATTTGTGTTCTGTGTTTTACATTTTTTTTTATTTCTTTTTAACTGCTAAAGTGCTTGGATGACAATGAGTTTTCTTTTCAACATTTTAAAATATAGGCATAAGAAATATTATGTAAAGAAGCATTCATTGGTGAAGATTGGCTTATTACATTTTTTACGATCGACTGTTTTCTTCGTTACAATAAATGTATAAGAAACAGCGATGCTGTTATCACGGGGTAATGAACCTTGGTATATTTTTTTCTAAAATGTGTTGTAATGAAGTCGTAATTATGAGTTTATAAATAACCATTTCAAAAAATAGTATAAGTAGTGCATGCATAATTTCTGACTCTTGTGGTAAAAGCTAACGATTAAAATATTTTCAAACAAATTAATTTGAAGTACCATTTTTTTAGATGAAATAGCCAAATATATGGAAAAGGTGAAACTACTGAGCTATGAAGAGAAGCCTGTATATCAGCATTTTCGAGAAATACTTCTGCAAGGCCTCAAGGCCATTGGACAAAAAGATGATGGAGTTCTAGACTTTGGCCTGTTAGAGAATGGAGACTTGCAAACCAAGCCCTTGCAAAAAGTTTGTATTTTAACATTTTAATTTTTTAAATGCTAATGTTTTAAATGTTAAGTAAAGATTTAGAGTGGTATTGGAAGTAGATGTCATAGCTAGATCAATAAGCAAATAGCCAAATGTTTGTTTGCTTGTCCTACTCATTTACGCTATAACTGTAATTTTTAACTTGACAAATTGTTATGAAAGCTTAAATTTCTAGGTATATCTTCATAATAAATACCTGGTATACTTTCATAATAAATACATTGGTAACAGAATACATGTTTAGTTATAATGACATTTGAACAGATGAACATTCAGTGAATTTACTTAACTGAATGTTACTTAACTTACTCAAAAGTCTAAAATTCTCCAGATAAGCCAAAATTCATGTATGACAAAATAAATTTTTTTTTTTTTGATTCTCTTTCCATTATTAATTTAATCTTACATACATATGTTTATGCAAGGTATTTGATACCAGAATTCCATATTGAATTCTCAGTTATCTGAGAACAGTTATTTATGAACCTTAATCATAAGGGTAGACTGCATGTATTTTAGTGTATTTCTTTAAATTGAATTTCACATTGGAATATTGCATGAGAGCTTTTTTTGTTAGGCATATAATATGTTAAAGTAGTTAATAACAGCAGTAAAAAAGGAGAAATATTTTTGTGCACTTTGAACAAATGCATTTGTTAATTTTAAGTGGACAACTTCTTAGTTCCTTTATCATAAACTAGGGAGCTGAGAATTATAATACAGAGTAAGAGTCCAAGGATTCTCCCTAGTGACATGATCAGCTATATGTAAAAGTTGGACAAAGAAAGACAAAACAGAAGCAAAAATTGTAAGACTTTAAAATCTTCTAAGTATATACCTTTTTTTTCTCAGTTCTTTCTGATTAGGTAATAGTACTCTGACTGCAACTGTATGCACCTGGTCTTTGTACTAATATTTTCTCCTAAATCGAGTACAATTGGTCCAAAGGGAGAGTTCATAGCATAAATTCTTCTCATCCCCTCTTGTGGACCTACATGGCTTGAGACCTGTGTTTTGGAGAAAATCTCTTTTTGATGGTTGGCTGACTTCTTTGCTGAATAACTTGGCCTGCTGCAGAGCCAACATCTGTGACCTTTGTCCTTGTTCAGCAGGGATGCCTGGTGCAGATTTCCAGTGGAATAAAACTTCAAAAAATCTTATTTCTTTACTTGCTTTCAGACAAAATCATCCCCAAAGAGCAGGATAATCCTTTTGCATAGGTCCTTATGTGTTAGCATTAAATAGGACATTTTACAAAAACAAAATGTATGTTTTAACTTTGAGGCACCACATGAATAGTCAGCTTGGTCAGCTCTCACAGATATGCTTAGGCACTTAAATAAAATAATAGATGCTGCCAGTCCTTTTGCGTAATTGTTTTCAGTAATCTGCTTCATACTGCAGTGATGCTTCATGCTAGTTATGGCTACAGTGTCCAGGCAAAATAAGACTGGTTACTTGAAATGGGGTTGACATGGTCTGTTTGCTTTTGACAGAATACTGGGTCAGAAAATTCTTGCTTCAGTGCTGGATTTTCTAAGCCTGATAACAGCTGTGATAGCTGTAGGCTAGGGATTTTATCAATCCTCCTTCCAGGGTTATATCTTGGACTGCTCCTGAAGAATAAGTAGAATAAGGGTACTCACCAAGAACTCATTCTTCCCCACATACATGTTTAGGAACGGATACTCTCAACCCAGATCCTGTAGTGTCTAGAGAGTGTCGTGCATTCGTGAGAGGCTGGGAGAACTGGAAGATGAGGTTTGTGTAGATGGGAGTCATCCAACTAGCTGGGTATTTGGATTCACAGAGGAGGAAAGCATTATGCCAATTAAAAGCTGTGACAGTAAGCTTGACTTGATGATGGAGTATTTTAAGAATAAGTTGCAAACTTTGTTAAATTGCTTTCCACAGGTAGAATGTGCTGTTGATCAGTAGCATCTTGCCTCTGAAAATCAGTATCTTCCAGCACATGTTGAATTCTGTTGACATGCTTAATGTCAAATTTGGAAAGGAAAAATGCAACCTGGCATTCACCTTTGAGAAGAAGCTGAACTCTGGGAGAGAGAATTTATGGCGTTTCTTCTGTATTGATGTTTTAATCCTGACAGTTCTTAAGATACACACCCTTATATTCGTTTGGTGCGATCTACCATAATACTTTCTTCAGTGTTATTCAGTGTTCTGAAGTTAGACTGTTTCATAACTGGAAGAGAATACTTTTTAACTTATGTTTAAATAATTTATTTGAATGTAGGATTCTCTGGTGCACTCTGCTTATATAGCTATTTGAGCCATGATGTGCACTGTATGTTGCATATAAGCATGGCAGTTGTGGAATCTCAGTGACTCTCTACTGTTTGTATCTGGCTCATACTCACAGATGCTTGCTATATTAAAAATTAACATTTTATTCTCTATATCATAACTCAAGTTTTCCCAGATGTATCAGTAAATGAAACACAGTTGAAAATTCTGCTGGAGTTTTTCAGTTTTATATAACGTTTGCATGTTGGCATGTCTGTGGTATTTTGTAGCAGTTGTAACGAAACAAGAAGCTACCAGTACCATGTGTTGAAGGCAGTATCTGGAGCTCTTGACTAAATTATTTAGAGCAAGGATCACTCTTACTGTTCTCTTCTTAAAGTGTATGCTAACATCAGTTGCTGGGAATTACTGGGAG
This sequence comes from Crypturellus undulatus, assembly GCA_013389825.1. NCBI lineage: Eukaryota > Metazoa > Chordata > Aves > Tinamiformes > Tinamidae > Crypturellus > Crypturellus undulatus. Next base: position 1,377,184 of record VWPW01016040.1, on the reverse strand, counting down.
TGAACTAAATGGAAGAAATGGGAATTTTTGTGTTTTGCAGCCCCTTGGATGTTCGGCTTCAGCTGCACAGGTTCTTTGTCAGATGAATGCAGCCTGATTTCTATTGCTATGTAATTCACCTGCATCAAGATTAAGAAACCGCTTTTTATTAAATAAGCTTGGAAACAAGATAAATGTATTTTGCTTTTGTGTAGCACATATTGGATATCTGTTTTTATGATAAGCGTTCAAAATCTTTTCTAGGACAATTGGGAGGAATGCATTATCTCTCATAAAAGCAGTACGGTGCTGAAATAGTCCTCCTTAATTTTGGTCAGAATGAACAAAAGTGTCTGTGTTTATTCCTGCCTAATGCATCACAAATCTGCTGACATGCTAACCTTGGAGTCTTGGCTGGCGGTAATCAGGCCTGTGCAGCGGCAGGAAAGCTGTACCTAATGCACTCCATCAGTGCAGTTTGCATATGGAAGTTCTCACAGGGGAGCTGCCCTGTGCCAGCTGAGGGTTACCTGCCCACTGCAGTTATTGTATGTAATTATCGAACCAATCTGTTCAGCCCAGCAGGGTTTAGATGGTAATCATGAAGCAACACTTCGGAAAAGAAAGATGTAATGCACTCTCCCCTTCTCTCGTGAGCTATGTGAAGTTGTAACCACTTTTAGAGCTGTGTTAGTAAGGCAGTACAGTCTCCCATAATTAAAAAAAAAAAGGAAAGGAAAGGTAAACTCTTCCAGTGTTCATCAAAGTTAACAGCTGTTTCTCCCTGATTTTGATACAGGGCAACTCATCCATTGCAAAAATGACATGGCTTTAAAAATAATATTTGCATAACGACCTCAAGAATACTTTGCAATAGTAGGATTAATTGTAATACATAGATAATAACAGTTCTATCCACTTAGAAGTTTTAAGATAATGTGCCTTGAATAGAATTCAGCTTTTCCAAGTACTTTGCTCTGGAACAGAACTCACAGTTGCTATTAGAAAAAAAATAATAATGTACTGTCAGTGGGTGTTAGCTACTTTTAAGCTGTGCAAAGAAAGGCTTAAGCATGGGTTCAGGTAAACTTGAACTTAATGAGGTGTAACTGCTTTAAAAAAGAAAAGGCAATTAAAAGCAACTTTGGCTAAAGTGTATTTTCTGTGTTAAGGTTTTTCAGATTCATCCTTTCATAATAGTTACTCAAAGTAAATAAAAACAGGTTTGATCATAAAAACTGGTGGTTTCATATGCTAAAATACAAATTCTTAAACTGATGTATAGACAATGGAACTGGACTTTTAAATTTACTATTGTCTAGCACTAACATTATTACGTGAATCAGTTTTCTCTGTAAGTGGAGATGTTTTATAATATATGAGGAAGTAATGCTTAAAATTGGGGCATACCTTACGCAGATGTTTTCTGCTTTGTGTGGTCTTTCCTGCTCTTGAATTCAATTGCCTCTTTCCTTTATAGAAAAAAAGGAAGACAGCAGCTGCAACCGATGAGAGCACTGAAGCAGAAGTGGAAGATGTAGAAAGTCCACAAAAAAAGAAACGTACTTCTAGTAAGTCAGAAGGCCATCCTCACAGCCAAGTGTCCTGTTTATCTCTGGCAGTTGAAATGCTTTTGTCTTTAATATTTTCTTTTTTAGATTACCTTAATACTGAAATATTAAAACTTTTTATGTATATGTGCTACATAGAGCTGATGGAAATGCTAGCTGTTAAAAGTTAGTAGTAGCACCCTGTCCCTTTGCCATCATTCATTTTTCCCTCCAATCTTACTTCTCTCCTCTCCTGTTTTGTCCAATTCAATGTCAGAAAATGTCGACTCCTGGGGACCTCTCCTTCGCAATGTATTGCAGTCAGAGACTAGCAGCAGCTGCTTACAAGAGTGAGTGTATTTAAAGTCAAGGAAAGGATTGGCTATAAGGATAGATCATGCTAAAGTTAGGTTTTTAAATTTGGCAGAGCTGTTTCCGGAAAAAAAAAAATTACAGGTGAAGTAGGCTTAAGATCTTGCACATTCAAGTTTGGAATGCCTCAGCAGATCTGTACAGGTTAAACTTGTGGTGTCTAATCAAAATGTTCCTCCTTCATATACACGAGGACTGAATTTCAGTTACGAAGATATTTATTCTAGAGACTTTTGGGGTTTTTTTAGACTTAAAGTGAAAGGCCAAATGTTATGCATGGTCAAGTAGTCTAAAAATAATAAAACAGTAGAATTCAAGCATTTGATTCTACCTCAAAACAGATCTACTCCTTTAAAAATACGATGTGAAGTAGTAATATGGCAGCGTGGGCAAATGTATTTTTTTAAAAAAGAAAGTAGTATTACTGATGAATTAAGGATTAACCCTGTGGATTGATTGTTTACCCAGTGTGATACAAAGTACAAGTAATCAAGACGAGGTTACGCTGTTCCATTCATTTCAGGTGTAAACATACAATTCTGATCATTTTAATCAGTGACTTATGTCTCTCTTATTCAGATGCCTTTTGAAATGTTGCCTTAAATTTATTAGAAGTTTTTTAGTCTGTCAATGGCTGAAAAAATGGCTATTAGATTCTTTTTTCTTTGAAGGGAATAAAATTGTTTGATTTTTATTTTTAAAAGTGTAGCTGACAGCTTACTGATTGCCATTCGATGCACCTGAGTATTATATACATTATATATATATATATACATAATTTTATAAATTTATAAATTTTATAAACTTATATAAAAATTTTCCCCTCCCCTTTGGGATTGTGTACTGAGACTCTCATAGACTGAAATGTGAGAAAGCTTGAGGAATTGCCGTCCAAGCAGTAGCATCAGCTCTTTGCAAATGCAAATTTGCGAATTAGCCTTTCTAGACTAATTAAATGTGTTTGGGAGGCTGTATATTTTCTACATCCAGCGGTTATTACTTTTGGAGCACACCAAGGTGATCAGTGACTGCAGAGACTCTGACTCTGTTAATAAGGAAATCTGTTGATGCTTAAGATTGTCAAAAGAGGAGGAAAGAATGCAATCAGGTGTGTTGCATGTTATGCCACTGTTTGCCTCCTTCTCTCTATTCCTGTTGTTTCTCTGCATTTTAAAACAAGTGACTCCTCCAGATGAGTACAGTAAAGTCTGTCTCTTTCAGCCCTGTGAGTCACCAGTGTTTCTGGCCCCCAAACAAGACTCTTCTTTTTAGAAAGAGAATCTCAGGAAGCCCACAGGAAATACCATCTTATATATAAAAAAAAAAATACAAATTTAGTTTTACATTTATTTCTGTTTCTTAATGTTATATAAATTAGCTTCTGGATTGTCTTAAAAATCTCCAGTTGAGCTATTTTCCCTCAATTCCTTCAAGATTTTTACTTAACATTAGATCATATTTACGTATAGTTTAGTGTTTATCTGTAGAGAATTAGCGGTCATGTCATCATGCTCTAGGAGAATGCAGATCATAGGGTTCTTTTTAACTTGTGCTTGGCACCACTTACTTTCTCTTCTCGGCCAGTGCCCACATTATAGATAGATTTTCATCTCTTAGTTTTATACTCTAGTATTAGTATTTTTACCAATACCTGTACTGATTAGGATAGTTTTAATTGTCTTTTATTCTTTTGTTCCTTCTTGTGAAGGTCTTGGTACTGACCAGTAACAACAACAAATTTCAGGAGCAAATGGATATTAATCTAAAATATTCTGTCAATTTCTGTGAGTATCGCCAAAAGATATGTCCTGCTCGGCACTGTTCCTAGCCTTCCCTTAGCCCTCAAAAAGTTGAGTTAAATGTTTTAGTACAGGAGTTAAATTAACTACTTTTTAAAGTTAAAAGCATTCACAGGAAGCAGCATGGTTTTAAAACAGAAAAATACTCATAGTTGTCAGAAATTCTGATGAACTGACTTCTGCATTTTGCACTAACTATATTTAAACTTGATATGAAATGTTCTGTCTTTTCATGGCCTGCTCCAAAATTGTTTGATTTTTCAAAAGCTATTTAAATTGGAAAAGCTGTTGTAGGAGGTGATATTAAGTAGAAAGACCTTTAAGTGTTATAGATAGGAAGGTTAAAATAAATTAAATACATATAAAATGAACACATTTTTGTACTTCTTCCTGAGTAATGGTTTTCTTGGACAATTTGAAAGTGATAGAGTAATTCACTGAGAAGTGCCTTGAAAATGTGCTGATAATAATAAACCAAACTCTAATTTCCTATACGTATTTTTTTCTGTTTACTCTTGTGTCTGTTTGGAAGATGGTTTTATAGTTGGACTTCCTTTATATTTTAATCAGAGCATTTTTTTGGTTTGCTGCTAGTGAAAAGCAATAATACCTTTTTTTTTTTTTTTTTTTTTTTTTTTTTGACGAGGTTCTGTAGCAAAATGTAGGGGTTTTTTTTGTTTTTAAATAGCAATTTGTCAGAAAGATTTTCCCTGCAATAAGATTTCATATATTGAATTAACATGTAGAGTTAAATCATTTAAAAATAAAATGGTGATGTCTGTTGTTTTTCTGTGACCTGAAGATATATTGCAATATGTTGAAATTCAAGTGTTGCAGTTCAAACATAGATTGAAATATGGAAGTGAAATTTGTCTCCAGGAAAAAAAAATCATACTGCATTGACTCAGATTTTTGCAGGGACATCTAACCTTTTTCAAGATTGTAAGTAATATATTCAAATTAAACCCTTTGTTCCTCCTGAAATTCACTGCGTGATAGAAAGGAGGACTATTTTTAAACACATGCCGCATGTGGCTTCTTATTTATATGTGTATGTAGAATTGTGTTCTGGAACCTCTTCAGTTAATCTATTTTTATAAAGAGAAGTAAATATATATTTTAATTTTGTCTGGAACAATTTAGTATTATTTTTTTAACAGAAATCTCATAAACCCCATGTTATCTTTAGAAAATATGCAGACACAAAGCCATGAAATAATATGCCCTTGTGTATTGATGTTTTTCCATAGGATAATTCTTATAGAAATGTGTAAGCTTAATTTGCTATAGTATTTATCTATCAGGAAATGGGGTTCAGAAGAACAGAACACGTAAAGCCAAACTCCATCCAACATCTCAAAAACTTTTCTTCCCCTCTCTCTTCCCCATCTTGCAATCTTATTTTGCTTGGAATTCAAGTCTGTATTTTCTTTCCTTTCTTCATATTTGAGTTATGTTTCTGAATTACTGTAGAGAGGAAACAAGAAAAAGCCAATTAACTAAAACTGTCTGATCCAAGTACCAAAAAAGTTCCCCTTTGAGAAACATTACACTACAGGACTTTTTGCAGGGTTCCTGGTAGAAGTTTGTGGGAAAGGTCTTGTCAGGTGTCTGTATACACTTCTTTGTTTCATCTTCACAAAGGAGAAGTAACTGTCCTTGGCACCGTATTTAAACAGCCCAAACTGATTTGATGAGGTTAGTTGTACTTGCTTTGCATTAAGTGCTGTACTGCTTGACTGCAGTTCCCATTTCGTGTCTGCAGCCAGGTGCTGTGTGTGCTCTTTCAGCTTTCAGTTATTATCTTTTTTTTTTTTTTAATTCCTCTCACATGTAGGTAACAACTGTGTGTGTTCCATTCTCTGGCCTTTCCTTTTCAGTTTGACAACTGTAGTACCCTTGTAAAGGGTGGATGAAGAAAAGGTTTTCTTAGGGAGCCATCCAGGAAAATGACTTGATAATTTCATGTGATTTCCAAGGATATCACAAATTCACAATTAGTTATGGATTTGTTAAATGGTAACAGAACATGTTCTTAGATTAATAGTTGTGTTAGGATCTGATATAGCAGTCTATGTAAGGTCAAGGTACTTGACTAGGAAGAGTGTTGTATCGTGACCATTTCATTCCTGCATCATCAGTTCTCAGATGAACTGTGGAAATTCAGTATTCATTGGCATGAAATCACCAGAGCTAAATGTCAGTTCTGTCATAGAATTGTCCTGCTGTGTCACACTGGGTCTTTGTGCAGTAATGATGATTAAGCTCTATCTATGTGGAGGCTAGTTTGAGAACATCTCTACCAGAAGCCACTTGAGAACCCTCCAGCACATAGTCCAACACTCCACATTTGTTGGCCTTCAATTCTTTGAAGAGAAGCATAGAGCAAAGTGTGTGTGCAAGATCTCTCAAACACACACACTCAGAGTTTGATATATTATATTTTGTTTAAATGTAACCTTGCTATAACTAAGCAACATACTCAACTGTACATGCTACTTTTGAGGGCAGAGTGTGTTAGCTATTGTTTAATGAAAATGGTTGCTGTAAGCCCAGTATCAGAGCTGGTACAGAGACTAGAATTGCTGGCACTCTTGAGCTGTTACCCAGAGACTAGCGTGTACTCCTCAGTCTTTGTCAGGTGTAAATTCAGCATATGCAAGTGATGCAGTTGCTAACCTGCAGCATGCCCACTGCTAGGTATTTTTCATTTACTGTGACGTTTGCTTGGAGTCTTAAAAATGGTACGTGGTTCTGTTTTTTTGAATGTTGTAGCCTATGATGTAACCTAGCAGCCACCTTTAACACCTGAATCTTATCCAACTTCAGCTGCTCAGCAGCTATGTTTTCACACGCAGACTCCCTCACTGTCCACATTTCCCTCAAGCAGGCAATTAAGTGGGAACCTTTTTCCCTGCTTTTTTCCTGCTCGTTCTTGCTAAAGGAACTTTTCTAATTCAATAGAAACTGTCCTTTTTTGACTCAAATACTTTCTTATTTTCCTTACTCATAAGATTTACCTGTGATTCTAAAAGGATGCCTGCAGAATGAGAAAGCAAGGTGAAAAGGGACATCAAGAGGCCATCAGCTGCCTTCAGCAACTGAAAGGCAGGATTGTCTCTAGTCCTTATATAGAAACTTTTCTGTCCAAGTATCTGAATAGGCCTTGGGCAAGACCTATTCTAATACTTGACTAACCTGACTGCTAAAAAGTGTGATGAGGTGTGACTCTTGTTTTCTTGCCATTTTCTCTAATTTCCCAAGTTATAGTTTTAGGCTTCATATAACTAGTTGTCCTATCTGTTATGGATGTAAAAATTACTTTCATTCTGTGTAGCAACCTTTTGAATACTTGAGGAGTGCACTTCTTCCTTTTTATTGCAGAGGTGGGGTATGAGAAGAAGAGGTACTTCAGATCAGCCAGTTAAATTATTTGTGTGTATGTGTGTCTCCCCATTGGAGAACTAAAAATTATGATCATCAATCTCTTCTTCTTTCGTGTCTTTCAGAACTTCCCAACTCTAGTTGGGTAGTTCCCAACTCTACCTACTACTTCAACATTACAAAAGAAATAGAGCAGCTTTGAGATCCTGTTTACAGAAGGGTTTATATATCATAATCACCTTGTCTGTAAGAGTTGCTGTAGAGCTTGTGGTTCTCCTTGTGCCTCTGCTGAACTTTGCTACAGTCTCAAAGCAAGCTGTGCAGTGACACCAACTGTTTTATTTTTATGAATATAATTCTTTCTCACCCTAAATTGCTGCTTCAACTTAATTCAAATTAATCTATTTTATAGAAGCTTTCCCCTTGCTTGCAATAGCTCTGTTGGCACCCTCATTTCGTGTTACAATCTACTTAATTGGGATCCACTCAGAGATTCATCATGACTTGTCTAGAAAAACCTTGAAAAGAGCTTATGAATGCAGCACAGGTAAAGGAGAAAATGGAGGCAGGGTGGATTTCTCCCCTTTTTGGTATTCCAGGGTGAGCAGTTAAAAATGCCTGAGCTCTTACTGACCTAGGTTTAAGTGAGGTTGAACTGCTCGCATTGTCCTTGACTACCGGCTTTCCTCAACTATGAGTGTGAACATTTGATAAAGTATTTTTCTCTCTACACAAATATCAGTGATACTATTGGGAATCTTTCTGATATTGGGACATGAATTTGGCCTGTCTGTTTGAACACTCCATTATACAATGTTAGATGAGAATAAAAAACATACTTAGATCAGTCAAAACTGGTGAAGGGTAAAGATTAGGTTTTTTTTCACAGAATCACAGAATGGCTGAGGTTGGAAGGGACCTGTAGAGATCATCTAGTCCAACCCTCCTGCTCAAGCAGGGACACCTAGAGCATGTGGCACAGGGTCACATCCAAGGTCGCATTTTTGGGGATGGTGAAGGGGGTGGAAGGAGAGTGATGTTATATGTGTATTTTTAAGAGAAAACTTTGGTTCTATGTTTTCTCTTGCCGTACAAAAAATTCCTGGGATGAATTTCAGGAGAAGGAGAGGGAAAAACAGTACAAAAATATACAACGACTAATCTGCCACTGAGAACTCAATTTAAAAACTCTTTTGAGCTCAAAAGACATATCTAATGCTAGAATTCACATTGCTAGAAGCTGGGAATACGTTGTGAATTTGAAAGATATAAACTATTCATACTTGATAAGCCAAAATTTAGCTGGTAGAAGAAATGATTCACATAGTTACTCCTTTAATTTTTGATACCTACTTGTGCTGCATAGCTTTTAAGTACCAATACTTTTAAGAGTACCAAAATAGATGGGATTTTACATACCAGTCTTTTGAGGGTTTTTTTCACTGATCAAGGTGCTCTGTTCAGTAAGAGACCAAGAGAACTAGTTTATCAATCAAAGATGCATTGTGTAGCAAAATCTATTTTTAGATTTATGGTGAATGCAACACACACTTTTAGACCAAGAAAAAGAAGATTTTTTCATTCTACATTTTCAAGTCTGCAAAAATTCTTCAAAGATAATTTGAACATTTTGCTTTTATAACAACATTTTAAGAGCTAATTAAGTTACATGAAATTAAACATAAAAGCAAGTTTGCAGTGACTCTACACTTTTCTTGATGTTATTTGGTTTAGGATGGACTCGACTCTAATGTGGTTTATTTTGCACCATTCCCTGACTCCTTGCTTCCTTCTGAACTTACCCATTGAGCCTGAACGATTAGTGACTCACACTGCTTAAAGATTGTTGCCTTATGCAACCAACCTCTTTCTTAAAGACTGCTGTGAAGCTCGATCTTACCTTTATTTCTCTGTCACTAACGCAGATTAAGAGTTGGCAGCAACTGTAGGATTATACATAGTTTTACAAGCAAGAAGTTAAATTAGTCATAATGACTTCAGTCAGGAAGTCAGATTTTTTTTTAAATACTATGACTAGAAGATGCAAAACAATTCATTTTGTAATTACTTTTCTGAAAATAGTATTAATTTTTATTATAGTATTTTTTTCTGAAAGTGACCAGAGATGATTGTGATTCATGCAAATTTACTGTTTCTTTTCTTTTTTTTCATCTCCCTGCTAGTGCTCAAAAAAAGATCAGAATGGAAGAAATTTATTATTTTATTGCATTTGATTTTAGTCTCTTTGATCAACCTGCCTGTATTTCTTTTTTTCCATCGTGTAAATCAAAGCTAAATGAGTAATTTGATTTGACCTATCCATTTAAAATAGTGCAAATTATATTCTTGCTGTATGTTTCTGGTATTTAATTTATAGAAAATTTGGACTTTTTTTGAATTGCAGAAGCAGTGGCTACCAAAGCACGGAAGATGACATCCCCCAAAGCCAAGAAGGGAATAACAACCAGAAAGAAAATCCAGAAGTAGATGAAACAAAATAAGATGCTCCTCTCTTCACCTCTCTTTTTCTCAGTTACTGCAGCACTGGAATTTTTTTTCCCTTTTAGATGATAAATCCTGTAAAAACTAGACTACTGTTTGTACTTGTTTTTTGAAAAATAAATGTTTTGTTAAAATATTTGCATAATTTAAATATACTTTAAAACAAAGGCAAAATTTTGCCAACTTTGGAGTGAGGATGCTTTTTTTTTTTCTACAAAAATTCTTGTCTTAATGGCAAGTACTTTGGCTACTTTAAAATGTAGAAATAAAGCCTTATTATTTAGTTTTGACTTTTTTTAAAATAAGAAGCCTGTACTGTTGTATCTCAGTTTAATTTTGAGAATAGTCTTATTGGAGGCCACTTAGATGAAATGCTTAGACCATTGCACAGTCGGTCTGAAATCATAGGGACATCTCTTAACTGTTACTTGAGTATTTGAATTAAAACAAGAAAACACATCAACAAAATCATGTTTCACATCTGCTCTAGTCTGTTACAAAATGGAAGTGTTTAAACAGTTTACAGCAATGCTTTTTGCATAGTATTTTATTTGTATCCATTTTCCAATGCATTAATATTTTCTTGTGAAAGAGACCAAAATTTATAGTATAGGGTCCAGGAGAAGAGAGAAGATAGAAAATAATCCAAAGTTACCAAGTTCTAGTGCAAACTTGATGCAGTCGTGCTTCTCTTAGCAAATTCATGATTTCATGTTTTTAAAGAGTCGACATACATACATACGCTTCCGATTTTTTTAAACACTTTTTGATGGCTGTAAAGTCTTCTCTGAGTTTTAAGTCAAAATATGCAATGATTAATTTTAGTGTGAAACACCCACTACTTTGCATTTCGATTCTGAAAAAAAAATGCATGGAAGGTGGGCACGGACATCATTCCTATCAGGGAGCTGCTCTGTGAGGTCTGGCAAACCAAAAGAAGTCCATCTGAGCCATGGAAAGTATATATGTGTGGATCTCCTGTGTTCTGCTTGCTAGATTCTGTAATGTCTGAGTACACAACTGATGTAAATGTAAATGCTGAATGAATGCTAGGCTTAGATTTTAAAAAGAAAATAGAGTTTTTTGAAATAAAAACTGGAAAAATATACACCTTCTCTTTTCTGTTTTGATCATTATAAGTTCATCTCTTTCTGCTAGGTGTGCATTAGCAAAGTGTGGTTGAAGAATTTAAGTATAAAATTATCTTCATTTCAGAAGTAAAAATTGGATTTCTGAAGACCCAGTTATGCTTAAGTCTCTTCAGACCAAACCTTAATGGCAGCAAGAATCAATTTGATCAAAATATGTGATGCACACTTTTAAGAAAATGTTCTCAGGAAAGCAAACTAGATTCTATTGCCTTATCACATATTCATTGTTTTGGAACTTAGTTGAACTTTTGTATTTTACTTTATTTATTTTAGTAACTTAGCACTGAGCTTGTTTTCTTTATCTTCCACTTTTTCAAAGAGGGTACTTCCTTTTGACACCACCAAAACCAAATGCCAAGAAACAAATTAATTTCAGCACATTTGAAAAGTATTTTTTATGTTGCAGATATGGTTAAACTCTCTCCTGTCTTCTTCCTACTGCAAAATATCTTGGTTGAAATTTATGCTGACAAGTGTTCTAAGAACTGAATGGCTGTTGTTTACCCTAGGTAAACGTTTTCCAGGTCTTGGGCCTGCTCACAAAAGACAGTTTGCGAAAATACATTAGTTGCTGGCCGGAATCTCTGGCTGCCCGAGAGCTGCCCTCGTGCTCGAGGTGTGGGGCAGCCAGGGTGAACCGCGTAGGAAGCGACGGCGAGACCTGCTGCACTGCCGTTCGCGTGGCTACAGTTGTTTTGCAAAGCGGTGATGGGGAAATATGCCACTTTATAGGAGAGGATTTTGTTGACATCCCCATTTGAAAGCAAAGCCCCTAACACAAAAGAAGCAAGCTGCCTTTAGACTGCATTTACTGCTCTTGATGACTCCAGTTGTGTGTAAATATTAGAAAACAGCAGGGTCCTGCATTCCAAGAATCACTTGAGCAGTGCCATGAAGACAAGTGTCCTTACTGGTATTGTAGTCATACTCCCAAGCTCTCCTGCTGTTTCTAATCTGCGCGCACAGCCGTGAAAAAACTGGACTGACATTTACAGGCACAGCAGGGAGACACTTGAGTAGGGAATGTTAAAGACTCTGCTACCTACGTTTCAAAGTGGCCACCATACATGATAAATCTTCACAGGAGAACTAGTCGGCACTTCAACTGATGGTGTAATGAGGATATTGATAATGAAGCACAGAATGCTGCTTTTAGTGCTTCAGCATTTAGCAGACAGATTGCTGTTTATATTTTTTTCCTCACTAATCCCAAATATCTGGAGAGAGAATCAAATTCCGGATAGGTATAAGATATTTTTCAGATGATGCTGATTTTATAGCTTTTACGAGAATATTTCTGAATAAGTTCGGATGAAATAATAATACCTGATGTCTGTTGCCACAAGCATTGAGAAGGGGGTCAGTTGCTTTTCTGAGTAGTTTGACAGACTTTACTCACTGTTTTGTCCTAGTGAGCTGCCAGATTTGGGATGCCATAATACCAGTAATGCAATTAGGTTTTCTGCACGTTGTCTGGTTGACTTCTCAGTTAAGAGTTTCTTTCCCTTTGGGAATAAGACTAGACAGACTGTCATTTGCTATTACTAATTCTGCTTAGCATTATCACTGGAGCTTTTTTGTAATTAGCTATCTTAGTTGGCTCTTAAATTTTAATAGCCAATTGAAGCTACATTTTAGCCAAGTTCCATATCTAAATTGTGTTCAGTCCATTAACAAAGTTGGTTAAAAGGCTATTAAAACAAAAGCCAATATATGGTGGTTAGCACTTACGTGTTTGCAGCTTTAGCACTCCCAGCCTTCAATGAATATTCTCAAGAAATGGTACTTCCTTCTGGCAAAGGAAGTGCACAAGGAATGACCAAACTTTGTTTTTCTGGAAAAAAAAAAAAAAAAGACTGGTTATACTGAATACTTGAAGAAAAAATGAACTGAAGTGTGTCTTTTCAGAAAGAGGTGGGAGGGATGGGGGAGAGATGCAGGAGGGGGCAATTAATGGTTTGCTCAGATTTGACAGGTTCTAGAAAAGCCAAATAAGTGAAGTGATGTTTTTCTCCATTTCAGCTGATCAAAATTATTAGCAAAACCATCTGAAGCACCTTCTGGTGGAATTGTCATCTTGCTGAGTTTAGTTTGTAAAACATCCTGCCAGACATTAAAAAAACTGTAAGCATGCCAGCACATAGGCTCAGAGCACCGCTTCTCTAATTGATAGACCCTATAATTTTCTTTTTTTCTTAAGACCATTGCTGGATATCTCAGCCTCCTGAGTAATTTAACATAGCACCAGCCTGATTTTTTTTTTTTTTTATTCCTAGCAGCACTAGTTTAAATTAGATTTTCCTCCTCTCTTCTTTCTGAAGGTGTAGACAGGAGATTAACAGCTTTTGGATCACCCTGTGACAAATAATGGCTTTCTTAGGCTCTTCTACTCATAAAAGAAGATATCGTTACTGTTCCAAAGACATCAGATATTAATGCCACTAAAGTTTTAATACAGAGTCTGCTACTTGCAGATGTGTTGTTTCAGAGGTGGTTTGCAATTCCCTGTGTGGATAATGGTAGATAAGAACAAGTAACTTCATCATAGCAGGTGTGAACTAAGTGCCAACCTATTTCTGTGTAGCCAGGTTAGCTGATCCATTTTCAAGGAGGGATATTTGAATATCTGAATTGGAGTTTCCTTGGGACACCAGTTCTGCCAAAGGGGCTTAGAGCCATGCAGTCTGACCATGAGACAGACCCTGTTGTTTGTAACTGGACTAGAACATAAAAACTGGCACAAAAAACTCCGTGGCAATAAGTCCTGATGTCTTCACCTACCATACTTTTGGGGGATAGTGGGCTCCAAGGAAAGAGCCTGTTTTATGTGGCTGAGATTATCCTTGTTGTGGATGTCATTTTCCATAGGTAAGTAGAAAGCAGGCATGAAAGGATCGGCAGTTCTTCAGTGATTCCTAGGGTCCTAGCCAGGATCTCATGGATAGCTTTATGCAACTATATGTGAACTCAGAAGCTTTTTTATTTCCTTTGCCTAGTACTTTCTAGATTGAGGATCTAGAAAGGTGGTTCTGTGAATCATCAACTTTGATACATTTTAGGCCATTTTAAATTATTTTGCATGATGCCTCTACAGCAATAGGGCTTTGTTTTCTGCTTTCTTCCAGAAGGGATACATAGGAAAGGAAAGACTTTGTTTCTATGAATTGAGCTTTGACTGGATCCAGGCTGGTCTGTAACATGCAAGGACTCTAACAGGATGCACCATAGCAGTTTTCTCTGCACTGATGTGCTGTGCTTTCGCGGGTGAAGTTTCCAGCAGTATTGCAGTCGCACCCCATTCATAGATTATGTCCCTCCATCCCAAACCTGCTTCCTTTCAGACTAGAACATCTGCCTGTGCAGGCTTCCTTTTTAAATTCCTGTCTTGCATTTAGGTCTACTGAAAATGCATGCGGATAGCTCAAGTACTTCTGAGTGGACCTCAAGTTGATGACGAGCATCTTGGCAGCTTTTCCTTCTTCATTGTGAATGCTGCAGTAAGCCAAGAGGATGGGTTTGCATTTTCCCATGGGTGCTGCAAAGGATAAGATAGCTGTGGAAGAAGGACTGTCTCCCGCACCTTTGCCCTCTGTTTGGAAAGGTCCGCTGCTCCAGCTCTGCAGACCTTGGCTGCTGTGATGGACTCTTCATAAAGAATGATAGAAAAGTGATGAGAATGCAATGAGACAACCACAAAGTACTGTAGAAATGAAAAGAAAATACACATTTTTATGAACCGTTCCTGAATTAATTCATTTTGCCAGGACAAGACAGAAGCTGGCACAGTGGTAACCTGCATCTGCAGCTTCTGAGAGAAGAAAAATCCTTCCTTGGCAAACTGAGCAAAAAAAACTAGTAAATTAAGGATTAATATGTTCATTTATACAGAACCAGTGTGAACACAATAACATGAAACACAACCAAGGAGGATGCATTTAGAAGACAAAAGAGCCCTGGAAGGGAATGTACTTAGCTTTGTTCAGAATGCAAACTATAACATGCAGTTCTGGGAATTGGTGAATTGCACAGCAGAATATTAAAAGAAATTACTTCATACCACAAGAAAGACATGATCTATGCCTTGAAAACCTAGAGGTACTTTCCTTTCCTTTTCTGCCAGGAGAAGAGTGAAACACTGGATCTGCTTGAAAGTAAGTAACCCTCCGGCTAATTTTATCTGCTGCTAAACCTGAACAAAAATGGTTTTACTAATAAATTGAATTCCTTTCAGCAAATAGATATATCTGCAGAAGGTAAAATTGCCTTTTTTTCTTGCTTTCTTACTCATCTGCCATTATGAGACTATTTTTTTTTTGGAACTGTTAGGGTGGGTCTACGCTAGCATATGTGAAGTCTCTGACTCGCTTCTAATAATGCCTGGTAGTAGCCATACTGGAAGTCATAGCATAAACAGTACCATATTTAGAAGATAATATGGACTAACAAATCTGGACATGGTCTAATAAATACTTCCTTCTGTTAGTGACAGAGCTAATCATCTGTAATTTATATACTTTTTTTTTTTTTTCTGGTGTTGTCACACCTACCAGGAGATGGAATTTAAAGCTCATCTCTTACCCAGACCAGATGAAATTTCATCTATTAGTTTACAGACAACATTTTTTTTGCCTCCATTATCTTCATACATTAGCTGATTGCATGTGTGGCAGAAAGTTATCTCATTGCTTGTTTCCCTTCCTAGAACCAAAATCCTCCTAAAAACAATTTTGCAATTTTTCATCGATTTCTGTCATAACTAGAGCACCACATCTTCTCTGAATCTGAAAGATCTGCATTTAACACAGAAGTAGTGAAAGAAGTAAGTACTTTCAGCATGGATTCACCACGGGAAAGTCATGTCTGATGAACTTGATAGCCTTCTATGATGAGGTGACCGGCTGAATCAACGATGGGAGAGCCGTGGATGTTGTCTACCTTGACTTCAGCAAGGCTTTTGACAGTCTCCCGTAACATCCTCATAAGAAAGCTCAGGAAGTGTAGACTGGACAAGTGGACAGTGAAGTGGATTGAGGACTGTCTGGACGGCAGAGCCCAGAGGGTGGTGATAAATGGGGCCGAGTCTAGTTGGAGACCTGTGGCCAGCAGTGTCCTACAAGGGTCAGTACTGGGCCTGGTGCTCTTCATCTTGTTCATCAATGACTTGAACGAGGGCACAGAGTGCATCCTCTGCAAGTCTGCAGATGACACAAAGCTGGGTGGAGAGGCTGACACTCCCAAGGACTGTGCTGCCATTCAGAGAGACCTAGACAGGATGGAGAGTTGGGCAGAGAGGAACCTCACGAGGTTCAACAAGGACAAGTGCCAGGTCCTGCACCTGGGGAGGAATAATCCCAGGCACCAGTGCAGATTAGGGGTTGACCTGCTGGAAAGCAGCTCCGTGGAGAGGAATTTGGAAGTCCTGTTTGACAACAAGTTAACCATGTCCATGGTTAACTTGTTGTCATGAAGATGATTAAGGGACTGGAGTATTTGTCACATAAGGAAGGACTAAGCGAGTTGGGCCTGGTTAGTCTGGAGAAAAGAAAGCCGAGAGGAGATTTGATTAACATGTTCAGGTACCTGAGGGGTGAATGTAGGGAGGATGGGGCCAAACTCTTCTCCATGGTGGCCGGTGACAGGATGGATAACAGGCACAAGTTGAAACACAAGAAGCTGCATGTCCATGTGAGGAAGAACTTTACTGTGAGGGTGACAGAGCCCTGGAACAGGCTGCTCCGAGAGGCTGTGGAATCTCCTTCTCTGGAGATCTTCCAAACCCGCCTGGATGCCACCCTGTGCCCCATGCTCTGGGTGTCACTGCTGGAGCAGGGAGGGTGGACTAGAGGTTCCTTCCAACCTCAACCATTCTGGGATTCTGTGAAAACAAAAAGGAGGAAAAAATACATGTATTTTTAAAGGAAGGGTAGGAAACATTGGGTTATTAATGCTTCTTCAAGATGGTACGACTTCCTTATAGAACTATTTAATATCAGAGTAAGTAAAATGTTTGATGAAACACTTGAATGCTCTTTTAGCCCTTCACTAGAGGGGAATTTCTCGCTTTAACATGAGTGGGTGTTGGGGGCATATCTGACCAGAATATTTTTTATCTGTGTGGAAACTACTCTGTTTTGAGGTGAATTTGAGTCATTTGTAAGGAAAATACGAGTTTTATTGAGGCGGTATTGCCCAAAATATAATTTGAAGCCCAAATCAAGTGTATTTTCCTCTAAAAATGTATCCTTTGCCTTCAAGAAAGGTACTTGTGCACTATTTAGCATACTTCTGAATTCTCCTGTAAAGAGAGGGGCAAAATTGCAAATGAGGCCCTAATAGGACATGAGTGATTTGTAACTGACATTGCACACTGCAACAAGATAGCTGTTAAGTTCACCCACAGAACTTAACACCTCATTCCTTGATTAACTAAGGATATTGTAAATAAGGAACCACAAGCTGAAATGCATTTGTGTTTTTTGCTCTGTTCTTCACAGGTTTTACAAGTTGGCTTTGTTTTAAGCTGTTTCAAGAGATTGTTGTCTTCTAACCCATGCCCATAGCACCTGGCATATGAGGATGTGAGATATGAACGCTTGTGGTAAGATGAATATTCTTTTATTAATTATTTTACTTACCTCATGTAAATATACTTCCTCCTTCCAAGGGAATTTTTGGTTTATTCTGACAAACTATTTAGCCTTATTAGACTATGCTTTTAGCCTTGTTAGCCTAATTAGTCTTATGAAAAATGTGGAGAGCCAGAGTAGACCAGAGGCTCTGGCAGAAACTGGAGCAGACCAGGGCACAAAGTTCAAAGCTCTTGCTCTGGACTGGTTCATAGGATCAGTGAGGATGCTCCGTGTTCCTCAGCCTGGCAGGGACTGGGTATCACCAGGAGCCTTCCAGGAGACAGGAACAGCAGAGAAGACTGTGTTTTGCAGTGTCCACTGATTTCTGTGCATATCTTCCCTCTCCCATCCCAACACCTTCCTCGACGATTTATTTGTGGGATCTATTCATTTTCCCCCTGCTCCTCTCCCACAACCATATTCGAAGACTCATCCCATAAGCCTTCAGTTCACTTTGTTCCTACAGCATCATGGTCTTTCCTTCTTCAATACTATTAGTTGGTCTAAAAAATGAGCAAACTGGGAATGAAAGTATTGTACAGAAGTGATTTCTTCTGAAAAATTATTTTATCCAGATGCAAATTGCCATATTAATGTCTGATGTTCAACCACCAGAGTATTCCTTCACTTACTAGGCATGATGGTTTTCTGTGTAGATGTGTTGTCTTGATTATGTTTCTCAGGAGTGTTTTAGTTTCTCAGTGTTGTAATGGTCCCCGAGGGAGAAGCAGCATAGATTATAAGCCCCTAATTATCTCATGAGTTCTCAAGTATCTATATTGGAAGACAGACAAATATTTCTGTATATCATCTCACATTCCACTGGGAGCTTGTTTACTGTGGAAACCCACTTGAACGCATGGATAGTCCACTTAGGTCAGCAGTTAGTCTGAAGAAACAACAAGCAATGGAGAGTATCCAACATCTTAAAATGGCAAGTTTTATTCCTTACTTGCAAGGTTCCTTCAGAGGGGTGCCAGGGGACTTTATGTGCTCAAAATGCCCAACACTTCATCAGTCTGGTAGAAAAACAGCCAAAAAGGGATCCGAGCCTTTTGTGGCAAAGGAATTTTAGTCTTTTTTGTTTGTTTGTTTGTTTCTTGTCTTAGGAATGATTGCCTGTTCATAAAATAGAGCTTTAACTGAGAAATGACATTATTGAACAAATTCTTCCTACAGAAAAAAAAAAATGCATCTCTGCTAAGCTATTTCTGTTCTTTTGTTACCTTGTCACAATCTGAAGACAATATCTTTGTCTGCTCTGGTGAACCTCAAACTTTGCCCTGGTAGGTGCGCTCCAGCTATGGGCAAGAACACCCCTGTTGTCACAGCACAAGCAGTGACATGTTTCTACTGTGTGATGTGTTCGCATGTTAGTTAAGCCATCCGCCCACAAAGACTGTCATACTTGCTGCTTACATACCTGGTAGCATTGCCAAGGTCTCATGTTTGTATTAACTGTGTCACAGATGTGGCCTGTTTTCCCCAGATCCTGGTGACATCCTGATATCTGAGTAAGACATTCATCAAAATAAAGTTTAGGGAACGTCTGGTGGATGGATGGAAAGGGGGATGCCAGAAAATCTGCTTCAAAGATACCTGGGTCCAAGAAGTCACAGCCCTCAACAGTTCCATGTAGTTTTGTTCATTAGCATCTCTGCCTTTGATAGCAGTCCTGTCCCTAGTGAGTTTGGCCTACTTGACAAGAAGAAAATAAAGAAATCCAAATGCTTTTTATCATTTTCCCTTTGGCAGCTAGACTGAAACTGCAGTCACCAGCAATTTCATAAGATACATTAGAAAGTTTTTCATTCCTGTCATAGGTTCTTCTCAGCCTTAATACAGAGCATGGCTTCCTTGCCTCATAGGTCTCTGGAGGAATTAATGAAACCGAGGTGCTCACTGCTGAATTTTCTGCATTAGGTTTCAGTGGTAGGTTAGTTCTGATAATTAATGAAGTACTATCAGGTACAGGAAGGTAGACTTTTCTAACCTTTCCAACAGGAAGGTTAACAAGAAATGATGAACTTTTGAATGGAGCCCTTCCTTTCCAAAGGCCCTTTTAAAAATAACTCTCTAGAGTATCAGGCCAGTCTGAGCACCAAAACAAGGTAGGGGAATAAAAATTTAGCACCTGTTTCATCTTTTAGCCACAGCAGAAAATCAGGAGAAACCACTGCTGCTTATTTCTGTTTTCAAAACAAGGGTTTTGAGGGCACTCAAGTTCAACAATTACTGTCTAGAAAATTTTAACGGATTACTAAAGCACATTCATCTTTTTATTTCCTCCTCATCAAAGTATTTGATTATTATTTGATGGTTAGAGGACATCACAGTCAGAAACGTTATACCTCTTACTGTGGTATCCTTTGCAAAGACGAAGCTGAGTTCAAGATCTGCCCCAGAATTCATGCCTACTTTCTACCTCCTTTTGAGAGATTGAGGGGTTTTAAGGGGATGTTTTGCATAGCTGAACTGAGGGCATATATGTATGTAAGTGATACTAAATGGAACTGAACTTTTTCTGAAATGCTTAAGAGTAGCTCTGATGGGAAGCACAGCTCTTGTAAGAATTAGTTCTTTACAGTTCTTTGCTGTAGCAAAAATGGATAAGATGATTACAAACATAAAACTTCTATTTGGTTTTGATTCGTGTTACTGATGAACTGTTTTGGCACAAAGATACACTGCAGAGGAATTTATTTTTATGTTTAGTATCGCTAAGAGTAGGCCTATTTTACCAGAGTTTTCAACCCATTCTCCATGTCACTTTTGTGTCCTTATCAACAATCCTAACATTTTATTCATGAGATAAAAATATGAAAGGGAAGAATGTAAAAGCTCAAGCTCAATCTCAAACTCAAACTCAAACTCAAAAAAAAGAGAACTTTTTATTAAGGCATTTTTCCCCCTTAAGCTGTTCTGTCCTCTCTACCCTACAAAACATAATCCAGTACTAGAAGAGAAGAATTAAACAACAGCAAACCAGATGATACAAGGAGACACATTATTTTTCACCTGTCCTTTTCAGAAGGGTAATTGAAAGAGACAGAAGTCAACTAAATTTAGTACACTAAAACAACGTACAGCACTGTGAGTTCCCAAACCTAATGGATCAAATACAGTTCTTTAAATCCTTCCCATTGCAAATCCAAGGAGAGAATAAAAAGAAGGTTTATTTTCAGCATTCTTATTCAGTTAACTGTAGAATAAATTCCAAAGAAAAAAATGATGTCTTTAGTTCTGTACAGAGTGTGGATTCTGGGTTTTTTTGTTTTTGTTCTGGGAAAAGTTTTCATCAAATGAATCTCTCATTCCCTGTTCAGCCATTTAAAACCACATTCATACATATCAAGTCTTATTTTCAGAGAGCGAGACTCATTCTGTTGATACCTGTCTCACACATTTCCACAGATAGGCCTGGACATCAGTCAGAGAGTAGATTCACCTTACAACTAAGCCAACCAAGTGGGTACGTGGGGTCAGTAGCACAGTCCCCACTTTCACTGCCCCCTTCACTGTGTGAGCACTGCTGCTTATTCAGACCAGTTAGATAGCAAAACCAGCAGAAGGAGCAATTTTTTGTTACGTTTTGGGGGAGTAGGGAGTTGTTTGTTTGTTTGTATGTTTTGGGGAGGAAATCTTAAAGAAACATTTCCTCTAAAAAATGATTTATTTTTCCCTGACCTGTATTATTTGATATCATATATTATTGGGCTGGTGGGAAATCATTCAAAGATGCTTTTGGGGAGCTTTGAGTACCTCAAGCATCCTTAGAATCCTGCACTCCTTTCTCAGAAATTCTGTTCAGAAATTCTGAATCTGCCAAGCATCTGATTAAGCTGCATCATATGGCTCATCACTGATATTTTCCTATTGAAAAATATACATAATAAGTAGCCTGTGAAAGTCAATTATGGAAAGCAAACTTTTACAGGCCAAAAGGAGAAATGAAAAACCTACAATTATCTCCCTTTTCCAGTGTTGCTTCTAGCAGTGGAGCCTCAAGCATCATTGGATACTGTCACTCTCAACCTGGCCCTTGCACTACACTTTGCCACTCTTCATGTCACCAATTAGGCAGGTCACAGTGTTAATTCTAGAATGTCCATTTCAAGCTATTAACTTTGTAATCAGAAGAAGTGTTGGGTTGGAATGTGATGAACTGATTTAGAATAATTTCCAGGACTGGCAAGATTCATATACTAGCCCTGTGACTCCAAGAGACATGAAACGGAAGCTGATTATTTCAGCTGGACAAGACGGAGTAAAAGTTTCTCCTAGGCCACTCTTTGTCACTTCTTACATGGATGTAGCTTTATACAATAAGTGAGTTTGTTCATGAAATGTATTACCAAAAAGTCTATGAGGCAGCCACGACATATCTTTCACTGTAACACTGAAAGGAAACAAAAGACACATCCTTTTATGCAAACCCAGTGGTCCTCAGGAAGATCTCTTTGTGTTGGAAAGATAATGACAGCCTTCAAAATTTTAGGCCTTTACCTGAAATTTGCATGTCTGAAGCTTTGTGTGTAATAATTATTAAGGGAAGACATTCTTCCCACAATTATATTACCTGTTTAAGAGAAAGAGAAAGCTATAAAGAATATGGAGGGTAAAATCAGCTTTGATGTTGTAGATGGTATTAAATGGGGACTCTAAAGATTCCTATGCATTGCTTGATAAAATAGAAAGAGACAATAGAGAATTTTATACGTTCTGGCTTTGCAGAAACATGTTATATATTTGATTGTTATACTGAGTACTACAACATAATATACAAAACCATTGTGAGCCAATAATGATTTTTTATGTTATTCATCCAAAGATCTCAAACTGTTCAACACACAGTGCGCCTTGCAGACTCAGGAGGAGGAACTCATATCTCATAGCTAGCTACCAGCTTCCTTTTAAAGACAAGGAAGCAGGGACCAGAAACACTGTTCAGCTTGCTCAGCATCACATGTGAAGCCAAGTGCTAAACTGCATATAAAATTCCCAACAACTACATGTCACTTCCTCTCCCAGTTCTTCATACAAGTCCTGAAAAGCATTTGTTCTTGATTCTTTGTCAAGCCAAGTTGTTTAGGAGCACTATTAATCTTCCTTGGAGGGAGGCCCTGTGGAATAAAACATCCTAGATTCAGTGAAATGTGAGGAGCTGTTTGGAGAGGAAGTTATCTGACTTCCAGTTCTTTGAAGTCTTTTGCTGGCCACAAATGAGAGGTAGCATGATCCTGGATCATGTCTCTTGGTCAGCTGCATGCAGATAGATACCTATAACTGCTCTGAACTCATTACTTGATGTCTGCTGGGCTGGAAATTACATTAATCATCTTAAGATGGCAAATGGATATGCTGCACAAACCAAACACTCACACAGCTGTCAATTTACCAAAACCTTTTAATAGTTAAAATATAATTACTTGGGAGGACAGGAGATGTTTGACTAAGTTGTGTTGTCTCCTTAATCATAATTCTATAAATCTACTGATGATACGGAGGCAAGGATTCAGCATATTTCTCTCTTTATCTCTTCCTGATGCTTATAAGATGCTGGGAATGAGGATGCTGCTAGACTCAGTTTCTGTCTCTGTCGCTGTGACTGAATTGGCTTTACAACCTTCTTTTTCATCTCTCTTTAAGAGATGGGGCAGACTCACAGCCTTGCTTCTGTGAGAGTCTGCACACTCTGTAGGTGAAAAATCCTATGCAAAAGCAAATTATTATTACTGAATCCTTTGTAATAATTAGTGCAATCTTTTTTGTTATTTTCCCGAAACATTTCATTTTCTCCAAGCAGGAAAAGTGAGTGGCATTTATATTATTTGCATTTTGAGTATCTAATCTTTTCAAAATTGTAACAGTTTTTTATAGGAAGCTGCTAGTACACCACTAGCAAAAGACCAGCTATATTTACCTTTCTAAATAATTATTTACTTTTTGTCTATTTTCCAGTAATATTGTGTTTGCAGTCAATTCATCAGTTTGTGGGATTAATTCTTTATATATATATAAGTATATATTTATATATACACATATATATTCATAGAGGATATTTTGCCAAAATGAGAATGAGAATGAGAAAATAACAATACTCCATGTAATGTATAAAAGCAATAGAGTTGTCAGTTGGTTTTACTAGTTTAGTTTAAAAGGAAAGTGTTTTGTAAAAATAATAGTGCCTCACTTTCCACATGTAAAGAGGGGAAACAAAACTGGTGTCTATATCTTTTGCAATTTCAAAGGGGAAATTAGTTTGTCAGAAAATAGATCGAAATAGATGCCAAGGTATTGTTAGGAGTTCAGACTACAGTGTCCAGCGCTCCTGCATTTATCAGTGTTGAATGTGGCCTCATGAACAGACACCCCCTACTCTTTCATATCAGATGTAATTAGCTCCTTACAGAAACATGTTATATCTTAGTTTTCTTGCTGCTTGCTATAGCAGAGTGGAAAGAAGTTGACCCTTCATGTCACCTTGTGTTTTAATAGCTCTATATGCAAAATCTCCACAGCTTGCTGGACTACCTGCTTGAAGCCAATTTTGGCCTCTTATCAGAAATTTTTTCTTAGTTTTCAAGAGTGTGCCAGAGTGGAGCAGTCAAAACAGCAAATTGCAGAGCCACGGTATTACCATTTAGAGCAGCCCACGTAGGACCTACCACACTGACATGCAAGGTGATTTTTTTCCCCTAAGAATTAAGAACTAAAATACAATTGACTAATATTTGTAGAATGGAGTGTGACTCTTGACTCTGTGCAAGGACAGGGCTTATCCATGCAAGGGTAGGTATCCATCCAAGCAGTAGGACCCCCTGAGTGGGAGCCCAGGGAGGCTTGGAGGGACAAATGTGGGGACAAAGCCTGAGAGAGACTAATCTCTGCATCAGAGTGTATATGGGCCATGGCACTCACTGACCTGTGCTTCTCTCACTCCTCACTGGGGGCTCCTATGTTCCAGACACAGCCAGGCTGGGGCTGTGTGAAGGCCGTCGCTCACATGCAGCAGTGAGGAGCAATGGCCATGGCACGTGGCGTGTGCTGGAGGCTGCAGATGAGCCAGGCCTGAAGCTCAAGCATCATGTGTGAATCTCTGGGAGCTCCAGAGGGGCCTTGGAGGGTTGGCAGGCCGTGTGTGGGACTGGGAACAGGCAGCCTCTGGGTCCATCTAGGCAGCTTCAGGACTTCAGAGGCTTCAGGGCTTCAGAGAAGTGCACTGCATGGGGTCTGCAGTGCAGGTTTTAATTTATTATAAGCAAGTTCAATCAGGAATTTGTTGTTTTAAGAAATCTTTGGTTTTCACATGCAGAAGGAATCCTCTTCAGCCATAGCTTCTGGTTAGCTCTACTTGCAAATCCATAAAAGCAAATGAAACTTCCCATAATTTTGATACTCAGTTCAGGATCCATAAACACACTCTAGACCTGCATTGCAGCTCTGACTGACAAACTGCCAAATCTTTTAAAACTTTATAAAGTTATAAACACACATAAACTATATGTGCACACTGGAAGCTTTCCAGACAAGAGAGACATCTGAGAACACACATAGTAAACACAAAGTCTGTTACTTTTTTAATATAAAAGCTGCAGGTTTGCCTCAGAACTGTACATCTCACCATCACCATAGGGAATATGGGAAGAAACAGGCATGGTTAAGGTAGGCCTAGTTCAGAAAAAATGATTTTCCAGGTATTTTGGAGATTTGAGTGGAGAGGCAGAAGAATATTTCCTGTTGGCTAAAAGTGGCGCTGTGTATCTGAGCACCTTATGCAGCGAGCTTCACTAAGAGCTCAAACTGTGCAGTCGTCATGCAGGGCACTGATCGGATCTGAGCAGAGCCCATGGATTTCCATTTCCCCTCCCATGCTAAATCTCTTCAATGTATAATTTCTTTTCCTTTTGCATATTTATATTCTCCAGCTGCTTGTATCCTTCAGGTTTACTCCAATTCGAGCCTCCTTCTTCACCAAGAACATTCACATAAATGTAGCAATGGGCTTTTGTGCATGTAAAAGTTGTGTCAGACATAGGTACCTTTGCTGACTGTGAACTATCATCAGCTGGCCTTGCATCTTTTGTGCTAGATTTCAACGGATTAAGTGGTATGTTTTTTAAATAAATCTTCACATGTATTCAGGACTCAAAGGTAGATCGCTGCAATAAACAGCAAGCTGTGACTGATGACTGACGCCAGTGGAGGCTGGGATGAACCCTGGAACTGAAGCGAGTTTACACAAACTTGTCTTTGCTAGAGACTTGCTGTGGGCAAGATCTGTGGAGAAAAACACTATAGCCTCTTGCAGCCACTTTGTGGTAACAAAGAAGAGGAACTTAGCTAGTGAAAAAATACGGAAGGAGTTAGAAAACTGTTTTAAAAGAGGAAAGTACTTTTTGTCTTTAAGCAAGTACTTCACTCACCGGAATCAAAGGATTCAAACTGGTTTGGAGCCTCACCGAACGGGGTAGTATGATGATGGTTATATTCAGGAGCTTTCCTAAAGATCTGGAGTTGTGGAGTTGCAAATAAAGAATGTTTGTGGCCTCAGTTAAACGCTGTTGTTTCCTCCTTCTCTGCTGCATTCTCTCTGAAAGGATTAATAGAGAACTGAACTCCACAGCCACGGGACTTCAGAGGGAAACAGGATCTGGGGGTCGGGGGTGGTGCTGTGGCCCCAGTGCCAGGCCTGGACACTTGCTGTACAGGGCTCTGCGAGCTGGATCAAACATCTGGGAATGTGTCTCAGAGGCCCAGAGCCAGAAACAGTAACAGGCTGATCATCACAAACCCCAATGCTTTTGCCTTTTTTGTGAAGTGAGGAGCCTGAGGGCACACTAGCTGCCCCGTTTCCGACGCAGGGTTGGCGGCGTGGTGGCAGTGTGCTTGCCATTGGAGGGCAGCATTGCGCAGACACACAGCCAGGCCTGAGCCTGGTCCTGCACTGCAGCGCGGGTGCAGCCCTCGGGGAGGCCTCTGCCCACTCCCCGGCTCACAGGGGCCGGTGCCTCTGCCACCAGCTCGGCAGGCTGCGCTGGGAGCCAGGGCTGCACGGGAGGGCGCTGAACAGAGCTCCTCAGGCAACTGAGACACCTCTGTTCTCCTTGAGCTAGTCAGTGCTTGTCTTTTGTCTTTGGAGTTTCTTCAAGAGGTAATTGCTATGAGTTGGGGCCATTTGCTCTAGCTACTTTTGATCCCCATGAGGGTAGTAGTGCAGTGTGTACTGCTCATCCGTTTTACTGAAGTAGTGTATCAGGACGCACTCGGCTCGCTTTCCCTCTGCGTATGAGAAGGGATTAGGAGAAAGCACACTACCTAATATGAGGCTTTTAGCAGATCTCCCAGCTTATCTCCTTTGGAAGAGTGCAGTCTGAATCTTTGAACCTATCAAGATCTTTGGAAAAGATTTAAGGTTCTTCTTTTCACCACATTTTGGTGCCAACTGTAACACTATGGCACCGTTTCAGTATTTATGTCAAAGCAGATATACACTGTTTTGGTTGCCGCTTCAAGAACATTGATACAGATATACTACTGAGCAGGAGAAAATTCCCTTAGAGGAAATGAGGTAGAAATTGTCCTTCTGAAAGAACAAGCACATTTCTAAAGACTTCAACTTTGTAACGCTGGCAGAGGCCACTCCCTCACCGTTCCAGTGAGGATTTGGGATATGGATGTTCGCTTCCACATGTCTGGCCTAATACGGCCTAGTACTGAGTACCTGAAGTTCTGATAGAGAACAGACATTTTCAAGTTTCAGTCTTTCCCAACTCTGGACTGCAAAGGTCAGTATTGAAGCATACACACAGATACATGTTCATTTATTTCAAGAGAAACTGACTCCTAAAAGCTCTTCTGCATGGGAGTTCTGTCCTGCCTTCTCACACAGAAGAATTGACAAGAGCAATTTAAATCAAGCTCTTCCCATTTTTTTTCAGAAGAGTACGTAAGTCCCAAGCATTTTGCATTTGAGTGCATTTTGAAGCTGAGATTCCATTGGAGCTTTCAAGCAAGACACATTTTATATAAAATTCTGCAGCTTTGAGATGCCCACTCAAATTTCAGTCTTTGATCTAGGACATGTTTATTTGCTCAAAGTGGAACAGTGTGAATAGGAGGCGACTCATACCTTGATACCCTTATTGCTTCAAGGCTGGGCTGCTTTCGAGGGGGACGGAAAACAGGGCTGCTCAGTTCCAAGGGATCTATTTAAGCACTGCAATTTGTAGATAATAGCAGATAAATAGGGAGAAAGTCACCGTCATCATTTTTATAACAATCTAGACATTCCTTCACTTTATCTGTCTTTTTTTTTCTTGAAAAAGTTTTGTTTCAATCCAAGCAAAATGTTAAAGTTTTATCTTTCACATAAAAAAATGAAAAATATATTTGGGTTGGAATAATCTGATTTTTTTCATTTCTTCCTTTATTTTTCATTCAATTGCTAAATAATATTCTTAGATCTGATGAGAGGGACTTATACAGAGATTCACTGAATAGAAGAATGCTTTCAGAAGTTCATGATTTTATGAAACTTCAATCATTGGACTGGGCATTGAATGTCAAAACATTTTTTGGCATGACAATGTTATCATGCATTTTTTTCTGTGGTGACCGATCCAACCTGCTCTGTTAGGAGGAAAGGGAATTATATTGCTTTTCACATCTCACACAGAAGGCACAGAGGGATACAGATGCCAGGAAGGGTTAGGACTGAAGTCCTGATATTTGGTAAAATTTGACTTTATGGATTCACCTTTCAGCCATCTTTCATTTCTTCTGCAGAGGTTCTTTATGTCAGGGCTCACCAGGCTGGGAAGTATTTGACTAGAGGTAGCTATGGGGTATAGAAGCTTTTGCTTACAGAATCAAGGATATCACCGCTGCATGAAAGCTGACATTGATAAGTTTTTTCTTCATTTTTCTGTAATTCAAAGGCCTGCAAGAGCAAATGAGCAAAGTAAACTCTGAATGACCATATTAATACGAAACCCTGTTGCTGTTTATTTTTTACAGCAATGCTGAATATGCTAGATACTTCAGACACATGAAAAGAGTAACCCTTGTCCTTGCTTGTCTCTGCAGACCAGGCAGCACAGAAGTCAGCATGCATTGAGAAGATATTTATTATAATTATACTACTGCTGTGCTCTATTGCTGTATCTATTTTCATAAAAAAGATGAAAAAAAAAGCCTGCATTTAGAAATTACTGGGTTCAGTCCCTAGGACTGTGTTAAATGGATAGTAGCTCAGATTTTGGTTGTTCTTTGGACTTTAAAAATTATTAACTGAATTAATACAACTCTGAATTAAAAAATGCTACTGCTGTATTAAGGGATTAAGGTGTTTTGTAGAAAAGCTTTAGAATTTTTGATAATAATCATGAACTAATTTGAAAAGAAAGAAAAAAGGCAAAATATTTTATTTTGCCATGTAAAAATGTGTAAGACACATTCTTTGAATTCCCTGAATAAGTTTTTCCTGGGGTAAACACAGCCAGGTGAGGTTTGAAAAAGAACAGTAGGCAGAAAGAGATTCCTGTCGTGCTTAGATTGAGGTTTTGTGCTTTGCAAAGCACCATCTAAACTGACCGAAAAAAAAGTGTATATTCAATTAGATGTCACTGATAAAGCATTGGTACTTCTCTGAAAGCTTGTGGTACACCCTAATGATGCATTGTTAAGTCCTGTCTTTGTTATTTCAGAAGTCAGAGCTGATTTCTTCTCCAGATTCCCCCATGGCAGCTTTAAATGCCTTTAATTTGCCATGACGCAAGATATGTATCAGTCTATTTTCTTTCATTTCTCGCTGTATCTCAACTTGAACTGAGCTTTTGGTGGGCTCACCCCATGCTTCCCTTAGTATCACATTTAAGGCGTCCAGATGGGGTGACAGAATGGAATAAGACACCAGCCCTCCATCTGTTAAAAAGAGAAGAAGAGAAAAAAAAAGAAATGAAATTAAATACAAGGTTTTATTGTTCTTTAAGTAAGAACAGATACAGTCTGTATGTCAAGGCCAAACTATATGCTATTAAATCTATCCTTTGATGTGTTCTATTGGGCTGACCAAGGACAGATGGTAAACTGTTATCATTTGATATGGGATTAGGTCAAGTCGAAGTTCAAGTCTGAGGGTAACAGTGAGAGTCTCAGTTCAACTGTCAAATGTATTAGTTTATATAATGAATAGCACATAGTCAGCATCTTTGCTACTGTTCTGTTAGTTTAAAATTTGGGAGATTTATTTAACCACAGATCTCCACACGCTTTAGAAGTTTAAAATAGCAGCTTGTATCTGTTCTAACTTAGTAGCTGAATATCAAAACAATGTATTATTTTGGAGAAGAAAAGATTTTAGGCCTAGAATATACCAGGCTAAAATATATATATATATTTTTTGGTATCTGGCTCAAATTTGCAACATTTCCCTATGTATTTCTTTGCATTCTTACTAAGAAAATAATATTCTCACTGGAGGAATTAATTGCTAGTATCAAATGTAGGGAAGGATGGAAACTCATTTCTTTATTTTCACACCCAAATAATGAATAAAGACCACTGACTTGTGAAGTTGAAATGTTTCATGCATATCAGGCTGCCTGTTCTTCAAATTTGGTAGAAGAAAGAAACTTTACTTACCTTAAAAAGTTCTAATCAAACTTGTTTAGAAGAAATTTTTGCAGAACTGGCCAATGTTTTCCATATGATGCAGGTATAATTTGCAAGCAAGTAAAACACTTAAGGGGATGTCAGCTGAAAAGCTGAGACAAAAGGGTCTTTTAAGATGTTGTCATAATCTTGCACAAATTATCCTGTGGAAGCCTAGTGGTTTAATAATGTGCATTGCTTATATAAGTAAAGGCTGATAGGATGGGTCTTTCTTGGTAAAAGTAGAGCTAAGATGCTCAAAATAACCTTATAGCTAGTACTTCCTCTTTAGAACTGTCACCTGTCTTTTTTCCTTAAACTTTAGCAGAAATTCAGTGCAGGGACAACTCTGTTAAGTGTTCTGAGAGAAGCAATAGTCATGAACCCTGATAGCTCTAGGTGCTGTATAATCACAGAAGAAAAACAGGTTCTGACCTCATAGGATTTCTATTCCAGATATCCGAGGCAAGAAATTCAAAAATCTAAGGTTGCTCTGATACTGTTCACTAAAGTATGGGTACACACTGACTTCTCTTCTCCATATGACATTTGTTCTTTTATGTACATATTACATATGTTAATGTGTCATGTGAATGAGTAAATATTGCCAGAAAAACAGGACTTTTGAAGTTGTGACACTTAGTGCTTCATCACTTGACATTCAACAGCTCTTTTTAATTTTTACAGTTGGGATGATGTGTAGCTGACTGTAGCGTTGTACTGTGTTAGTAACACATCCAAACTAAAAAAAGAGACAACCCTAGAACTGTTTCTGGTTTACTCAGCTCAAATGGAGTCTAGAGGCTCAGGACTCAATTCTCCTTGAACAGATTTGAAAGTTGGGCTGGAGATGGTGGGAAAGTTGCTTCATACCATTTGTCCTGTCCCCCGAACGTGGCCTTGCAGAAGCCATTGCTGTAAAAAAAGCTATGCACTTCCTTCTGTCACAAGAAAGTCAGTAGTCTCAGTGAATACTGCTGAAGTTAAAGACCCAAATGTGGCACCGTCTCCTCTGCTGCACCCTTCTTTCTCTGTATCCTTCCTCTGCCCTCAGAGGACAACATTCTGCTGTAATGCGGATACAGCAAAACGAGGGAGAGGACCTGGCAAGCAGACAGGGACCATGTGATAGCCAAGGCAGAATGTGGGCCTGCATGCCCCTTCTTTTTCATAAGATATCCTCAATGCATTGCACGCTTTCACCTAGCTTCTCCGTTGTACCACACACAAACTCAGTNGCCCTCAGAGGACAACATTCTGCTGTAATGCGGATACAGCAAAACGAGGGAGAGGACCTGGCAAGCAGACAGGGACCATGTGATAGCCAAGGCAGAATGTGGGCCTGCATGCCCCTTCTTTTTCATAAGATATCCTCACGCACGCTTTCACCTAGCTTCTCCATTGTACCACACACAAACTCAGTGGCAAATTTTTTAGTTTTCAGTTTTGAGATGGATAAATCTTCTGGAAATTTCCATTTTGTGGTCTCCTCTTTTCTTTACCTCCCTCCAAGTGCCACCCAGATAGCTCTACACGTCTATGCATGGGGATGGAGTGACAACACCAATATCAGTTGGTGAAATGTTCCATGGAGAAGAGACTTCAGGAACTTGCTGAGCATTTCTGTGAACCTTTTAGAACTTTCCTCGCCTCAGTATAAGCCATACATATTTACCATGGACTGTATAAGTGGAGAACTATGATTTCAGATAGAAAGAGTCTACTTTCCAGACATATTTTAATGTCACTGAGCAGAAGCAAAAATAAAAAAAAAGGAATGTTTATCTTTTGCACCTTCTTTTCGTTCAACTGCTTGTACTGCTTATCTTAACAAAGTTCCTTTCTCTATCTTCGCTAATCTATCAGGAAGAAAGTTTCCATTATACTTGGCAACACAAAGGAATGTTCAATAATTAAAACCAAACCCATTTGTTCAGTATATTTTGGTATCCAAATGTATTCAAAATGCACTAATGTGCACCCCCTGAGGTCCTCCATCCACATTCCTGTGGTCCTTTCTGTTTGCTTTTTTCCTCACACTTTCCTCTATGCTTATTCCTTTGAGAGGACATCCGCAGCCTCTGTGGTTTCAAAATTCTCTGGCTACTGCAACTATATTCATTTGAGTCCAATTAGCTCCCCGAGGCTTTAATTAGTGTTCCTGTTTTTGAGGATAGAGAGTGTGCAGACCAAACTCCCTACAACTACTTGGCCTCCCACATCCAATGTTCTCTTTGGGAATCCTCCAAGTCCTATGATTCCTGAAGATGGAAAGTTCTGGGAGGAACCTGAATTTGCCTTCGCTTTGTTTTTCTAGCCAAAACCGAACCGACCCCAGGATCCCATATTTGCTCATATTTACTCCTGCTTACAATGCTGCCTCGTTTCTCTTGACTATTCACATGAGTTCTCAGGAGCCCTGGACACTTCCTGGGAGGCCAGCACGCTCCCCATGACACACAGGGAAGCACTGCCACCTCAGCATGTGAGATGATACGGTTGGGAGAGGAAGACACCCCAGAGCTTGTGATTATCTGTGTGTCTTTGGGGCAAGACACTATACTCTGTTCCTCTGAACATGGGCTGCCTCATGTACGTTTGCACTGGGACAGGAGTAATGCAAATAACAAGCACAGTATAATACAGCAGATTACAATCTATGAGTTCAAAAGAGCAACCGGGCTCTTTGTCATAAGTTTTCTCTTTAAATAGCAGTAGTGAATGCATTACTTTGTAGAATGCTATGATACAATAACTATAACTGGTGCTACATTAAAAAAAAAAAAAAAATCCCGTTCTGCAATATCCAGGGGCCATAGCTGTCAAGGGCCAACTCAGTCATCAAGAAAGTCTAAAATTAAAAGAGACAAGTTGCCAACGCATAAAAACTGCCATCATTGTGTTCACTTCCCAGTTTGTTACAATGACCATCCCATCTGTGAAACATATTTCTGTGGGATAGTTAAGAGTTGCAAGCATAAACCAGGCTATTCCCGTGAATGCCACAACGCAGGTGTCACTCTTGTTTGAAAAATGCCTGGGTGGCCCCCTTGCCAGGGACATAACCATAGACAGCACAATCCAGAAATCCCTCTCCAAAGCGGTGAGTAATTGAAATTTATGTACTTGCATAACTCATTTATTGCAGGGAAAGCAACTCATCCAAGGTTGTCAGCTCCAGCCATAGGGATTGGTCCCTGATCCAAGAGGCCTGTGACTTTATTGTTTGAATGGGAGAGCTGAGGCTGGTGATTGGCATCACTGTGGAGAGGCTGGGATGTATGGCTGGGGAAGAGCTGGATGAGAGGTAAGGGCACATTCTGCTCTCCTTGGCAGGAAGAAAAATACCTCAGTGGGAGTCATTTACATGAGTAAGGGTTTGAATCTGAGCCCCAGGCTGATCTGATTGGCTCTAATTATTTTCTATAATGTAAAATGTCTCTGATTTGCCCCATTCCCAGCAATTAGGTAGCCCTGATTCTTTTCATTTCAAATCCAAGTGGAAAGGCTTTCAAAATCACTTCTAGTTTTATGGATCACTGTGACTGAGATTTAGGAAATAAGTTCTGGATACCCAGAAGAATATTATGCTGGTAAAACCCTTACATCTGGGAGACCTGTTTTCCCTATTTCTGCTCTGTGATGGATTTATCTGGGTCTGTAATGTCCCTGAATCCTAAGACAGATATATCTCATTGCAAGATGAGGAGAGTTTGTTGTAAAAGGTTTGTGAAACACTCGGATGAAAAATGCTGTTGAAATGCAAAGTATTACTGTGATTAATAAACTAATTTACCACTGAGTTTTATTTTAACAAGGAGATACACTCATGCCAGGCATACAAGCAGGGAAGCCAGCTCAGCTACTGCCTTTTGAGTCTGTCCTCCTTTGTCTTCCAAATTTCTCATGCTTTCTTCCATTTCATGGTATATCATGATAGTAATATCCCTCTTAAAAAGATGAGGGAGTTTTATCTCGGACAAGATATTACTAATGACCTGTGAACTGGACGAAAGAGGTAATAGACTGTTACCCTTTAGCTTTCTTCAAAGGTAAAATCTTTTGGGAGTATCATTGCAGTGTATTGGGGTACCTGCAGGGTGACTACAATGTTGAAAATACCTTGGTACCTCCTTCTTTTTACAGGAAAATGAGATAGCTTATTTGTTATATAAGAGAATCAGATGGGATTCTGTATTTCACTTGGGGGCAAAATGTACTTTTTTTTTTCCTTATGTGGGAAAAACAGCCCTTATTGTTTGTGGTGGCAAACTTCTCCTAAGTTGAAATTAATAACAAGAAGCTTTGCACTCTGAATGAGAGTATTCCCAGTCCCCAAAGCTCAAAGTGTTCTACAGACGCTGGAGAAATTAAACCTCACTGTAGCCTTTCATAGTCAAGGAAACTGATGTGGAAAGCCAGGTGACCTGCTCTTGATAGTGGAGAGATCATAAGAGGAATTCAGCTCTGCTCACTTCTCTTTGTCTTCAAGTCGTCAAGTTTTTCTCTGTACAAACCACTGTCCTATATTTACATTCAGTCCTGAATCAGCTGGTTCTGCAGCATGCAGACTGCAGTAAACTTCATAACATCTTTTCTCCTTTCCCTGGTGGTGAGAGGCACTGGCTGAGCTAAATGTATGACTTGCTATGTCCCTTTAACCACAGGACTGACCTTCTTCATAAAAGTCCGTATGTTATCATAGCCTTGTCAGGTTTTAGCGGTTGTGCTTATAATTAATTAAGAGGTATTAAGTTTAAAAAGTCATTAGAAAGCAAATCACAAAGGATAAGTTAAAAACCTTTCTGTGAACTTTGACATGCCCCTCTAATACCTCTAAACCCACACCAACAAAAAAGAGACTTTAATAAAATCATTATATATTTGAAGAGTAGCACCTTGCCCATGCAGACTTTATCGCTACAAATGAAGACGTGTCAGGGAACACCATCAAGTTCATTAGGGCACGGATTTCACTGATGCTACTCATTTAGAGGGGATGGGACTTGGACGCTGCTATGATGGGCAACAGCATGACATTTTTCAGAGGGCTAAAAGACCCCTTTTACTTTTTCCCCCCTCTCCAAAGTTAAAAGGCAATGCAAACTTTTAGATAACTATGAATAAAAATAAAACTTGCTGCCATGATTTACTCATTCATAAATCAATTTTTTTTTCTTCTAATCAGTAAAAATCTATTCCAGTGCATGTAAAGTCTTAATGAGACCTAGCAACATTATGAGTGCTGGGAGCAATCGCCCTTCAGCCTCATGCCTGCAAACGCTCTCGAGGCATGCATATATCTCATTATGGCCAAACGCCCTGTCATGTGTTATTCCTTACTTAGTGACAATTTGTCACTGTCACCCTTGACATGTCACTCTGCTGCAGAAGGATTTGACTTCAGCGCAAAATGTGACAATCAGATGAGAGAAATTTGTAATCTGAACTGAAATACAGAGCTGAGAGGGACTAATTTCATTCAAACACAATCCTAATATAACATAAAGGGCAAGAGATGCTTGCATTTAAGGATTCTTTTTTAAGGTCCCATCCTTTGCCTTTTTCCAGCTCCCTCTCCCCCACTTCAATTATTCCTAAGGATAATGCTTTTATTTTTGAAGGATGGAGCCTTCCATTTTAATACCATGCATTTTCAATTAAGTGCACTAAGATCCATGGATATAACTATTACTTAAACTATAAGTAATGGTTACATGTAAAAATTAAGGAAACATATTGTGCTTTAGATGAATTACATTCAGATTACTTCTTATTATAAATGGGGTAGAAAATGGATTTTTAGCTCTGGCTGGCCAAAGAGCCAACATTTGTATCTACTTCATTTGTTTAAATATATTTCAAGACAGATTGAAATCCATATTGCCTGACATTAATTGAGTACTGAAGCATCAGTGTACTCAAGTTCTATAAACCACTGATGAGTGAGTTTTTACAGGCTTGATTTAAAAATATACCATCCCTTTTATATGAAAATTATATTCTGTTTATAGAGTAATTCCTAAAGCCCACTATTAAATGGTATAAATCTTAATAAGATGAATGTAAATATGACATTTGTACTGTCGAGTTGACATCTTGTTTGCTAAGAAAATTATATTTCTCTACTTGGTATTTTTAAGATATTCTTGTGTGTAATATTCTAGGCAAATGTGTGTTTTGTTGTATGGTACAATTGAGTAAGGCAGTGAGTGTTCCTCAAGGTTACCTGTATGGTTCTGGTTAAATACCTCATCCAGGGCAGGATATTTCACTCCTGGGCATTTTCTAACAATAAATCCTCTAAAATTGCCCAGTGGTTTGTTGCCTTCATGGCACTAATTAGTCAATCATTTCAGCTGCAACCTATAGGAAGCCAGGTTTGAGCTCATATTTCCAGAGGTGACAACCTAGAGTATTTTAACCCATTTTCACATGTGTAATTCTCAGAGAAGTCAGCATTATTTGAACTAGAACTAGATTCTTGACTCTGGCCTCAGACACACTTGGACACAAAGAAGGTGCAAGGCTATGATTTTTACTTTGAAGCCTCATCAAATTTTCCTGCATAAAATGAATGAATGAATAAGTTACTAACGTACTAAATAAAGACGCCCTCATCAAACAGCTTTTACTGGCTGAACCAAGTGTCCTATGGCCTTCATCAAGCTGCGTTCAATCTGAGGTGGAGAATAACTGCTTTTAAGTGAACACATTATGAAGTACCATCTGCAATGTGCCGTCCTCCTGGATATTTTTAACAAGACTAACATAGCTGTCAGGATGTCATGCAATGAATGTCGGATAATTTGTACACTTGATTTTTTTTTTTATAAAGCTCTTCCATGCTATTATTATAATGATAAAGGCAGCTTTCTTCTGTAAGTGCATTTTCTGCTTTCTCAGTGTACTTACTGAAGTTTCTTTATTTAAAATCATTAACAATACGGATTTTGTTTAATAATACCAACATTGTGCTGGAAGACAGTGTATACTGAATAATCAAGGCCTCTGTGAATCAGCTGGTAAGGCTGGTAAGGTAAGGCTGGATTTTTGATGATGTGAGTTCTATGATTTGTCTACTTTTACAGCCTTCATTGGGATCTTCAGAACCAGGAAAAACTTGTCCTTTGCAACACCAGATAACTTGGTAAATTTTGGGTTCAGATTCCAAATAGCCCCCTAATTTCCTCTGGGATTTAATGTGAATTGTTCGAGCTTTCTATGTCTCACTTCCTCATCTGCAAGACATGAGTAACCTTAGCTACCTTGCAGAGAAGTTAATATAAATGCATTAAAATGGCTGGAGGCATTTAGATAGAGCTGGGTGAACATGCAAACCACTGGGTGAAGTTGTAAACCATGTCTGAAAACTTCCACCTTTTCCCTCCCGTGTTCTTTTCATGCTGAGCTGTGTAGAATTGTCCTCTCCATTGCACCTGACAGCTTGGCAATTATTGTCTCCTTTGCTGGGGGGACTCATCACTTCAAGCCAACAGAAAATTGTCCATTTTCTTTGCCATAGTTAGTTTTGTGTTGATTCAGCAAGTTAATTGACTTATTGGGACTTCCTTTTCTTGCTTATGTTTAGTTGTAACTTCACAAAAAAAAAAAAAAAATCTCAAACTGTCTTTGAGTCATTTCAATTTTCTGTGTCCCAAGGCATTTTTCCAGCTATGTCTGAGCCCATCCTGCAGGTCACCACTTTTGCAAAAGAGTGGAACTCCCTTCCTAACTCCTAGCCAGTCTGTCATTACTTTGCAATAAGTTTGGCTGCCACCATCTCCTTCAATGAGCCAGTTGTTTAACTTATTTATCTAAAAAACTAGACTCACACAATAGTCCTGTGGACACCAGAGCTGCTAACCCAAGAGGGGTCTGCAGTGGGGTCTCAGCAAAAGGAAGGGCTAGAGGAGTGCAGGGGGGTGAGAGAGCAAGCGCCTTGAGAAAGAGCTGTTTGTTAAGCATGGTCTGAGGGCCAGACTTAGGGTGGCACTCAGAGGACCCTTCCCCGTCCTCCTGCCTGCTCCTGGTTTTATGGCCCTGCTCTTCACCCTCAACTCCTCGTTTGATTGTATAGGAAAGATATCCAATCAGTAAAGCATCAGAAAAGTATTTCAACAAAAGAGGTATTTTCTTGCCAGACCAGTGAATTGAATCAAAGTGCAAACAGATTAATGTCAGAGCAGTTGTGGCAGAGACACAGGGAAAAGAAGAGAGGAAAGAGGACAGGGGAGGAGAGTGGAACATGAACTGAACAGAACTTCATTCCCCCAGGTCTTCAGTGTTCTCTAGATAGTCCAACACAAGTCCTCTGTTTTGCTTTCCCCTTTTCCCTAACTCTTGAATATCAGTCAAGTTCCCATTTTTTAAAGGACACAAATAGCAGCTCAGGATTGAAATCAAAGCTTTCTTGGGATGTGGGGCATACCCTAGAAGATGTCTCTCATGATCCTTTCCTGGACTCCCCTTTTCAAGAGGAAATTTCCGACTTTTAATCCTCAAAAGTCAGCCTAGGTCTTTCCTTCCCGAGATTAATTCTCTCTCTCTCTGCTCAGTCAGACCACATTTATAAGATAGGGTGTCATATTATTCTTAGCACATGCAAAAGCTTCATGATGAAATGAGATGATGGGATGATGAAGTAGAGTACACAAATCCATTGGCTGGAGGGATTACATAGAGGAGTGAACTTCAAAGTCAATCAATTCATATAAAAGTACCAGATCACAGCTGAGAACAATTGCTGTGGGTTGGTCCTCTATATCCTCTTCCCTTTGGAGATATCTTCAAACTTGTAAGTTACTAACAAGAGCTAGATTTACATTTTTTAAGGAAATTGTGGATTCTTGTCCTCAGTCTTCTAGCAGGTGATGTTCCTGGCATCAGGCTCACACACAAAATCTATGGATCTGAACTTAGATCTCCAGAGACCTCCTGCAGTGCCTGACCACTAAGCCTGTCTTTCCTTTGACAGAATATTTACTTCATAGACTTTTGCTCTCTAAATCTCTTTAAAATCAAAAGATGTCCCTCCAGAAACATAATAGTTTTTAGGACCATGATAAAATCTTCACAATTCTTAAAATTTAGCTTTGACTTTGAAATAAAACTCAGATGAGATTTTTTATCAGCGTGTTGAAAGAGAAATCTCAGGTGCAATACAGTGGCCATAGCGAGTGAGGGGGATGTGAGCAAAGTGAGGACACACAATTGTTTACTTTGCATCTTGAATGTTGCTTAATTTTTAACCTCACATAACTTTGCAAACATGGGTCTGCACTGTTTTTGTAGGGAACCTGTTTTTCTTTCCCAATGATCTGTTTTCTCATTGGAGTGGGATTGTCTGGAGAATCAGGCAGCAGGGAGACCCTATCATGCTAGCAGCTGAAAACTTAGAAATTCAGGTACACAACAAGGTAGAGCTTTTAACTCCCTGTGCTAGAACCATGCTGATAAATATCTGCTGATCATCCCTATTTCTTTACTCATATACAGACAATATTTATTTGTTCTTTCCTCTCCTGACCAAATCAGGGAGGATCAGCAGCTAAACACTGATTTTGCAGCTTCAACACTTCTTTGCGGCTGTGTCATCAGCCTTTCATGGATCTGAGGTCGAAGCAAATGTTTTAAGAAAGTTCTGGGAATCTCATTCTTGAGCTTGGGAAATAATAGCCAGTATTTCTTTACTTGAAACCTAATTTTACTTTGTCAAGTTGATTTTGTAGTGTTATTTTGTAGTATATTTGTTTTATTTATTTGCTTGTGCATGTGTGTGGTTAAATAATTGCTTACTTTTTAAGATTTATCTTGTCATTGGGGTTTCAGGAAGGGGGTGGAAACCCATTTCTGGAGCATGGAAGCATGTCAGCACCATCCTTCCACAGTGCTTCTGAGATCTGTGAACTTATCATCTGCTTTTCTCCTATCCACCCTCCTGAACTCACAGGAAGAGCTGTGACATGTTCCTCCTGCAATGGCTTAAGCTTCATAGGAACTTGTGCTTACTCTTAATAATTGCAGATACCATGTACTGTGAGATACAATCAACGTTAATTTTGTTATCCTAATTCCTTGAAACTGATACTTATGGGTAGAAAAATCTGTTAACCTGGCCACAGCAGAGCATGAAGTCAACTATTAGTGTCACAAGCAAGCTGGTCTTTGCATATGGACAGAATTGCATTAGGGGACAATTAAATGATATCAGTTTAGACCAGGGACTTTCCTAAGCAGATAGCCTTCAGAGCTATTGTGGTTTTTAAACATAAGGTTAATTGAGAACTGCTGTATATTTAATAGGGGGGCCTTTGGGATATGGCTACAAGGACTCTTTGTTGTTCAGCAGTCCATTAGGCAGTTCTGAAATGGTCATATAAATCCCAGGAGGCACAGTCATTAATGGGACACTAAGCTCCAATTAAGGGCATGGCCCAAAAGACCAAGGTGAAAAACATGGTCCTTAGCACCTGTCTCAGTGCATCTCTGATCCAGCTGCCTGATTTCAGTTGCAGAAAATAACAAAATACTTACTCTGAAAAAACCCTACTCCTTTTTTTATCTGGAAGGTAAATAGGAAAATAAGCCACACAAGCAAAGGATCTTTCAAATGAAATTCACCTTCTTCCAAAAAACAGGATTAAAAAGAGAAGATAGTGGCATACAATAGCTGCAGGTCCTGGTCTCTTTCCAGCTATTTAAGAGGAAGGATTTCATAACCCTTGCCCTCCAAACTTAATGTTAAGTCTGCTTGACCTTAAATTGAGCATCTCTGCTCATTTCAGCATCACCATTACATTCAGAAACTCAAAAGGCCCTTCCACTGTGACCCTGTTTGTGTTGTGTTCCTGTTCTTTGTATTCTCTGAGGTTTGTGATTCAAAACTTTACCCAGTTTAGTCAGTCTGCTAGTGGCTTTCTAAATGAGTTAGAGCTGACTTACTTATTTCCTGCTTGTGGCCAAACACTGCAGTTCTACATCAGAAAAAAATAGATTTTCCTGAAAGTCCCAGATGATACAGGCTTTCCTAGAACATCAGAATGTTTCCTAGATCATGTCCAGAATGATTGGCATCTTTGGGAAATTTTAGCCTTGAGAACTTCAAGGAGTCTTTGCACTGCAAGTTAGTAAATTATTTGTTGCTGCATATTGTGTGCTTAAAATACAACACTCTGAAAGCTCCCAGATACCATCTAGCTGCTTTCCAGCTACAAAGTCCATTGGAATAGAATGTTAATTATTATGACACTAAAGAATTCAGTTTAGTGAAGTACCAGAAAAAAAAAGGAAATTAATTTCACTCATT
The DNA here is from genome assembly GCA_013389825.1 of Crypturellus undulatus. Classification (NCBI taxonomy): domain Eukaryota; kingdom Metazoa; phylum Chordata; class Aves; order Tinamiformes; family Tinamidae; genus Crypturellus; species Crypturellus undulatus. The sequence goes on along the minus strand of VWPW01016040.1, from coordinate 1,335,856 downwards.
GACAAACTTGTCAATTTAGTTATATTGATTTTTTGATATCTCTACAGCACATGGCAAAGTCCATACATTGTAAAATACATCATTATTATTGGCTTAGTCTCCTGGATGTAAGTGGACTGTTATTTTTTCAATAAATTGACATTCTTTAAATGTATGAATATGCAAAATTATGGAAGTGACTTTTATTATTATTTTTAATACAGTATCAATTTACTGTTTTTAATGGTGATTCTCAATCAGCTGGTTTCAGAGCAATGAGAAAACAGTTTCCTGAGTTGGCAAAGTTAATTGAAGAAAAGCAAGTGAAGCCGACTATTAACAGAAGTTGGCCTCGAGCTTGTGGGCAGAGGCTGGTTTTCTTTAGTGGCCCCCCTGAACTAGATCTGATTGCCAGCCCCTCAGATGAGACATTGTTAGAGCAGCGAGCGTGGAACGCTCTCCAGTCTTCTCCTCCAGAGCTGTGAGGTCAAGCTGCGCAAGGAAGCAGAGCACACATCAGGCACAAAACGCTCCGTCTCAACAGTGTTTTAGAAGTTTGTGTCCAACAGTGTATTTTGCTTTGTCAGACTTTGGCGATGAAAAATCAAAAATCGATCCTCGCTTTGCTGTGTCCAACTCTCGCAAAACTGCTCTGAATTGGTTTTGAATAAATTGCTGATTTTGGTCACTCTTTTCAGAGCATATAGAACAATAAAAACCTACGATTTGTTTCTGTATGAAGTTTTCTGCTTTTTAAATGCAATACTCTCATATACCCACCTGAGGTCATTAGCCACAAGGTAGGCTAAAAAAAAAGAATTTGAAAGATGGATGTGCTGCATACATAGCAAACGGCGCTTATGCTGATGCTTCTGAAATTCATCATGTTAATCTGTTAAATCGCAGCAATACAGATTGCAATATTTGTCTGAATTTTCAAGGAAAATTTTATACTGAGCATTGCCTGTATCGGAGAGGCAGTACATATTTCTGTTTAAATGTAATTATTCTGAATTTCAACATGTGAGGCAGGTAGTACATCTGAGATTTTTCTTTTCTTTGAAATAAACATAGATTCAAAGATAAGTAAAAGGCACATTTATTTCTGTGACAAAAATATAGAGGGAGGAAAAATAATTAAGAAATCAAATCCTATGCACTTGAGGCTAAAGACTTTTTCCAATATTAAATGTATAATAATGATACTGATATTCCATATATGAAAATATATGTATTTATTGATCAGCTATTTTGATTGAGTTTTAGTCTGTCTGGCAATTTAAATCTTTCTATACTTATGAAACAACAATTGAAAACATCAAAATACAAATTTCTGCTGATTTTAATTTCAGATCATTCTGTTTTGACTATTCAGAACTTAAAATTTCTACATTTGCTATAGAAATATTACAATTTGAGCTTTTCCACTGAGAAATGGGGGAGAGGGAGGTTGACAAAAATATCAGCAATAAAATCAACTATGACAGAATTGCTGCATTACAGTACAATTATTTCAGTGGAGAGCATTTAGACCAGCTCTAGCAGTGATAAAGCCTTAGCCTGACAGTATTGCTTCCTTTTTTTACAACTCACTTTACTGTCTGTACGGCTGGAATTTCAAAGCTGCTCTGTTCTATCAGCTGACCTTCAGTCCCAGCAACTTTGGACAAAAAGTCAAATGACTAACAAACACAGTTACTTGCTAGTCCCCTTCCAACAATTCCTTTATAATCTCGAAGATGGAAAATTTAAGTATGAGAAATAAGGGGTGTCTGTACTTTATCAGTACCATCTGCACACAGAGAAACTGAGGCAGAAATGAGCAGTGACTCATTCCATCCTCTTTTATACGCTGGAGGTCTCTGCAGGCCTTTAGACAGTCTTTACGTTTAGTCTGGGGTGTACAGCGCTTTTACACAATGAGCACGTGCAGTGTTATATGTTATCCTTAATAAGGAAGATTATTTGTGGTCTCATTTCTGAGTAGGGGGATTCAGATTTGGCGGTGATAGCAGAAGCAGCTGTAGAGGCAGTACTGCCTTTAGTTGCCACAGCTAAATTTGACAGGGATCGTGAATCAGAGCCCTCAGGTGACGTAATTTACCAAGAGGGAGGAAGGACTGCTGGGGGTGATAATTTCTTCGCCACAGCATGAATTGCTGCTTTTGTGTGTTAATACAATTAGGTGCCTACAATTAGTCAGTCCAAGGACATAATCTGTCTATTGACCCAAATAGCAGATTGGGCTCCAGGTCATCAGACATTACTTCATTACAAGGCTCTTTAATTATCTCCCCCAGTTTTCCCTTCAGGACAACAGGGGCAGGGATACCTCTCAGGAATGTTGTGAGGATTAATTAACATTTGCACAGAGCCTTGAAGACAAAATCCTGGGTGAGCACATGGGCCTGGATCACTGGTGACTTTTAGTGCCTAACTCCCACTGAAGTAACTGCTCAGCACAGTATGTCTCTGAGGTTCTCAGCATTAGTATTAGTCATGAGCTAAGGGTGGAAAAAAAGAGAAGTGATTCAGCCTGTTCCTATGGATCTCTTATATCAGGTCTTCAGATGCGATACAACTCTCTGGAGTGACAAAAAGACTGATGCTTTTTTCCTTTTCCACATGAACAATGTAGGAAGGAGGAGAGGGATGGCTGGCTGAATTCTGCTGTGCTGTCTCTGATGTAAGAAAGATAAGCACAGAGTTTGGCCTAGAAGATTTAGACATCGCTTCCAAAATCTGCCAGACAATGTCACTAGCAAGTTCTGGTGCCACTTTGCTGCAGTCGATACAAGCGTGTGAGGGCACCCTGGGAAGCTTGTCAGCTCAAGTCCTCACCGCTGCATTTCACTGCTCTATACGACGGACTCATGCTTGAAAACACTGGCAAGATGATGGCCCAGACAGCCTAGAAATCCAAGAAACAGGAGTGTATGGAAAGGTACCTTTTCATAGTTGAAATATATATACATGTGAAGCTGTTTCTCAGTCACAAGGCATACTGAAAGTGAACGCCAAGTATTGCATTTGGCCTTCCAGCTATTAAGCATTGCCACAAAACAGTCAGCAAAGCAATGTCATCCAGACCACTTTGACACAAATGCATTTTACAATTAGCAGGCAATGAAGGACTTCCTAAAAGCACATGTTCGACACCCTGCTTCGTCATGGGGTTTTGTACTGTTGCAGGGATTAAAAAAATTAAATTAACTTTGTGCCAGTGCATATTATATTTGTACAAGAGACTAGATGAAATGATTAGAATAATAGCCTTAGAAAAGATCACATTTCCCTACTGTGCCAATGTATTTGACTGCATACGGTAGCCCTTTTAGGCTACTGTTCACAGTGAATTGTAACAACTTCCTGCAAAGATCTAAGTTCTGCATCTTTTGAATGGCAAATTATTAGAACTAGGTCAGGTCTAAGAAGAAATAACCATCTGAAATCCATTTCTAGGGTAGTTCACATTAATAAAGCTCTACTAGCAAAATAAATATAAATTCTCCTGCTTCTAATTACCATCCATCAACAAAGACAGAATGCATCCTATACAATTGCTAAACATTAGAGGTAAACTACCACCTGGCCTGAGGGAATCTCTTGGGGATTTTCTCTGAGGCTCCTCATTAGTTCACCACTTTGAAATCAGCCAAGCAATGGAAGGTACAAAGTCTTGAAGGAAAAGCATTTAGCAATATTTACATATCGGTTTTCATATGCAAACCTCAAAGCGTTTTGCAAAGGCTGGTGAGGAGCATCATTATGACATTTTGAAAGCTAGAGCAACTGAGTCCACCAGTAATATACAAAATGCACGGCTACATTTTGAAGCATCTTCCTTGTTAGACTAATGTGTCCTTGCAGCATTCCAATGTGTTTTGTAATGTTAAGGTGTTTGAAGTCAAAAGTGCTTTGTGATAGAGAAACTTTATGTATCATCCATGTAAGACCACTGAGGCTTCAGTGACTATGGTCATCTTGTACTTATTACCTGTTTTATCATCCCTTCTGCTCCAACAAATCTTTTCCTTATCTGCCATTTCCTTACATGTCTCTGTTGTGGCTTTTGTGACACAATGTTTTGCCATGCAATATTTGCAAGTGCCTTGATTTGTTATGGCAGAAGAAACGTTTCAAAGGAACACAAGAGAAATTACAACTTCATCGCATTTTAGTAGAATTAGGTGCCTAATTCTCTTAGACTTCCTTGAAAATCTTGGCCAATATGAGAACTAAATTCAGATGATCAGTATGTTCCCTTTCAACTTGAATAATTATGACCCACCTATCATAGTATGATTCCTAGAACAACAAATGTTTGCTGTAGCTTTTGCTCACTATTAAATACCCATGCAGCTTGCTGGAATCTCATCGTTGCTTAATTTAGAAAGTTGAGAAGAAACACAGAGTAAATGCTTTGGGGAGAGATTATCATGTTATGTTCTAAGACTAACCAAGCTATCAACACTTTTTAAGGCTGCCCATTTCTTCAAGCTGTACACTCAAGATACTTGACCAAAAATATATAAAGCTTGTGAGTGTATGCGTGTGTGCATGTTTTTAAGAAAACAGTTTGCACTAAATATCAACTGAAGCCAGCAGAATGGATAGAAAATACTAGTATATTTATATAGAATTTCCAACGAAGCAGAACTGTGAGATTGTACTGAGGTGCAGTAAATACACACACATTCACAGGCACACACACCAAGAAAGATTTTTGTTTCAAAATAATCTTCATTACCTGAGGATTATCATAATTGTCATTTCAATTGACTGATTTTAGTCTTTAAAAGAGGGTATAATAGCATTCACTGTCTGAGACTGAATTACTGTCATTATGTTAAAGGTGCACTTTATCACTTAGCTTTTCTCCATTATAAATGCTCATAGACATACACTACTTTCTACTGCTGCAAAATCTTCAAAACATAACATGACAAAGTTTTGTATCCAGACCTTTTTTACTAAAACTTCAGAATAGAGGAGTACCAAAGATGATCTGCCGTTGCTAACAGAGCCACATTACCAAAAGATGCACAAGATATTTTAGTGAATTCCTGCAAAAAAAATTGCAAACTGTTCTTTACTATCAAAAATGCATTTTGGGTGCCTTTTGTCAAAAGGGGAGACAAAGAGCTGCTTTTCCTCTCAGACAGAGCAAACTTATTAAGCTAAGAACGGATCAAACAAATATCAGCCCAAATGAGAGAAATAATGATGCCACGGTATCCCAGACTTGTCAAACTTTTCCCACTGATGCTTAGATGAAAATCTAGAGGTTGTCATGATATTAATCTGCCAGTGTGCAAATGACATTTATCACTTCTACAATCTCTCTTGATCTGGTGTCTTAAGATACTTCATATGTAAAAGTTCTTAACACATTGCCTTGTCATCTTGATGCACATGGGACGCTTTTACTTCCACAGGCGCAGAAGAACCGAGTCTGGATATGTCAGTACCACACAGCACTTAGGCATCGCTCTGTTGAAGTAAATGTCACTGTGTCTGGAGTAAGAGGCTATAGAGACGCACAAAGGTATAAGCATCAGACCAAGAAAGATCAAGGATAATAATTTACCAGAGGAACAAATCTTTTTCTTTAGGGGAAACAGAGAGGCTCTATTCTGAGATACTTAAAAAGGGACAGTTTATAAGAATCTTGTTCTCAGAGACTGTGGTCAGCACCAAATGGACTGGTTTTAAGGTGTCACTTGAACAATTAAGTCTTTTGAAAAGCTTGATGTATGTGCCAAAACACCAGAGAGAGCCTTGTGGATGGATCATGTCAGGGACAGCACTTCATCCATCTCTACAGACTCTTTTACCATATACAACAGAATATTCAAGCTTGAAATGCTAGTCAGTTCTGAACATTTCAGCCTACATTTTTCCACTCTCTACAGGACTTTTTACACTTATAATGTTTGCTTCCTCCTTCACAGTGATCATTAGAAGATTTTTCTAAAATGCCCAAAGCAGCATTCCTAGGTCAGAAAAAAGCAGCTAATGTGTTTTTGTTTGCCCAATCCTGCCCTTACTCTGCAATTTCCCCTATGTATTCCCAGGCTACACATAAGCCTATTTCTATCATTGCTTTATATGAAAATGAGTAGATTCTTGCCTAAAAACAGACTTACAGTACCAAGGTTTTAGAGAGAAAGGAGACGACTCTTTTATTTCATTTCTTATTTTAATCAAAGGACCTTAATTAGGATATACCAAGAATTCATGGGCATTTTTAAATATCTATGTCATAAAAAGATTTTGTGGCATTATATCCAGTGTTTCTCTAGTGTTTTTTTTCTCAACAATGAGAGTGTAAAAATACCAATAGACAAAATTAATATAATTCATACTGTAGACTGTCAGAGAAATAATACCAGGGTGGAGTGAGTTGTTAGGTGTTTTTCCTTAAAAATAAATGAATGAAATGAAGGAAAAAAGAGTATTTTCTTACTTTGTCAGGGTTTCTCACGGTACGCCACATTTAGCTCAGCTAACCTTGGGGCTGAGTGAACATTGCATGGTTACGAGTTTGAGTTCAGCCAGAGAAGTATTCAGGTGTTAGCACGCTGAACCAGATGACGTTGCCTGAGCCTACAAAATTAGGATGAAAACCTTACAACTCCCAGTGAGATCTGATGCAACCAATCCTGAGTAAATACATAACACACCATTTTCACAGCATTTGGGATATTTGTTTCTTATTTTTGAGTGCCACTTCAAATAACAGTTGTGGTAGGGGCAGGGAAGGGCAACCCTCAGCTTAGATAAGTTTTCCGAGGTTCCAGAAGGAAATCTAAATCAAAGGGAGTTACAGGATTTGCAGAGAGAATTTCCTTTTAACTAAATGCAATCCAGTGCAGATATCTACCCAATAAATCCAACTTTTTGGGCAAAGAAAATGAATCTTTCTTGCTGGAGGAAGATATAGCCATCCTTTCTATTTCTCTGAATTCCTGTTCTTCTGTTTTCTCATTGTTCTCTAACATTGGAAGATGACCCTCAGATTTTCTGTCTGTAGTCAGGGAAAATTCACATATTCTTCGATGACTAATGAGTTGGGACTTTTATTCTAAATGTATATCTCAGCATAGTTGGAAAAGTATGGGAATGTGAAAGCACATCTGGTAATTGGAAAGATGAAAAAGGTAGTAATAAAGTGCTCATTTTGAGGCAACAATGATGAAGATAATGGATGATAGCCAAGGAAGCCATATGCACTTGGCTAACGGAATTAATCATGGACTATGCAAGGCAAAACAAGAAAGACAAGTACAATAAAACATTTAAAGACAAGAATGGATTTTAATTTTAGGAGCAGTATAAAACAATATGATAATAATGATAGCCAAGTTAGCCCTGTGATCACACAGTCCAAACAGGACAAAAATTAAAGCTATAAATAATATTTAATTTGCAAAGCCAATATATGTTAAAAAGTAATAATGACTAAAAATTATTAGAATTAATCAAATGAGGAGTGCTACGTCTAGCATATTTAGAAAGGCTAAGGCAGATCTGAAATAGTCAGATATGAAGTCAGGGTTGGAAATGTAAAAGGAATATTGCATTTTCTAATATGATTTATCATGGATAATGTCTGAAAACACAGAGCCACTAGTTAGATTTCAATTAATAGGACAATACTTATTAAAGCCTTGTGATTATCACTGTAAAATTCTTGTGAAACAATTCTATAAATATCTCATCTTGAAGTCATTTCTCAGCATCATCTGTCACTGAGCCTCTAGCTATGGCACCTAAGGGATCATGTTTTCTGTCGCATGCTGTTAGATTTTTTTTTGTTACATTTCTATATACTTGTATTTTAAATCATCGAAACAGCTTGTATGTAACAAGCCCTCACCCAAGTACAAAATTGTTTGCTCGTGAATTTCAGGTGAATCTTCAATGATTTTTCAGGGGCCAGAAAGGAATCTAATGAGAGGTGGATGAGCATCTCTCTTCCCCTTGAATCACACTATCCACTGGCCTTTACCAAGGATAAACAATAATCATATGGATACTAACCAAGGGCACAACAGAATAGCAAGTGCTCTCTGTTGGTATCACTAAAATGAGAGAGTGTGGTTTGGCTCTTTGAATCCAGTGGCAAGGTTTGCTACATCTGTAATAAAAGGTAAAAAAAGTTGTAATCACAAATGAGTGATTATTAGTTTGAACAATGCTAGGTATGATTATGGCTGTGTTCTAAGCAGTCAGATGCATTTAAAAGGGAGAATGAGTACCTAAATGCAAGAACAAAGAAAGCTCAAGAAACGTGGAAGTTGGGAGTAATTACCGATTTGAATAAAAATAATAACAAAAAAGTAATAACCACAAATAATGAAGGGGGAGGTTGACAATCAAGTTACATCAATGCATTTGCATGACAGGGTAACACCATTTCAGCTGTAAAAATAAGGACAGAGCACAAATGCTTCTAGAAATATTGTTTTCTGTCTCTACAAATGAAATAATACTGTGCCTTAGTTCAATGGTGGAATATGACAGTACAAAAGGTATTTCTTGGGGCTTTTTATTTGTTCCCAATGCTTTGTCTAATCACACTGTGCAAGTATATCTCCAAGACCTAACATTTTAAACAACCTGAATTTTGCAAACACAAAGGCTCATGCTAAACTCTGGTGAGCCTTTATTGTTAGCCTGAAGAACCTTTAGAAGGACTTGGTGGTAGCACTTGTTTTAAGGTCAGGTTTCTGGAGGAAGTATGTGTGTGCACGTGTATGCATATGCAATCTTGTGCTTATACAATTGCTCAGATTGCTTTTTTTGTGTCCCTATCACCTTTGCTTGTTGTGGACTCTCCTGATTACAGTAAGGGCAAAGATGATCAGCTGGAGACAGCTCATAGCTGAACTTACTTGGGCAGGAAGCCAACCATGCTGTCAGCAGATGTTTTGTGGTATGTGGGTCACTAGGAATAATCATCTAAGCCCTTTTTCCCCCCTCTTTCCTAGTGTTGTAAAGACCCTCAAGCTGACAATTTGACACTAGGAGCACAGCCATTCTACCCGAAAACTATTTGTTACATAAATACAGTAAATTGTTTGTCTCCTTCGGGATTTCTGTAGCAAGCTGAACAACTGTTTTGTTGAAAAGGTGCACATGGTGTGTGTTCTCCTCCTCCGCCGGGGTAGCACACTGACCTGGATAGAACACCTCTACATTTTTCTGAGAGAGACCGGGAGTTGCATAAAACCAAGTGACAACATTGTTTCCATGCACCTGAAATCTTTGTTTTATTTCTCATGATCTCGGTGTCTTCTACAGGGAAGAGACCAGTAGTTTATCATCTCATTTGTCATACAGGTGTCATCACAACAGCTTTCAAGTGTGATGCTAGCGTTTTAACAAGCCCTCTTCTACCTTCTGTGCCCACCCTCCCTTATGCACTCACTTCTGCATCAGTCACATGCATACATATATTCATGCGTACATATATATAATATTTATATGGATATAGTATATAGGTATTTGTATGTATTTTTCTGGGTGTGTTGACTAGATGTGATAATTATGTGAAAGAGGAGGTGCCTGAGGCCCTTGCTGAAGATGTGCCAGATCTAGCGGAAGTCCAGTTTACTAGGAGCAAAGACTGGCTGTGAAAGATCTAAACCACAGTGTCTTTGTCCACAGATAATAATAATTACTTCCATCTAGCACACTCAGATCTCTTCCCTTTGGACTGATGCCTGGGACAGAGCCAGCCTGAGGCTCAAGCCTCTAAGAAAGGATCACAGCACTGTTGTGACAGTAACTTTGAGTGAATTATCGAAGCCTTTCCTCAAGCCATTTTTTGGTGTGTAAAATTTAGCTAAAAGTAATGAAGAACTGCAAATGTAAAGAATCATTAGGCCTAGGTGGGGTCTGTGCTAGGATTTATTTTGTTCCTCATCTTAGTAGCTACTGGCCAACCCATTCTACAGACTCCAGCTCCGCTTCCCTGCAGCCTCGGGATGCAGTGTTTACTGAGGGAGATTTTCACATTGTCACAAGTTTCTGCTATGTGCAAATTGTTTTTCTTTCCTGAAGCTTTTTCCTAACTTCTTGGATAGGTAAATTGGATCTCCCAATCCCTTGGGCAATTTTTGTGGGGCTTTTTCCACCTCTGCCTTCTTCACTAATCAAAAAAAAAAAGAATTAATTTCAAACCTCATCTTTTTCTTCAACTATAAATGATTAAATGTGTGTGCATGAAGGAGGTGGAGGGATGACGTAGTGATTTGTGCTGAAGTGCTCTTGTACGATAAGAAACTTGTCCTGAAGGAAATGTTCCTTCTTGGAGGATTTTTCACAAGGTTCTTTAGCACTGTCTCTTTGGAGATTTCATCACCAATAAATGTTTAGGCTGACACCACGGTCATTAGCTGAAAAACAGGTTTTAGCAAGTACTCCTGCATATCCCCTGCTCTGAAAGAGATGGTGAGGGCAGCTACCTTGGTGGCCCAGCGCCATCAGATCACAGGACGCTGGCGTTTGGATGACTCAGCTCAGAGCAAGAACAGGCATTAAGGAGAAAGTTTATATAAGCACAAAATTTGGATGCTGTCCTGTTTAGTAAGCAGCCGGCAGGTAGGGAGACGTGTCAGACACCATTACTGCTCCCTTTGCAATAACCCAGACAGCTGCTGAGTTGAATTATCAGCCTGCTGAGGTGGAGGTGACCAGCGCAGGCCTGGACAAGACTTGACTTGCTGGGCACCCCTCAGTTGTGCCTGCACATTGAGAGGGGCTGGAGCCCATAAATCCTTTCTACCCCTTGGGAGGCAGTCGTCCCCCGTCCCCTCCTTTCCGTGAGAGAGCGTCATACAGGATGGGAGATTAAAATCTCGAGGTGCTGCAGCTGCTCTGCACACGTGGAGAAACTGTAAGATTAAGAGCGACAGTGACCAAGGGCCAGACCTCTGCTCTTATGAATGACAGATGTCCTGGGTTGAAAGGTGGCAATTTGCCTATGTGGGGAACTGGTTCTGTCGAAGAGTCAGGAAATTTGGGGACTCGAGCGCAGGGAAACAGTGTTTGGAAACGCAGCCTGCCTTGAGCTTCCGAAGTAGCCTCCGAGCTCCAGAACTGATGTTTTGTAATTTTGCCTTATCATCTGCTTGGGTTTATCATGGTGGTAATAGGGATAATGACAGAGAGTCAGTCATTTCCACTTAGATGCCAGTTTTTAAGTAATAATAAGCTCACAGCGGGTTCGATTTGGTCTGTGCTGAGAGTACCTGGGGTTATTTTCCCTTTGCTTTCTCATGGTAAATTATCTCAGCCCACCAGGGCCAAGCTGATTTTCTAGCTGTAAAACTTCACTAATCGAACAGGCAGCACCGCGCTGCACACTTAGCTGCTCCCTCCTTTGTTGTTTTCTTTATTTTACTGAGAAGGAGCAAATTCTTCCAGCCACCCATTGTGGTTTGAATCCAGGTCATAAAGACAAAAATAATAAAAAAAAGTAAACTAATAGTGGACTGTCTCCCCTAACCCTCTCACCCCATGCATCTCTCCTCTGTATTGCAGTCCCTAATGGGAACATTTAAAACCAGCGCTTATGATAATGCCCTTGTTCCCATGGACACCACGGCACTGCAGAACCAAGATTAATGGAGGACCATTGAGACCGGTCCTAAAAGATTGTCCCTCTTGTGTATTATGGTCTGTCATGCCGCATCCATTAGCAGAGGAGCGGAGGGTCCTCATCGTGTTGGTATCACTGGGACCAAATCGAGCTACTGCAAGATGGCATTTCCATAGCACATCAACAGATCATTTCACCACTGCTTAAGGCATCGTAAATTGGACTTATAGCTCAGCTGCTGGCATAAATAAGTCCCTTTGATAGTTAGTGGAAGACGTTATGACACTCCAGGGTACAGGAGGGGACATTGGCACTGTCATTTTTTTTCTCCAGCCCTGGCACCCTGGTGCCTCTGATCTTTCTGAAGATTCAGGGCACGCGCTCTTCATTACGGTTTGGGCACCAGGGACTTGTTTTTTTTGCAAGATTAATGAGCGCCACGGAAATTCTCCAGCGCATCTCGATAATTAAGTCTTTGTTTATCAAAAAACAAGTTATATTAGGAGCAGAAAATTCGCAGTAATTATTCATAATTCTAACAATTCAAGTATAGCTACCTCATTTGCCTGGGTAATTCTGCTTTTTAATTTCTTGCATACATTTGCATATTAATTTTGCCCGTCGGCTGCAGCAGGCTTTGACAGTTTGTTACTATGTGATGGTTTTCACAGGGGTGCGACTCAGTTGGGTGGCATTTCGACTGGGTGCAATGATAAATTATGAATTTTCTAATTTGCTGCATAATGAAGTAACCCCTTCCAACCCAATTAAAAAAAAAAAAAAAAGCAAAGACGATGTCTTTTAAATAATATTTCCCAGGTATTTTATCTCTCTGCTTTTGTTGTTGTTGTTGTTTTGCAAGCATTTTTTTTTTTTGCTTAAAAAGCAGATGACTGCATTTGCAGCCTTTCAGAATGACTGTGCCTTTCCATACATCAAACATGATTCATGATTCATGTATCCCCAGACTATATTCGTGCTGTAAATTGGCCACTCCTCAACCCTCAGGGCAATCATGGATGATAGCAAAGAAGTCCTAGTTTCTTCTCTGATGTCCAATTTGGGCTGTAGTGATCTGTGTGTATGAGTCTGTCTGTCTGTGTGTCGGAGAACAGGGATTTCAAATGAGGGAAATAAATGATGTGTGTTTATTTTACATACTTACTCGAGAGGCTGAACTGTTGTAAATTAACTGCTAAACTACTGTGTGGGTTTCCTTCTAATTTCTTAAAATGGTTGTAGAAATATATATATATATTTATCACTTCAACATTGTAAAAAAGGATCTATGGAGACTTAATTTGTGGGGAAGAGATAAGGGATTTGAGTTCAGTGCTGGTAAGTGTGTTCACTACATTTGGTAATTTTATGCTCATAATGCAGCACTTAGAAAAGCATAAGTATTGCTGGGTAAATTTGTGGTGTTTCATTATACAACTGCAGACGGGCAAAACAGTTTAGCGGTACTGTAGGCCTGATGCCATCCCGACTTTAAAGAATCTGAAATAACCCAGCCAATCTGTTTAGCACGATGCAAATACTGTAATTACACGATTATGCTGCATTTTTAATATAGAACAATTCCTATATGTTTGGTTGTCTCTTTAAGTCTTGTACTATTAAGAAACCAAGCCGTGATGGTATCGGAGGCTCCACCACAACCGCATGGCAGTGGTTCATGGCGGATTCTGACATTAATACCCCCAATCAAGGAGCAGAGAGCACACAGCACTGACGCAAAGCAACCGTAGAGCACACGTTACATAACATCAATTCTGTAGGCCCCGCTGCGAGGCCGGCGAGAATCCCTCGGCGCTGCCGTTGCTGAGCCTGGCGACGCCTGGCGCAAAGCTCCAACATGAAGGCGCACGAGTGCAGAGTGCCCAGCGCGGCCGCTCGGCGCTGTCAACATCACTGTGACACACAGCATGGCAAGCAAGCCTGGCGCGACCGGGCGGCAATCGCGCGATTTTGCAGCGATATTGCAGCAGGATCGCACAGCTCAGATCCGTGCCGCAGCGCGGAGCCTCGGCACCGAGCAGCGCTGCCATCACGGATATCCAAGTGGCTCAGCGCCAGCATCAAGTGCAGCAGCGGGATGCGCACGTGGGGAATGCGGGAGCGGGCAGCACACGGCGGGCAACCCGCTCCACAAAATGCTGCCCTGCAGACCGCAACCAGAATAACACTGGGATAAGCAAGTGATGCAGGCATAGGTTCCCACACCACCCTTTAAATTTTTTTTTTTTATCGCTAACTAATCCATTTTGGCTTTTTTTTTTCACTTTTACATGCATTCTTTGCTTTGAATTTTTTATATGATAAAAAAGTTGTTCAGTATGTCAAAACTGGCCAAGACAGTAATATTTTAAAAAGCAGAAATAACCCCAAATGATATTTGCTCCTTAATCTAACTCTGTGGAAAATGCTATTGCTTGATTCTGCATAGGAACCATTTAAAAAGATTGCATTTTCTTCATGTGTGTGTTAGGAATTCCTGTGCCCTCTTTTTTTTTTTTTTTTACCAAGGTCATGGCAAAACCCAGGAAGAGCTTCAGTGGTGCTACCAGTAGTCCACAAGAGCGTGTGACTAATGCAGAGCATAGTGAGCCCCCACACACGGCGCCCAGCCTACTGGGATGTGGCAGTCCGGCGGGTCCAAAGTTGGGGTGCCCCACGGTAAAACTCAGTGGGGTCATGAGGTGTGGGGCTAACACAGCCCAGCACGTGGGGCTACCAGAGTGCTTGTGCACAAGGGCACTGCATTTAGCTGTAATGCAGCATGATGGTAATGGTGTGGCTGTCCTGCTCTCTGGTGTCTACTCGACAAAACATCAGAGCTGTGTAAAAGGAAGCAGCTGATCATTAAGTGAATGCTAATAACATGAGCTTCTGACTGAAAGCATCAATACATCCCAGTAAAGTGCACAGTTAGTATAGGGTAATTAATATTCATCTAATCTGATTTATATTCGGGCTTTCTATAATGCCCGCTGCTGTATCATCTATGCTGTGGTCAGATACTGCAAACTGGGCACCTCACCAGACTTCAGTCTCCTTCCTTCCCTGTTTTTCTTTTGCTTTGTTATTTATTATTATTCAAATTTATACATCACTAAACAAAAGAGCACTCATCCCAAGCCACTGATAAACTCTTAAAAATACATCTCATAAAATGAGCAGACTTGATAATTATCCATGGAAAAAAATGCAGCAGCAAACATGCGACTACACTAAATTTAATCAAAATCACTAACAGATCACCACCAGCATTCCTTCCAACCATGTCTTTGCTCGTCTTTTGTCAATGAGTTATAGAGAAAAGATTGGTTTTGCACTGACCTCTGAAGGCTGTTATGAATCAAAATCAAATGGATTTGAAGGTGCAGAGCCTAACGAGGAAATGCCCTTTCTCTTTCAATACTTCTCTTGGCTTCTGAGGCCAAGTATCACATGAGGGAAGAAACTTCACTTCTTCTGTGTCTATTGAACATGTGTGTGCACTAGTCTGAGTGTGATGGTGCCGTATGGAGTCTCTAGCAGGTGAGCATGGATGACTCAAGAAAATAGTTCAGATGAAGATAGTCTTAAATCTTGAGTGAAGACACAGCCTTAGAAGCAGTGGCCATTTAAGATCAGAGAGCAGTTCAATGCCAGTTTCTGTCCCCTTCTCCAGTCGGACAGCAGAAGTTTTCTGATGTGGACTGTGTATCTGCTGCTGCTGTTGCTGTGGTGTGGGATATCCCCAGGGCCATGGGGTGGAAGAAGAGACCATCCTCTGTTAACTGAAGCAAGTGGTTGTGTCAACATCAGCCATAGATGGTAACAAGGAGTTTTATGCAGAAGGAGATTAGGAAATGCCTGGGACATCTGGTCTGCAGAGAAGGCACTGGCACACATCTGAGCTAACGTTCAGCCCTGCTGAGAGACGTTATGATTTATTTTGTCTCGGGTATCTTCAGAAGTGAGTGGTGGGCTAACACTATAAAAGCGGTCTGGAGATCATCCCTGCTCCAGGGCCGTGCGGTGCAGGCTTGGCCTCCTGCCCATGCTGCTGAGGATGCCTCACGCTAGAGAAGACTGCTCTTACTGGGCCATATGGGATCTGTTCCTTGCAAGGGTTTTTATAAGGCTTCACCCTGGGAGTCTGGGGTACATGCCTCAGGGTTTGGCTGCAGAGGCGCTTGAGACACTGGGGCTGCTGAATGGCATTGATGGAGGTTGTAAGGTGCACTCCTCTACATGTCACCTTGGAGCCGTGGTCCCCACAGGGAGCCATCCCTAAAAGCCCCAACGGGGAGTGAGCCTGAGGGGGCTAAAACAGAGCCAGAGGGTGAAATTATAATGGAACAGTGAGGACTGCTCAAGGGGTCAGTCTTAGACCTGCTTTTATTTAACTGGGTAGACGTAACCAAATTGCATTAATCCTTTGCTGATTTAATGAATTCCTTTTCTTCCACTTGTGAAGAAGGGTTAGCAGGTCTGACATTCATTTAAACTTCTTCCCTACTATTTCCTGACCTGAAATCTGTTTTCAAAATTGGCTGCAAGGTGAACCTAGTTTAGGGATTTAACTCTGTAGACCATGCTTTCATGGACCATTTCCTTTCCCAACACCTTAAGCCTCTGCACTTGACTATTACAAATGCTTCAGTCTGTGGATCACTGTAGGTGTTCCAAATAAGCCAGCCTTTTGGAGAAAGTTAAATTCATTATGTTCCTTTTATATATATGCTTTATTTGGGAGGTAACAGAGATTGTTCTCCAACTGTTCCTTCTCCCGTCAAGTGTTTGTGTGGCACTTTAGAAACGCACTACTTCTGAGAGTAGTACCAGAGTGAAGACAAACCCCGGGTTACCAGAGCTGCTGCCCTGTAGGCAGTGGGAAGGGGCCACTCTGCAATCTTCCAGACAGCTCATCTGCTACTTGTCTACCAAGTTTTCTCAATAATGGTGAATATTATGCCTGGAAAAAAAAAATTAAGCACTATTCATGTATAAAAAATTGAGAATGATTTCCTAGTCTAACTCTGGATTCAACTCCAAAATTGTTGATAAAAATCATCATTAGTATGGTGGAAGCAAGCCATTCAGTGTGTGCTCTTGTGCTAACCATCAGAGGTGTGTGCACACAAAATGCTCCCCTACTACATCAGCTACAGAAACTTGTCCTTGCACTTAGAGGAGTTGAAGATAATGTTTATTTAATGCTGCAGAATATAGATACATACAGCATAAATACATCTCTGTCACTATAACAATAAACTACTTAGGATATTTTTAATATTATTTTACTATTAGTTATTAATAAATTAATTTAAATTTTACAACCTCCCTCTCAAATGGGAGTATGGATAAGGGGAAAAAAGATATTTTTCATTGTCATTGAAAAATTTCTAGTTACACCCTTTCTAAAGCCAGGGTACCATTCAAGCCAAAAGTTTCAACCCACAGAAGCTCCATGCTGCTTTTTATTGTGAATACAGATGTTGCTCATTGGATTTGCTAGTCTTCTAGGTACAGTAGGTGTTCACCTCACAAAATGAATGCACAAGTAATTTTCCTCCTCTAATGAAGTAGGTAAACCGAGGCATAGATCAGTGAAGTTTCTTGCTAAAATTAACGTGGGAGACTATTAAAAAACTTCAGGTAGATCCCAGAACCTTTCATTCTTCTTTTTTGCAGTTTCTGAAAGATTGTATGTCCCATCAAATAGACATACAGTCTTCCAGGTAAGAGTTTTCTTGGACTTCAGTGATTACAGCCATCAGCTCGTTCGAGAAACAGAAATATTCTTAACTGTGAAACTTTTGGTATTTGTCTAAGCAAAAATGCATTTTTATCTAGACAGCTTCAGATGTGCAAATGACCAATGAACACAAACACCTATGCAAAATCCCACTAAATCTGTAATGATGGTTAGGTAACGAGCGGGGTGCCCAGCTGGCTGGGGCTTAAACACAGAGGGGCGAGCAGGGCTCCCTCCGCCGCCCTGTCAGCGTGGGCAGCATTCGGGTCTGGAGCTGCTTCCTGTGAAAGAGCAGGTTGCAGCTGGTGGAAGGTGGTCTAGTCCTTCCTTTTGGGGACGGGAATAAGTCTCCAGGCTCAGTTTTGGAAATGTTTTTGCTGCTGGGTGTCTGTGGCAACCATTCATCTCCATGAAATACCAGTAGTCCCTGAAAAGGGGTCTCAATTTTGCAAATGAAAAGAATTTCCACTGTTTATCAATTTGCAGTAAAGTGCAATTAGCAAATCAGCGCAGGACAAAAATCTTTCCTCATCAAGAATTTTGATGCAAATAAATAATTTTATTTTATTGCCTGCTTTCTAAAATAGCCACGCGTATTTTCAAACACCTAAAAAAGGAAAAAAACCTGGATTTGAATTAGCAAAAGAAACCATTAAGTTGAAAAAATATTTGCCATGAAAAATGTTATCAGACAGAAGCCTTCCACTAGATTTATTAACCAAAAAAAGAAGTAAATAATCTTCAATCTGATAACCAATAAATACATGTTAATCATTATTAATAATAAAATTACAGAGAAAGGACTAAAAACTTTTTCAAATGACTGAGTAAAAAATATGCAAGATGATAAATTCAGGACCTAAAGCTATAAATACACAAGGGAATGGTTATTTAACATGTGCTGTAATTTGCACTATTTAAATCTAATATTAGAGCTACAGTTTTTTTATCTCAGATCTAGAATTTTAGTGCTTTATCAGTACGAGATAAAAATGGTCACTGTTGCATGCACTGAAAGAGATTGTACTGAGTTTTATAAGCATGTCGCATGTCAGGTAGATTTAATCCATGCTAACCGAGACCTTTTTCATTATATGAGTAGGTCATAAGAAAACTGTTTTCATTTTCTTACATTCAGTAAAGACAAACTGTATTTAAATTTCTGGATCATCTGCAAAGACCGGCAACATGCAATAAACTTTGTAAAAAGGATAATATGCATTGACTTAACTCTCTCGTTAATGGGTTCAGTCCAGTTCATTTGTTTGTGACACGGGGGAAAAATTCAATATATCATTTTGTGTCATTTAGGGGAGTCATGAATAAAATATAGGATATAGAACAACAGAAATCAAGGGAGGGAAAGGGAGAAAAATAATAACTTTTCAAATAATTTTAGCCTGAGAAGCAAATAGATTTGAATGCGGTTCCCAGCCCCCCTAACTGTATTTGTATACATTGGTTCAGAGTTTAAGATTCAGATAACACTCAGTATTCAAATTTGTCGTAAGCCATATGTGCAGGTGAGAAATTGCAATGTTTTGAACTGTTTAAAATTCATTTTATTTGAGACTGTGCTTCAAAACCAGAACAGTCCTGCTAACAGCCTGAACGTCACTTGGCTCTTTAATAATACCGCTCGAGATATTTTGAGAAAGCTAATTTTAAAGTACAGGTAGTTAGCTGAAGTTTAGACGCCTTCCCCACTAAATGGGTTGCATCACTTCCACATCAAACTTGATTATACATCCCTGCTTTTAGCCCAAGAGCGTGCACATGCTATTGCTTAATTTTATTGCATTTAAAATAAGGATGGCATGCATGGCATTTGAAAGGAGAAAAAGGTGCAGACTTTGCACTTAAAAAACCCTCTGCAATGGTGCTTTGGTAGGCGATCAAGTTTTGTTGATGTCTTAGTGTATAAAAAGAATTGAGCACAGGCTAGGAACGGGCAATCCTATCATGCCATTTTTATATAAGATATAAACCTAAGCCCATATACGGGCGTCCTGGGGCCTGCTTATTTCACTGCCTCGTATTCTTGATGGCCAATTCTGGAGGCAGCTGTGAAGCAGAACACTTCTGCGACGAGGTTAGGGCTCGAGGCGAAGCGGCGCTGCCGGGGCCCAGGCAATCGCCATCCCGCCTAACTTCACGTGTGATCTTCCTTTCCGAGCTTGCGGAAAGTTTTGGAAGCCTGTTGTTTCCTAGCCACTGATGATGTATTTTGGAGTAACCTTTAATCTGCCACCCTGTCTTTATCAGCCCACGGGGCTTTTTGTTCTGCACAAAAGCAAAGCGATGCGGCTTGTTCACCAGGCTAAAAGCAACGGCAAACACCGAGGAGAGGAACCAAGACAAACAAATCTGATTAGGGCAGGATTTGCTTTCGGAAAACCTATTTCTGTCACAGGGGGATGGATAAATAAAATAACATTTCAATAATTTATGCAGCGCACAGATGAAAAAACATTGGAAATGTGAAACAGGGACGACATGTAAAGAACAACTGAAGTTGATAGCCGCTTTAATCAGCTCAGGTGGAAATTCGGAAATCGGCGGAAACGTCGCCCTCATTTTCAGCTTCCGGGGATTTGGGGCACACGTTGCTCCCACAGAAGCTGCCTCCTGCCTCAGTTCCCCTGCTGAGACGCGGGGACCTGAGGGGCGTTGCGCCACACAGGGCCGTGAGACCTCTCCGTGCCGCAGCAGCGGTGTGGGAGCGTGGCGGCAGCGGCGCAGGTGGGGTCGGCAGCATGCCGGCCTCAGGCCCCATAGGGCATCTTGCCCCTGTCCGCTTCGTTCTGGCTCCCCAGGGTCCCTCAGGGCACCCGCTGGGTCACCGCAGGCTCCTCAGCCTCCTCTCAGCGGTGGTGGGGGAAGCTGCCTTGGCTGGCGGGGCCGGCAGTGCGGAGCGGCTGCGGCATCATGGCGGGAGGCTCTGCGACGGCGCTGGGGATGCGCTGGCCAGCAGCGTTGGGCACCTGTGTCACCACCCGGGTGCGTCATGGAGGGCGCAGCCCCAGGGGACCGGCAGAGGTCGGTCCCGAAGGGCTGGGCCTGGGAAGGGACCCGCTGCGGCTGCCGAGGAAGAAGTTGAAACCTCTTTTTCCGCCTGCGTCTCCTCGCGGCTCCCGCCGCCGGCCACCCCCCTCCACCAGCCCTTTGTCGACACTTGATCATTTACATCAAGTTGACATTCGCAGAGTTTACTCAGGGGTCTGTAATTGTATTCTTTCACCGGTTCTGCATTACCAACCATGAAAATGGAATCTTATCATCCCTGACCAATTTTTAATGTACAAAATGATTTGGCCGAGGTTCAAAGGGAGTCACAATTGAAATCAGGTGAATGATACATGTAGGGTTTTTTTTTTCCTTCCTTCTCTCAGTTTCCCCGTGCCTTGATTTGATTTTTCGCGTATGGCATACAGGGAGATGTAGCTTATTTTTATATGCGTGTGCGTGCGTGTGTACAAGCAACATAAATGCATGCATATACTCTGCACATATATCAGTGTGCTATCTGGCAATCAATATTTTGTGTACGTATCACTCAAATTTACCCATTTGCGATGCAATGGATGACAATGAAGTTTGCTCTAATCCCTAAAAAGCAATCAAAGAACTGGAGCAGGGTTAAAGCCAGCTGATAGAGCACTGCGATTAATAGGACATTATTAAAAAGCCCCCCTCCTCCAGCCTCTCTTCCCTCCTCCCTTCCTCCCCCGCCATCTTGCTAGATGAAAAGAGGCCTTGGAGACAAAATAAATAAATAAATGAGGTTACATTTACATTATAAAGAATGGGGAAGAAAACAATAGGGAATCCTCCTCACTGAAAGACATACCATCTCCAAAGGGACAGCGTCCTCAAAGTGTGCGGGGGGAGGGGAGTTCCTGCTCTCCAATATCATTAGAATGTGTTTTATCTTTTGGCAGTTTCATATTGTGAATAATATGGACATTTATAACTCAGTCAAGCTGTTTCTTTCAAGAGTACAGTTCCTTAAGATCAAGGAATCTATCAACTTACATAGCTCCCTTAGCTATCTTATCTAAGTGTCTCACAAACATGAATGTATTTATCCACATAGTCCCTGGCAGAGGAGAATGTTCTTGTCTCCATTTTAGGGATAGAGGAGAACAAAGAGATTTGAGGCCTGCAAATAGGTGCTGGTTTTAGACAGTCTGGCTTAGGCCACCTTGGACTTTTTTCCTTCCCTCTTCTGTAGGAGATTCCCCCACTCCCCTGCCCTGCTCCTAGATGACTTAGCTGGATTTCTGAAGGAAAAGGGCTCCTGAAAACTGTACTCAAGAAGTGCCAGGTTCAACCCCTCAGATTCACTCATCAATCATTCACAGGATAAGTGACTTATGAGGTCATGCAGGGCAGAGGTGTCCGTCCAGCCCGCTCTGGTCCCAGGGTAATCCTACAAAACAGTAGAGAATACAGGCAGGTAGGAGAGTAAATCTCCATCCTTACACACTGGGAGGCTCCAGAGAATCAGTAGAGGGAGGTCTTCCACCTAACGTGCAGAAAGGCTGATGATGGCCTAGTTGCTTTAAGCATAAGAACTCTGTTGTGAGGAAGAGGGGAGACCTAAGGTGGTCCCACTGTGCCTGAAATGTATGTGAAGCTCTCACTGAGATAAATTTGGTAATGATAGTAGAGGAAAGAAGTTCCAAGTGTTCTTGAGGTGATACGTTTTGGGTTGGACAGTGGCATAAGTAGAAAGAAGGCATATCTTCCAATGAGCACGTAACGAGTGGAGAAGGAGCTGTTGATCCGGGAGGCTCCGTGAAAGTAGAGGGCAGCAGAGCGAGGTTTCCCAGGTTAGCCCCAGCAGCATGCAAGGAATGGGTGGGAAAATTCTTAATTTTGCCTCCAGGGTCTACAGATCAGGTAGAGGTGGGTGTTGGTGGCCTTGGGATGCTGGAGAGAACCGGAGGGGCTCTGACTGACTTTTAATAGCATAGCTTCATAGGGGATCTTAGGAATAATCTATTGATGATAACTGTATAACTGAGATAAGTCTTTTGCTAGAAACAGCAACAGAAATACTTTAGACTAAGATGTCATTATTTCTACTGAACTTATAGAATTAAAAGAGTGATATACAAAGCGATGTCAGCTCCAAATTTTCAAAAAAAATCATGTATTGAGTCATTCGGCTCATGAGATTTGAGATACAGTTTTGAGCTTCCAGCTTTTATATCTTTACAGCTTTGGGATTCTAGCTGCTGCTTTCTTTGTCAGTGGAAGCTGAGATACGCGTCTACCACACGACTGTACGAGTTTGGCAAATCCCATGATAAAATTATGATCAGAGTTGGTCCCAGAATGTTTTGAGGATTGTGACTGTTGCACACAACAAGATAGTTCATAGTGGACCCTGCAAAGACAAAGATCTGGAATGACTTATGCTGGTCATACCATGCTTATCCTCTTGAGCTTCTAAAGCTCACAAGTCTGACTGACTATACAAAATGAAAATAAGTAAAACTATATCTAGTACCTTGTGTGAAAAATTGTCAAAGACGACTATGTATATATTTTTATCTTTAAAATATTTACAACAATCTTTGGTTTATTTAAGTGTACTATCTGAATGCAAAATGTCTGGACTTATCTTTCTTTCAGTTAATGTTTATGTTCTTGAATGATTTGATTCTTGTAACTCATTATTAAATCAGTCATTGAGGATGACATAATATCATGAGGCATAAGTATAATATGAGTGAGTAGCAGTCAAAGCTGTAGAATTTGAGCTAACCAGTGTGTAGGTGTGAGGATGCTAAATTTTAAAGGTGGAAATTTGTACACTAGTAATGCAAACAGCATTTGAGAATGCTCTCTAGTGACATCAAACTCAGAGCTCTGGGAAAAAGATAAACCCAAACCTCAAAACATGTTTAGGCCATATGTGCTAAGAAATAAATCTTGTGGCTGAATTCTCACAATATTTTATGATTTGTGATACATACATTTATCTTTGCTTATAAGTCATCTTTTTGACATCCTTAAGAACATTTGCAATTTTAATTATCTCTGATTCTGCAGAAAATCTCTCATAAATGTTTAACCACTATGGAAAGAGTAGTCCATTTAAGCAATAATCAGTTTGTCTAATTAGTAGTAGAACTGCAAACATTGGAAAACATCTCAAATCAGTGTCCTTGTGCCTTTTTTTTTGGTATACTTATTTCTTGTAGACATATAATAGGTATAGAGCCTATGCTTCTAAAAATAGCACTGATATAAACTGGGAATTTTGATAAATAATGTTCTGGAAAAAAATAGAAATTGTTCTGTAATCTGTATTTTAATGGTGATTTTAATGACAGAATGTGAATACTTGTGAAAGTTCTCATTTAAGTGCATTTTGCTGGTAGCACACTGTTTCTCATCTCACTTGTAACTCTGATTTTATAGTAAAGACTACAGATTAGCCTGGCCAGAACGAAATTATTGTTCATCTCCCAGATGTATGCAGATAGTGTTTTGATATTTTATGGTGAATAATGTTACTAAAAAGGATTTGCAGTCTCTTTGGAGTTGTTCTGGCAGGGTGGTTTTCCAGACTGGAGTCTACACATTGCACAGACAACAACTGGGAAAAAACAGTTGATTTCCTTGCTTCAGAAGGAAGCAATACATCTAAAAATGTGAAGATGGTTAAGCATTGGCTCAAAGATGACAAAATTCAAAGCAAGCTTTTCTATGCAAAGCTTTGTTTTCAGACTCTCTGTTCTTGAAAAAGTGCCCGTCAATGACAAAGTAGTGGGCTCAGCTACTCCTCTCATATATAAACTGTTTGACATTGTCATGAGAGAATGCAACAGTAAATAACAGTTTCCTTTATGCTGAGACAAAGGCAGCATCTTCTAAGGAATGTAAAATGGGAAAAAAAAAACAAGTAATTTCTGAGTGGATTTTAGGACAATGCTTGACATGTTTGTCCTAAGAAACATGTTTGGGAATGGCTCTATTTTACCAATGGAAAATGTTGGATCTTTTTTCCTTTGTTGGGGTGCAGACAGGAAGAAATCAGAAAAAAACATTAATTCAGCTATTTCAATGTAATTGTCAGAAAACTGAAAGTGAGTTACATGTCTGCCTGGCAAAAAGAGTATCAGAAAATAAAGATAAATGCATTAAGATACTGGGAAGGTGAGAACTGCTAATTTCATATATGCCTGTGCCTAATAAAAATAATGTATGCTATATGACCATATAACATATACATGCGTGCCAAAGTTTTGTTCATGCAATATTCTAAACAAGATAGATACAATTATTTTACTTTGGACAAGCACTTCAGCTGTGCTTTCCTTCTATAAAAGCTGTGCTCTTCTTCTTGTCATAGTGATATAAAGAATACTACCATATATCTTTGTTAAATAGGAAGGAATTGAAAAATTATAACTGACTATAAGCATCATCATGAACTTCAATAAAGTCTGCTTTTAGCTGTTGATTTTTATAATTGTAGGATCACCTGTATCACAGGAGCATTCCTGACATTTTCCAGAGTTAGAAAGATTTATCCTTGGGTTAAAGTGAAATGCCACAGTCAGGAAATGTGATAAATTGTGAAAGTTGTTTGCAGTGGATTATATAAAATTAATAACAAAACAAAGGCTGCTGAACAGAACTTCCCCTCCCACGAGAATCCCCCCAGACCAATTCTGGAAGCAAAATCACAGAACTAAAACTAACCACTTCAACACTTTTCTCCAAGTTTGGAAAAGTGGAAAGTGGCAGAGGAGCTCGTGTTATGATAGCTCAAGAAAGCAGAATTGCAGGTAATTAAATTATCTTCTCTGAAATCTCCTCTCATTTCACAGGAGATGTGTTACCCTTGGGAGAGAAAGAAGCCAGAGACTTATCCAAAAAAAGGAGTAATATGAGCTCAGAGTAAAGGCTGGGGCAAACATTTAGATACAGATGATAGAAACAAGACATTTTATTGAAAACAGCTCTGTGGAACTGTGAAAACCTGTGAAAACTTAATTTTGTTGAATGTTGTTCAGCGTAGGAAGGTATCTAGCAATTAAAGCTCATCAAAAATTGAGTTTTGATCTCACAAAAGACACACGAGATTTGAAATCAAATTATAGAGTTTTCAGGACATAAAACTTCCAAAAACATGACCTTTAAAAGTAGTAAAAAGTTTCATTTTATTCATTTTTTAATTATTTCACTATTAAACTGCATTGACTCTGAGTCTCAGTAGAGTTGCAGGTTGGGTAGTGATGCCCCAGTCAGCTCTGTACATTATGCTTACAGCTGAGCTCCATTTCGTGGGATGTCCTGCAGTTGCTTGGGGCTTTGCATATTTGCTATAGGTTTTTCCTTCTGGATGGATGGGGGAAAAAGTAGTTCTAACTATGTTTCATCTTCTTATCTCACTGAGAGGTGGAACACGGATTGGGTGGTAAGGAGCGTAGACAAAGCAACTGGGAGAAATGTAATGAAGTTAAGGAGCTGGATCTTGCTTTTCTGCTTCTCCAGTGGAAAAGTATAAGCATAAGTAGAGAAAGTAAGTAAGAACTGACACATGTTTCAAAGAGTATTTTGCTTTTGCAAAAATTACATACTTCCATATAGGAAATGACAGAAAATTCCAGTTGCAGAGTGGCGATGTGCTCCTGCACACAGTCGGTTGTGAAGTTCATGGCTGCATCTGGTGTCTTTCTGAGATTCACCTGGCTGTGCCTCGAAGCAGCAGGGTCTCTGTTTCACAGAGGCAGGGTGAGATCTGCACTCCGAGGCTACCCATGGAGTATGTGTGCTATGGAGTGCTATGCAATGGAGTAGTCACTTCCTGGCTGAGGTGCAGCATATAGTACTTTTCTACTGTCTATCAAGACCTTTGGAAAAGTTGTTAAAATTTTTTTCTGTTTTTTTTTTTTCCTGTTTTTTTTTTTTCTTTCTTTTTGTGCTGAATCTGCTTAGTCCTGTCTAACATAGAATGCTCTTTCTAGCCTTTCATAATTTATTTAATATTGTCATTTCTTAGTATTTAGATAAATATGCATATGGAAAAACTAATAGAGTATTTAGTGGAAGTATTAATGAAAGAACCAGGAAATAATTCATCCATGTCAGTGAATTAGGATTCAAGTTCATAGGAAATGAGGGAGTTTTATCTGAAAAAGGCCATACGCTCAGATCAAAAGGCCATAGGCTCAGATCAAAAGTCTTTTTCAAAAAACATTTCCGCCCTGGAAAAAAACACTTTGCAGACCTGTGCTAGGATTACGTCTTCTTGTTGCCTCTCAAAGCCTCCTACCAGATAGTTTCACTTTCCTAAATTAAACGGTTTTTCCACTGACCTAAGCATGACAGGCTGATCGCTGGGCCCAAGACACGAGGTGAAAATTTTCTGGTCCTCAGCAGGTATCAGACCCACTTCTGATACATTAACGTTAGCCTTTAGAAAACCTGCTGAAAGATAGTAATACAGAAAACACTGGATTTATCCCTCTACCTCTTAGAATTAGAAATGACAGTAAATAGGTGTGGTGAGTAGCTTGCATTTATTGAATACCTGAATTTCCAGGTAGTATTTCATGCTAAACACCCCAGGAGGCCACAATTTCATAGAAGAGGTACCATCTTGTTCCAGCTTCCAGTCAAGCTTGGATCTGCATGCCAAGGATATAATCTATTGCTGCTTTTTAAATTTTAGTCATTATGAGAGACGCTGTCAAGTCAATATAATATCCAAACTGAAGTTTTTTTAAATCAATGACGTATAAAGCCTGGCAGCAATAGAAAAGCTTCCATGACATTAAAAAAAAAGTCTGTGAGAATCTTAATTTTAAAGAAGCAGCATTTCTATGCATTGTTTGTAGCTCAAACACTCTTGTATCTTCATGTGTGAAAAACAGGCAGGGAACCTGATTAGAAGCAGGTACAATCAATAAAAGTGAGATTGATTCCCCCCTCTTTCAGTCTCTGCTTTATGTGTGAAGAGTAAACAAATTGTGTACATGGAGTGAAGTGATTTTGTTGTAATAATCCCATGGCTTCTGAGTACAATTGAGAACAATATTCCTTCTTCTTCCTTTTTATATAAATGAGATTACTAGACTTTATTTTATCATAAAGTAAATTATCAGGTTTCTCCATAAGTTAGGGGAGCCTAAAGACTAGAGGGTAGGTATTGCTTTTGGCTGTTTCCCTGATCTTTTCTCTATAAACTCAATAGAGTTTATCCAGGAAATGCAGAACTCCAGACAAAGACCTGCTCATGGAGTTTGAACACTCTCTTAAATAAACTCTTCCTATTAGTAGATCCTAGTGACATCAGACTGCTGTACCATGTTTAATTGAAAGTGGCAAGCAAACACTGTACAACTGCTTCTAAAATGCCTGGGAGCTATTTGAAAGCTTTAGCATGTTCGAGGGGAAAATGGATTGGTTCTATCATATCCTTTTATTGAGGGAGGGGAATGGGTGTTGAGACAGGAAGAAAATTAACCTTCTTGAGCTCTAGAACTGTATTTCTATATCTACCTGGCCTTTGGGGTACTGCTGATTTTGGATTGATTAAATTTCTGTTGATATCCCTTCTGTGATGTGATTATCAAAGCAATGAACTGCTTGCTAATTGACAGTTGAGTTTGTTCAGGTGCTATTTATTTTTAATTGGTTGTAAGGGAGTTTGGCTGTGCTTGTGCACTTGTTTGTGTTTTCTATAAAACAATATAATATACTGTGTGAGAGACCAAAGTAATAGCTTAAGACATTAAAACAAGTTTAGGAAAGGGCAATCCCTGTTCTGTGTTCTGAGAGCTAAACAGTAGTCTGGTGACAACAGTGGGGAATGACATTTATAGAATCTAAAAGTTACAAACCCTTCAGATAAGCCAGGCTTACATTTCCTGGTAGGAGTCCTTCTGGCAAGGAAGATCACCTTTAAAGGACTAAAAATTGCATTAAGTAGGTTAAGGAACTACTTATATTCATTCTTTAATATGAAGTAAGCATGACCTTTGTCACTTTTAAATATTATTTAATTCTGTTTGAACTCTGTTTTTAGAATCTGCCTGAATAATGAATGTAAGGGGTCAGTAGTTATCTTTTTTCTTTCTTTTTCTTTTTCCTCTTTTTTTTAGGGAAAAAGCTTGGTGAATGGCATCCTAGACTACTCAAAATCATTGATCGCTCCTCTGTATGTCACATCTCCTACTACGGTCTGAGGATTTACCCAGCAGTTGATTAAATCTATTAGAGAGCTGCACTTGCTTAGCTGCCTCAGTATTGTGGTTTTAGAATTCCATGATGAGTCTGTAATTAATCCTGTGGTGCAGCTTTGGCAATTTTCCATATATCTTTCCAAGTGGGAAAAGGTGGCAAGGTTACTGTATAGGGCCATGACTATTATTTAAGCACTTTTTTGCATTTTGATAGTGAAGGGCATATAGCACCATTTCATATATAAATGACAGAGCTAAATATTCCTTTAGCCCTA
Organism: Crypturellus undulatus; assembly: GCA_013389825.1. Taxonomy (NCBI): domain Eukaryota; kingdom Metazoa; phylum Chordata; class Aves; order Tinamiformes; family Tinamidae; genus Crypturellus; species Crypturellus undulatus. The sequence continues at coordinate 1,307,032 of VWPW01016040.1, read as the reverse complement.
TTAACATCAAATTAAAGCCCTTTTCCTGAGAGATAATTAGTTGATACCCCCATTGAAGTTCTAATTTATTTCCTAAGAAAAGGCTATAATTGGACATTGTTCCCACCCAATACCCAAGAAATCACATGCACAAGTGGTCGTTTTTATTCCAGCAGCACATGCCTCTTCTCAATGTAAGTTTATTTGTATTGCAGAGCAGCTTTTAATTTCTATTTATTATGTGGTCTTTTGTGGCCTGTCTGTGCAAAGCACCACTTCACAGTCCAGAGGTGAGACCACAACTACTGCACCACAAACCATCCTGGGACTGTAGTGTATCACCTCAGAGGTCAATAAACAGAGAAAAATAAAAGCAGTGGAGAGGAGAAGATGAAGAGAATTACCTATAAGGAGAGAAAGAAGTAAATATCCAGAGGACTTCCAGACCGTAACTAATGAGGAAAGAGTAAAATTGCTTGGCATACTCCAAAGAGGAATCATCAAAAATGATTTCAGGCTAGCCTGAAGTTATACCTACTGAAAGGCATTTTTTAGTGTTGAACTGTGTTATGCTATAACCCTTTTCTCAGCTGAGCTAGCCTAGTGCCAGCAGGTGCCTACTTCTTTGAAAAGCCTTCTTTATAGGAATTTGCCAGCCTCTTAAGCCATGAAACAGGCTTGCAAGAAAAGCGATGGAAGCTCCATTACAGAAGACATTCAAATGCAATCTAGACGAAACCCTGTGTAATGAATCATGGGGGTGCTCTCGCTGTCGAAGGTGGAGGCCCAACATGACTTTCTTTCTCAAACAGTAGATCTCAGGATAGGACTAAAATTGAATTTTTGTTGAAAGTTGTCCAGCTGCTGTAAAACTTTAGCCATGCTCTGACTTTGTCTAATGCTAGGAAATAACATCCTTTTCTCTCTGCAACATAATTTCAGTTCTCAAAGAAATGTGGACCATGGGAGAAATGCAGTCTGCTCTGGCCAGTTTCCAATCTGTGCACAAAAAGGCGATCAAGACCTCGGGCTGGGACACAACTTACATGTAGTGCATAACGGTGTGGAAAGGAAAAGGACTGGTTTCCTTGCCGTGTGATATGCTGAGCCCGTGAAATACCTACTGTCAAATCTTACCAAGAAGTGTTACGAAGCTTCAGAAGTTAGGGGGTTGTTGGTTTTGTTTTTTTTTTCAGGAATTAGAACAATGCTATCTTTCCCAGCCATAACTTTTTAAAGAACTTATTTCAAATTATGTTTTGTGAAAAGTGAAATAAATTAGAAAAAATTAAAGTGCGAAGTGTTTTTTGTCACTGATTTGTTTTTCTTTATAGAGTAAATATGAATGCTGAAGATGGACACATTGTATTTCTCATTCTGATTCTCTGGGTCGATTTGTCCGCATCATTTAGCTGTCCAAGAATTTGCTTTTTTGTGCTATCAAAAAAGCCAAGGGCTTGAATATAGTTGCAGTTTTACTTTGGGACTGGAAAACATTATTGGAGCTGTATTGAGAAACCTCTCTCTCTTGCTTTAGCCGGTACAATCATTCTTTCAAAGACCTGTGTTTGGGATTAATATTTTATGCATGAAATGTTTCATGTACAGTAGTGACATAATAAGAAGAGGCATTTTATTAGTTTGTGCATGCAAGAAGAATGGATTACAGAAACAGGAAGTGTGTAAGGGCTTGCCTTAAGATGCCATTTTTATTAACACCTAAGTTCATCATTTTAAGGCAAACATGGTTCATGCTTTTTAGCTTATTATTTTATTTTGCCAAACCCTGTCTAAAGAGGTAGCACCCCATTTATTTATGTTCTTCATGCATATCTTGCACAGAAAATAGCCCATGTGGAAAGACAGCAAACAGATAGCTGCAGCTGTTGCTACTTATGCTCCAGAGCACAATTTTAGGAATTAATGATTTCTAATCCTGAAAATAATATAGATACAGAATGGTGTTACATTCCAAACTGCCAGGCTGAAGTCCCTTGCTCTTATTTCATAAATATGTTTATAAGAGTCTGCTTTAATCTCTTACCGCAAGAAAAGCTTTAAAGTTCACCCTGTGTTTGAAGTTATAGTTGTAGACCTTTGGCAACCCATCAGTAGCCAGGAAAATACACTGAGATATCTCTTGGTTGAAATATTTTAAATAATTGTAAGGCACCAGAGCTGCAGTTAGATAAAGCTTCTTCTGAACTTGCCATCTACTTCAATGACTGAAGATAAATGCAAATGTTTTTGGCAGTTTTGGGCTATTGTTGAAGTGAAGAGATACAACGTGCCTTTTTGACAATTGCAGGTTATTAAAGACTATTAAATTGGTAATCCCTGGGTAATAGCGATAAATCTCTCTTCAGCAGCAGCAATAGAACAACTTTTGCCTAAGATTTTGATTATTATTATTATTTTATAGTTTAGTAAAACAATCTGCAAATTGTTCCTGACCTCAGCTTTTCAAAAACCATAAATCAAATCCCTTTTCTCTGAAGACACGAATCAAAATATTGTCCTATTTGAGCTTTATGAGAAGGGTGTATTTTCAATCTTATTTACAGTTGTAAAGTTTATACTTTTTGAAAAAAAATCATTAACATAAGCTGTATTATAATGAAAGTACTCAAAAATGTAATGGTAGAATCATGGCAGTTGGATACATCACTATCTAAATCTTTCATCTTAATGGACTCTAAAGCTCATCTCAAATGGATAAAGTTAATGACACAAATGTACAAATGGGAAAAAATGACCTGTTTTAGAGTAGTACTGGACTTCCACTATTCCTGGTGAAAGTGAAGAGGCACACAGGTACAGATACATCTGAAAATCTGACTGCCATTCATATTGCATCTTGTTACCAAAGCTGGGTGACAGTGACAGGGTATTGACAAATAAGATGCCTTCCATTCCATCCTTCTCTTCATGCTACATTAGCTTTACTCTCATCAGTAAATGTGTTATTAAAATAAGTGATTTCAAAGATGATAGAGAAAGAGCTACCGTAGGGAGCTTGATGTTGCCAGTCCACTTATTTTATCTTACTTACATCTGTCTTCTTAGTCTTATTCCCCTAGTGCCATTTTTTGACCTTTAAAAGTAAGGAATTTGCCTATTTGCAGGAAAGTTTGGCTGAGCTTTTATCATCTTGGTTCTCTCTTCTCTGCCATTATCACTGTCTGTCATTAGTGATATAAGTGCTACACAGCCCTAGACTTCCCTCTGCTCTCCTTATTCTCAACAGGGTCCAGCATCCTGCTCTTTACCATCCTGGCAAGTGGGAAGCAGAGAGCAAAAATCTGAAAAAGCATCCTGAGGTTTGAGACATTGTACTGCACCGAGGGGGTTCTGATTTTGTGGTGTGCAGAGCAGTCAGTAGTTGGTTTAGTTGATTGGAATGGGGATATGATTTCAAAATGGCAAGTTAAGAATAATGGTTTCTAACTCCATGATATTTCTTTCCATATGACACTTGGAAGCCACTTGGGATCGTTTTTATTTCTTTTTTAGCATTTAACAATGCAGAGGATTTTAAAATGAATGGAAGTATATAATTTCAATAGGCCAAGGTTTTAGCTTAAATAAGTTTTCTCCCTTAGTAAAATAGAGATCATATTTCCTATCAGTTCTTCTTTGACTTACTCTTTTAGGTTAAAATTTGAAAATGCCTGGACTTCTACTGGCTCCTCATTCTCCTTGAATCACAAGAGTCTCATGCCATAAATCTATGGATTACCCAGTACAATGGGAAGTGAAACTTGCTTTAAGTTCCTAGTTGGACTTTAATGATACTATGAGGGGTATAGTGACATGCTCAATTCATTTTGAATCCTGAAGTGCTCCTTTAGCACTTTCCAGCAGGTTCGGTGATACATTTCTTCCACACCCCTCACACCCTCCCATTTCAGATAATACAGAATCCTGAGTTTTACTGAACTGGTTTGAATATGTGCTCTGTAATCTGGACTAGCAACATGGAGCGCTAAGTGGACTAGTTCAAACGGCCCTTGGCAAGGAGCACCAGGCCGCTGTGGCATTTCAGTGCAGACAACTGAGGTTTATCAGAGTGATGCTGCAATTTGTGGTGCATTTTAGAAAAGAATAATGCTTTTATAATTTGTGTTCAGAATTTGTGTGTACTTTCTGGACAAAGCAGGCACAAATGCAAAATATTTGTTTCTTTAATTAGATATACTTTCAAGGAAAATTTTGAGGGTAAGCTCATTAGAGGCTCCCAAGCAATATGGTAATCTCTTGGAATAAATATTGGAGAACGTTTAGGAAAGAACCAGACTGACAGATGAACAACACAGTAAATTATATAAACTCTTATATTTATGTGAACCAGCTAGCTCAGATAATAGCTCATTTTTTGTTATGACTGACTAGGTCAAATTTAGTAAAATTTGAAACTTGACCAGTCTGATGGAGAGAACACAGGACTCAGAACATCAAACTGGAAAACTAAAAATGTTTAGCAAATACAGTGATGATGCTAAGAAAAGAGTTTGTGGAAAATGAAATCATTTTCAAGTACAATACATAGCTCAAGTGAATTTGGAAAGTGCAAGACCAGGAAGTGTGCAGTGAGAAAATAGAAAGTGTGTGAAACATCAGAAGAACCAAATTGTAGATCTGAATAATCAGTACAAAAAAATCAATCTATGACTAGAAGGAAGTACCTGGAAAGGAATTAATGGAAGAATAGCAGCAGGCTAGGATCACATAAGGTAGTTTAAATAATATATCGGCAAGGAGAACTGCAAATTAATTGCAGAACCCAGAATTTGTCTCAGATGAGGGTGGAGAAAATTATGAACGTTGGCTGGAATGCAGGCATGAAATGCTCTTGCGGCATTCGCTTGACATCGCGACAGAAGGTTTTCACAGATCGTCATCTTGTCTCTCACTTACTGCAGCTCTGATGTTCAGCTCCAAGAGTGACTTGGGAAACTTGTCCTAGCGGCGCTTCTGTCAGCATTACCTCCTTGCTGGCTTACGTTTGCCTGGGATTTGTGTCTTCCAGCTTCAGCAGAACAAGGATGAGTTGCATGGAGCTGTGACTGCGAAAACTAATGCAGGTTCTTAGGAGGTGCATAATCAAACTGGGGCTCTGCTGTTGTCCTTGGCTTTGTCCACCATGTGTTTTGCAGTTTGGATTGTTTTATGAGCATGACAGTTGCTTTACAACTTAATAACATGGACATACTATGACAGGGAGCTGTCAAGCCTTTTTAAGTATTATTAAAACCTTGCCTCAAGGAATATTTTAAATCAGATCACATTAGAATCATCATGGACCTCGTGTTGGTGTACTAACTTCATATGTTCTTGTATTAGCTCATCTGAAAATACTTTTCCTTAACTCATGCGTTTCACTGTAGAGGTCGCTTTATCTACACAAATTCTTCCTGACCTCATCCATTTGTCATAGATGTTTTGACTTGACAATAGTTCTTGATAACTTTCATAAATCTGTATATTATGTTGTTCACATACAGATAGTGTCCCACAGCGGTCAAGTGCAAAAAGAGGTTACTGTGATAATTCCCAATTCTTAAAAGGTGTAAGGTGAGCAGGGAATTGTGGCAATTTAGTCTCCTCTCCCAGATAGCACTGGTCACAGAACTTCATGAAAAGATATCTTTTAGCCAGCCTGGCTGTGTAATCTTGATTTAAGGATTATAGTTGATGAGAAAACCTCCCCACCCTGTGGCAAAGTATTTCATTATTTAATTACTTTCAAAATTTGTACTTTATTTCTGCTTTGAAGTTATCTTGACACACATTCTGCCCAGGATCTGATACATGTTTGTCTTCTGACTTACGATCCTTTTGCTATCACCAGTCTTTTCCTTATATACATACCTATAAGCCGACTGAGGCTATCTGTTATCCTTCTTCTTGGTAAACTAAGTACTGAACATCTTTAATCTTTGGCAGTAACACAGGGTTTCCAGGCTTTGGGGCTTGGGCTGAAGCTTTTTAAACTATCAAGTTTTTAAAAAGTCTGGCCAACAGGATATGTTGCAGAACTATTTCTTGCACACTTTAAATCTGTAACTCTGTTCTTTTAAGAATATCTTTTAAGAATAGCATGTATTTTACCAGTGTTTGATTTTTTTCCTTTTAAATCTGTGAAATACATAGAGGAAAAAATCCAAGTAGACACAGAAGACCATTTTCCTTTTTACAAAAAGGAAAAACAAGGCCTCTGGATAGCATATGATCAGCTGTGATAAGTTTTTGCTGCATCCAGCTCATGGAAACATCCATCTACCTTTTGTAGAGAAAGAAAAGGCAATTAATTAGGAGATGAAGAATGCCAAATTTTATCCCAGAAGTCAACACTTTTCATAGTAGCAAAATACTATGTCAATCTGCAAACACCTAAAAGCCTGTGTCAGGTGGACGGAGTCTAATTTGGGATGAATGAACTTGCTATGTTTTAAGCAGTAGATGTTTATGTGATTCCAAGACCTGCGGATATTTCTGTGTTATGATGAATAGACATCAACATCCAAAACATTTTCAAGCTGGTGCTAATATACAGGTTTTGTCTTCAGTGCAAAAGAAAACCATTGATTTTAGGAAAGATAATAAATATACATTTATTATTCTTTTTGCAAAATCCTTTTGGAACTGATCTTGCCCAGGTACTGCATATTAAGTAATGTTATGTCTCCAGGAGGATATGGCAATTGTCCTGTGATGAAAATCACCTTTTTTTTTTTTTTTCTAGTGAAGGCAGAAGTATATTCTTTAATATCTTGCTAATTACTGGAAAAAGGAAAAGTGAGAGTGAGTGGATTCTCCTGATTTGCTGTCCAAGTTTCTTCCCAGTCTTCAGTTCTTTAGTTCAAAAAGTATTTGTTCTGTTTTTGTGCGTGTACTTATCCCTTAAAGTAGTTTTTTTTCATACTACTGATTATGCTGAAGGGAAGACTCCATCTTTCCCCAAAATAGCCCCCCCAGCTGAAAATCATCATATTCTATAGTGGCAAATTATGGACAAGATAGGACACACTCCTGCTGCATTGTAATTGCCAAATACAAAACTGCAGCCCTGTCGTTATCTTCCTCTTTTTGTACCAGATATATTAAGGTGCATGGAAAGCCCTTAAACCCAGTGGGATTGTAATTTCCCTAAAACAGCATTTTGGCTCCTAGAGTTGTATCCTCTGAATGTGAGGCTAAATGATTGCATGAGGAATTTGGGTAGGCAAACCTATCCTCAATTAAATTGGAAAAGGATATGACATGTGAAAGAAGAGCCCCCTGAAGTATGACACTCACTTCCTTATAATTGATCTGACAGAATTTGAGTCTGTTGATCTAAAACTCACCCTTTTCCATGCACTGTAGAGGATGACAGATGTTCAGAGGAACCTAACATGATTAGCGTTTTTGCTCTGGGAGGCAGGAAAGGATGTTACAATTTACTTATTGTTGATTCAGAATGCTTTATTCAAAAGTTTGTAGCAAATGCTGCTGTTGCTTTTCTAAACCAATGTCTGAATTCTATGCTTTTTTATTTTCTGTTTTAGTAGCAGTGGTTTATTTTGGCTGAGTCTGAAGGGCTTCACACCTTAGTACCAAGGTTATGTCTCCAGATCATATTGTTACAAGTGGGATTACTTTTTCACTGTCATTCATCTGTACTTCAGACAGTCATCCAGGATAGGCCTTGTACTTAAAAAACCTCTGACTTGTTATTTTCTATAATGATGCACAAGGCAGAGAACTTTATGGGGGCAGGAGAAATATAAATACCTTACCAATACAGGACAGTTAGGAGTTCTGGTTCCCCGGTAATTGTCTGAGGACCAACTTGAATTTAAAGTAGGTTTTATATTTCATTGTGACTATTTCAGGTATGTCTAAGAGACAGCCAGGATCCATAAAGGTCACCGACTATTGTTGCTTCTGTGTCATTTGTCACAAAATAGCCAGCTGCTAAGATCCCCCTATGACTGGTACTACCTGGCAGCCCAGATATAGATGGTTTTGGGAGGGCAACACAGGAAGCACAGGAAGGTCATCTCTGCAGCGACACACATGCTGCAGGTGTTAGGAGGCCTGCTCGGAGACACTGCCTGTCCTGGTTCTCCACAGCACCAACCCCCAGTCCGTATGGAGTTAACCAGTGCCTGACAGGAAAGCTCTCGTGCCGCCTCACTGCAGCCTGAGCAGCCCAGCTCCATCAGCCTGGCTGGCTGCTAGGCTGACACTTTCCTTTGCCTACGATGGAAATTTACTCTTTTCCTTTGCTGGAGAGGTTTGTGTCTTGAGGAACGGAAAGAACAAATCATCATCATCATCATCATCAACTTATGAACAAATGAAAACACTCAGAAATGGTGGCAAAGCAAGAATAAGCTGAAACAGACCCAGCAAGCCCTGCTTACAATAGAATACACTGCCAAAAATGCTCTTGACACATTATACTACCTGTGTATGTTACAATAAGAAGATGCTCTTTACCTTAGAGGCAACATAAATTCTCTGTGTTAACATAGAGGTTCCCAAGTCTAACACTGCTTTTATTTAAATATTGACCTGAATGCAACATACAGCCAATGTACGTTAATGGTATGTAAATCATTGCCGTGTTATAGCTGCCATAACCTATTTCTTCTCCCTCTTTTCTAACACGGTGAAAGTTTTGTTTCATTTCTCCCCTTCCCTTCAATAAATGCTGTTTTCAGTGCACAGCTCCAAGCTACCTCTTTATTGCCAGTTCCAGGCCTATGGTACCTGGAGTTAATCACCCTTCAGCTACATATTGTTAACTGTGATGTGCCTGCTTACCTATAAAGGAAGAAAAGGCTCCTTCTTTATCCTGGCAAATAAGATATATTCTGCAGAATTGCTGGGGTGGGGGAAAGTCTTTGTTGAAAGAAGGAGACTACAGCTATTTTTTATTAGTATTATAAAGAAATCCTTACTCCATTGAGAGCACATGCCACAGTGTGAAGGAATGTAACATTTCCTGCACTATCAAGACGTTATTTGCAGCTTGTTTAATGAACTCAATTTCATTTTATCTGTACTTTGTATGTAGATAAAGAAACAAATAAAAGCATAAAAATGGGAGTTTTTTCAGGCACCATTTTTGGGGAGGGGGAAAAATGATATGGCAGTCTCGACCACAGATATCTTGGTCACATTGTCAGGATGGACAGCTCATTCTGTCATTCATTGCCCAAGGCAGTGAATTGGGACAGGAGTTGTTGATATGACACTAGACAGAGAATTACATTTTTCTACACTGTATGGAAAACATAGATGTATTCTTGTTCTCTGTGCCTCAGAACAGGAGAACAATGCTGATAGGAGCCCACTACTTTAAATCCTTGTTGGCTATTCACAGCTCTGACAATAGAAGGCAGTTGTGAACTGGCAAAAAAAAAAAATAATAAAAAATCCTCAAAATGACAGTAAACCATTTGGCACGTAAACCATTTGGCACACACTGAACAGCCTGGTTTTACTCAAACAGTGGCTGAATTCCTCTGCAGCCATCAGGTTTGGGGCAGGGCTGGGTTGGAGTGATGGCGGGGTATCCCTCTCCTTCTCCCCACTGTTTCATTTCAGTTATTTGGATACCAGTGCCACAAATTAGAAACTCCTTACATTTAAAAGTTTTGTTAGTTGTGACTGCTAAGTATTATGCTTTAAACAAGCAGAAATTCCTGATAAAACTCCTGCCTGTGCTCAAGAAATGGGCAGATAGAGAAATTACACATGCAAACAGCAATTATTTTATGTTGTAATGTAATGTTATTTTATTTTTGCTTCTTAACCCAATTAACCCAAGCTGTACCCAAACATTAAACAAACATTAAAACAGAGATGCTACCATCCCGTTTGGAGGAGTGCATGTTTTTATGTATATACAGGAAAGTGGAAGTGAAAATGAGTTTTCAAAAATCCTGATATGGCTATTTAGAAATACTTGTATGGAAACTTCAAAACCCTGTCATATTCCATCTCTGGCCCATTACTGCAGGAGGCTTTTCTTCTGCTTTAGGGCTTATTTTTTTCAGGATGATGTCCTACTTTTTTGGTTTTGTATTTCCATTAACCTTTTGACTATTACTCCTCTCTCCAGGAGTTTCCCTGTGCAGAAAAAATTTGGGGAGCTTAGGCGTGTTGGAGCAAGCACTGTATTAAAGTAGTTGCTGGCTGCGGGGAGGCTGAAGCATGGCCGAGCACCAACAGACTAGGGTTCTGTTGGTGTAATCCCACAATTTCTGCAATGATACTCTTGGAGATGAGGGGAAAAAAAAAGGTTACAATCAGGAAAAAGAAATCTGCTTTGAGAAGTGCAGTAAAGACAGGCGTGGGGGAAGAATCAGATTTTGTTACAGTCAGCTTTGGCTACAGCTTCCTGAGATACCCCTCAGGCGCAGCGCACACATGTTCATATGCGGTGGATTGGTCTGGTAGGAGGCACTCCAGTCTGATAGCCATGGACCATCAAAAGCAACATGCCCGCCTCCCGGGGAGATGTCCCAGCTCCAGCGACACATGGTCTGGCGTGTGGCTAGGGTTGGGCTTTCCCTGATGATGTTACCATCAGGTAGTTTTTATGCTGTGAGTAGCTTTAACTTAAGGACGTACCTAGTGTTTGTGTTCAAATTAGGATGAAATTGTAGAAGGGGCCTAATTTCATTGTTTCAGCTGAGAGCTCTGAGGGAAACGCTCTGGCCCCATGACGGCCATGTGTGGCAAGAGCTCCCTTCCTTTGGTGTCAGTAGGTCTTTTCTTCCCCATCTAGACTCTTAAAAGTCACAGTATCAGAATCTGACTTGCTGTGTTTATCAGCCTATGAAATCATACTTGTCCAAACCTAGGAGCTAATTTAGTCTCTAGACTCTTCGGCCCTGTGGCAACTGAAGAACTGCTAAGGTGACCTGCATGCAAAGAGGACTTATGCATACTGAGGAAGAGGCTAAGCTGGGAGGCTGGGGATGGATTTACTTGGAGACAGTGGATCAAAGCAAGCTGGAGTATCATTTAGTGTGCTGAGTGTCCCCTCTACTCGGGCAATGCCAGAGAGGTCCCAGTGTCCTCATTATCCGTGTGTGCTCCTGACTGCACAGTTATTTCGGATCTTCCCATGAGTGATTTGCTGGAAGCTGAGAGACAAGCGGATAGTAAAACTGATGGAGTTTTGCAATTGTTAAGAATACGTAAAAGAGACACAAACCACTACAATACATATGCATGAGAAAATAATGTAAGAGTTAAAAAAAAGAAAAAAGGCGAGGTTCTTGTCTGCAAGAGCTGTCCTGCAAAACCTGCCCTTGCAATGCAGTTTTGCTGCTCAACTTTCAGTCCGTATTGTCTGGAGAGCTTCCAGAAAACACCATGTCCCCGGAGAATGCAACACTTGCACCTTTTGCTTTCCTGCACATCAGAGGAACCTCCAGCTTTCTGAGCTGTGTTTGGAAGTACAGAAGTTCTCCCCTTGATCATTTGCAAAGGACAAGCAGAGTTCTGCGTCACTTTGGAGGTTCTTATTGACCTTTCCTTGAGTCACTGGAGAGCAGCAGTGCTGGTGGTGACAAGGTGCGTGTGTTATGCTGGTATTCCCCATAGCACTGACAATCCCTCAGGAGCTTCCACTATACTATGCTGTCATGGTAAAGGGTTAAACTAATTGTGAACTAAACTAAAAGAAAGAAACCCAAATTTTGAAAAATATTGAAAATACTTATTTCAGCAAAATGGTGTGTGAAATGTGGAAAAAAGATTGTGAGAAACCTCTTCCAGAGATAATTTCTGGAAATCAAACTACTTCTTAGTATCCAGCTAATACAGTATTTGAGAGAGTTAGGTTAGTTCTGCAACTCCTTGTAACTACTGAGACTGTAGGTGATTTTTTTCCCCTGGTAGAAGTTTGAATCAAATCCAAATGCTCTCCTGCTGATGGGAGCAGCAGTTAGGCAAATTAGAAAGTCACTGAGTCTGAATTTAGAAGATTAATTTATTACTCCTCTTTTTTTACAATAATCATTAGGAGCACTGGGCGAAAATGAGGAAAGCGGTTTTGCAAAAAGAAAAACAAAAGACATTTATTCCCTGGTGTAGAAGAAAGGAAATAAACAGCATTTCAATGGCATTTTCCCACCCAGTCCATTTTAGTAGCTATGTTTCATGACCATTACATTTGTGAACACCATGTGAACACAAAACTGCAGCTGGTGATTTTGTTCTGCGTTACTAGGAGAGAGCAAAGGGGTGGAAGAAGAAGCATCTTTGAAAGTGAAATCACATCTTTTATTCAAATATCTTTTGAACAAAAAGGTCACAGATACCAACAGTTTACTAGGTTCATTACTAGGTTCAATTACCAATTTAATAAATTTGGAAATAATCTGAATTGATTAGAAATTTCAACTGCCTGCGTGACTTCTTCACAATTGCATTATTGACATTGACTTGAATTTACGAGTTGTTGTCAGGCCTTGAAGAAACTCCTGTAAAGTGGAGGATCTAGCTGGAGATAATACTGAAAAGTTATAATACTGGGCAATCTGTTCGTCCGGATTTTGTTCTTTTGGGGAGGAGTGGGAGAAGAGGTTGGAGGGGGCTACCTTTCTGTTTCGTTTTATTTTAATGCAGTCTAATTGTGCCACAGTATTAAGACAATACATCTTTAAGTTTTCATATGAAAATAGGAGCTTTGGTATGACAGAATATCAAAGTGAAAATTAATGTCCGCCACTTGTATATTGCCTAGACGTTACTTTAGAGAGAAAACAACAGGAGCGAGACGAAGCCATACATATGTTAAATTCACATCAGTAATAAAGATTAAGTAGAAGTTAATAGCATCCCAGTCATGCTTGTGGAGGTAATCTCCTTTCTGAAAATTCAAAATTAGATTTGGAGGATCGAAGCAAACAGGGGGTGAGACTTTGGCGTAATATTTTAATCAAATTGTCATGAATGAGTGGATACAATTAAGAATTCTGTCAGTCACAGTGCTGAGCCCCTTTTGTTAGTCAGCTGTTGTGAGGGATGCACTAGGGCATCATGGCTAGAGATTAAACTTGACCTTTCCCAGGATCTTCATTTTTGACCCTCTGGCTAGGCTTTGCTTGTCAGATGGCTATTTCTTTTTCTTTTCCTTTCTTTTTTTTTTTTTTTTCTAAACAGAGGGTAGCAAAGGTTGGGGACAGACAAAGATGTTTTCTCTCTCTCCCTCTTTTTTTTTCTTTTTTTTCTTTTGCTAAATACAGCAGACAAGGCTCAATAACGGCTCCCTGTCAGCTGCAAAGTGCCCATCTAAACCTCTTTCCTTCATTACTTCTCTGATGTGTACTGTATGTCATTCCTTGGACAAATTTACAGCTGAAGAATCTGTGCCAAAGGCAATACAACTTAACGTGCAGGGAAATGTTTTCTATTCAATAAGTTGTGCTCTAACATTGCTACAGCAGGCTTGCTTTTTTTTTTCTTTTTTCTTTTTTTCTTTTAATAGACCTTTGGATAACTTGGGCTTCTTTCTAGAAATTTTAACTATAGTTCTTTGTTTTTCTTGTTGTCTGCTTGCTTGTTTTCTTTGATTTTAGTGGTTTTAGATAATTTTCTATTACTGAGAAAGTTTGTTCTCCTCCTGAGATTATGTGAAATTTAACATTGAAATTAAAAATCAAGCTCTCTTTCCTTTCATGATAAACCTGATGATGCATATTTTAACTGCTGTTTATGTAAAAATGTTCTCATGTATGGATCTTTGTGCACTGGTTCACAATACAAGTGTATTTTATTGTGAGAGTTTCTGTGAGTTCAGATTCTGTAAGACCAGAATATTTGTATCATGGGATGTTTTATGGCTCCAGCTGCATTAGTCATTTTATGCCTATTATTTGTGACAGTCTTTTTCTCCCGTGCTTTGGGACCTGTGGAATGGTGGGTCCTTAGCTATGGGATTACCAACTCAAAATACTTCACTTGCCTGTGAAAAGATTGTTCAAAAGAAAAAAAAAAGCAAGAAAAAAAACCAGAACCACCCCAAAACAATTAAAACTTCTTTTATACTGAGTTCATACTGATTTACATTAATGCATTTGAAAACCTCTACCAAAAAGGGACTTGAAGAAGATAAGATAGGTGATTTTAAAATATCAATTTCTTGTTTCCTCCCAGGGGTTTTACCATTGTCCTGGCACTGAAACATTCTGTATCTGCTGTTGAGAAACTTAAAAAAACCTGTTATTTCAACACCATAAATGGCTCTCCAAGGCATTAAAGTACATAAATACAACTACAAGAAATGCAAATATTAGAACCAGGGCTCACTAGTCATTTATAAATGAAGATAAATCAGTTGTATGCAACAAACCAAGATTAACTTGATGCCTGAAGCATGTTCTGTATTAAAGGTTTCCACAAGCTCATATATAGGTGGGTTGTCTTTCTTTTTTCTTTTCTTTTTTTTTTCTTCTTTTTCATTAAATAAAATTGAATTTATTATTTTAAGCTGATCCCAGATGATTCTTTTATCTTCCCTCTTTTCTTTTCCTTCTCTGTTTTTTATAGTGTGTTTGGTAAATAGAAAGAAGTGCTTTCGACATTGGGTGACAGTATGTAATCTACATTCCCACTGTTTGTTTTACCTTTTGTTACAGAAAGAATAAAGTCTGAGCAACTTGCGCTAGTACATCAGTTTCTTTGCATCCTTTGTACTGTAAGACCTAATTATATTTTAACACTGCATTTACTCCATTTGCCTGAAGAATTATTTCAAATAAACTGACAGACCTATTGTGCTGTGACATCATACTAACCCTTTTTTTGGTGTTGTTGTTTAGGGGGTTTTGTTTTGCTTTATTTAATTTTTTTACAGAGAAAATAAGCTCTTCTGTGAACTCAGCAACAGCACAAGAAATTGCATTAACAACATTTAACCAAAATGTTGGTAACACATCGAAATGAACGCTACTGCACTTCAGGGGTTGAAAGGAATATGCATCAAAATGCTTGGCATTTAATTTTTTTTTTTTCTTCGGGAATTTAGCCAGTGAAATATAGCTGCCAGTGTCTCAGGCCTGCGTGTGTTCTTCTGCAATATGCTCTCGATCAATCAGATTTGCATAACTAAACTGTCGGCAAGCCCGCTCCGCTGCCCAGGTGCAGGGCCATTTGCATATAGAACAGTGAGGAGGTCCCAGGAGTCACTTCAGACTCCAGTGACTGCTGAGCCCGCAGTCCGCACCGCACTGGAAATGAAATTGGAATGACAAAAAAATGGTAGTGCTAGTCGGCAAGGGTGAAATATGCACTTGTGTTTCAAAGGTTATGTAGAGATCACAAGACAGCATTCAGGCACGAGAATATGCACAAGCCCACAGGAAAGCAAATGCTGTTTTATTTTGTTTCCCTTCCCCCAGCCCCAAAGATGCATATTTTCTGAATATAAATATATACACACATATATTTATGCACACACATGCACACACACACACAGAGTATGTATTTTTTTCCTTTAACGTTGTGTATCAGAATTTCACTTATTCTTCAACCCTTAGGTATGGAGTCAAGAGATGTGGGTGTATTTTAAATATATACTTCTTTTCAATTAAATCTCCTGGGGTATGAAAATTAAATAAATAAGCGACCTTTCTCTCCTGTTTGTTTCTTTCTGGAATATGCACCTACTTTTTAGGCATGTTTGCCTATAAATGTATCTCCTGTTTCCTAGACTATATATTATTCAGTTAGAAGAGCTAGATGGTGAATAATTACTACAATGTATGGATAGAACTGGAAATAGAGTAAGAAAAACACTGCGTAAGAGAGCTGATCATTAAAAGTTCTTTATCTGAAGCTTGCCATAGGTCTCATTACACTCATTTTACCGATAGGAAACCAAATGCAAAGCAGGGAGGTGATTTCCCACCAGGAAAAGGGTGATCCATTGGCATTCAGGAAGAAACAGGCTCTTCTACTTGCACTGTGTAGGATCTCCTATGAGATTCTCTGTTCTAACCGCTAAGAAAGGTGACGTCCTCTTCCTCCACCACGTATGACTAACTACTGAATGAAAAGGATGTTCTCTTCACTCACTCGATTCAACTCTGATGTTGGATGCTCTTTTCCTGGGCAGTGTTTGAGGGACACTAATTGTGTGCTGCCGCAGAGCCGCACGCGCAGCGGAGTGCATCCCAGCCCTGGCGAGGGAGCAGTGCGGCAGATTTGGCCCCGCTGAAAAGTGCTGCTTTGGCGGGGGAAGGCAGGAGACAAGGTGTCCCTCCTGGTTTGAATGTCACTTGTTGTCAAGTTGGCATCCTGAGCGGTTTCCATGACAACAGCTTTTTGTGCTGGGGGACGAGGTCATGCACCTGTGATCTCGATGAAAAGGACAATGAGCGAATGTACATTATTTAGAGCTTTTATCTTCCAGTACGTGTTTGAGTATAACCTTGAAATTGGGTGAATAAAGGGCAAAGTACATTGCTATGCATAGGACTGAGGCAAACTAAATTGGTTAGGAAAAGGTGTGAGAAAGACTGGGGGCACTGTACTGTATAGACACTTCTCTAACTTTCCATGGGTGGGTCACACTGTTTCGTCAACTCTTCAACCTTTTTATCTGCAGAAGTTTCTCTGAAGTGAAAGGAGTCCATAATTTTGGAGAGATACTGAAAGGAAGGGGAAAGAATATACTGACTATATTTCAGTATGATTACTCTCCACCTTGATTTGCTCTGATTGCCAACATACTCCCAAGCTTAACTTGGGGTGGTGCTATGATGAGACCTGCCAGGAAGAAATGTAAAATGTATTCTATAGGAAATAAGGTGGATGCTGAGTGCTCGTGTTTTCTTGTATTCAAAATTCAAATGAATTTTGGTAAGAAAATAATTAAAAACAGCCAAAGGTAGTTTTTTGGTAGCAACTTTTCATTGTGTCATTGCTATAGATGTTCTCAGGTTGGCCATATCACAGCAGGATTGGGCCGGCTATAATTTTCTTTCTTTAAGAAATGTTTTAAAATATTTTTGAAATATATTGTTGCTTGAGGAAAGAAATATAGCGATGTCACAAAGTGACTAAAAAGGAAAACCCCAAATATTTTTTGAATAGTTAAATTAACAAAATATATGTAACCTGTCCTGAAATGAGGAAAAAATTAAAACTTCACCTGAAATGAAAATGAATTGTATTATTATTCACAAAATATCCTAATACATTTGCATACATATATGATCTATATAGATCAGTAGAGATACTGACAATTTTATTTTGAATGCCTATATTTTTTGGCCATGATAGTCATCTTTTGCACAGCATATTTAAAGAAAATTCATAGACCATGCCAATAAAACCCAAGATGTAGTAAGAACAATTTAACAAATTCAGCTTTGGATATAAAACCCAAGCTTCTGAGATCATTTGGGACTCCAAGTTTTAGAGCTTATTGACATTAGGGATTCTTTAAAATTAGAGCATTTACAGTGGCTTTCAAATTTCTGCTATTTATGTAGGTGAAAGGAACTATTCCAAAAGAGGAGAAAGAAAGAATCAGAAAATAAGAAGATTAGTTAAGACAGTAGAGAGCCTGAGGAATGGCTACAATTATCAGCAAAGACTGTAAAGATTAAAATGTGGAGGTGGGAATGACTGCAGCCCAGGCATATCTTTCCTTGTGCTCTTGTGAGAGGAAGGCAAATGATCACTATACGGTGGCTGCTCTAAATAAAATTATCCCAAGGAATAACACTGTTTTCTGCGATTAACAGGCACTGCCCCTCCAGACACTCCTGACACTGCCCCTCTCTTGCCCAAGGTGGAGCTTGCAGCATCCATGGGGGTGCAGGATTGCATTTGTGAGGCTGTTGGGAGAGAAGCAGACCTATGTAGATGTGCCTCTTGCCAAGGTGCTGAGGTAGGTCCTGGAAAGCAAACCAACCTCTGGCACACTAAAGAAAGACAAGTCAAATGGCTGCTCAGTGCTTACATTGGCACGGTGACGATTCCACGCTTTGGTGTTTATACATCTAAACTCTCATTCTCGTCTCTCTCCTCATGCGAGAGGAGCCGCGAGGCAGCTCCCTCCGTCCCGGTGCGGGGCAGGTCAGCTGCGGCGCCCGGTGCCGTTGGGCTCCGAGGTAGCTGAGCAGTGAAAGCAACGTGCGATCGCTGCTACCGGTGATGTACGAGAGAGAGAGATCACTGTCACAGTATATCTGCTATTTTCAGTTTAATTAGTAGACAGAACTTCATTTGTCAACTTAATCATTGCAGACAGACACCACAGAGATGGGAACTGGAAAAAAAGTCAAGAAAACAAATGAAAAAAAAAGCCCATTTGTGGCTCTAGGCATATATTATTTGTTTCTCGTCTCACTTTATTCCAGTATTTCACTAAAATTTGTAGTAAAAAATGGATGGACACATGTAGAAGACAAGGCAGAGATCTGTTGCCTTGTCATTAAAAGTGTGAGTTGTAGAGGACCTGGTTTCTTCAAATTCTTTCAATAAAATTGTGTTATAGCCTGCAAAACCACTCAGGATTTCCACATCTCCAGTTTCTTTGTGTTAAGTAAATAAGTATTCTTGTTTTGGCTAAGGGAAACAGTAGATTTGCCACTGAGACACTACTAGCCACAACCAAACTGAATAAACCTTGCCTCAAAAGAGATAATCTAGATGGTGCAAAAGAAGGCTAAATACACCATTCAGTCTTGTATGGCCTGAGTCATAATTGCATCCCAAAGTGCTTCTGTAACATAAATATGTAGAATATTGCACATCTATTATGATTAATCTGGCAGTGTGGTCTCTTATGCAGGATTCATAGAGCTCTTACACGATATTTTTCTCGATTTCTCAATTTAGCTTTGGTGTGATTTATAAAGGTTCTCTGAATCTTCTTTGTTTTGAATATTTCAGATGTACCTGAAGTATTTTGGTACATGATATTTAAATACAATAGGAATAATTTTAAAAAGCAGAATACCAATCCTGACAATGTCACTCACTGCCTCTTCAGTCAATCTTTTAGTCAGTTTTGTAAGAATTTGCTGCCTTTATGTCTAAAGCAAACCTGCTATCAAAGAAAGTCATTGGTCAGACCTAATCAAAATGAGCCTTACCCCTACTTTAATAATTTTCTACTATGAATTCTTTGTATCTCAAAGAAGCCATTCATCGGGAGAGCTCATAGCCTTCAAATAACAAAGAATTTCCATTTCATTACAGCAGCCTGTTGAGTCGAGTGCCTGTGATCCCCATTTTACTGAGGAGTAACCTGAGGGACAGAGAGAAGTGACTTGTCTGGGGCTATATGATAAACTGGAATTCAAACATGCCTTTTTCTTCAAAATGATTTTTATTGTTCGGCAAATTCTTTTTCTTGAAAGTCCATGTAAATTGAACAGTCTAATTAGTGCTAATTATTTAATGTTTTCCGTTTTTAGAAAGAGTCATGTTCTAAATAAGGGAGCTGCAGTGAGACTGAGTCCCAGATGTTTTTTGCACTAACTCTGCTTCTTAGTAAGATGCTGTGACTCTAGGAAAAGGTGCCTGTTTATTTGGTGTGTTCCAGTAATTTAATTGGAAAAGTGGAATTACCACTTAAAAGATGTACAAGAATGATGGGTAGAGAAGATCTTTAAGTCATGAAGCTAAAATGAACTAAAGTTATATGCTGGAAAGTGCTGCCGTTGCTGTTGTGGAGAGAGGCTTTATTTGAAATTACAAAATGAAAATTACCGATCAATGCAGCCAGAATGGAATGATTGATATTTCAATTGCAGTTCTAGAAAATGTAACATAGCATAGAGATATACTATTTACCTTCTTTTCATTTCCAAGTTTTTGCACATTATAATAACATATATAAGTGCATAAATGGGCATTTCCAGACAGTGCAGCTGGGAGCAGAGATTAAAAGAGTTGTAATATTTATCAAACTTCAGGCAAGGCTCAGCTGCAGTAGTATTTGCTTTTGGGAGGATGATGAGAAGAGTGTTTTGCCACTGTTGAAGCTGTTTTCTTTCTCTGGGTGAAGCTGTAGAACATAAGGGCTAGAAGAGAACTCCGCCTACTGTCTTCCGCACTGACTCTATTAACTGTGATGACAAGATGAGGGATGAGTGCTCAGGGCTCTCATTAACATAGCTTTTCCTCCCTTGCAGCAGCTCCTGGGAAGCACCTTGGGTTTCATACCTTAGTTCTTCCAAAAAGATTTTAGTTCTTTCACTCTTATCTCTCTGGGGATGTCGATACAGTTCCCCACACAGTAGACTTCTTGCAGCGGCTTAGGTTTTCTAGAGGTGACACAAGAGAAGATTTTGTGCTCCCCACTTTCCTGATGGATGAAATGTTGAGTTAGCATATTAGATAGGAAGAACTATGTTCCATTTTACTTTACCCATGAAATGAAAATGTTTTAGCCTTTCCACATAGTAAACAGATAAATCAACATTCCACAGCTTGGGCCAAGTCTTCATCCTTATGTTGCATTCTAGCTAATGATTTATGATTTCCAGTCACTGAACACATATTTAAGGGGAAATGTTTGTTTGCTCACACACATTCATCACAGAACTACACAAAGCATATACAACCCATGGAAGAGTCAAAAATTTATTTTGGCTTTAGGGAAGGCTTATTTGTACTGTATCTACACCTTTGGCTATGTTTGACCACCTGTTACTTTAAGGAAAGAAGATAAAATATGCAAAAATATGATTTTGTATTTGCCTATTCACTTTTCTAAAAGGATATTTTGCTAAAGGTATCTATAGAGACAGGTTAAAACAGCTATACAAATATTCTGAGTTTCAAGAGTGTTTGGTTCTTTGTACTTCTCTTAATGAAAAGGTCAAATGCTGTGTGTGGTTATAGTAGAACATCAATATCACAATTCTATTTTCTGCTACACAGATCTAGCAGATTTATACTGGTGTAATCATGTATGGAGTTTGGCCCTGCAGTACCACTGTGTCTGCTTCATTCTCAGCCTAGAACTTCTAATTTTATGGCATCATACATGAGTGCTGTGACACAGAAGTGGTCTGTGATTAGGACAGCAGATGAAGAGTGTTGTATAAAGATGAACTCTTGAGGAACTGCAGATCTGCTTTCATGCAAATGTCCCTAGCATCATGAATCTGAGAATGAGAAATGAAAGAAAATAGAATAAATAACTAGAATTGTCGCTAAATGAAATGTTTTACCAAGTTTTCCCTGAAGCGTCAGCAGCTCTTTAAACATGCTGGTGATGGCCCATCACAAAGCCAGATGTTGCCATTTATCAAGTAAAGTAAAGAGCCCTTCCTGCATCCACAAATATGAACGGAATATGAAATCAAATGGGAAACTGCTGCACTAACACTGGAGAAGATATAATGTAACTTTTAAGCTATCGACAGACTTACTTGAGAGTAAAAGAAGTGTCTGACAGGAAAGAGTAAGTGTCGGCAACATTACTTGATTCATCTTTCAAAGGCAAAATTGCAGCCATATGTATAGACTTAAATCACTTGATGGATGTCCTACAGGTTATGATTTCCTTCCCCCCCCCCCCCCGCCCCCGCCTCTCTCTCTCTGTCACCTTCTCCTCCCATTCCATGTGCAGGTCAAGTGCTTCGTAGGGGAAGGATCCATTGTGAAAGCTGTGAGCAAGCTTCCTAAACCCCCAGACTGGCAAAACAGGTTTGTAAGACACAAAAAGAGAGCACTTGTAAACAATAGCTACTTTCTTTGAAAGTATATGCTGTCTCTTCTATCTAGTCTTAAACTAGGTAGAAGAAACAGTTGATCTTCTTTAGTCTGAATGGGACTGAGACTGAGACAGCCTTGGCGGACGGTAAGGAGAGGTTAACCCAGATACGGTGCCTCTACCCACTTCACCAAGAGCATTGGCCCTCCTGTTCTGCGGAGCGACATGAAGCATGCAACCCTGGCCTGGCTCCAGTATTGGCATATATGGTCAGACAGCAACAGTAAAAGCATTTTTTTGTCACGTTGTTTTAGCCTAGAAATTTGTCCCAGTGGCTCAGATGAGTACCTGGCTATGCAGGATGAACTAATTATTTTAATGCTGGATTAATGTAACTCACTGGGTATAGGATTAAATACAGCATCATTCCAAGACTCCAGATCTTCAAAAAAGGCTTGCAAAAATGACCACAGCCTTCTGTTGCTCCAGCAGTAATGTCCTGATAATATAAACACAGTTTGCAGGGAGAACTGGAGTAAGACACAAGAAGATGGAAAAAAATAGATATGTTTTCATACATGGAAGCCTTTCTTCAGGTCTGAAGGTGAGGCAGGAGACAAAGTATGTGTTGAGGGTAATTGTTTTGTTAATGTAATGAGGCTAAGTCCAATTAGACAGTTTGACAGAAAAGGACAGTTGGTATCTATGAAGCACTGGGAGGTATTTAGAAGGGAGAGAAGTTGAGATAATTAGCTGAATGATTTTTTATTTTTGCATTTACTGAATTTTGAGGTGTTAGTTGGAATGGCACATCAGGAAAATTATAAATGTCATAAAATCAGTGTTGCAACCAGGCTCATGAATTTTAGTACCAAATAAAACTACATTTTAAGTTCCCGAGCTCTTCTTTTTAGAAATAATTTGTAGGTCTTCTTTGCATATGAAGTCTCTTGAGTGTTCAGAGATTGAAAAGCTGTACTCTGAAAAATCTTCTCCCATTGACAGTCAGTGTTTATGTCCTTTTATCTATTGTGTTTGAGAGTTCATTCTGGTATGTTGTGATGAACTGCAGGCCATCTGGGGGTGATGATGGGATACTTCTGTGGTGAGGTATTGACCCTGATGGCTTTGGAGATGCGCTGGCATTTCTAGTCATGCTCTGATGTGAGCTACTTCTTTTCAGCATGAGGCTTAATACTCCCACACACGGACTGTAGAACTCACTGGCAGCTACACAGTACAGTCAGTTTGTGCTTCTTATGCTGAAGGACATAAAAAGAAGGTCCCATTTTCCCCCTTGCCGCAGGGATCGTTCTGTCCCAGCGCTGCCACTAGCAATCCTTACTGCTCCTGAAAGAGGACTGAGACTCCTGCAGCAGCTCCAAGAAGTCCTGTGCACAATTTCTGCCTCTCTGGGCTTCCCCTCAGTTTGGAGCCTGTTGTACAATTTGAGCCCAATATGTTTCAGGAGGGGGGCTGTGGAAGATGGGGAGGAGGGGTCGCTAAATTATGGTTGCTGTGGGAACCATAACTTTGAATTTCTTGACATCTGTCCAATGACAATCTCAACATTAACGTTGCATTAACATAGTTTTTTTGCATTTAATTAAAAAAGATGATGGCCTGGAATCTGTTAAGTAATTTAAAGCCAACATTTAAACTATTTGCTAGGAGCAGAGATGTCAGAGCCTCTGCTCTGGAAACATTCATGTGCACTTGCTAAACATTCTGACAATGTAAAATAGCCACAGAGATGAGAAATGAAAGCAAAATGCTTCTAAAGGCACTGTGTGCTTGTCTCCTTCTGGTGGCTTTGCCCATCTTTCCTGTCTAAAGGAAACTGCTCTGATTGTGTTTAAATTAACTTGGAAACTAAATCATGGTTTCTGATTCCTCCATACATCATCCCCACTGCTGGCCACAGACTCACCAGTGTGTGGCACCCTGTGTTTTCTGGGAATTTATTGCTCAAACTCCCATTTTCTTTTGTCAGGTTCTTAAGAGCTGGTTGCAGAAGTGCTTTGCTTGTATCTAGATACAGGCACAAAATAGGAGTAGATGCCTGACTATAGTATTTATCCTGATTTCTGGTCTCTCAAAAATGTGTCTGAGTTTCCTACATAGCATTCCAGTGCACTTGCTAATTGGTTTAAATTCTGAAGGTTATGCAGAAAGCATTTACCCCGATAGGTGTCTCACCTCGAAAGGTTTGGAGGCGCTGAGCTTTAGAGCTCTCTTTTGTAACCTCGTGTTATTTCAGTAAGTTCAGCTATCAGACAAATAGACATATGGACTATGCTAAAGTTAGGTGCTGTAGATAGGAGAAAGATGTTCATATGGCACCCGTGTTATTTAGCCTTCTCTCATAACAGAATACCATACTGTTAAAATTGTCTATTTTTGTGTAATTCTTCCACTTATATTGAGATAAAAAATTATTAGTCTAAGGTTGGCTCACATCATCAGAGCTTCTGAATGTTGGCAACTTCCCTACAGTCTGTTGCAGGCAATAACTGCCAGGGAAGTTGCTTGAACACAAGCAAAAAATAGGTCTTCCTGCTGAGCCACCAGCCCAGCAGCGTAAGGAAGAATTTAATATCATGGCCTTAAGAAAGTTTCTGTGTTCTTCACAGACAGTCGTGCCTTCGGTGAGGTGATGGAGGGAGAATATAAAATCCCAGAGTTACTGCAAGCCTAAAAAAAGTTGTGAAAGAAGACTTGGCAGTTAGTAGCTTTATGTAAAAGATTTTTGCATATAAATTGCATATGCATATGACATTTTAGCTCCAACTTTACATGTGTTTTGGAGGTTGGATGCAATCTTGTCCCTGCCTGTCTGTTTGCTTTTGCCATGGCTGCATCAATATTAATCCTGTTGTTTTTTCCCTCTGGCTTTTTTTTTGTTAATTTCTTCCTCTCCCAGTTTTGACTTAAAAACTATTTGTTTCCTTTTATCCTAAAAAAAAACACACAAAAGAAAACCCAAAATAAAAAAACTGTCTTCTATTTTTTAATGAGTTGTTGTATTTAAAGATTGCATATTTCTTTTTTTTTTTTTGCCTTTTGGAGTTGACTCTCCAGTGTTCATCTGGTGACAAGAAATGGCTAGGGAGCTGATAAGATGAAAAGTTATTCTTTTTCTAGAGATCTTTTCTCTTCTATAAAAGGAAAAACATTTGTAAAGTAACACTGATGTCCTATCCTTCCACCCCAACACTATTGTCAGAGAAATACAGGGTTTGCCTTACCAAAGTGGCTGTGTATTGCATTTAAGAAATACTTCTATTCTGAGTTCAGAGTTGGACAGACAGCTGAAAGTCACCGGTTGTAAATCAGGTCCTCTTTTTGGTTGCAAATTGTCAGAGAACAGACTAGTTTACCTTTCCTTCTTTTTGTCTCTTTATTCATACATCTCAGTGACTATATTTGATTCTTAGGGAGTGTTGTGAAAAAGTAAACTAATCATATTTTGACTTCTTTATCAGAGCTTCGCCTGTAAGCTGGTGTGAGGTGGGATGGCTGCTCCTCGGCACCTGCACGGCTGGGATATCTTGGAACAGGAGCCTAAAAAACCTCTTGATCCTTGTGGAAGGTAGTCAGAGTTAGGAAACTGTCACAATTTCTAAGTAAAAGTCCTTTCTTTTTTCCTTTTTAAAGCTCAGATTCACTAGCAGGAAGAATCTGAATGTAACATGCTGCAGATGGACTGAAGGAAGGAACCCCACAGTGTCAGCTCTGCAGACGGCTTCCCTGCCCTCCCTGCCTGCAGCCTGCAGGGCTCCCCCAGTTTTAGCTGATGAAACATGCGATTCCCCTTGCCCGCAGTTCTAGTAGCAAGAATCTGGCTTCAGCTAAGTCACTTTGAATTACTTTGTCACTACCTCGCAGAAATAGAGACACTCCAATTTATGCTAGCACATCACCTATTTCTGTAGCAGAGGGGCTTTCATGTTAAAAGTACAGTCTGTCAGTAACCAATTTGCAGAACTGCGCCTTGCTATGAAGGTACATTCCTGCTATATAATATTTTCAAATGTCTAAAATTATGTTTGAATTTTGGGGGGATTTTTTTTGCCAAAGGTTCCCACACTGCTGATTTGTTGTTGCCGTTTTAACCAATGGAAATTTGGAGAGTGTTGAATAGCTAGGGATTATCTTAAGTCCTCTCATTTTGTAGCACAAAAGATTTTTTTCCTAAATATTTTTGAGTCAAAAAGCTGTTTTCTCAGAATCACTTGCATCAATTTTCTGAGATGGTGTAATTAATACCTTGAAACTATGGTCTAAAATAAATGAAAATGACAACTCAATGGTTCAAGTTAGCACAATGTTTAATTTGATTCTTAAGCACATAGAAGTTGCTTCCAGTTGAATAAGAGAATGCAGTTGAACATGGATTGTAATGATGCATCAAAAGTCATGACATTCCTGCTCAAATCATTTATAAACAGCAGAAGAGTTTTGAGAACTGAATTACTACCTGAACTTCAAAAGAGGCCATGTATTTCTATTAATATAAAGAACAATTGCGGGCTGTTAGCCGCTAAGTTATTTGAATTTGAAATTCATCAGAAAGGTGGTGGAGGAGGAATATATCTGCACTCTAATGTGGGTAAAGGACCCTGTGTGTGAGGTAAAATTACTTGTGAAACAAGAGAAGTTTTAATAAACTCATACTTTAAAGAAGAGGTGCAACTTTCTGTACAGAGAGCTTTTCTTCTAGCCTCAACTCAAACTGTCAGCTTCTTTTAAGCCAGATCCAAAACACCCTTAAGACATAACTTTCTCTTTTTGCAGATGAGGTCCATTCCTGCCTATGAATTCTCTGAAACTCCCGAGCCTTTAAAATATTCATTCTTGCACACCGTGCTTGATAAAAGAAAAAATCCATTAGAAGTACAGAAAACAAGTTTTCCCTTAACATAGAGAAATTCTTTCCACATCGTTTTTGGATAGGGGAGGGTCCATGCCTGGGGGCTTTGCTTCACATCTCAGATCTACTCGTCTGCCTGCTGTTTGGGACAGGGGCTCCCTCTTTCTGCTCTTTCTGATGTAAATAGAGATTCGCACATTGCTGGACACTTTTCTAGCAAGAGTCACTGTGCAGAACTTTCGCATATCACTTTTTCACTTCCTTTATAGCTGGTGAAAGCTATTCAAGATGTGAAGAAGGACCAATATAGTAGACTGCAATATCTAGTGCAGTTTTGCTTGCAGAGGTAAATTTGCTTTGTGCCTTCAGCACAGTAATCAGAGTAGATATTTTAGAGCAATCATCTATGTTCCTGAGATCTGGTAGTGATGTTGGGATTAAAGGATATATTACTACATGAAGTTTGACAGACTTCTTAAAGGGTAAGATGAGCAAGTTTTAGCATGAATATACACCGACTCCGTTTTTCTAGTTACTTCTTGAAAGCTGTTTCTTGAGACCCTGACATCTGCTATGCACAACAAAGGTCAGTGATAATGAAAGAAAACTTGATATTCTGCATATGAAATGCAGATTAGTTTGTGTAAAACTGGCCTTCTGATTTTGTGATTAGCTAAACAAGCTTCTAACTTTACCACACATTGGTTGGGGCAAACGTACTATGAAAAGGAGCAGGTAGTCATGAGCCAGTCTGAAAACATCCAGCTCTGTGTAAAGCTCTCCAGCTTTACGTGAGAGATGTAAAAAAAAAAAAAAAAAAAAAAAAAAGCATTAGTGGTAGAAACAGGAAACAGTGGAACTAGATTCATCTGTCTTGTTTTATAGGCCATTTCTCCCTATTTTTAAGCCCTGAAAACTCCAAGACAGTTTGTTCATTGTCTAATTCACTATAAAATCAATGGAATAGAGGTAAGAGCCTCTTAAAAAGATGGAGGTTCAAGTGGGTGGGGAGATGGGACTTGTTTTAGAAGAAGAAGAAGCAAACAGATCAGTGAAATTCAGATCAGCTCTTTTTTGTCTATTTAGATGCCTTCCAGATAGGCAGCTTTGGATGCAGGTTGAGATGAGAGCTTTGCATAAGTAAGCTATGGTCACTAGAGTGTAGGAGAAGACCACAAAAATTATTTCATGTCTGACACAGAACAAGTATCAAACCAAAATCTTTTATTTTACAGAACTAAATCGGAACTTGCATGTGAAGGGGAGAAAGGAAATCAAGAAAGAAACTTAAAAAAATAAAAAGAGGCAGTAGGGGGGAAAAAGCAGTACTAAAACTGCAGTCTTAGCCTTCTAAACCCTTTTGCTTCTCTGATTGATACTTTTCAATTATACCTTCCCATTTCACTGACATTTGAAATGCTATTTTTTTTCTAGCGATAACTTCAAATGCTTAAGTTCCAACAGCACCAGTAACCCTGTTTAGCTGTAGTAGTAAATTGGTTCCTTGTACAACATAATGGCAGTGACAGCCTTTTGCTAGGGAAATGAGTTCTCCAATGGGACATGCCTATGATAAGACGTCCGGTTTTGAAATTGTATTTCTCTGTATCAGAATTAAATCTGGACTTTATATTTCTTTGCTGCCACTGCTCTGTAGCTGGTCCCTATACAGTACGACCAAAGACTGACAAGTAATGCTTACACAGGAACCCTTTCACTTAAATTGGATTTGTCCTTTTATGTTTCCTCCTATTATTAGCTATTAAAATCTCTCAAAACCTTTTTTAAACAGTGATAGGGCTTGGCAAACCTGAAACTCACTGACTGGGAGGAGGAAAAAAAAAAGAATTCTAGTATTAACAGCAGTAATTTCCTTCCCTAGGTAAAATTAACTCACATTTAGTAAAATACAGTATTGATTCCCTGTGTTATACAGTAAGATATACGGAGTATCTTCATTGTGTTGAGAAAGGTCAGGATTTGAATGTATTATACTGGCACAGCTAAAGGCCTTGTAAAAAGGATACCAAAGAAAATACAAATCAGTGCCACTCCTGGGTACCTTTAGAAAATCCAAGCCTGCTTTCTTCTGGCTGTCATACTGTGTTTCTTAGAGCCTTTAGTGGTTAAAACAAAAGTAATGTGCCTTCTGTGCTGTTTGATTTGCATTGGAGTCTGACAGTAGTATAAGTGTGTGCATTTTGTCAGTGTATTATTACTGTGTGCTGTAATGGAACAGCACAATGGAGGTCAGTAGGAGATCATCAGTATATGTAATTTCATTTTAACCTTAGGTTTACATTATCACTTAAATAACAAAATAATAATCAGGCTGTGGGAAGGGCGAGCTCTTTTTCCATTTCTTGTAGTAAAAAATTAACTCAATGTGATCCCTATATTGGACTCATTTTTCCTATGCTACAGATACCAATACCCGTTTATCTTTCTTCAGAAAAAAAGTTCCTGGCCAATTGAGGAGAGAAACTGCTTGGAACTTTAGAGATTTCAAGGAAAAAAAAAATCAGCAATGCATTCTGACTCATTCTTGATTTCATTTAAGTGTGGGATATATTTATAGTGGAAACCACAGGTGAGAATGCATTCTGACCAAGAGATGTCTTAAAAGACGCTTTTTTGAAAAGGCTACTGGACTCATATTGACTGCCTAGATAGTATTTGGGGGTTATTTAAGAAGGCTGAACTTTTCTGCCTCTGGTTTTCATTAGGGATCTCCAACAGTAGACCAGATTATGTTTTTCCTTTTCCAAGTAGTGATTCTATTGCACTTTGCTAAATAATTGCAATTTATTTTATTAAATGATTATATTTACTGTATGATGAGGATTTGGCCGTTTAATTGCTAATCTTTTTATTTTTTAAAAAACATTGACCAGAATACAACTTTTACAGCCTCTGCCTGTTTTCTAAACGCCATTAATAATCAGAAATGTTGAATACAGAAGGGCAAGTTAAATCCTGTCATTGAAACAGCAAACAGCTTTAGTCAAATGTATTGGCACAGGATTAAAAATGCATCAAGCATGTATTTGTCTTCTCAATGGGAAGCCCTTATTAATAGTTTGAAGAGTAGAAAGCTTAGCCTTATACAACAAGCACTGTAGTATTTTTTTAAATATATTTTAATGTGTGAAATTGCAGGATGCCAAGGTTGCCATTAGAGCTCTTCTTTCGTTCCAGTAATTTTCCCACTTAGATTCATTCTTTCCTTTCACAAAAAACCACTTCATAGTGGTCACAGCAGAAATGCAATGATACTGAGTAGAGTGCACTACTCTTGCAAGGTTAATTACTACACTACAATCAAAATATTGGACATAACTACAAAGACACGAGCCGGCTCATTTCTGTGAAGAAACTTTCCTTTTTCTCTTGTGTGCAGACCTTTACTAAGACATTATACGTGTTTGTTTGGGAATTTTAGTAGAAATGTGGAATTATAGACAGGATATTTAAGGGAAAACGAGTGCTTTCTTTATAACCCCAGTGCAACACAGTAGCACCAGACTATAAAAGAGACCCAAGGAGCTGATTCCTACCCCCAGAGTCTCTTTGAAAAGAAACCTGGTGAATGCTCTGGTTTCAAATCTTTGTGCTGGCTTCTGAATCTGCAAATTAGAACTGTTTGTCTTCAATCTTGTCATCCTTTCTTTTTGAGCCAACACATGTGGAAAGTTTGAGGAATTTGTAAAATGGCTTCTTTACACTTGGGACCAAACCACATCTAATTAAATTTTAAAACGAAATTAAGGCAAACCACCAAATCTGTGTGTGGCCTGACAGATGCCTCAGACCATGTTTATTAACTGTGGGCCAGCAGGTTGGAGTCCCCAGAACTTCTACTAGAAACCTGCAAAGCAGAACAAACCTGCTTTCTCGACCTCATTCACAAATTCCATCCAATTCTGCCATAATGAAGAGTGTGTATGAATCTCTCCTGAGCTTACAATTTTTAACAAGAAATACCTTTCCTGCAGGTGATGACAGAATAGCTAAAGTCAAAATCTGACCAGATCTGTTCTGCACAACACTCTCCATTTCTGATCCAGTCTGTTGATGCCCCTCAGCTAGGTTAAATAAACAGTCTTGTGAGAGGTCAAAATTAGTCCACTCTTATATTTCATCCAGGTCTCTGGGGCTTGTCATTCCTGACAGCCAGCTGCTGTCGCTTGACCATATTACTGTGGTTCTTTTGGTGATGCTTCCTGGCCAAGCATACTCTTTTCTCTGGTTGTCAAGTCCAGCCAACCCACTGCTGCCACTTGACATAAGTGGCTTGGAAGTTCCCCTACAAAGAGCTCAGATGCTGGAAATGGGTTGTCATCTTCCCCCTCAGCAGTTAGCACCAGTACTTTGGGTGGGCTGTCAGGTCTTCAAAGGCCGTGTCTGCTGAAAGGGAATGATACAACATCAAGCTGTGTCCAGTGTCTATTTTGAGCTCTTCCTGCAGCTACAGTGAGTAACAGGCTGAATAAGTATAAATGAGGCTGAAGAGAATACTGAAAGAATTAAAGTCAGGAATGTCTTTGCTCTGCTGTAATACAACTCACCTTTTATTATTTACTCAAATTATTTTTGAAAAGTGCTTATCACATTATTCTGTGAGCAAGAACAAATCAGATTAAATTAACAATGCAAATAAAAACAATTAGCAAGCTGACCAAATGTCTGCTAATAAGCTCAACCAAATTTGCAAGCTGCCATTTCAACAAAAACAAGAGCAACAACAAAAACCCAAAACAAACAAAACATCAAAAAACCTTCAATCCATTATGCACTATGATCTTAAAAAAAAAAAAAAAAAAAAAAAAGATGCATCTTTTAGCCTCCTTGGAAGCCTAAGCTGTTAGAAATTTTCTCTGTTGGCAGACAACTGACTTTTAGTCTGGGGGCTTTTACCTCACGCAATTTGGCAGAACTTCACAGCTGGAAAAAGTGAGAAGGAAGGTGGCTTTTTGTATCGTCAGAGTCTGTAAAGGCCTTGGTGAGTCAAAATAAACATCTTGAATTACTCTGGACACAAGTTTGGTGTCCCATTTATCCTGGACAGTTGCTACCTGCTCTTCCTGGCTACGCCAGGCACAGTGGTGACAAGCTGCACTGCATGAACCTTCTGGTATAACCCTTCTCCCAAACCCTTCACCGTTTTGCTGTCCCCACAAAATAAGCATTATCCTGTTATAAATGGAGAAACTGAGGCTTGAGAGCCAAGTCCTGTGTCTGCATCCAGGGTCTGATTTTGCATTCAGACCTGTCTTACTTGTCTTAATTGGCAGCTCAGCTTTTAAATAACTGGCTTTCTGAGTCTCTTCCAGTTGCATACACATGGCATTTTGTTAGTTGAAGCTTATTGTCAACCAGCCTTTTTTCTTGAAGAAAAATCAATGCAATTTGAATTTTTCTACCCAGACTGAATCCTTGGTAAATTGTTGTGGATAGTTATTGATTTCTTATATCTGTGAGATTTTTTTTAAATAGCATTAAGGTAAACAGAAGTCTTATTGTGTTCATTTCACAGGATAACACTTATCTAGACAAAAGGACACATAAGCACACAGCTTACGTATAGGAAAGATGCAGCAAATCACTTCCAATAACACAAAATAAAAAGAACAAAACCTTTCCGTTGCTGAACAGAATGGGAAGATTGCTTTCTTGTCACTAATTTTGATTGAATTGAGTCCCTGCTTTTGGAACTGGGTTTACTGATACAAGAAGAAGCATCATTTAACCAATCCTTATTCTTTTGTGCCCCAAGAAAACACAATAAAGGTAGAAAGGTTCTTAAATGAGGATCATGAATCTTCCCTTCCCCGAGTGAATTGGGGGGTGCAGGAGGGCAGAGGACCACACCATCTCTTGAGAGACTAGGTTCCGGCTTGTCTCTAAGATTGCCCCAAAAATGTGAAGGAGAATCTCTCTTATTTTAGTTTGAATGGAATTGGAGCAGCCATTTCTAAATTGACCAGGGAGTGGAAGCTAGAGAAACCCTGTTATATTTATAATTTTTTTTCCCATCAAAAAACCAAGCATTTCTGGTGATCTTGGAGGCTTCCAAAGTTTGGGGTCATTCAAGAATGCGCGGTGATTCTAATGAGGCTGAACCTGGCCCTCCCCTTCATTTAATTTTGATTGGAAGTCTAGATCAGACTCCACACTGAGTTGAGTAAGGTTTCAAATTAGTTTATTTTTATATATTATAGTAGCATTTAAAAATGAACAAGACAAAAACCGAGATTAGCTGCAATTCCATTGTGAGGCTTGTAATAACAACAACAACTTTGATAAAGTAGAAAGAAGGGAAATATAATGAATTTCAGCAGATGAATGACTGGCTACTGTGGCCTTGTTGGGAAAAAAAAAACAATTCTAGGGAGCATGATCCCAGGAGTGACTTGAGTGTTGTGAACACTGACGTGCAGAGAACAAATAATTATGCATTTCCAACATTTCACTTTCAAAAATGCTTATATGTAGCTTTTATAAAGCTGGTTTAGGGTTAGACCATCCACCAAAGCTACAGCAGGGAAAATCTGTGTTAATTAAGGCTGAATGGGATGCCAAATAATAATAATAATGATAATAAGAAGTCAAAGGAGGATGTTTTGAAATGTTTTGTGTCTATCTTTTCTTTTTTTCTTTTATTCTCTTTTTAAAAAAAAAACTTTCATTCTTTTCTGGTTCCCTGTGGAGCATTCAGTTCCTAGGGTGGCCTGAGGAGAGATCAGTGATGCTGTGCTTTGTAGTCTATTACAGCCCAGCTGTTCATCAATTAGAATGGAGAAAATAATCCTGCTGTTTTAGAAGAGTGTGATGTGCCTGGTACGTTATCAGACAAAATGCAAACTGGCTACATGAAACCCGCACAGTGCAGCTTCTAGTGTGCGGGGGAACCTCTGACACAAAAAAAGTTCTCTTTCATTTCCCTCTTCTCCTCCTCTGCCACTTTAAAACTAAAATTGTAAGCTTGAGCTCCCACTTTACCTTAAGACATGAAGAAGCATCCGCAGTTGCCCTACAGGAGCCAGTAGAGCTCTTAGTGAATCAGAGTTCAGGAATAAAGCTAAGAAATCTGAACCGATGCTATGCTAATGCAGAGTGTCAGTTTGTATGCTACTTTTTTTTCTTTTTTCTTTTTTTTTTCTCCCCATCAGGACTTCTTTTCTTGTAATAGCAAAGGAATGTGTGCTGAAAAGCAGATAGTTAGTGCCACTTTGCCACCATATGCCTTTATATTTGGAAATTTGCATAAACAGCAAAACATTAGAACAGGATTTATAACCCCCCTCAAAAATAGAAAATATATGCAAAAGTTTCAAAAGGAAAACATGGGAGTTAAGTTAAAAAGCCCCAACCCTAAATCCCATTAATTGGAAACTCTGAGTTTTATTTATATTCATAACATGTCTCTCTCACACAGTCTCTGTGTAGTGCACAGAAGACTGTTGTTACGGGGGTGAGGTGGCCCTGTTCATGGGCAATGCTCTGTGTTGCTGTTGTAATTCTTCATGTGTGCAGCAGACACCCAGAGCAGCAACTCAATTAAAAACTGAGAGGCGGAGAGACAGACAGACAGACAGCAGCTAAAGCAGAGTTGATGCTCCCTGCTATCTTATACCACCACATTGGCACCCACTCCAGTGTCAACTGTGTTTGTGCTCCATCCTTCATGGAAGGAAAGAAGGATGCTCTGAGATCCAGCAAACTGAACTGACATCTCAAGGAGTGGCAGAGGTTAAAATTTTATCCTCAAGGCTGAGGTTCTTCATGCTGGCCCATATTTCAGACACAGCTCCACGTATTACAGAGAGGCTGTTCCACGCCTGGGTGAGTGGCTTCAAGTGCTGGTAAGCAACACTGGAAACCTGCGGACAGCACCACTGCTGCCACGGAAGCAGTCAGGACCATGGCTGGCAGTAAGTGTTGAGGTCCCACACATACACTACGCATACTTTGGCCCTTCTTATTCTCCGCTTTGCCACAGGTTTGGAATAAGTATTAACACGCCCGGCTGTCACCCGCCATCCGTCTTCACTCTTCCTTTCCTGAAGCAGCAGTTGTCCTGTCCCAGGCATGCACTTGCCGGGGTGGCAAAACTCTGTGTGCTCTGCTGAGAAGGCGGCAGTGGAGTGAGCACTGCGAGGCGGGGAACACTGTTTTAAATCGCCAGCAACTGCCCTCAGCTCTCATGCACACTGGTAAGATCTGTGTAGACTGACTGAAAGAAGTAAGAACAGCAAGGGCAGGTTATTTAAGGAAAGGGTCACCTCTTTGCTTGTCATAGGTCATTGACAGCTGCAGGTTATGCCCCGCTCATTGGATTTTGACTTGGATTTAAGGTCTCAGTCTCCAGCCTTTGCCCTTGGATGCTCTCAGTGAAAGAGGTCTATGAGCAATGCAAAAGGTGGTCTTAGCCTAAGGGCTGTTACAATATTCCTGAGGAGTGAAAGATTTTACTCCTTATTTCTGCAACCATTTTATGAAATGATCTGAGTCATTGTTCTGCCTTAGCAGTAATCTCAAAAGTATCAAGCAGTGGCTCTGCAGTAGCCTCCATTCGTTTAACAGAAAGGGCTCAGAATAACACTTGGCATCAGAGAAGATCTCCCTATCCAAATTAAGGTGTAAAGAGGCACTTCTTGCCACAGTTTCCCATCTCCTCTCCCACAACCTGTTCAAATTGCTTTGCAAATCTTGATCTCCTTGCATTCTTTAGCCTGTGTCAGACTGTCTGATTTTTTTCTTTTTTTTTCTCCTCTGTGACATTCACATCTGGGCTCACCATTTTGTAGCTCTTCTCATTTGTGTAATTAAACTTGTGTATGCATTTATGATTTTTTCTTGTTCCCCTTTTTCCTCCCAACACTCCTGCCGTTGCATCTTTCACAAACATTTGTCTTCATTTCCCCCTCTAGTAGGAGAACACTTTAAAAAGCAAGGACACTGGAACACAGATTGTGCTTTATTCATTTACTTTGGCAATTATAATGTAGTAAGTTATTCATTATTCATAATGCCTCATGTACTACTGACTATTGCTATATAGCTGCTAAATGTAAGGAAGTTGTAATATGAGACATTAAGAGATATGAGATCTTACAGCACAGCTTCTGCTCAGCCTTGGCTCAGAAGTGGTTACAAAGCAGCCATTTTGGGTGCAAATTAGAAACCATGTAGATTAATGATGGCTATTGGTAATAATAATAGTTAGAGCTGAGCGGTTAATCCATGCCCAGTAATTGTTTTGCTGATTTTTTTTCCCCATGTTATGTTTGAGAATCATCTGTGAACAGACTCCGAAGTCTTCAGATGAATTTTTTACCCAGACATGTTTGCAAATTTTGTTAGGGTGTAATAATTGGTTTGTCAGCTGCTTATAAACAGTTCCTCAAAAAGTTCTGCACTTCATATGGGCCAGGTTTTGCGTGCTCTATAGGAATTCTCAGTAGAGCTCTGATTTTATCCATGTGGATCTGCAGTGTCCTTACTGTATGCAAAGCTCTTCATTTCCAGTCCCCGGTTGACACTGAGACAGCAACAGGGCAGTGAGGGATTGCGTGGAAAACTGTAACTGCCTCTCAGCATAAAGTGGGCTTGGGCTACATTAGTTTTATTTAACCTCTCTTTTAGCATGGTTCTTGTGCAACTAACAGTCATGAGTAAACATGTGCACAATGAAAAGAGATGGAAATAACTGCATATGTACATAGAGAAAAAGCTGAATTGTGCTTCAGTATCTACTGTGGCCATAGACTCCTTTTGAAATAGGGAAATGAAACTTCAGGGAAGATTCATCTGACCTTTCTGTTCTGGGTCCAATGAATTGAGCCCTTTAAAGTACTCGCTTCTCCCCACTGACCCCCTGCGCTTCTCAGCGTGACTGGCTCAAAGCAGACATCAAAACTAGGGGAGAAGAGTCCAGCCTTCTGTATTGGCTCCGCAGTGCCCCAGTACACCTCATTCTTATGGGGTCCTAGTGATGAATGAAGTGTCCATGAATTCATCAGTACATGAATGAGTGGTGACCAACATTTTGTGCTCATTTACATGGTTGTAGACAAGGTGAGGGCAAAGACTCTCAGTGCTTAGTCTTCATAGCTGACTCTGTTGAACAAAAAGTGCTGGTTTTGCAAGTCAGTGCACAGTTCCCTTTTAGGATGAAGCGCACCACCTTACACAGAACCAATGACCGACCCAGTAACTGCTACAATCCCTGGTAAATACTCAGTGGTTTTAATTTGGCTTGTTTTTTCCAAATATTACTCTCTTCCATGACTTATCTGTTGGAAAATATTTGTTCTGAAAATGCAGATCATCATTTAAAATTTGGAAAGTTTTGAGATGCCCAAAATCAAACTTCAGACACCTAAAAGTATTGTTTGTCCGTTTGTTTTTTTCATTATGCCTTGCCTAATCGAGTATTTCTTTTGGATCTTGTTTACAGGATGTCAGAAGCACAGAGGAATGTGTTATGCTTAGAGCTGTGGCAGTTGTTTAAAGTCATTATGTATTTCTTGAGTTGTTCTTAGTGGAAGAAAAGGCAAATTATGTATGAGGCTCTTTACAACCCAAGATAAAGCACTCTTGTACAGTTTGTATCGTTAAATAGCAGCATTTCTTTCATGTAATAGTATTTAATAGGTGAGCTTCATTGTAGGATCACTTTTACTTAGGTCGTCACTGTGTTCAAATTTTACCCAAACCCATAGTGCCTCTCATAGCAAAAACAGCCGTTCACGACAGTTATGGAAATACTTCCTTAGAGTTAATTTCTCCATATGCATTGAAAATACAGGGCAGCACTGGCTGTATTTTACAGGACAATACTGCTGATTGCTTGATTCCTGTTGCCACTATGACTGTATGCATCATTTAGGTGTAAAAACTCTATTTCTGGGCTATTTCTGTGATACTGCCCAGCAGTGTGAGTTTATGTTCATGCTGGTTAAAAACAGTTATTTCCTGTAGTGTTTTTCCAGAAGGCTTTTCCTCAAGTTTCCTTGTGTTTTTCTCTCCAGACTGAGTCTTCTTCTTTCAGAATCATTAGATTCTGAATTATTGTTACTGATTAGAATTATTGTTGAATTGAAAGTGTAAGTGCAAAGGACAGTCAAGCCACACATGCCCCATTTCTATTTTAGGTTTGAGGGGATGTTGTATGTAGAAAGTCTCTTTACCTTCAAACCACTGCCTTAACATCTGAAAGAAATGGATGTGCTTTTGCCTAGGCCCTAACTCTATTTGTTAAGTTTATCAAGAACAGAGAGGCTTAAATTACAAGTGAAACAAATTTGACAGTACTTTCCTAATTCTGACTCAATGTCTGTCAACACTGCATTAACTGCTCAGAAAAAGCCCTGGATTGGAATAGCACATTGATTGACTTTTGGCATTAAGACACACATCTGAGCAGGATGTAAAACAAGGTCCAACACTAATCCTTAATCACTGGACACTTTTGGACTTCAGGTGAATTATTTATTGAGTACTCAAAATAATACTACCTTGGACAAATTAAATGTATTAAAGAAAGAAATACAGGTTACTGAAAACTTAACTATCAGACAAATCTTAGCAAAATCCAGGACTCTTCAGTTTAAAGCCAGGCTTTAAAAAACAGTGCAAATACTGAGAAGTTAATGAAAAGACATTTCTGAAACCAAGGATGCATTTTCACATATATTTCATGGTTGGAACCCAGCATTTCACATGTGAAGGACTGTTGTACTGCTAGAGAGAAAAACCTTTGAAACCTCTGTTCAGGACACTATTGAAATCTCTTTGTTCACAGGGAAGTCAAACAATTAAACTGCTCAAATTTAATTGATTATATGCTTAAAGTTGAGCTTGTGCTTAGGAATCTTCTGCAACCAGGGCAAAGAACTGTACCATCAGTTCTTCAAATTCAAGATGAATTATATCTTCCAAAGGGAGCCAGAAAAATGCTTAATCTATTTTCATGTATATAACCTGTACCTCAGATAATCTGCACCCTTTAAAATGTTCAAAGGTTTGAAAATAAATCTCTGTATAGCCCACACATACTTGGAGGCTACTGAAGATGAGACCTAAAGAAGAGATCTGTGAATCTGTGGTAAACTTTTCCTTACAATATCTACATATTTCTGCTGCTGCTGCTTAATCAGTCTTCTTAACAGATAATTTGTGGTTTAGAAGTGTAAAGATATGGCACATTAATTAAAGGAAGTTAAAAAATCAGGAAGAAAGCAAGTTTATAAGTCTGGGGAAACTCATTATTTATTTGTTGCTGTAGGAGACCTAGACTATGTTTTTTGCCCCAGCATGGACGTATTTTGATCGAAAGCCTGGTGTAACAGGGATAAAAAACTCGCACCACAGATACTTTTTGAAATGGAAATAAAACATGCAGTATTTGTAGCCCGACAGTATTAAAAGAAATATGTAAGATTAAAATAAGCAAGTCAAAGTGTGTTTCTTCAGTGCATAGATATATACATGTATACTTGATTTAATGCAGCAGGTTTGGTTGGTCTATTCCCCTCCTCCCCTCCTTTTTTTTTTTTTAGGCATATAAATTCCAACCATGTTTTGTGTGAAGGGTCTCAGTGCATACTGACATTGTGAGTGTCAGCTCCAGATCACTTTAATCAGAGAGTGGATATGCATGATAAAACGGATAAGGGACTTTAATCAAAAAATCCGCTGGTCTGGAAACGTGACGCACTCCGCCAAACACACTTCATCCCACTTTTCTTGTGCCACTGCCAAGATTTTTATTTCATGAATATGCATTGGACATGATATTACATTAAAATGTGACATTGTTGTGTAGTGGTAGGGATTTAGAATTACAATAAATAAATAAATAAATAGACTTCTGAAAAGTTTTTGTAATTGAACATTAGTATCATGTTGTGATTTTACATATATTTATTCACTTACTCCCACTCTCCTTTTCTCCAAAAATTATTTTTGATTTAAATTTTGAATTCATATGTCTGTGATTAATAAGAAAAACAACAGAAAACCAATTTATTTAATTTCTAACTATAAGCATAACTTATAGACTTATCACCAAGGAATCTTTTTTTTTATATAAAATGCTTGCACGTGGTTAGGGACATTTTGCTTCTACAGCCAGGAATAACTGCAAAGCATGAAGCCCACTCCAAAAACCATTTTTCTTCATATAAAGACTATCTCTGAGTTTCACAAGATTTGGATCATGTACCTAATAAACCAAGAAACCCTTTGTTTCTCCTTAATTTTGTTATTTCACAATGTTTCCTGGAAATTGATGAGGATTATAAAACTGATGTGTGGAAATTTGTATCCTTAAGCCCGTGCTAGTCTCAATTTTAGATTTGTATAATTCTGTGCACTTGGGCCAATCAGCTTTGAGTCACAACACGCTAGCATTTCTGCATCTATCTGTTTGCAAACCCCCGCACCATGATTTCTGAGAACTGATCTCTCAGACAATATACCTTGAAACACACATCCTAGCATGTGGTGAAGCATTCATCAGATTAAAGATGAATGTATTTGCTGTCTTACAGTTTATCTGCCACAAATACATACAGGATGGCATTTGAGGAAAACAAATTTGTCAAAATGGAGTGGAGAAAGAGGGCCATGTTTCTAAGCGTTTTTGTTGATTTCCATGGAGCTCTGTAGCACTACACAAAGGATTTGCCCATAAGGAGGCAAATATATGTTGCTACTAAGATACTAGTGAGTGGCTTTGTGGTGCATATAGGATAGCTAATGGCAGGCATGAATCATGATCAGAGCTTCTATTCCTTCTTTTTCCCTGAAATGGGAAAAGGAGAGGCACTCTTTTCCCTCTTGGCTGAATTTGGTTAAATGAAAGTGATGTTGCCCTCCTTTGTACTCTGATTTGAGACCTATAGATGAAAAAGTGGTGAACAGTTAAGGATGATTTTTTTTAAGCTGAGAATAAGAATGGATATGTTTTATTTACTAGCTGAGAACTGTTATGAATCAGTTGTTCAGTAAGGACCTCTTCTTGTAATGGATGCTTTCCGAGATTAATTTTAATTAAACCCAAACAAACAAAATTCTTAATTGCCTGACTAATGATCTGAAGCGCCAATATTTCATTACCTGTGTTATTCAATTGTACTATAGAGGATTCATAGAGCTTTCTTACTCTGTGTAGAATCCTATGTGTTTTTTAAGAAATATCCACACTCAGAACATGGTCTCACCAAGCCCTTTGCTATGCTTCAAACATCTGAAAGAGGGAAAAAAAGCGAAAGTAACTGGCTGAGCTGTCACTGGCAAGGGTAAACAATATTGAAAAAAAAAAGGGGAGAAGTACTCTTTAAGTGCTCTTTAACATGCTTCCACACTTAAGTTATGGTCATTTCACATAGAAATTTTTTTATGAGACCCAGTTTCTCCAGGATTTACACCTGCTACATAAATCTTCTGCTGGTAGAAATTTGACATGAAGTCCTAGATACTAATCATAAAAAAAAACTGCCAAGCAGCCTAGATGTTTTCTGAAATCTTACAGGCACTTAGCACAAGATTTTAGCCCCACTGCAGAACCCACTGAGCTGGTCTGGAGGTACCAGTGATTTCAATATGCCCCTTTCTGCAATATCCATTTGATAGAGAGGCAGTTCTGTAGCAGACATTGTGAGATCAAGAAGGATCACAGCAGTCTCCAACTTTTTGTTCCCTTTTTGTTATTTTTGGGTAACAACAAACGGTTTGTGCAATTAGCTAGCCTCAGATCTAATCATGGTTCTTTCATTTTGTGGCTCATATTACAGAAGTTCTTCCTCAGGACATAATGGCAGTATTTGAGTGTTGTTCCTAGCCACTGCTAACAAGGCTCTTGCACATTGGCTAGGCTTAATGGTCTTTGTACCTCCTCTAGAGCTGCAGGTCCAAAGTCTTCCCTAAAAGGCCCGTGTCTTCATCCTGCTGTTTTCAGTGTGGAAGGCAACATGAAGAGGATTTCTATAGGGTTAATACAGCCTTAGAGAGGATATTAAGACCTCACTTAGAATACTTTTCCTCTCATAATTGATCAACAGTAGCATCTTGCAGCTCTCAGTACCTTTCCTTTTCTCTTTTAAATGATGTCTTTCTAAAATAACTTTTTTTTTTTATGCATAGCTGTGGTCATTGCCAG
This sequence comes from Crypturellus undulatus, assembly GCA_013389825.1. Lineage (NCBI taxonomy): Eukaryota > Metazoa > Chordata > Aves > Tinamiformes > Tinamidae > Crypturellus > Crypturellus undulatus. Next base: position 1,265,320 of record VWPW01016040.1, on the reverse strand, counting down.
AGAAATTTGGCTTACAGTACAGACACAGAAAAATCATTCTAAATACTTTTGTCTAGATTCTATCTTCTAGATCTGCTCTCAGACACTAAACCAACAGAGCAAGAACAAACTACACCCTATAGCTCCTCTATCACCTGCCTCTACCAAGGGCAGTATGTAGCACAATCTGGTAGGTAGGAGTGTGGCTGGAGTTCCCGCAGAGCAGAGCACAAGATGTACACTTCTGTGTAGGGTTCAAGGAAAATCATGGTTATGGCGACAAACAAATAGTCCAGAAACATCCAGTAAAAAAGGACAATGACTTAAAGAGAATAATATTCAGGTACTGGAATTCATGTAGATTATGAACATGTACTTGTAGGAGAGCTTTGACGAGCTGATAGAGATATCTGCAAAGAAGACAGGCGTCAGTCAGAACCTGCCTAATATAGAGTGAAACAGCCCCAAAGGAAATTACCATTACAAAAACTATTATTTAATATTAAAGGTAATTGTAACACAAGGGCATGACTCATATCCTTGTGTTACAATTATCTTAATATTAAATGATAGTTTTCTAAATGGTAATGAGGGAAAGTTAAACCTGACACTCTGTCCTTAACCCCTGCTACTGTGCCTGAGTATTAATATGACTAAGAGCATGGCAGTGCAGTGCGTCATCTGCGCGTGGCACCGGTGAGCTGTGACAGGGTGTGGAAGGAGGGCATACAATACCAGCTTTTGATATGAATTGAAGAATGCCCATGTGCTGGTCTGTCACAAAAGAACTGACCTTTACAGCCACTAGAGTACAGAGGGGATGTACTCTGTACATTGATACCCGGAATGCTTTAGTATGTTAGACCATGACAGACATGTAAAGATCCACTGCCTACCTTTCTGCTTTCTTGCTAATAATCTTACTTTAGGGTTTTCTTTCAGAATGTGGTTGCTTCAGCTTATACCAAAAGTGTGTACGCAGAAAAACGCAAACATAATTTATGTCCTGATCCTGTCTAAAATCTGTTAGTGTCAAATTTTATATTCTGCAGAGCATTTCCTGTATAGTTCTCAACACAGAAATGGGGCCTCAGTTTAGATATAGCCTTAGCATCACTTGAACAAGACAGTATGTTCCTGCTTATCTGCAGGAACAGTTGCTAGTGATAGTGCACTGACATCTCCTCTTGCTGCAGTCCTGTACGTGGTCCCTGAATAGAGATTAACCAGTTAACAGTGAGGTGGAGCATGTGACTTAAAAACGAATCTGTATGACTTAAAAAAAAAAAAAATCTGACATGCTGGTCAGAATGAGTCATTTTGAATTTGGTTATGCCATGTTGGGTCATCTTAATGGTTACATCATGTCATGTTTCATTATGTCGCAACCCATGATAGTGTATGACATAGCTGAACCATCACATGCAGTCTAGCAAAATAAATAAATAAAAACCATACAGTTTTGTTATCTATTTCTAGCTGTGATTTCTGCTAGAAAACTTCCATTGTGAATTCATGTTATTAATTAGCAAGCTGGGATATCTGCAAAAGGCAGATAAAACTGAGATATCAACAAACAGTGCCTAAATGGAGGTATTTCAGGACAAACTCAAGTTTAAGAAGTTGTTGCCTATGTTTGAAAACAAGTTTAAATCAGGAAATAGAACTGAATATGGCATCTTGCTCTGTGGTAGACCCTGTTGCTCATGTTCAGTACTAATTTTGATCCTTTCTCCCGCAGATAAATATGGAAAGAGGGAATTGTCCATTTTAATGTCCTACCCATTCAAAAAATTAGACTGAAGTGTATGGTTTTGCCTATAATCCCGAAGTCTGCCCTCTGACACAATGCACAAGGGATTTTCCAAAACAGGACAGAACCCCTCCAAGAAGTTTAAAAAATCTACTGGACATTGGAAAGTCAGCATAGATACCTGAAACAAGCACATGTGTTTCCCTATTGGACTTTTAAGTGAGATAATTTTAACTCAGAGTAGCATGATATGAGTGGTTTGGGAGGGAAACAAGATGTCAACTGTCATGTGATGGCAGGTCTCTTTGAGGTGCTGTGGTGCAGAGGGCGGCTGAAAGGAAAATGCCTGGCTTGGCTTGGCTTGGCGACTCGTTGGCCCAGGGAATAGGAAAATGCAGTAACTCCTTATGCCCACACAGCAGCCCTAGCACTGGTGAGATATATTGCAACAACTCAGGTCAATGCTCCATTTCTTTAAGACCTTAAATATATATTCAGATGATAGGGAGCCATCTGTATGGCAGCAATCCAAACTCTAAAAAACCATAAATGCATATTTGCATGGCAGATTTACATGATTTGCTCTGGAGAACTGGCACAAGTTTCAGACGAGGTCTTCCATAGCCCGCAATATCTTGCAGAGAAGCGGCATCACCGCTGCAGACGTGATGCGTCCTGCAGGCCAGCAGAAGCTGTTGCTGTCGTAGGCCAAGGCAGGGCCACGTGTGGACAGCTGTGCTGGGAGCTTGCTAGCAGCTGAACAGGACAGAGAGGCTGAAGGGAAGGCCTTTGAGTACTGAATGTTGTTCTAGCAGAGCATAATCTGCCCCTAGAGATGTTCCTGGGGATTTTGAAATGGATTCGTTGCGGTGTTCAAAAGTTAAGGCTCTACTGGGGAAAAGAACACCACCAAGTTGGACGTAAGGGTCTCACGGCTTGATCAGTGACCCAGCAACCACAGCTACACCTGGGCTTTCCAGGTTCTGAGTTAAATGTTAATATGGTTGTGCTACATACAGGACCAAAGCTGAATATTACTCCCCTTTAAAAGTCCAGGTGAATAATTAACATCTTCCCTATTACATACTGTACAAAGCAAGAAAGGATTATTCCTTATTTAATCTTAATCAACCTTTTGGGGGTGCAGGGGTTTAGTACAGAATGGTGATGTTTATTACATGCCCTAGGAAGATACATTTATGAGTCAAAACAAACGAGAAGTCGGGTTTGCCTAATGTATTGGGTAGCTGTAACTGTGGCTCCACATCAGTAGGGATAATCACCCCAGACCAGGAAAGCACTTGAGGATCTACTTACCTTTCAGCATGCAGGCAGCCTAATTGACTTAACTGAGATTACATACAGGCTTAAAGTTAGTCGTATGCTTTGCTGGATTTGGGCATTAATCCAGTGGCCTGAAATCTAGAGAAGCTTTCCAGTGAGCTCAAAGGGCACTGAACTGAGCTTCTTGTGAAAGGCCTTTTCCTCAGCAATGGATTTTTTTTTTTTTTTTTTAATAATAATAAAAAAGATTTTTATAAAAAAGCAGAACCCTGCAGTTCCCAGGGGTCTCGGCAGAGGAATGACTGACCTGAGCTTTTAACTAACACTGTGTGCCTGGATCCTCAGCTTTTTTCACCTTATTCAGCACATCCTCCAGCAGATCCCAGCTGGCTTCCTAAAATGTACTTGGCATGTAACCTAAAGCATATCGTAGTCAATGAAATTATTGTGACTGGTTCTCTGTGAACCATCATTATCACTGTTGTGGTTTCATACAATTTTACAACTGGAAGAGGGGTAGCTCACAATCAGTGTAAGGTTTGTAATTTTCTTGCTTAAGCATTAATTTTCATGAATAGCAAAAGATTAAAGAAACATTTTAAAAATGCAGTCTTTTCCTTTTTAGATGACATCATGAAATTGATTTTTTTTTCTTCTTAAGGATTAAGAGCAGTTTCAGGCATTCCACCTGCTCAAGTCCAATGCCAATTTTTCTGGCATGATCATCACATTTTTCAATTTATGAGAATAAACAAAATAACCAAAACATTTCTATCATGTTACATATTTCTGAGTATTTCATTACATTGGGTTATTTTTCTCATGAACTTTTTTACACCTTACATCTCATCTTACATTCATGGCCCAAAAAATATCTTGTATTTCCTTTGGAAAAAATAAAAGGAATAAAACAATTACATTGAAGGTTTTGTCATAGAAGCTGTGATGACATTTCTTTTAGTGAGAACATAAATAAAAAGTTCAACATTACTTCTTGGTCTTTTAATATAGTGTTATTGTAAACTTACTAATTTTTAGTATTATTCTGAGTCTTTTCTGATATGCCCATAATGTACCAGACAAACAAGCAGTATAACATAGAGCTGACAGGATTTTTGGGACCCAAACAAATACAAGGGATTTGGGCCATGAGATACCTAAAACGACAGCTCATCTGAGGCATTACAGGAGCTCAGATGAGGCAAAGACCGTGACTTATTCATATAAAAATAGTGTTCAGTTGGCTTTGGGAATGTGAAGTGTGTTGTTCCAAATCGTAATACCATGTTTTGTTCTGAAAAACAAGTTTCAGACTTTTGTCTCTTCTTCCTTTTCCAGAATGCTGAGATACTGTAATTAATCTCAATGCTCAGGCCTTATTTCGCTCTGCCGTCACCTGCCACAACCTTCTCAGGTGTTGCAGCAATCAGGATCTCTTCTCCCTCCTTTCCAGAAGTTTTCCCATAAAGAAAAAAGTCCCTGGAAATCTTCATACTTTCAAAATCAAACAAATATTGTTGCATTTCTGCCACTTACTTGGGAGAAGTTCAGGAAGAACATAAATGGAGACAGGACCCACTCACCCTATGAAAATTAGACTGTTTCTTTTTAGGTCCACACTTTTCAAGAAAATTACATATCACATCTCCTGTAATGTTTTAGAGCAAGGAAAACTCACCTGAGGTGGGGTCATTTTGGTTTTGGTTTTAAAAAAGATGTGTCCTTTCTTTTTTATTTTGTTTCCTTTTCTCCTTTTCCTTTTCTTCTTGGTAATACAGTTCAATAATTCAACCAGTTCTGGAGATATTTTCAGGAGGTAAATTTTGATGTAACTTTTTGGAGGACATTTGAAGTACTAGATAGTCTCTGCTAAGTTTTTTGGTTTCAAAAGGCAGAAAGAAGACTTATGATTTTCATGCCTGTGTGAAGGATGAGATGGAAACACGACATGAGAGGGATTGTGGATAACTCCTCAGTTGATGCTACATTGAAATTGATAGTGAACAAGCTGCCTATTGTGAATATTATAGCATTGGCACGATGATGTGAAGAATTAAAAAATAAAGACCAGAGTGTTAAGAAGTCAATAGTTACACTTAGGAGCGCAGTTTTTTTCTTTCTAGAAGGCTGAAACACAGCAAGTATCTCAATGCTGGTGTTCTGTTTTATCTGTTCTCAAGAATGTCATTCTTGCTGCTATTTTCATTTATTCAAGTGGTTTTTTTGGGGTTCAACCTGTTGGTATTCAAGCAACTGGGGCAGTGCCAAGGCACGTCTCGGTATGTGTGCAGTCTGCTACTTCATTTGTATCATACACTGAGGTTTAGTAAAAAAAATACTATCTCACTGCACATTAAGAGTTTCTGCTTGTTTTAGAACAATTCTTATTGTGGCAATTTGGGCAATGGTTGAGATGGATTCAAGCCAGTGAGGCTGAGATGCAGACTGCATTCAGCTCAAGGTTTAAGTCAGGCAGTCTAAAACTTTCCATTTTTAGTGAATAATAATAACAAAACAAACAAAAAAAATAGCAAAAAACCACAACATCATTGGTTTCTGGTCTATAAGACGTAATCCCTGATGTTTGCCCCACGTTTGTTCCTTCTTTCCTGTGAGAGAAAGGGCAATAACTCTGTAATTGGAGAAAGTGTCCAGCCTTCAACCCCCACAGAAACTCTGCTGCACTCCCAAGCATAATTTTATTGAGGCACATGGACATGCCAGAGCACATGCAAGACCTTTAAGTGATAGCAGTAAGCAATATGGGAACATCACTGAGTAGCTGCTGGCAAAAGGAAAGACGTATCTTTCGAAAGAGGAGCAGAAAGCTGCTCCTCTTAGCTAGCTTGCGCATTTATAACCAGGGTTGGAAAGTGCAAACCAAAATGAAACCTGCATTAAAAGAATTTTGTGGGCTGTACAAATCATAAGGGTAACAGCTTCGCAAAATACTGTCAACCGAGGCATATATTTAAAAGGTTAGATAAAATATCTCCTAGCCCTTTTTTCCAGTTCTTTTCTTTTTATAGTCCACTGCAAAACAACAATAGATAAAAAGGCTGTATATAATGCATGTATATTTTGTTGGTTTTTTTTTTTTTACCTTTCCCAAAGGAGTTTCTGTGCTTCCCACACTAATTGTAGGTTTTTCTGAAAATGCAGCATGAATCATTTATAAATAAAGAGACTTTAAAATCCCTAAAAGACTCCCTGAGGTATTCAGTATTTCAGCATAAAATAACTGTTAAATGGAGTTATTCTGAATTAGCTTTTACTGGAAAGTGGTGAAAATAAAGTTTTCTTTTCACTGTGAATGTGCAATAATTCTTTTACACAGCTACCCAGGGTAATTGACAAGCGATTTTCATAATTCAGGTTTTAGCAAAGAAATCATCTGAAGTGGCTAACATTAAATGAACGGAGCTGCTATTAAAACATAGCTTTCAAGAAAAACTGCATGAGATGTCAGAACCAGGGGCTCTGTGTTGAGACCTTAAAGCATAATTCAGGCTATAAAATAAAAACACAGACATTCAAGCTCAGCAACAGATTCATACATATGAATTCTGCACACATACATGCACATATACATATACACACACTTAAATATAATAAAAAGAGATTTTTTCACCTTTCTCCTAAAAACCTCTGATTATTTTAGTTCACAGATAACCCTAGAAAAACAAGGCACTCAAAAAAGGCTGATTTGTGTGACTCCTTTGGACTTCATAACCTTGACTGTCCACAGCCACTGTACAATCAAAGGTCACATTTGATCTCTGCGTGTAAAATTATGCAGAGGAAGATTCCTCAACACTTTGTAGTTGATTGACAAATTGGTCTGTCACTCAAATGCTCCTTCAACTTATCGTGAACAGTAAAGAAAATTATCTGTACTGTGCATATGTGAGAAAAAGCCTGTTCATTAACCTCTAGACTGCTGAAGCTGTGGAACATATAATGCTTCAAGGAATGCGTACTATATGACAAGGATACAAAAGATACAGAGATATGTGTGTATATATATAAATACATAAATATATATTTCTCTTTGGGTGTAACATATAAAAATGTGTTTCTATAGTAAGCTGGTCTATCTGATACATATATATTTCTGCACGTATTATACCAGTTTGTACAACAAACTTTAGGCAGTTTTGTGTATGAGCTTTGTATTGTGCCATCGCTACAGGCAGGTAAGCACCTCTAGGATTTTTCCTGCAAGTATCCAATGTAACATGCTCCATAATCTAAGGTCCCTTATTACCCTGAGAGATTATTCTCTCTCAGATATCCTGCCTACACTGTAGCTCTCAGGTGCAAGGTTATTGACCAACATTTCTGTATCACAGGAGCAAATATTTAAAAGCAATGGGTTTGTAACTGGTGATAAAAGTAGGGCCTAATTCACTGCAAGTGGTAAGCAGAAGCAGACGGATAGATTTAGTGGAGCTGTGCCTGTTTATGTCAGCAGCAAATTTAGTGTTACATACCATGTAATACTCATCTGGCATCCAGTTGCTTTAGCTTGAGGAAATATGTGCAAGTCATGTATATGTATGTGTCTCTTCTGCATCTCTTCCTAACTCCTAGCCTGTGTACTTTTATTTATCTAATCTAGGTAAGAGAAATTCAACTCTCTAGCCACTTGTCTCTCAGGCTTGATGTGTAGCTGAAGCTCAGCTGCGGTACCTTCCTGGGAATCTTAAGCTAGAAGATGGTGACACCTTCGTGCCTTCTGTCGCTCTGTCTTTCCCCAAGCCCCACATAGTGTTAAAGGGGAGAAATCCCCAAATCCCTCCTATTTCAAACTTTGTGAAAGTTCTCAGCCAGCCCCCAAGCTGGCTGCTTCTGAGCCCCCGCTGGCAATTAGCTAATGTGCTGAATGTGTCCCTGCTCTCTTCTGAGGAGCAGAGATCCTCGGAGTCTGTAAGGTATTTGCTTCAAATCTAGGCTGTTAGGCAGCAGCATAGATACNAAAAAAAAAAAAAAAAAAAAAAGGTCTCAACATCTTTTCAATTCAAAACTTTTTGCTTTCTCTCTTAAAAATGTTTCTTTGCCAGTGGCTGACTAGCTTGAAGTCTTTGAAACACCGAGCTTTCTATAAAATCCAAATAATTCTCTGTATATCAAAGTACTTGGCATGCTTGCTGCAAAGCCTGAAGCTTTTTTTTTTTTTTTTTTTTTAAGGTAATCTCTAGAAAGTAGTTTGTACTCATGTTTTCACAGTGATTAAATATGCAAAGTAATTTTCATGATTATCACCCCGTTCTGAACCAAATCAGATGCGGCTATGCTTCTCTTTGTACAAAGCCAGTTATTGGATCAGATTCCAAAACAAATCCCCTGAATTTGGCGGATCATCATTTTAAAAGGGGGCTTGTTAAGGTAATGATTAAATTAAACCACCCCTTTAAGAATATTTAGATCTGGTCCGTCAAGCGGAACGGTCTAATGGTTTTTAAATTAGAAGCTGCGAATGCTCCTGAATTTCTTTTGTGGGTCAAGTGGGTATTAACAAATGCTAAGACTGTTCTCTCTTTTGTCATCACCTTGAAATCTGCAAAGAAAAGCGAAGAGGGGGAAAGGCACAAGGAGAGAAGCAGTGTTAGTATTTAACATCAGTGCTTTTTAACCAAGGGCAGCTTCAGATTTACAAGGTTGGATAGGGGAAGGTATGAGATGATGTTGCTAGTAATCTCTTTATGCCTCACTCTTGAGAGAGAGAGGGGAGCTTGAGTCTTCAAGGAAGTGGAGAGCCCAAGTGCATTGAATTCTGGCAGTCTTAAGCTATTGCAGAGGTGTAATAGCCTGCTAACCACAGAAGCGGGGATAACAGCCCATACCTGTGGCTTCCCGATTTTTAACCCTGTCAATTTTAAGTGGGCTTTTAGCCTCAGATGGTGCTGGGAGTTGTGGCTGGGAGAGAGACAGTTGTTTGCTTTTGTGGAGAGGATGGCTGCATCCTTTCCAATGCCAAAGACTTCAGTTTTATTTCTGCATACCCTAGGCAAGTCATATATTGTTGCTAGTATTTTTCATCCCACGGTACTAGCTGATACTGTGTTCTCCGAATATTGGATTTATGGGGCATAGTAATCTCCCTGGTGAGAGGAAATCCACATTAAAATACAAATCTGTCAAGTTAGGTCAAGTCACAACTTAAAAAATACCAGTGCTGTTCTTCTGTGTATGGTCTCCGTATAGTCATACGTAAGTTTCTGAAAGTGGCACCTACTAGGCCATTTTTTTCTACACTGAGATAATTTAAAGAAAACGGTTGAAAAGGGGCTGCAAAGGTAGATTCTGGGCTACTCTGAAGAATATGGGGACAAAACCTTCTATTCAAACAAAAATACTTGTGACCATTTTGCTTTTGACCTGCTAAGCAAAACCTGCTAAGCATTTCAAAATTCGGGTAGAAAAATAACAGCATAACCAGTGCAAGAAGCACTTCTGCCAGTGAAAAAGTCAGTTTTCAGTTGACTGGATTGTGACCCTTTGGAAATTGCATGCTTTGGACAAGGAGTTGTGTAGTTTGTGTATGTCTTTTTGCTACGCTTGTAAAATGTGCACTTAAGGAAAGGCATGCTCTGTATGTGTCTGTGTTTGTATATGTTGACAGAGGGAGAAAGGGTAGGCAAACTACGCTTCCTCTAATGTGAAATGAATGATTTTCTGACCTGACAAAGTGATTAGGGAGGCTGGATGACTGTGCTGAGCCCAGGGTTTATTCTTTGCAAAAGGAACAAGTAAAGTGATCAGGGAATCGCTCCTAACATATTGGCTTCATTTTGCTACCTAGGTTCATCTGGCTCCCATAAGGTCCAGGGAGATGCCGACAGGTGGTTCTGAAATATGAAAAAATATAATTAAGGAAATATCACAGCTGGGAATTCAAAAGATCAAGACATTTCATGACTAAGGCTTGATAAACAACCTGAATTCTGTCCTTTACACATAAAGATGGTGATGCAACATTTTGTTATTCACCTGCCAGCATTCCTGGGAACTGTGGGCAGTTCTGTATGACCTTCCATACAGGGTGCAGTAGTGGACAATTATGATATGTGCTAATAGTTAATGATCCTCCTGTAATAAGCTGTCCTCGAGCAGCTGGAAACAATTTTAGCTGACAGTGCACAAGAAGGAAAAAATAGAGATAGTAGTTTAAGAATGATTAGAGAGCAGATATACACAAAATATGGCTACATATGTTAAATAAGAGTCTCCTCTTTACCCTTTTGTATAGCAGATCAGCCAGTAAGGCTGATCAGATGTATTCTGCATACGAGATCGTGTAATACATAATAAACCTTTGGGTCTCCTTGCCACATGACTTTATTTTGGTCAGAAAATCTAATTAGAGCTCAAAATATTAGATGATAATTCTAATTCTTAATAATATTAAATTTCCTATACACTTTTTCTGGAAGTGAAAAAGTTCTTTTTTGCTCACTAAAAAGCTTTTTTAATATGCTTTCAAAACCAGACTCAGGAAGAATATTCTTCATAACAATAGAAAGGTTACAATAGGTTGGACTCAAGCCAGCATACTGTGCAGTCTAATCTAACAACATAGTGACCAGGTTATAATGAAATTCCCTCACAAGGAGGTTTAGTCCGTAATTAATGCATGAACACAGCAGTTTTTTATTCTTTCCTTGAAAGCACATGGCACTGGCTACTTTCTGGAATGTTTGGACAGTTCCCTTATTCCCAAGTGTATTTTCCCTAAAATAAAAGATTTTTTATAAAAAATCATCCCCCAAACACCTCAGTGAATAAAACCTTGAAGCAGTTTCACTTTGTAGAAGACCATTATGAACTCAGTTAGTCTGAGAGAAAATCTGCAGTGAAGTTGATTTTCAGATAACTGTTTTCCCAGAGTCCATGCCCGCTTTGATCCTTTCTCCTTTTTATCTTGCATTTTTTTTTCCAGAGACTATCTATGAGCAATCACTAAGTCTGGATGCTGATTTCTGCCTGCCCCAAAGCGAACCTTGCATTTTGGTTGGGGCTGACAGTTTCAAATTGACTTATCAGTAAATCCCTACCTTCTAAAGGCAGAGAAGTTGGTGCCTTTACCACGTGTTGCAAGTTTGCTGGGAAAAGAGCTGCGTGTTGTTCCACATGCAGCAGAGGATTTTCTATAGTGCACTTTTAGAAGTACATACAGGTATTATTTCTGTTTCCAGCAAAAGCAGATGAGAATGAATAAATCATAGCTTCTGTCCATATCTTTTTCTCTCTGTAAGCCTGAGAAGTGGACGCTGTATCCTGAAATTGTGCCTGAAAGCTCCTTCTGTGACCTGCAGCTCTGAGCCATTGCTGTCCCTGTGGCAGCCAAGGACACAGCATCCAAAGGGCAGCGCTTGTTCCCACAGTGGTACCTGTGAAACTGCAGCCACGATTATTTGCAGACTGAAATCACTTGCGTAAAGATGGAAACCAGCCTGAGAGTCTGTATCAAATTCACCTGCATTACAGCTTAAACAGGTTTTTGTAATAAAATAAAAATTTCATGATTGCGGAAAGAAATAAAATGGACATAAACCTCGTGTAAGAATTTTTGGTTTAGTTTATGTTTTGTGCCTTTGCTTCAGGTTTGAAGATGAATATTTTTAGGCTACTAATATCTCACCTGCCATCTAGCTTTCTTTGCTGAATTTTAAGGTCAAAACTCTGCTTTCAGGTTATCTGTAGAGGGAATCTTGACTGCATATTCTGCCCTTGATCCCCGTGCAAAACAGTCATTGACGTCAGTATGAGTTTCTTTTGCAGATTAGAGCTGTGTAAGCTCTTCACAACAAAATCTAAAGTTATGCAAAAACCTCTGGTAGTTTGGGGTTTGACTGTGGAAATAAACCCAGCAGAGTTTTATGCAGAATATGTCTGACAAAAAATCTTTTCAAAGAAAAGCTTAACTTGTTTCTCTTCTTAGACAAGCAGGATTTTTGTTAATGCTTTGCCATGGTTTTGTCCTCTGTTTTTCTCCAGTCTCATGTAGGGCATTTGGATTAAATAAAACTTTGTCAACCAGAAGGAAAAAAAAATAGGTGAATTTCAAAAGTAGAAACACTACAAGAAATGCAGGGTTATACACTGTGGACTCCTAACAGAAGACCAGCTCAGCTCCAGAGAATTGTTCTTCCTCATCACTAAGATAATACAGCTTAATTAAAAATTGGAAAGAGATATTTACCTGCTCAGACAGAAATGGCTGGTTTTAGAGCAGTTCCAGTCTATTAGTAAATAATGTACATTTTAAAAAGATTTATAAATATGTATTTAACCAAAGCAGTCATTCTAGTCTCTTAGATAATTAATATGCATTGGAGAACTTTCCATTAAAGACTCTTACCTCTCTTCTTTTTACTTTAAAAAGCAAGGAAGTTAAATACAAAAAAAAAATAGAAAAAGAGAATTCAACCTACTGAATAATGATATGCTTGGGACATAACCCATTAAAAAACAGGACATTGAAACTTCATTAAAACTTAAGCCTGGAGAACTGTGAAGCTGATTTTCTTTCTTTTTTTTTCTTTTTCTTTTTTTTTTCTTTCTTCTTCTCCTTGACAGCTGGAATTAAAGGACAAAGTGTCAGCTTAATTTTAACTTCCTGGCTTTGGTCCATTTGTGGTGCAGTCTTAATCAGGAAGAAATAGTTCTGTTAAGGGTTGTATTATTTTTGGCCCATGGAAGAGATAATCAAGGTGAATAAAAGGGCACAAAGTTGCAGACAGGCCGTTATGAGAAGTGAGCCAGGGACTGCGTCTGTCCCCTCCGAATGGTTCCTGACCCAGGGACACAGTCACTGCCTGCTGCTAGGGCTTTCTAGAGGCTACCAGCACTGGGACCTGTGCCTCTGTCAGGCTACTTGGCTCTCAGGTTGCAGCCAGAAAACTTTTAATGATCTTTTGGGGCCCAAAATACCTGCCTTCATTTTCTTAGGCTGTGATTATCTAAAGGGCAGACTTTGTGCTCTTGAATGGAGTCCCATGTGTGAGGGAGCTCTGGTTCTGCCTGGCACTTTGCAATAACCCCAAAATGAGTGTGTAGTGACTGGGCAGAGGGTTATGCTTTAAAGTTTTGCATGTTGTTTGGATGAGATATTTTTCCAACACTTCAGCTTGATATAGAAATTTTTATAACGCTTATATTATAGAAAAGGTGAGGAAGGTAGATAAGCAATAAATAATATGGTAAAAGGAGATTTCCGTGGAGTTACAAAATCTAGCATGGATTTTATTTTGATATTCTGTCCGGGATCAGATCAATACAATTTATTGAGTAAATATTGGAGAGATTTGGAACAATATTAAGTCTATCACAACCAGCTAGATGTTTATATGATTGTTAGACTTTCTTGCAGGTTTTGCCCTGTAGAGTCTACTGCGAGGGCAGAACTGTATAAATACTGTAAGAGCTGGAAAATCTACAGAATCACGGTTATTCATAGACTGTTGTTTCTCTGGCTAAGACGCAATGTCTTCCTCTAGATCCGTAATGCTTACATGTTTCAATGAGGAGAAGGAATCAAGAGAGATGAGAGGTCATGGAAATTGTACAACATTCTTCAACTATTTCAAAAATATAATTCAAATCAATATTATAGAGAATGTTGCATAAAAAAAGAAAGATTTCAAGGATTTTTTTCCCTTATATTTCCTTTCCAGAACTATACTTCCATACTTTTTAATTTAGAGACCTGGAACTATTTAAACTTGGAATTTAAGCACTCTGCCAACTTTCAGAATTTTCTAATAAAACATTTTAGTGTTTGCTAAATTCAGTCTAATAGCTATTAGTGACTCAACCATCTTTCTACCTCAAAGCATAAATCAATAGAGGATCCACTGATTTCAGCAGATTTTCCATCATGTTCTTGTTAAATCATAAAATACACTGAGATTTTACCCTACTTGCTGAAAAGGAGATGCTCTTTTTAATTCCCTAGGCACAGAATAAGGATATTATTTTATTCTATTATACTGTTGAAAGAGTTTTACACTCTCTGAAAGATGAATTCTGATCTCTTAAAGCAGTATTAAACCAGGGTGTCTTTCATGTTTTCATACTGATGTGTGAGGAAGTGCTTTCTGCTTCATATGAAATGTGAACATGATGGCACTGAATTTTAGAATGAATGTAGTTCCTGCTGTACCAGGGCCCTTATGGAAACAAGATTGTTTATCTCATGAGGCTGTCCTGGCAAATCAAGGCTGAAAAACAACAAATAAATGCAGTTTACAAGAGCAGTTTTACAAAAGCAATGTGCAAAAGAGCTTTTTTTTTTTTTTGTGGAATCCAGGATGAGATAAGATGAACCAATAATAGGGAGGTAATTTTCTATAGCATTATATGAGAGAACAAATGCGCAAAGCTTTTAATAAAGGGCAAGGATGTTCTGTTGACTTTTTAGTTTGTTTTATTATAGGGATGCCATTCATACTTCTATAATTAGACTTGTTTCATCACCTCCACTATAAACTCCTTTTTTTCCTGCTGAAGCAAATGCTGGCGTGTTCCATCTGTTTCAGTGTCCTGGAGTGCCTTGTTTTTATGGGTTTTGGGTGGGGGCAGGGGGATGATTGGAGTTTTTACTTTCTTTTGGAGAGGCCTTAGCACTCTTGGGAACTGGTGAGCTCAGTGGCTGTTTCTTCAGTGTTTTCTTTCTCAGCCTTGAGGATGTAACCAGCTCTGGTGGTACCTGCTGGGGGCACTAGAGATGATTCTGATGCTATAGCAGGAGGGGACTGGGCAGTGTGCCTGCTCCACTGCCACTGGAGCTCCCAGTTCGGCATATTGATTGAAATCAGTCTACTAGGCTCTAAAATGCAGGGGAAAGAGCTGAGGAAAGGGCATTTTGCCTGATGAGGTCAGTAGACAAATGGGAGCAATAATCTCTTTGGCACGTGACAATAATCATGAGTCAGTGCATTCAAGTATCCCAATATGTAAAATATTGTTTTGCAGATTTGTTTTTTTCTGTGCACCTCTCTGGATGACTTTGCAGTCTAAGGGCAGACCTGTGGGTATGTGCCAATGAGTGTATGGGGGACAGATGCTCTGGTGTTCCTGTGTTTCTTACCCAGATAAAAGAAAACTCAGACAAGCTTGACGAGACTACATCTATTCCACAAGCTGCTTCCCTGATCCAGAAGGGTTCAGCATGAAAGTCTGTCCCTAAAACTTGCCTAAACCCCATTCCAAAACAGTTTTGAGCTCTTGCGCTAAGTTTGAATATCAGCTCCTGCACCACACTGCAGGATTTTCCTTTGTGCTGCTCCTCTCCATCTTTTAGGCTGGGATACCCGGCGTACAGATGCAGGCAGGGGCTCCATGTGCGTTGGTAGGTATCAGTGCACAGACAGTGCCTGCTCAGGCATGTGCACACACCTGAGGTCCATGTCCAGCAGTCACTCCTGTTGTTACATTACTGTGTTCAGTGGCTTGTGTTTAATATTTTTTAAATATTTTAGAGAGAAGAGCAAGGAATGAAAGAAGCAGAGACTAATGCTTCATTTTCATGGCTTCCAGAATCTTTATTCAATCAAGTTTAAAACAAAAGTCTTATCTATTTCATAATGATATGAAATAGATAAGGCAACAAACCAAAGTAAACCTTTAATATATCAGTATTTTGCAATAC
Source organism: Crypturellus undulatus (assembly GCA_013389825.1). NCBI lineage: Eukaryota > Metazoa > Chordata > Aves > Tinamiformes > Tinamidae > Crypturellus > Crypturellus undulatus. The sequence continues at coordinate 1,249,649 of VWPW01016040.1, read as the reverse complement.
CATGTTTTAGCTGTGAATGAGACTCCAGATTATTTCACATGTTCCACTACCAGTCTGGCTTGGTTTTCTCCCCAGCTTGTTTTCACCATTCTTCAGACATCATTTTTATAGATTTCCCTCTTCAACAAAACCCTTTGCTTTCACTAATATAACATTAATTTGTGATTGATCTTTTTTGAGGTAGAGAAATAAGGTCGAAGCATATATTGGCATCCTGATGGCTTAAGCTGGTCACTGCCAGCTCTTGATCAGCAGCCAGCTTTTCAATTAGGAGGTGAGAGAGAGTGATCTGTGCTGTTTTTGCCATTTATCTCATCTCTAAGGAGAGACACATTTTGCCTTTCTGAAAATGGCTACGAAGACTCTGCAGTTCTCTCAAGTCCAAGTGCATTTTGATCAGTAGCTGGTCTCTGCCTTGCATTTGAAAAGTTCACTGGGATTCTCAGCACCATTCAAAATGCTTGGAGGTGAGGGTATGAAACACTGAAAATGATCATAGTAGTAATGATGATGATACCAGAAAAAAAAATAGGATGGGGAAGCAGTTAAGATGTTATAATCCAGAAAAATGTTACGGGTAATTTTCTTCTCATAACCTGAGGACAAAAACTTTATTACTCTTTTAAAACTCTAATAATCCACCAATTAAAATCCAGCTTTAAAACTAAGGTTTCTAGCCCACTTTTCATTTGAAAATATATCTCTTATTCTTGTTCCCAGGCGTCCCATAAGAACAACTTTTTATTCCTCCCCTTTTTCGTCTTCCTATTTGCAATAATTAGAAAGCATGAAGGAATATTAAGTTACAGAAACTTCACCAATCTGCTTTCAGTTTTGCAAAAAGACATAATTGAAATTATACTATTTTCTCATACAAGAAATAATGTATATTAAAAAATAAAGGAAGGAAACTTCAAGCTCTTTTCTTTTTCCTGCTGCATTTAACTTTTCTACCTCACAGCTCAGATTGCTTTTTTTAATCAAAGCAGTAATGGAAGAACAGTCCTTACACTCAAATGCAATCACATTTAATCATATTTAATATCCTTATTTCTCAGCTGATCAGACTTTAAAAATTTGATTGCTTTAGTTTGATTTAAAACTTAAGGTAAGTCAAACCCAATAAAAAAGTGTATTTTGTTGTTACACTGTTTCAGTTGTATGGTTTCTTAAGTTGCTTCAGTTTCTGGATACTGTATTGTGGAGAGGAGATTTTGGAAAAATATCTGCGGATCCAGCACCCTGTAAGTGGAACAGAATGCATTTTTTGTGTAATAAATAAATAAATTGACTTGATGACACATTAATCTTTTTCCTACAAGAGACTTAGCCTCTGATTCTATGTGAATATATTGTATTATTTTGTTGTCCTCTTTTTTTTTTTTTTTTCCTCTGACCTTGTTTCTCAACAACATGCAGTAGGATCAAATTTGGGGTTATATACTCTATACTAAACCTAAAGTAATTCTGACTGACACTGCAGTCTTCCAAATTCAAGACTGTCTTCTGTAATCTTTATTTTCAAATTGTAACCAAAGCACTGCAGCTGCAGTGATAAATCTGCTCAGGTCTTTTGGCTGTATGAAAATACATTAAAATTATCCTTTAAATTCTACAGGATACAAAATGCTTGCTTACTACTTGTATTAAGGTAAAGGTAAACTCTATATTCAGCTTGTAAAGCCTCCTTTTGATGTACCGTGGATTCCTTTCTTCTCAAACTGGATCATGCATGTCACATGGCAGCACAACTGCTAAAGATCCCAAACAAGATACCAGCAGTGACCTTGGTAAAACATGTCCAAAGACTATATGCTTTAATAACACAACTTCAGAGACCATTTGCCCTATATGGGGAGCTGGGCATAGATAACTACTCCCTTTAATCTCCCAAGTGCTTGTGCTGCTTGCAGTCTTCCTTCCATGAGAATGAACAAAACAATTTTACTTTTTATAAAGTTTGAGACTGGAGAATATGTTAAAACTTGATCCCCCCAGTCCAGCCACATACATAAAATTTGTTAAGCCACAGAACTGAACAAAATTAATGAAATATTCCATTCCTTGTTAATTTGATGCATGTGTTGTGGGTGAATGAGAAGGAACAGAGCGGAAAAGGGCAGGCTTGTGCCAAAGTTCAGGGTCAAGTCGCTGGAGCGACTTAGTGCAATCTTAGAGATTGATCTTTGGATTTTTGGAGCTGTTAGACCATGACAGTTTGACAGGCATATGTAAACTGTAGGAAAGTTCCCTCTAAAATATAGCTTAGCAGCTATGAAAGATAATCAAAAAGGCCTGGATGTTGTCTATACTGGCATCGCAGACCAGGATTTTGTATGGAAAGACTATAAATTCATTAAGATAGTATGGCAGTGAATTTCTAAAATGATGGTCAGTGCTTGGGAATCAGGTATGTTAGGTTTGTGGTCATTTGTTTTCTTCAATGCAGACCTGTTATTTGGAGGGCAGATAATGACTTCTGGGGGGAAAAAAAAATATTGCAGGTCTGTCTGGCCATAGATCCCACCCATGTATTCCTGGTTGCTGCCTGTGGGTGTCCACCCAGCCAGGCCACAACACCTACAGGATCAGATGGAAAGTGCGGACAAGATGAGAGAGTGCAAGGGTATGGTGAACCCACAGCAGCAGTGTGGCTCTCCTCTGCTGCTTTCGTTAAGTCCTCTGTGTTCATAGCTTGCCCATTACATATAATGTAATTTTTTAAAACATTTTTTTTTTCCAGGGAAAAACAATACTAATGTATATTTTCATGTCTTGGTTATGTTCCAGTTAGTTTATGGGTACTCTGCTTTCCATGGTTCTGCCTGTTGTTTCACTCTGTTATTATCTTTGCATTTGCTTTAGTAGCCAACGTTATTAGGCTAGGCTGCTGCATAGTTGCTATATACTGCTCCAGAGGTGGATGAGTTTTGAAGATAATGTGAAATGATTCTCTCATAGCTTGCAACATAGTTTGAGACAGAAGGCACTATGTTAATGTAAGATGGTGAATTAAGGTTTGGCAGACATTGGGTAACAGTTACCATGCATTTTTCCTCCAGATTCTTCTAATTCAACTTAATAGGCAAATCATGTTTTCTCTCTGCTTTCCTGATCATCCCCCATTAACCTGCAGTCTTTGATAAATATGCATTGCCTCATAATATTGCATAAACATTTTTTAGATGGCAAATAGAGAGTAAACAAAACCCAAGTTAAAGTGATATTAAAGACTTTGATGGCTTATTAATCATTTATACAAAGCTTATTAATCACATGGATACTTTAAAACAAAATGCCTTCTTCTAAAATCAGAAAACATAGGCAACATTGGCATATCCAGGAGGCAAAAGCTGGTGGGAGTCTGTTGTCCATTGTCCCTAGTTCACTCCACTAAAAATGAGCCATGAAGAGGACTTGGCCAGACAAGGCCAAGGCCGCAGCACTTCGTAGCCACGTGGACAGATGGTTTAAAGGCAGTGTTCAGATTCTGGGAACGAGCACAGACCAGTACTGACTCACTAGCTCTGTCTACATATGGGGCTCTCATTCAAGAGCTTTGCTAGCTAGGTGCTGGTGGGGCAGCTGAGAAGATTATCAGCCACAGAAGACTGTCTGTCTCCTGCATCAGGGTTCTTCCCCTTCCCCTGCTCCCTTATTCACTGCTAAATGAATGATTTGTCNGCATCAGGGTTCTTCCCCTTCCCCTGCTAAATGAATGATTTGTTGGTTCCTCTGTTATGTCTGTTCAGATTCGGATAAATAAATGAGTGCTGGTAAATAATCTTGCTTTGTAAGCCCCAAAACTAATTGATTTGAATTGATCTGAGCCTCCATAGATCTGAAGTTCTGGTTCAAAATCCCTGTCCGGTTGGGGCACAGTGGCTACACTGGCTGCATCACTAAAGATATGGAACCAAAGCTTAATTCTTCTGGACTCCTAAATCAGAGCCCTAATGAAAACTGGATGCTCTTACTCTACTTGTTCTGATTAATGTTTTGTAAAAGTCCTGGGGGAAATTCCCGGCCATTTGAAATCAATAGCGAATTTATGTTGACTTCATAAGGACCAGGATTTTTCCCATAATTTAAGCTAGGTAGAACATCTTCTGGCACATGCTAAACTTGTCATGGTGAAACATGATTTCTGCCTAAGTGTTTAGCTTGCCTGGTTGAACTTGAGTTAAAGGATACACAGCCTGGTCCACATTTAAACATGTTAGCTGGACCATGTTGAAATTCACCCTTTAATTCCTAGTCTAGACAAAGTCACACACTGTAAGAGTGGGGAGAAGCTGTCTGCAGTCTAGGTGATTAATGGGCTGAAAGCAGATGTGAGATATAAGGGAGTCTGTAAGCCTTCTCTACTACCTGGAGGTGAAGTTTGGCTGTCACAGGCAAGAGAAAAGGGATAAATTTCAAAGGCGGCTGAAACTGCAGCCAAAATGCATTAAATGATTACACGGCCAGGACTTACTTTGATCACACCTCAAAAGTAAAACAAACACAAGCATGATGAAGAAAGGTCCTCCCTCCCTCCCCCCTGAAATAACTCAAAAGGATGAATTCATTAAAGAAAAACAAGCACGCTAGGGCAACTCTGCCAAACATGACTTGGTATTTTAAATCCCTCTTCCCTGTTGTAAAGGTGTTCGTGGCTCCACTCGGGGCACTCATATAACTCTGTCATTTCACATGATCCCCAGGGAGAGAAGGGGGTTGCTGAAAACCTCTGCGTGTAAGTGCTCTGTGCAGAAGCAAGGAGGGGCTGGGCAGTGCCCTCTGTGAAGCCTGTTCTGCACGCAAGCCAATGCAGGAGGCATCCCCGGCCTGGACATCAGTGCGGGGAAAGGAACGGGTGTACCAACAGCTGAAATGAAATATAAGCGACTTGTGGGGAGGGCTTTTATGGATCCCAGAGCAGCAGGAATGAGTGTTATCATCTCCATTTTAAAGGCAGAAAACTAGAGGAGGGAGAGATGAATTGGTTTAACCAAGTCACATAGGCTGTGAAAGGTAAAAATCCCATATCTCTGTTCCATAGGAACAGGAAAGGAAAACATCCACTATGAAAGAAAGAAGGCAAATATATTCCAATATGCTATAGTTTGGATTAAGAGCAGCAGGCAGATTGATGAATAGAGTATATTCATATATTCCCTTTCTGTGCTTGGAGCTCTGTGATGTTCATTTTGTGAATTAGGGAGGCAAAACAGCTTGATCCCTATATATGGTTTAAATTTTAAGACTAGAGAATGGTCTGTCCAGGAATAAAGGCAGATCTAAACTTCAATTCAGTTTTATAATACTCATGTCCTGCGTATTTTGTTATTGGAAAAGTCCCAACTCCCTGCATATATGGGTTAAAACTGGTATCTCTGTTCAAACTCATGTCTTGCAGCATCTGGCACTTTACATGTCCAATCTTTTGCAGCCATTAAGAACTTTTTACAGCGTGTTTGTGAGGCACACAAAAGACTGCCGTTCAGTTTCTCTGCCTCAGTTGTCCTAGGCAGGTAAGAAAAGATCCAGGTAAAGCTCAAAAAAAGGTCTCGTCACTGTTTTGTCTGATAGCCTTCATACAAAGACTTGGGGACTTTAATTTGTAGTGTCCTGCATCTTGTGTAATTTTATGCATTTATAAATTGAGTGAAATTCTACCAAGATACTAGGTGGGATCTCCAGGTTGCTTCAAAGTTTGCTTTTCATTTAATGCCTTGTGTCATATATGACTGATTTATAATTTATGGTATGTATCCTTATGTGATGGTACGGAGACAGAGCTCTTCCAGAATCCTGGAAAAAACATAAACAAGTTAAGCCCACACCAGTGATTTCCTAGCAACCTGTGCTAGTTAAGGTTGTTTTTTATTTCTTTATTTACAATAATACTCGCAAAATCTCTGGCAAAAAGCAAAATATACCAGCAAAAGGACTTCTAGATATTTAACTGTGTACTAGGAAGATTTTCTGGCATGTTAAATCCAGGAAACCTTTTCTGGTGAAGACTAGGTCTATGAATGCATTTTGAGCAATTTCAACGGCTGCAAGTGTGTCTAATTTGAAAAAGATTGCTCCCATAACACATTAACAAATAAACATAAATGAAATTGTACCTGGAAAAAGAACAAACACCTTTTATTTTCTACCTAAAAGAAAAATTCTCCAAAAAAATAGTAGTGGAGAGTGATTTCAACAAGTAATACAAACATTGCTGGCTTTTTTTTATTTTTGCATATTTATATTTTAAGTCTTATTTTACACAATTTTTTAAAAGGAGGAATACTATACTGTCACATTTTAAAAGTACCTTGTGCAGCTCTGATGGTAATAAGTAATATGACAGCCTCAGTTCCTCTGTCAAGGGAAAGGGTAAAGACTTCATTTACTTCTAGTGTAATAGATTAAACTGGAGAATCCATTTTAGTCAGGGAAGGGTGGATGTTGGTGAAGTTATGAGCTTACTGCACCTTTTAAAATGAAATATTTAAACAAGTGGAACCTTACGTGGTTGATGCATTAAGCCAACATAGGATGTAAATCAAACAACACCTAAATGTCCTTTAACAAAGTCAATTATATTATATAAGCGTAACAGAGATGGAACTCCTTTATCCTGTGCATCTGCCATTTTTTTTCTGTTCAGATAAAAACCTTCCCACAGATGCAGAATATCATTTATAACGGCTCAGCATTGTGCTATAAACTTAAAAGAAATTAAACAAAAAATTATTCTTTATTAATGTTATTGAAAAATGGTGTTCCTTAGTCTAAACATCTCCTGGAAACATCTACTCAGTTCCTGAAATCATCTCTATTAGATTATGCAGATACCATCTATGAAAATACTTCTAAACTTAATCTGTCAAGACTTCAAAGAGTCTATAAGCAAATACTTAGATTTGCATTAGATTTTTGACTTTGAAATCCATTATTGTAAGTTCTTTGCTGACTTTGATGTGCTGCCTTTACACCTCCTCTCTGAGAAAGGAGGTGTAAAGGCAGCACATTAGTTTATAGATGTTCACAGACTGTTTTTCGGATAAGGCCATTTAAATCTCTTTTGAAGGTCAATCCCAGCTCTTATCATTCAAGAAGTAATAATAACAGGGAGAATCTGCCTAGAGTAAGGACTGCTTTAAAACACAAAATAGCAGGGGTGGAATGAACTTACTTAACTCTTGACCTAGCACAATATCAGCATTCTAGTGTTTTGCTGTGACAATGCCCTGCTGAGGCATAGTGTGAAATTTCAATATAGGTGTATGGAATTAAATGATTAAGGAGAACAAGAGGTTACAGTTGTTTGCAGCTGGCTTCTTTTTTGCTTTTATTTCTTTATTTTTGTTTGTGCAATTAATAATGTATTGATGATCCATTAAAATCCTTCTTGAAACACACATTAAGACATGCCATGTTCTAACACTGTGCAAAAATGTCCTTTGTGTACACTAACATTTGCAAACTCATCTAAAATTAGTCTTTGAAAATGATACAGAAGGAGATTGCTTGCTTTTCATGGGTCTGATTTTTCTCTTTGCTCTCTTTACTTTCTATAGAGTTACGTGCCTAGATATTGGATATTTTGTTCCCTTCATGTATGATTTTCCAGTCACTCTAAGTCATAAGATCACTTTTGGAATAATTTTGAATGTTATTGTTTTGCTTCTTGGCACTGTTTCCCCTCATTATCAAGGAAAATGGGGAAGATCTATTTCTACACTTTAGGAAATGGTCTGCATCCAAAGTCTGCTTCTAGTCGCTTTGTGTAGATTCATGCTGAATTCAGTGATTATTTGTCCTATGTAGTAGTGCTATGTAGACAAAAGATTTTGGAAACTGTTGCAGGAGGTCTTGGTCTCAGAGAATGGAGCCTTGTTCCTGAATGCAAAGCTTGGCAAAGAGAGCGCTAGTAAATCCAGAAAAAAATGACGCTGTTAGATTTGTTATCTTTTTTTTCCTGTTTTTGGATGAATCATGGTAGTGATCATGTTCTGCTAGTTTAGTGATGTCAACTTTAACTTCTCATTAATTAGATTATTTGCATGTGATTTATGAGTAGTATGAGTTAGTTTTAAAACTAACCTTGACAAGGTGCAATTTTGTGTGGTTTCAGCAGCATCTTCTGCCCTGCTAATGAATAGAGAGGAGCTACAAAATGTCAATGCAGTGTGGCCATTTTGCAGGAAACCTTGTCTCTGCTGTTCTAATGAGACAGCAGAGTTGTGCCCTGAACAAAATACTGGTATCACAGGGCAGCCAACAAGCAACAGGAATGACCAATATCAGAGAGCAGTAATACAAAAATATAGAGGTCCAAATAAGACCTATAAAAAGAGCCGGACCAGACTGATTTCAGAAATGTCATGCTGGCATGCTTGCCATTGTATTTGGGGGCTGTGTGCATGCTTCTGTGCCAGTTTTTCTGTGCTCAGGAAAGCACAGCTACAATATTGTATTTCACGGAATTTTTAGAAAAAGTAACTTTAACATAGGCTCGCTTTTGTTTGCAAAGGCTTTTCTTGCCAAATTATTTGCAAAATATCACAAAGCTTAGTCACTTTAAGGCTTATATTTAAATGGTGAATAACAGGAAAAGAAAAAGTTGGATGTGTAGCTCATCAACACACTTAAACGCAAACTTAAAAGTGCAGTTTCAGCACATGACATTGTGCTACAACCTGTTATGTTTTTTCCCACATAAACTGTTTCAGACCCCATCTCTATCTCTGTGGATGGCCCTTCTCAAGTCCACATTTTGAAGGATTCTTGTACCTCTCCTAGAGGCATGGAAGATTTGTTGTCAACTTTTCTGCAAATGGGAAGAAGTGATGCATAGAGACAAAATAATTTAATGTTTCGCAGACACTCTGATACACAATACTTAAATGCACCATTTCTCAAGTCTAAGTAAGTCTGAGGATCAGTGCAGTAGCCTTTCTGTCTGGATCTAGAGCTAACTCCATCTCTTCTGAGGGAAGCAGAGGAAAATTGACATATAGGAGCTACTCTGCAGCATTTAGATATAAGCGCTGTTGAACAAGGTAACTCCAATTACAGCCTATGTTGAAAGACTTTTCTTCAGAGGTAGTGCTCTGGTATTTTTTGTCAGTACAATAAGTGTATTGCTCTGACTGCTCTAACTTCACAGGCAGGTTGGAGCATTTGTGCCACAATCTGTACTGTGGAAGGCTGGAAGAAAGCAACAGCTTGTGGATAGAAAGGCTACTAAGCCCTCCGCACACCGGGAAACTGTGTTTTATCATGAACTTTCCAATCTGGCCTAGAAATAAAAGCAATCCTAATGTAGGTCAGGAAGAAAAGTAGTAGTTTAGGCCTCTTACCCTAAGCTTACATGCCATAGTAAGGATCATTAATGTCATTGATGTCAAATACTAGATTTAGATAGTTAAAACTTTAACTCCTGTAGCGAAGATGAGGAATATCCAGAATCTACTTAAATAAGTGTAAGCTTATATTTCTTAAATGCAAATGAGAAGGAAGTATGCCTCAAATGCTTAAGAGACTGGCTGAATTTGACTCAGGAACTTCACTGTGTGTATAGGAGGATCAAAGTAAAACTTGTTTTTATAAATGCTTTTGTGATTTTATGACTTAAGGGTTATTTCCTTAAAACATTCAATGTATATACTTCTTCCTTTGTTAGTTAAAAAAAAAAATACCTGGCAGAATCATCAAAGATGATCTCAAATTCCACTTGTCTATGATATAGTTCTGTTGAGGTCCAGTTTTCCCCTCTTCTCGCTGACCTGACAGCAGAAATGTATTTCCTGTCTGACCGAAGATCACTGGAGAACTGCCAGTCATAATCTTCCCCTTATCGATTCTGGTCAGCAGCTATTGACAGCTTTAAAAAGATTATGTTTTAATTGGGGATCAGATAGATGGCATTTTAAGGTATTTAATTTCACTTGTAACTCACTATAGATTATCTGAGTGGTGCTACAACTCAAGGAGGATAAAGATGAATGTGTTGTCCTTTTCTTTAGGTGACCCTGAGTGCAAATGTAGCTCAGGCTAAAGTGACTGAAAATCTTTTTCTATCACAGGGCTGAAAAGGTTGAATGTGAATTCATTAGTGTTATCTTTGTTTAAGGCACAATATGTACACCTCACCAAGCTCACATCTTCTGTAGTCACACTTGTTCTCATGTGGTTTGAGACAGAAATAGACTGGCAAGGTAAATTTAAAAAAAATCGAGACAAAGAGCTAGAATTCTCATTGTCTTGATGCCTGTATGCTCACTTACAGCTCTGCAAAGTGGATGTGCAGAAGTACCATCAGAAAGATTGGATGGAGAGACCTAATTTGATGGTATTTTCTTCTTCTAATGCATAGAAGGTTCAAGGTAGTGCTGGAAAACTGGGCTCTTTCTTAAAAAGGTTTTCTGCACATTCAAAGGAATGAAGATACACTTGCAATGCAAAACAACTGAAGGGACAAAGAATTCAAAAATACATTGTAATTTCTGAGACCCTTCACACACTCGCACTGTTCATCTTGAACAGAGAAATCCGAATCATTCTAACTTTGGGTTTCACAGTGATCTGGTGGACTGGCTGGAGATGCCTTCAAGAAATCTAGATCCATGTCACTGGGAGAGGCTTAATAACACATACAGATGAGGTTAGGAACTTTATGTCTTGTGTATTCTAGGTGCACCAAAGCCAATAATTTCATATTTAAGTTTGGGGACATTTTTCTCAGAAATGCATTTTGTTACTATACGGGCTTCATTTGAGGCCTGTGGAAAATGGATCAGGATTTCCCAGCACCCATCTAAAGCCAGTACAAGGCATTGTAGGGCAATTCTTCATCCTGCAGGTGACATCTAATGTCTCTCAAAGGTATCATTCACTACTAGCATGTGTTGATTTCTGTGAAGTAACTCTAGACAGGAATATTGCAATCGCAATCAAGATACAGGATTGGCAGACTTCCTCTGGCTTAGTTTCATCATGGAGAAACATAGTAAGTGTTGTACTGCGGAGCCCTCTGAAGAGTTGTAGCAGAAAGCTTGATTGTTCTGCATAATGGTTGTAAGACACGTTTATATGCAGCTGCACAACTATAGCAAACAGGTAGAGTTCCAGATACTTCATCAGATAAAATAGACATCCAATGTATGTGATAAAAGGGGAATCTTAAAGATCCCTTTTAAAGGGAGAGATGGATGATTAGAATAGAGAGATGAACACCTGAAGTATTTGCACCCTTGATAGCCTCCATAAATTAAAAAAATATATATTTAATAGGTGCCACAAACCATTGTGTTTCCTCATTCCACTTATTCCAAGGGGCCAAAAAAATGTTATTAAATCCCTTCACCTTCTCCAAAAATCAGGCGTGAATACCTTTCTGTACTCACTACCACAATGAAAACGGGGTAAATTTCAAACTTCCTAGCTAAACTCCCATCTTTTAAGATACAGAGCCTACTCTCAACCTCCCAAGACCCATACCTGATACTCCCTTAAACATGAGTGGAGGGAAATAAGGAGTGAAGTGGACATCTAAAATAGGCCAGATGAGCTCCCCATTGATAGTCCCAAATTCTTTCCTCTGTCTGGAGTGGCTCAGTTATAGATATATGCTTCACCAACATCTAGTACTGCAAGATGAAGTCCATCTTTTTGTTATCTATGAGTGCCTACCATATCTTACACTTTAGCCTCAATAACCTAAGATGCTGAAGGCATTTATTCTCTCCGTAATACTTCCACATGCTCCGTCCCCTCTCTCCCTATGTCTGTCATTGAAATGCCTCAGGACCTCAAAGTTATGAATGCATTCTGCATCTGTGAAGTTGGGAAGTTATCCCTGTAGAACTGCTAGGGACTTGAAAAATGGATTGATAGGTAAAACAGGGAAGACTGCAATGGAATTCAACAGCAAACAGCAGGGAGCTGAAAGCCAGGATAGCATCCTGATGACATGATCATTTGTTTTACTCAGTGTAAGTCAAACTAAATAATGAATGGGAGCCTGGAATGAGAAGAAGTTATGTAGACTTTCCATAATGAGCCTTAGAGTATAATGAGACTTTATAGGAAGGAAAAAATAAGGTGTCCTTTACTCCAGGTTCAAGACTTTCTGTTTGCAGATGATCACGTCACCACTTTCTTGTCTCAAGGAGCTGGCTGAATCAGCATGATCCTGGAAATTGTTACAGAAATAAGGAGGAGATAGATACACTTCAGTTCCTGGACCTTCTGATTGACGCCCCACTGCCATTTGCTACATATAGGCTCTCCTTTCTGCTGGAACACTAGTCGATTGCCTGTAGGGAGTTTGTAGGAACAGAAGGAGGTCACTTTGTATTTTGGGAAAAAAAATGGAAAAGGTGAGTCTGGAGGAACAGACCAAAAATGTAAAACTTGATGGGATGGGTCACTGAGAAATGACTGGCAGATCTGAGCAATACAGTGAGAACATAGAGCAACTATTTGACTGCAGCATTTGGTTGGCCTATAGGAGGGCGATACGGATATCAGGATGGAGAGAGAGGTTGCAGTAATCAGAGAGATAAATGCACTACAGAACTTTAATTACTAAGGACAGCCTCATACAGTGTGCAACAACCACTATAATACAGACAATTTAATTGAAATAACTTCCAAACCCATGTTGAGAAGGCAGTAATAACTGGCTCTGTCAACCCTAAATGTTGAACGGCCATTTATATTTCATGCACTAACTCTCATATGGGCCAAGAACCAAAGAAAACAGGCTTTCCTGTGGCTAAAGATGAAGATGGTGCTTTTTCTTCTTACATCAGATATCACATATCCCAGAGCTATTTCCTTACACTGGAAAAGACTTTATTTGTGGCTGAGGTCAGACTGACAGACTCCAGGGAAACAGCATCAAATGTCCTCATAAATTTTATTCACAGAAAGTGAATGAATCTACTCCAGAATGGTTTGGCTGGCACTTTTGTCAATCCATAGGAATAATTATAAATACCATAATCAATTGACTGCCCAGAGTCCCCGTTCTTGCGAAACAGCTTTGAAGAGAAATACCTTAATCTGGTATGCCCTGAAGCACTTCCTGAACCTAGGCCTGAATTCAACATAATCCTTTTCTCTCCAAGTTGAAGACAACCACTTGGTCTTTCTCATCTTCGGAGCCAGCCTGGGTTATACTCCTTTACTTTTAGTGGTCAACAAGCTCATCAAAAATCTATGCTCAACTGCTCCCTGCTGTTTAATAGGCTGATTCAACATCAGAGAGGGAGAGCGTTCATGCATTTTCCTCAATCTTATCCTCCTTGCTCCTGATTCACTCATTCAACTATGCTAGTGATAGAAACTGCGGGACTCCACATATATAGACGCAATCGCAGCAGCCACTGATATTTGAAGCACTGTGTTCTATAGACCTGCTTTGAGCAAGGTTAGTCAACTCAGCGCTTAAAAAGCTGGTAGCCATCTGGAGCCCAGCCTACGCCAGAGTTCAAAATTGTTTCCCTCACTGTTGGTAGCAACAATGGGGGGAAAAGGGGAGGGAGGAAACTTTCTTAGAATCAGATTTGGAAAAAAAGAATTCACTGCGGGCTAAAGTAACCCCAGATCCTAGAGGTTCATGGACACTGTGCCCTGGCGTACACTCTCTGCTTAGAGGCATAATTAAACTTCTGATAATGAGCAAGTCATTAGGTTTCAACTACATTTAAAGGTTAAAAGGACAATCTCTGGTGATGGATGTTTTGTATTTTTCTCTATTGCATTCTTATGTACTCTTCTTGTTTTAAGTGCCTCTGGTGCCCGCCTCTCACCCACAAGCTCAAATAAGTTTGTGCTCAAACTCTTCTTTGAAAACAAAGCAAAAGTTATATGGACTTTTGTTAATTTGAGGTCATATTAAAAAAATGGTGGGTGAAGAAGTGTTTAACAGCAGTTACTCTTTAATATTTGATTAGGTGTCAGTTTGATAACAAGCTAGAGCTGTACTGCAGTGCTGCAACAACAGCACTGCAAAACTGCAAGATGAGTATCTACGTCTCGATGAGATAATGTGGGACATGTCATTTCCTGTAGTCAATATTTCCTGTAATGACTCTTCCAATGTGACCTTGTTTGATTAAGTGTTGTTTAACCACTTCTGTCATGTCTTTCTTTATGTAGAGTAGTCAAAACTGTCCTGTTGCACTTGGAACAAATCTTAAGCAATTCACTTCTTGTTTAAGAAGGAAGAAAGGTGTATAATTCCTTGTACTCCAAAGCAATTACAGAAATATTCCTAGGACACTCTTAATAATACTGCCATGTGGCAGTATAATTACAAAACCACGAACCGTTTGCAGCGGTTGCAGATTACTCTTCCAAGTAGTATTCTCACCTGGTGAACTCTGCAAAGTATGTAGAGAATCTCTTGTCCACTTCTGACTTTCCAAGCAAGGAGAATTAAGCAGCCTTTCTCCTTCAGAGTACTGAGTGCATTTCTGTGAGCTCCACTCTCATAGGACCAAATGAGGATAAAAAGTGACAAAAGATACTTGTTAACTTGATGAATAGAGTAGAGGATTATGAACGATGGTCTGCACAACTGGCTTTCTAGAATTGCCATGAGAATGACGGGGCAAATCACAGTTTGTCTGTAGCCCTTTTGCACTGTCTTTCTTGATATAGGATTTCTCGATACAAACTTCTTGAGAATTTGGATATTTGTGGAATCAGCTCTGTGTCCCATGCATTTAGCAGTTACAGAGAAAGGGACATCTAAGGGCTACTGAGCATTAAAAGTAGTCTTTTGTCCCAGGAACTTTTTGCCTCTACAATAGCTAAAAGGTGTCAAGTTGCCCTGGATGCCTGTATGAAGGTTTGAACCCTGCCTATGATTAGCGGCACCCTAGGAGTGGCGGACCTAGAGTTTGTCATCTTGGAGAGAAGATGACATTCCTCTCATCAGGGATCTGTATTTTCATTCATGCTGCACGGACCTATGTTTTTTATGTGGAATTGTGTGAATCTGTAATTATAAAGACGTTGAATGCTTGCCTCCCGTTCCTGGTATTTGCTCAGTAATAGAATATTTTACCTGCAGATAGCAGCAAACTCCTATGCATTGCAGGATATCTTAGCTGTGGGAAAGTACCTATTTATTTTTTAAGAAATGTAAGAGAAAAAAGAAAAGCAGCGTTTCTCCACCTAATTGATGAATCATTTCACATTTACCTTGTTAAGGCAGGTTTTGTTAGGTCATGTGATATCCTACAACCTGACACAGTGACATGCACTTGCTGCAATAGCTGCTTCCCCTATACTGTGTGCAGGTAAAAATGAGAAGAAAAGGGCATAAGTGTTTGTGACTTGCACTTTACTTTAACCAAGCCTGAGATAACAAAATGGTCTACAAAAAAGTGTAGTTTCTGTTTTGTCAGAGAGTCTAAATTGGCATCCTAAATGGCTACAGTAAAGAACATTTGAAACTGGGATCTTTTGCAGGTTTAGTATCAGTAAGATACTAAGCCTACAAGTATCAACAGAGAGTAATACCTAGAATCCAAGCTGCTTTTGCAGCAAGGGGCTATAACGAGGGCAGGTGAATGGCCTGGCAAAAAAGCCTTGTCTGTTATAATTCCTCCTGCTTCTAGCCAGACATCTTTTGCTCTGCTTGCCGCAGTGTGCCTTCTGATAACATTTTAATTTTTTACTTTCTTAATTTCATTTTTTCTGACAGAAATTATACTGGAAATATTAGACAAAGTGGACCTGTTCATGCATATTATGTACTTACTTTGATCTGACTTACTTGATACTGAAGGAGTTTTCCAAATCCTTGAAGGAATTGAATGTAAGATGAGGCTGACGGAGCAGGGAGAAGCTGTACAGCCATGCAGTACTTTGGTTTGTAAGTCATGAGTTCTGCAATGTGATACATTTGAGGTACAGATTTTAAATCTCTCTTTTTTTTTTTTTTTGACCTCCAGCTCCTTGATAGCAATTACTTAGGACAGTAGTTCATGGTGAATAGTGTTTTATAGCACAGCATACTATTGTCATTCTCATTGGCTGCCAATATTTAGATTGTAGTCACTCCAGAGAATATATATGCAGGTGCCACACAAAGACATTCCTTCATTCTCTGACATGAGCTTGAATTAGGAAGAGCTGGATGATTGCAGAAATCCCTTTATCTTCCCTGGTGATGATTCTTTTAAGTGTCAGTGGTATAGGGCAGAGCAGCACATTTTCAGAGGCTGTTCAGAGACACACACTGTAGGTTTGGGCATCCAGTTTTAGCCTTAATACATGAAAAGGGAATTTTCAAAGCTGAAGGTGGGCAGGGCTCTGACTCTCAAATTGTGCTGCAAGTCTTGAGTGCTCAAGGGCTCAGGCAGACAGTGAGTCAATGAAAGCTTCAGCACAGCTGTGCCCTTGAATGAGATTGGTTTTCAGTAGCTGTTTTGCTCCCTGTTTCATACTAAAGGTGCACTTTCCATATGAGTCAGAAATGAGAGTTCAGTTTGAAACAGAACTTCATCTGTTTTCACATTTCTGTTATTTTCTCTTCCTGCTTCTTTGCTCGGTGTATCTTAGCAAAGACTGTATGTGAGAAAAATGGCTAAATAAAAAAAAATTCATGTTTGTAGTTCCTGTTATTCTGCTTTTTATAAACATGAGCGCTTACCACGGCATTAGCAAAGTGTCTTGGGGCAGAGATCTTCCGTTGGTAAATAGTCATAGCTCCAGTGAAGTCAAAGGTACCAAGGACCTGCCTCACTTTCAATTAATCAATCAAGTAAGTATTTCCTGTTGTGGATAATCCACTACAGAGAGTTTCACCTTACCAGAAATAGTTTCATATTTTCCCTTTGAATTTTTGTACTTAACACTATATGGCTAATCAATAAATTACTTGATTGGCTGCCCACCCACACAGATAAATCCTTAATGCTTTCTATAAGTTTGTAACAACCTTTTGGCACCAGATAGAGAAGTTCTGGGAACCAAAGGACTGAAAATGCTGCCCTAGTAATAAACGGAAAGCTTCTGAGTGAAGCGAACTTGGACCAATGCACATTGTCAGGTCATGCTTTAAAATCTAGCATAGACAAAGGTGACTCTGGCTAATTTTCTGATTTCATCAATCGCTACTCTTTGATGGCTTCTTTGCAGAGCTGCTGATATGCCAAATGGTCTTGATATCTAGGAATGCTTCTATTAAGACTACATAATTAAATTTTTTTTTCATTTTTCTTTTCTTTTTTTTTTTTTTTTAAGAAGACTATTACATCTGTTCCTGGCCAGCAGGTGGTTTAAATTTGTGGTCAGAGTCTGGCTGCAAAAGATATTCTTAGCCCATATTGTTTTGATATCTTAATGCTGTAGACAGGTTGTCCCCCCAGATATGATGATTTTTCCTTCTTTTATCTGCTTCCCTTTTCACCCCAAATAGCATCTTACATATCTTTTGTTAACACTGTATTCCATGACTAAAAACAAGAACTTTAACAGAAGCCTCTCTTATACCTGCCATCACTCTTTTACGGGTTTCTGGCAGTCTGTCTGTCCTTCAGCTACTGTGTCAAGCAGTTCCTCTCATTTATCCATTCCTACAAACAAGCAAACAAAAATAAGCTTCCCACAAGAAAAGTCAATCAATAAATTAAAAAAAAAATTGCAGTGGATAGATAATGTCAGGGGAGAATTCCAAAAATGAATATAGCTCTGCTTTTTGAAATATTATTCTGAATAGATTTTTTAGTCTTTTCAGATAAACAATAAATAACTTTTCTGACCTGTTTGCTACCTCCTTTATCCTTCTGTGAAGTATATATAAGCCTGTTTTTTTTATACATTTCTTCTTTAATTTTCAAGGCCCTGCACAGCTTCTCTCCCATCCCTATGTACTGCTTTCCCTGTTTCTTGCAGCCCTGCTAAGCCATCCTCATAGTCACTAAGAGCAAGGAAACAGTTGACACGATGTCTCCTCGTGCTGTGAGAGTCCAACAACTTCATTGTGGGATCAGGCTTATTGCTTGGTCCACCACTGAGCCTAAACTGTAAACAGCTGTGGATCTTTGCAGTCATTAACAGATTCCTCTTGAGTGGTGTATAAGCCTGGATTCACTAGGGAAATAGAATTGGCAAAGTGCCTAATGGTGATACTTGCAAGTTTTAGAATGGAGGATCTGAAAATGGGCCAGCAACCCTGTTAAGCTTAATTTCATTATTTATTTTCTTATTAATGTTCTGTATTTCCTGGTTCAGTGAATACTGCGGGAAAACCAAAGAATTCTAGGTTATATCCATCAAAAGGTAAAATCTGCCGTAAGACTGCACAAGTGCTGTTAAGGTACAGAGGCCTTACCTGAGCAAGCTGTTATCGTCCTGTTAACCCTGTTAAATCCAAGATCCCATAACCGAGTGATATTCCAGTCATGATTCCAAGAGACTGTGAGAAGCAGGCAGATAAATCCCTTTGTACAGCAATTTTCCTGTTGCCAGGATTGAACTAAAGAATGGTTATTGTTTTGATTTTATATTATTGTCAGGGATAGGCTAGAGAAGGCTTTTGTTTCACTGGTGATGTTGAGCTTTCAGAAACTTTCTGATCGACTTCTACAAAAAACTCAAGACTACTCAAACATTTCACAAGAAAGGGCATGAGATGAGAAAACAGGCAGTGGAGTAAGAAGTGACTCAGTCATCTGAAGTCACTGATATGACCTGGATAAGGAAGAGCAGAAGCAAGGACATGGCTATCTTGCAATCCCAGAGCATCCTGACTGCTATTTGTTATTCTAGATGCTGATTTTTTTTTTACCTGAAATTCCACCTTACAACAGAGAGCCATTCCCACAAGTAATGTCAAAGTTGATGAGCTGATGCTTCTTGTAAACAAAAGTCTTCAAAAAAAAAAAAACAAAACCCAAAGCCTGGGGGTTAGTGGGTCTAATCTGACCCTGAATTCCTTAAAGAATGTATCTGGATTTTAATTTGCTGGCATTCAGAGACGCAATTTATCTATTAGATGATTCAATCCATGGCCTTACAATGAGGATTAATGGGCACAATGGATTTGGGTTTTGGCTGCCTCTGCACTGAATTCTCTGCTTGCAGGGGAATTATGCTCATTTTCACTACTGAACAGAGACAATCTTATAAGGAAAGGGTTTGCATTATAGGCCCAAATGCATCTTATGCAATATAAATCAGTTATTTTAAAAATTCTGTCCTCTCTTTTCTTTTCTTTTCCATTTCTCATTGTTCTAAAGTTTGTCATACAATGAAAAAAATATGAAAACATTATTAACACACTATATATTTTTTTTAATTTCTGGAATTACCTATAGAGACCCTTTCATGAGGCCAAGATAGCAAAGCCCAAGAGATAATCATGTAGTAGCTGCAATATTATTTAATGACACATTGGTTAATATTATAGGTAGCTGTTTTCTCCATCAATATAGTACTGTCTCCTCCAGAGCTGTCTGCATGCTGCATTCCAACACTCCTTGCACCTGTCTTAAATGATCATACTTAAAGAATATTTTTAAAGATGTACTGAAATTGGAGGACCTTCCCTGGAGCTCTTACAGGTGCAGTGTAATGCTGATATGCACTTTAGGTAACATTATTGCTCATCACAATGTGTTCATTGCATATTGTTTTTTTTTTTAAAGAAAGTTGACAATCCAGGCACACTGTGCAGTCTCTTTGTATAAATCAAATACAAAACAATTATCAAATAATAACAGATAATTAAAAGTATATCAATTATTTGCATATATTTTGGTTCTTCAAGTTGCTCCAAGGAGACTATTATGATTTTATTTTATTTCTTTATTTTGTAGTGAGTTGCATCTCCAAAGTTGTTACTTAGCAAGTGGTGAAAATTTAGAGACAGATTTGGATGATGCACTTTGGATTTCAGTGAATCTTGGTTATACAATCTAAGGTACACGAGATTTGTTTCTAGGGATTGCAAAAATCTACTTTATCTGTGTTCAGGGTTCAAGACAATATGTTTTGACTCACCTTCTCCATGGAGAGTATCTAATTTTGGTTGCTTTTCACTCACATCCTTTATGAAAGTCCTCTATTTCTCAGACTTTGAGACTTGGTTTCCTACAGGAGGCAGCTGCAGGGGTCTGCACTGGTGGCTCTTCGAAGCAGATGGTCATGAAACAAGGAATGGCAGTATGCGATGCCCCTTTGCTTCTCTTAGCACTGAAGGAGTTAAGGATTCTCAGCAGGTGTTTCGGTTCTGTGTTGGGACCTATACTTCAGGGTGCAGTACCCACACATAATGCATGGCAGGAGATCATGGAGAATGTTAGCAAGCCAGAAGACCTTTATTTTTTTTCTCCTCATTTCTGGGCAACTGGAATTTGATTTGTTCCAGCTGTGGCAAAAGTACCCAGTGGTTTCTATGGTACAGCTGTTAACTCTTTGAGATGGTTATTTTATGCCATATATATCCTGCATTGTGTTAGAACTGGAGCTATTTACTGTGGAGCTCCGTGTCAGGAAAACAAAGCCAGGGTCTGAGCTCTAGCACTGAGACATCGGCCTTTCCTTTTCTTACTTGCGGAAACTTCTGAAGGTGGATTTCTGGCTTGCTCTTTCTTCAGTATAAAGCACCTCTCTGCATTTCTCCAAAGTGAAATGGAAACAGCGCTGCTTGCATGGGGAAATAAAATAGTTTTCTCTACACTTTTTTTCCTGGGAGTATGCTAAATCCCATGTGCATTTTTTTATGAATCGGACTCTTCTGTTTTATAGCTGGTAGTATTCATGCTTATTACAATGCCATATTATGGCCTTAGACACTTTTTATGTCCCTATAACATAGCACCCTAGAGAAAGATGCTTCACTAAGCAAGAACTAGTAAACTTGCTACAGAATCAGCGGAATACTTTTCACAAAAGTGCATAAACTTCTGTTCTTAAACATTGTCATCCTTCACCTTAACAAGCACAGAGAAAGGTTCCACTGGTTTCTATGCCTTGTTAGGTCTATCATCTTTTTAATTAATAGTGTTTTTACGAAGCCGTCTGAACTGTGTCATTTCCATTATCAGAAAACCATTGCCATTAATGAATAATTTTCATTTCTGATCCTTGATATCATGCTAGTTGATCTCCTGTTTCCATGCCGCCGAATGATAGCATCGTTTTCTGCCCACGATCAAATTTAATTTGGACTCTGATTATATTATGCTGTTGCGACTGAAGTGTCAATTTTTGTCAGGCAATTAGGAGCTATAACCTGTGAAGTTAAGTTTGATAGGCATTGTAATTGGATTGTTACAGTAATAGCTTGGAACATTTCTTTTTTTTCTTGCTTCTTTGATTCTTGATGCATACTTTAGTTCTGAGAACAAAGGCATTTTGTTGTTATGCAACCATAGGATGTTCAAGACAACAAGATGGAGTTCAGTTTTTTTTGTTTTCCCCAGATGGACTTAATTTGGATTTAGTTTTGACCACAAATTATGCCAGGATTTTCAAAGAATTTGGGGTAAGGCGAGCGTGGGGATGGAGTCCAACAAACCTTGTGAAAGACAGCCATGGAACCAGAGCTGCTCGGGTTATAGCCTGGTGGGGTTCTTTAAATTAAAAGGTTACAAAGAAAATGAAAAAAAAAATCCTCAGACTGGAAATGTGTTAGATTACTTTAGGCTACTACTCTCACTCCTTTCAGTGGCATGGAGACTGTAATTTCAGGTCATACTATGGCCCAAAATTTCTGTTAACGTAGATCAGCGCAACTGCATTCAGAGGAATCAGTAGAAAAGTTGGCCCCGTGGAAAATAATCACAACAGAATAGCAAATGTAATGCAGAACACCTTTATTTTTATTGGATTCTCCCTGTCAGTCTGGAAGTTATCTGCTTTTACTCTTTTCTTTCTTTTCTTCCTCCACAGACGGAGTAGTTCACAGCTCAGCTGTTGTCAAAAGAGTTTTGTTCTGAATGTCTTGAGGGTGTGCTCGCCCCTCCCCAGCTTCATCTCCTGGTCAGCTCTAATCAGAGGCACAAAGAAGAGACCTTTTGAAAAGGACAATGAGAAGAGGATAGTTTTTCCAGCCCTCATTTGATCGGACACTT
Source organism: Crypturellus undulatus (assembly GCA_013389825.1). Taxonomy (NCBI): domain Eukaryota; kingdom Metazoa; phylum Chordata; class Aves; order Tinamiformes; family Tinamidae; genus Crypturellus; species Crypturellus undulatus. The sequence continues at coordinate 1,227,564 of VWPW01016040.1, read as the reverse complement.
CTCCCAGCTGCTGCTATGTGACAAGCAAAAGGTGGAGGAAAACAAAGAAGCTTCAGCTGCCTGGGAAAGCTCACCTGCACAGGGTTTCTCTGGAGAAAATGGAAAATCAGGATCAGAGTTGGAAGGTCAGTGGGAAAGAGGAATTAAAACTTTAAAATCATCTACAAACAAACTTCCTGTGATGGGTATGGAATAGTTGCATCCTTAGAGTTAGGAAATATTGACTGTAATACCAAGCCTCCTAGCCAAGCAGGTGTGAAACTACCCTGTTTCCTATCCTGTTTCTCTTCCCAAACCTACCCTGGAGATTTCCAGCTGAGGATTATGAATAGAGGATTCGCAGCCTCCGTTACATCCTACAGCTTCACCGCTCTGCAATGAAAATCTCTAAGTTCGTTTAGTGCACAGTCTTCTGTGATGCTCTGCAAAATTCCACTATGTCCAGTTTTGTTCCCTCAGTTTCCGTAAGCTCAGATGCTCCTAAGGCTGGGCTCCTGCAAAGCCGTGTAGGAAGGCAGGATGTGGAGGAACAGACTCTGGAAGCAGCAGCTGTCAGGCTCCAGTGCTCCCAGAGATACCTTATTAGCAGGAATGTAGGGAACTTTTCATTTCGTTTGTACTCTGCACTTCAGCTTGGGTAGTAAAATCTACTTTTTTTTTCCTCTCAGAATCACTCTTTTATGTTTTCTTTTGATCACATTCTATGAAAGCTATTTTCAACAAAAAATTCCACTTATATTATTTTCTTGCCAGCCTTATTTATTTGAATACACAGAGTTCAAATACTGGGCTTAAGCTTCCTGGCATTGCCACCTTTGGTTTCATGGTGTTGCAAACGAATCCTCAGAGCCTGGAAAGATGTGTCCATGCTGTTACTGAGGAAGCAGATTGCTGATGTGACAGAAACAGCTGCATATGAAAAGGTGATATATGGAATGGAAAGTAAGTTAGATGAATTTGAAGGTATTTGTAATCTATTCTTCAGCTGCATCAGAATAGATGTCCTGAAATATGATAAAAGATACTGGAGAGAGGTTGAAGGGTGAATAAAAGCTTTTGTTTCAAAAGGTAATAACAATAACTTATTGCCCTTCTTTTCTATTGCTTTACTTTTCTTTTTCTTTTGTTTTCCCTCCTCCCAGGGAGGAGGATGGGGCACAATTATGTCTGAAAAAGGAGTGAAAGTCATGTATATTTTTCTGTACATATGTTCTCTTTGCAGAAAGACAGACTTAAAATCTGATGAAAAAGAGCAATAGGAAGACAAATAGGCGTGTAAAAATCCATCCCAGGCAGTAGATGTATGCAATGGAATCTAACGGTAGTAGGAATCTGTATTAAATTTCTACTTTTCGGCTTATCTGATATAGGTGTAGCAATTACCACAAACCGATGTCATTAATTGTAATGTTCTGTAGGAGTAATCAATGAACTTGTTTCCTGAAAACAGTTTCACCTTTTTGCTATTAGCACTATAATGAAGAGGGCGCAGTATACACTTGCATAAAAAAACTTTGAATCTATTAGCACCTGTGCTGAACAGTAAAGCTGCTGATACTTTGCATGCAAATTGTAGTCATCATCTGAGAACCAGCAGAGTTCATAGGTTCAACATTCTCTCACTTTCAGTCTCCTATGTCAGTGATGTCTTAACCAGCTGGGGGCAGAATTACATTCTGGAAATTAGTGAGAAAAAAAGGTTAAAATTGCAAATCTACTGTTTCTGCCTCTAACCTCACCATTTATATGCCATAAGACAACATGAAAAATCCTAGCAAGTATAAATGATGTCTGATTCCACATTATATTTTTAAAGTGTTAGTGCTCGAGCAGGTTTGCATTTGACAAGTGATTTAAATACTTCAATACAGCTCTGTAACTGTAAGAAAAATCTTTATCAAGATAAAAATGTAATGAAAATATTCATTTTTTGTATTAATGCAAGAAATATTACTACTCTTCTTGATATGCAGGAGGCATTATACTCCTCTTCATATTTTTTTTCTAAATAATTCATTGTTTAAAACTATTTCAATGACTGGTCATTTATGTTGTTCTTATTATATTTATCTTTTGTACTGACTCACAATTGTTATGCTCTAAATGTATACTTGGTTATGACTGGTACAAACTGACTATTATGGTGAGATAGATAAATCTATATTTCTGTATTTCAGTAGCTCTTTGAATTTGTTTATCTTTTGCAAAAAGCATCTACTTTTCTCTCATCATAAGTCTTCTACTACCAACAGCAGCACAAGATTGTCCAACTTTTCCCTCATTTCTGTTTCAACAGAAATGGCTCTATGATCAGTTTTTGAGCATCATGAGACTGTTCACAAATTCTTGGTATGATCCTGTATGAAGTAATGGCTAGATGGGCCTGTCCCGACATTGTGGTGAAGAAAGGAGGCACAGAAAAACAAACTGCAGCATTAGACCAGTAGAATGAAATCATATATTGAGTTAAAGAAGCAGATTGAGAAAAGCATATAGAGAAAGAATAATTTTATAGCATTTCTATGAACAAAAAATATTTTTGGTCCCTATCTCAGTTTGACAGTAGATCCATGGTGATTTGCCTTAGAGATGTCTAGAGTGTTTCACACGTTAGCTCAGTTTCATCCCTGATTGTGCAGATTAACTAGGTTAAAAAGATGGGAGAAAATTCACATTTAAGAATGTGATGAGATATAAGTAGGTTGAAATAAGACAGCCAATATAATTTTGAAACTATATTAAAATTCTAACTAGATTAAGATGCAAATTCTTGTAAGTTCCTTGTTTATGAGAATGTTGTTGAGAATTAACAGTGACTTTGGCCTATTGTATTTAAATCTCTACATGAGTTCTTCCAAGGTATGAGAATTTGGGCTTTTGGTTTAAGTCAGTGAAGACAAGAATGATCCACAGAATTTGGACAGTGTTCAAACTGTCTTAAAATTCATCTGCATCACTTGTTATTTTAATTTGATCCTATCTGAGTTAAAAGCATCACTTAAACACCTATGAGAAATGTAATACGGAGAAAAATATTTCACAAACACTACAAATCATATGCCTCAAGTGTTTTGTACTAAAAAGATCAGGACTACTTGGTTATGTTTTACTCATCTCCTTTAATGATCTTCCTGGGAGTTTCAAGTCAAGCATGGAGAATAGGCATCATGTCGGAACCAAAACGTCTTTTAAAGTCAGAGTATATCGGTTTTATAGCCAATGAGGAGGGTTGTTCTGTGAGGACACTAGTCAAGGAAATAAATTAATCAAAGGAATAAATAAAAGAAATATTTCTTTTGTGGTTGGGTTTTCAAATGTTTCTTAGTATTGTCCTGGCCCAGCCCAAGTGTCTGGTAAAGCAGACAACCATGAGCACTTTGGATAGTTTTATTTCCCATTGGGTATTACTACTGTATTCAGTTGAAAAGAAAGCTGAAACAATGCAGAGTGTATTACTAATGTGATAAAGACCAAATAGGAAAAATCAATATCATCTTTATTACAGTTGTTACCATGTGCTTCCTAAGAGCCTTCTTTTGGTGTCTTCCTCAAAGGCAGAGTGTATCACACTGACGCGGAGAAAATCAAGAGCTTAAGTAGGCCTAGGTTAGGCCGGGAAATATCAGCAGGAATATCAAGGAAATCAAATCCATGAAATCTAAAGCAGCCAACCTGTTCCGCAGTTCAGCCATTGCAGACAGGAACCTCACACCAAGTTTTCACTTCTGTAACTTTCTCTGTCTTCCTTTTTAGAGGAAACGAGGGCACTTATTTGGCTCTTTCTCTCTCTCATCTCATCAGTTATCTTCATAAAACCAGTAGGAATATCATTTCTGAGATTTTTAGCCGTCAAGTTCAAACTGCTAACGGTTCAGTCTTTTGTGGGGAGGAAAAGGCAAAGGAAAGAGGAGAGAAGAGGTGGAGGCACAGACAAAACAGTTACATAATGCTCATTCCTGTAGGAGGCCAAGTTAAACTGTCTTTATCTGTAGGAATAGTAAGGCCTAGTTATATAACTATTCTGCTTATTTGAAGAGGTGATAAACTGTACATAATTAAGTACTCAGCTACAGTTCCATTATTAAGCTTTTTTTCCCTCTTTCCAGCAGCTCAGTAATAAATTAAAAAAATTAAAATGTTAAAACCAGAAAACCCCCACCAACAAGCCCATAAAATCCCTGTGCATTCACAGTCTTAGGGTTAAGACTTACTGACAACTAGAGTACTTTATGAAAAATTTGATTAAATTGGGTAAGTACTTTCTGAGATTAAAAGACTTAAAATAACTTATTTTTAAAAAATTTGCACTGCTTATTGTTCCTTTGTATCCATCTATCTGCCCTACAAAATCGCATAATACCGTAGAGTCTGGAACATAAGCAGGTTTCAGTACTGACTGTGCAAGAGTCAGTTTTAGGGGCAAGAATTGTAAAACATTTAAGATCTAGCTAAAAACATAAATGACTGAGTTCCCTATCTGCGAAACTGGCAAAAAAGAAAAAACACCCCCAAAGAATAAACTTATCAGCAAGCTCTGAAATTACTTTGGGGTATTTTTGAAGTCTTTTTTTGAAGTCCTCCCTTCTCTTTAAAATTTCAGACAAAAAGATATTTTCCAGGGCGAATCCATGTGAGTTAGAGGGCAGTGATTTCCAGACAAGGCAGTGGGGCTGAGGAAGGAGACCGAATCTATCCATTCCTCTCTCTTGACTGCTTGTTCTGCTGGCAGGGCCAGAGGAAGCCGCCCTACCCACGTGCTTCTCTTCAGACTGCTTGCACTGTGACTGCCAAAACTGATGCATGTTTTTACTTCTTGGTGTTTCACGGTATCCTGCAAAAGATGTGCTGAGTGGGTACCTCACTAACACTCAGGAATAAGTCCTGGGTTTTGTTTTGCAGCTATCATCAGCCGCTGAGGTTACCTTCTGCCCATGTAAGATGGTGATTTCCTTGTGATGCTTTGCCACCATAATTTATTAGTTTTCGCCCAGTCTTGCCCTGCTAATAGGAAAATTAAGCCCTTATGTTGTATCAGATGATATTTTCTGCTGTCCACATTATGCCTTTTCCACTACCTCAGTTTAACTTGCCTTGGCTCATATTAAGGTTTTCTTTCTGATAGACCAAAGCAATGAATTCAGCATGAGGAAAGTTAGACATCATATATTCACTCAAAGAAATAGATCACAGAAAAAGAAGCTTTTAAAATGCTACTATCCATCTCTTTACCTGATTAGTGTATAAAGAACATAGTACAAGAGTAAGGGCTGAAGAGTTAATCTCTTACATTAATCTCTCCCATTACATTATATTAAGTAATCTCTTCTGCAAATGACTGTACAATGCAGTACTACTAGTAAAATAAATTTCACCTCAGAATTTTATAAGTATCATAGTCCCTTGAATAATTTTCTCTATTTAACTCAACAAAATTGTGTCCCAAATACTATACAGACATCTGCTATGGTACTGTTCCTCAAACTGGTGAGATTGGTGGCTCTTTTTATAGCCAAACATTCAACAAAAATATTCCTCAGTTTTCCCTCATCGCACACAATTATGAGTTTTGACTTCACATACTTATATTCACATAATTACAGTCTCCTGAAAAGATGTCCTAAATATATATGTTTCCCAGCTTGACTGCGACTTCAAGCAAATTCTCTTGTCTGAGGTGCTTGGTAAAGTAAAACTGAATTAGTGAGAGTACAATAAAGCGAGTTACAGTGTTTAGATTCAATAACCAAAAATAAAGTCAATTTAATCTTCCAAAGTAGGACAGCTTTTCAGTGTATTCATCACTATGGAGATTTAACAGTTGATTCCAACTTGCATTTTAATAGCAAACTTACATAATTGTGAGTCCTGGTGTGGTACTGCTGAGTGTATTCAGGCTGGAATTGCTAGTTAGACAGATCCTGCTTAGCCTTGGAGTTAAAACATGCTAATAGTTTACACATGTGCATGACAGTTGTTAATAACCGTCTTTACAATCACCTTTGGATTTCTTTCCCCTTCCTCCCTCAACACTATCTAAAAGAAAATAAGTGTTAGTGGTCACTCTGAGAATTACTGATTTTTTTTTAGCTAGTTTCACAAATGAGGCTTAACTGATATTTTTGCAACATGTGTTTTAAATAAATGTTATTTGTTTATTTGTTTAGCTATTTATTTATTGATAGAAGACTTTCTTTTCCTGGAAATGTCTGATGTTCACAGGGGAAAAATTCTCGGAAGTATTTAAGAGATGTCTGAGTGATCAAAACTAGAAAAGCATGAGGGACACATCTTCTTTTAAATGAAACATTATTTGTGTTTGTCAGTATTTTTATACAAGTTCTCCTTGTGCTTGTTTTGTAATCGGTTCTAGACATTATATAACTTGAGGCACAATGTCTGTTAAATTGTCTGTGCCTTAGTTTCCCCAATTTATGAATGATGGAGAAAAATAATCTTCTTCCAATGGTGTTGAAAGGCTAAATTAAGGGTTTATAACATACTTCAGGATGAAAAGCATTATGGATATGTAATGTATCATTACTATTAATGTATATTGCAAATTATTTTTATCTCTGGCAATTTTCCATTACTTCAGAAAATTACTCTAATCTAAATTATTGGCCAAATAGACAGAAATGCTGAAATCTTTTTAGTAAAAGTTCAATGATGGAGTCATGTTGACTTTTATCTTCAACACTCTTCCCTGAGAGTCTCCCCGACACACAGAATTTGAGTCGTGCGTCTAATTGTTGGCTTCAGGCTAAAACTTTTGATCACTTTATTTCTGCTACTTTCTGTTAAACTCACTGAATGAAAAGACTTGATAACATTTTATACTGTCTAATTCTTTATTTGGGGGAATACAAAAGATGAATTTGACCTTCTGAATTTTTAGTCTAAACTTGGGTAACAGGGAGCATCCTCATTCTTGTTTTTCATTCATATTAATACTGCATCTATCTCTTTTGCCCTGTAAAAAGCTATTAATATTGTTCTATTAACCTCTTTCTAAGTAATAATGACCTTTCCCCTGAAAATGCAATTATTGGACTTTTTTTTTCCCATAATAAATCTCATTTATTAGAAAGTTTGGCCTTGTGCACTTTGTTCTCTGTCATTTCCTTAAAAAAAAACATGCTTTATTTTCAAATACACTTATTATTTTTATTCGGAAAAAAAACATTTTATAATGCATTTTGTGACAATGTGAGAAGAGGTGATGGTTGCTTCTTTTGCCTGTCTCTGTCTCTACAAGGGAAAAAAGTCTGTAATGATGGTTTTCTGCGTGCCTTGCATACGTCCATAGGACCATAGACCTATGGCCCAGAACATGTCTATGGAGCACCTACTGCCGTGATGGGGGCTGATTTTCGAGGTCCCGCATAACCAGCCTTCTTTATTTGTCCATTAGCTTGTGCAAGGAGGAAGGAAGGAAATGGTGGACATCTCCTGTGGTATGCGGAGACAGGAGCAGCAAACACTTGGGGGGCAGAAGGGGAGTTGGAGAAATCCTTTCATTCCTGCACCCTGAGTTGGTCCTTTTGTCAAGAGAGCAGGAAGATGGGGACACTTCCCTAGAGTCTAAGAACACAAAGCTAAGGCATCTGTAATCTTTCCACTTCCCAGGTGAAAGCAGTGCTAGTAGCAGAGGGGCTTTTCTTTACTCCAGTAACAACTCTAAAGAAAAATGGGGAGAAAAACAGCTTTATTGACCTGGTTTTCCTCACCACTGCAGACCCAGCAGGGGTTTTCAGTTGCTTGAATTTAAATAGAGAATGAGGGTTGTGAAAAGCCCCTTTCCCTAGCTACTTTTTTTTCTTAATTATAAGGAATCCTTTAAGAAGTAATATAAAAACTCATACAGATTTCCCTTCTTATATAGCTAGGCAGAACATCTACAATCACATGTAGGAGATGGATATTTTTGTGGTATAACTCCAGACTCAAAGTGGGAGGAATTGGACTCAGAGCCTCGGTGTCTTTTTTTTTTTTTTTTCTTTGTGATCATTGGCAATTTGTTGGCTTTATGCCTTAATTTCTCATTCCTAAAAGTTTATTTTTTTTTCTTTCACTTAATCACATCAATTTAGAATAGCAGCTTCTTGAAGTGGGGAGTAAATAAAGGTAGCAATTGCAGGATATACATTATGAATTAAACGTCTTTCTGAGGAGATGGAAAAGGTGCATCAAATTTATAATTTAGAAAGAGACAATGTCCTTTCTTTTATCCTCTCTAGCCATTTCCCACACTACCCATGCATGCTACTAGCAATATTAACACTAATTAATTTGAGACTTTATACCAACTAAGTAGTAAGACACGAGCTGTACCATATGCACAATTTTTAAATGATTTCTTTAAACTTTGTTTTTCTAACATTTACTTGAACTGCACTCCTCAGAAAACCGCATCTTCTTTACATTTCCTGGCTCTGTGACTCATCAAAATGAGCCATGTTAGTCACACGAAATGATGTGTTTCATAGAATAAGACAGGAAAAGCAGCACATTGAGTCACTGTCACAGGGAGGGTGGCTGCCAAGCCACTATCAGACATCATAGGAAGCAAGCATATAAAATGACCGAGGTCACAGAAACACAGCCCAGTGACAGGAAATCGTTTACCAGCAGGGGCACGAGAGCATCCTCATCTTCTTAGCCAGGTTTTTAAGGAAGTGAGACACATGCTATGGTGATGCTTACCTGTCTGCCAGTTTCTCTTTCCCAGTATCTGTGTAAACCACTTTCAATTAAATTTGTTAAAGTGGTAGAGGTCTCTAAGATAGGAAATTCTTCTGTATTTCACTGAAGCTAGTACTTGAGGCAAGAAGAATGAATTTTGCTCCTTCCACTGGATGTAGCATTAGCTGGGCTGTTACCTGCTCTGCATGCCCTGCCAGGCTGACATCACCTCACCATAAAACAGGTTTATATAACAAAACTCCATGCTTGTTGAAGGCTTTTTCCTGACTAAATCTTTTTATTCTCGCTAGTTTTAATTAATTACTCTAATTTAATTTATGACTTACTTTCTGAATGTTTGGGTTACATGCTAGAGTCTCTTGGAATTTTTACTGCAGCTCCCTTAGGAATTAAGGTTGATGTAACTTTACAACCTGCATGTGGTCTCAGAATTATTTGACAACACGGCCTGATTTTGACAACTCAATTGAGAAGTCCTTAGCTAAATTCCTGCAAGTTTAATGAAGATGAGTAAGTAATAAGAAAAAAATCGGTTTTGCTCATTATCCCTCAGCAAGCCAGTTACTAGCCACGTACTGGCTAGCCAAAAAGCCTGTTTGCAATTCCAGCCTAACCAGGACATGTTTTCTGCTTGCTGGGGAGTTACACAGGATAAGGAGAGAGGGGGATGGATAGACAAAGTAGGGAAGACAGGAGAGGAAATAATGGAAATAGGACAAATATTTGTAAGACATTGGGTTTCTTTTGTTCTGCTTCTGATGAAACAACTGTTTTTCTTTCAAAACATTTGAAACACTGGCCTAGGATGTCATTTGAAAACAAATGACAATATTTTTCATGTAAATTTTAAACTTTGTAAAGAACTATCAAAAATTATCACTATAAACAGTTGCTTTTTTTTTCCCTTCTTCCCATTAGCTCATATTTACAGCTGTTAACTGTCCATAATCTCAAGTTTATTTTTCAGGCTGGTGATTTACACAGATGATTGCTCTGTTTCTTATTAGAAAAGCTGCAAATATCCTTCACCTGCTTCTCCTTACTTTTTATTTGACAAAGTCAAGAACAACAAGCTAAAGTCTGGCCAAATCCATTATTTTAGCATGTTTAGGTGGATTTGATTTTCTTGTCATTACTGTAAATATGCACATCTTTTTAATAGTACCGAGGAGAGATAAAAGCACAGGAGCAAGTAAACACCAGAATGATCAGGATTCAAAAAATAAAGAAATATGCCTTGTCATGCAGAACATTACTGCTGGCACATGAGTCAGTTAACAAATTGAACTGATATTCCTCACTTTTTTTCCCCTGATATTCTACTCCATTTAGAGTATTCAGGCCTGTTTAGCATGGAGAAGGGAAGATTGAGAGAGAATCTTGTCAACATGTACAAATACCTGAGGGGAGAATGTAAAGAGGATGAGGCCGAACTCTTTTTGGTGGTGGTCAGTGACAGAACAACAGATAATGAGTGCAAATTGAAACAGCAGAAGTTTCATCTCCATGTGAGATGGAAGAGTAAAGAAGAACTTCTTTCCTGTGAGGGTGGCAGAGCCCTGGAACAGGCTGCCCAGAGAGGCCGTGGAGTCTCCCGCCTGGATGCCACCCTGTGGCCCGTGCTCCAGGTGTCCCTGCTTGGGCAGGGGGGTTGGACTAGGTGATCTCCAGAGGTCCCTCCCCACCGCAGCAATGCTGTGATTCTGTGATTCTATGAAGAATCTGATTTTAGGTAGGTTTTAAGAGCACAGAATTCTCTAACAGGTTTAGGTCTGCAGAATTTGTTCATGGTTTCCTCTCTAAATTCTGCTAGCAAATTCATATAGAAAGCAATTACAATTCCTCCAAGTATTTTTCCGTTGCAACTCTTCTTTTTAGTGTATGTGCAGATACTGCAGTAATATTATTTGGTAAATGTTTTGGAGGATAACCTCTCCCTCCTCCTCCTCACCACAAATTTCTGACTGTAATACACCATTGAGCAAGTCTGCACAAAACTGTCTGTGGTCTTACATATTACGCAATTTATTTTCAACCTTAAATATATTCACCTTAAATGCATTCATTTTATTTTCATCAGGACAGCTTTGCAATCCTTCTTTCATACCATACATCCTGACAGACTTCCTGCTTTTGGTCAGAGAAGATAACTTTGACTGAATGTGCACATTGCAGCAGATGTCTATAAACTTGCTCCTGCTTGCACTTATTACTGTACTCCGAATATGTCTCTAAGAAACCCAAAGGTGAGAGTTAGACTTGTGGACAGAGAACATCTTCCTGTTCTGATAAGACAGACAGGGTTAGCTGAAACAAAGCTGTTGTTACAGGCTGAGAATCAGCCCTTCATGGCTCAGAAGTGAAAGAGAGAAATGAAACCAAAGCCCTCTCCAGCACACCTCATACTAATTCTCTTTTCAGTACCAAACAGTATTGTCTTAATCCGGGAATGTGATTTATTTGTGAAATATCTAGTGGGTGGCAGAGGTGGGGAGCAGAGCTGCGCAAAGCTCCCCAGAGCTGCAGACCGAGGTAAATAGTGTGTCATAACACATTTATCAAATAATAATGGAAACCATATAAAACATATAGGAGAGGGAGGGGGGGAAACCCATTCCCCTCTGGGAAGTTGCTGCATATTTCAGCCAGTTTATAGAAGTATGTGTGCATGTGTTTGGAAGGGGAGAGGTTTTCCCTGCTTCACCTCTGCAAATAAATCATTGGCCTAGGATGTCTGAGCAGACAAGTGAAATGGATGAGCATATTATGGATCAAGGAGGTGGTATTCCTGCCTTGGTTAGTTTGAGAGAGACCACCCAGGCACTGTGGGACTGCGATGAGACTGCGAGTTGTGCCTGTAGAGTTCCGAAAGGCTCAGGGTGCAGCCTCTGACATGGCAGGGCAGTGAGGTATAAAATAAAACCGGAGGTATTGCTGAAATGGCAAGCATGACATTAGTCATTTAGCTGAACACCGGCTTTGTTGCTAATTTTTTTTTTTACTTTGACTAGGTTGTTAACATGGATAAAATCAAGAAAGAAAAATAAATTAAAATATATGGCAAAGACGTGAAACGTATATGCCTACTTTGTAAATAAAGTGATGCTTACATCCCATTCAAAGAAGAAAAAAAAACTATGAATGTTATATTAGGTAAACTTTGTCACTGTGTGGCAGTGCCTTCAGAATACAGAAGCCAATGGTTGATGATCTCATTGACATTGTGAGGAATTTTGTGTCATAAGTGCTCCACTGAAACTGCCGGGAATTATTTATGGAGAAAGGGATCCACTCCATGTGAATAAAGGCTTGCAGACCTGGCTGAGTGTTACCAAATAATATTGAATTAGAAAGCATCTGAGAAAAAATGAAATGGGTTTCAGCATCCTTATAAATACGTACATACATACATATATATTATATATATAAAATTTTAGGACTATTGTAAGGGAGAAAATCTGAGATTTGGAATTGTCATCTTTCCCAGAAACACATCTTAGAGCACAAACAGTCTTTTTTATATATATATATTTGCATGTAACTTTAATGTTGAACTCATCACTACATGTAGATGAGTTAGATGAGTTCTGGAGTGTATGGAAAGCCAGAGGAAATTTAAAGCATGAAAGGTGTCTTCATGCAAATACGCTTCTTAAAGAAAAAGACAAAAACGACATTTATGCCTTTTGTTGTCCTTTTGTTTTTACGTTTAATTGAAGTAATTGAAGTAATTTTGGAACTTTCTATTTACTAATTCTTGCTCTTTCTTATCACAGACAATCAATATTATGTTTTTCTAAAATGATTTAAGAACATTTCTTATGAAAATACTCATTTAAAAGAAATGCTGTATTTTCCATTCACAGAATGACTTTCCTCCTTGCTTGCTCACCTCTAACAACCCAACAGTATCCGCAGCTGGGGCCGGACTCCCACTGTGCTTGGTCAACCATCAATTTGTGGGAGCAACTGGGCCAGAAGTTGCACCAGGAAACCTTGGCGTCAGCTGTTCCCTAACAAAAGTCAGGGCACCCCGCGAGCGGTGAGGTGGTGCTGGCTCTCCCCTCCCATGGCCCTTGTCCCAGCAGGAGGTCAGCTGGGTTCCTGGAAATGCGATCCTGGGGGTGACGTAGGAGGCTGAGATGCTGGGCACATGCAATCATTAAAGTGCCTGTATCACATTTCTCAGGAATGGAGATGTTAACTCCCAACATTCAGGCAGGATTTCAGCTTCAGCATTTGTACTGTGCCTACCTAAATCTAGCCTGAAGTTTCAATTAGACACAGTATTGCTCGTTTGGTGCTGCAGACGGTTCTGTGCAGTGTTGTTACCTGTGCTGCTGAATATCTGCTCTGTGTCACTTCCAAAGTGAGTCTTGCTTGTGAAAGAAGAGACCTTTTTATAGCTTTAAGGGGAACTAACTCGACTGGTACCACGACTATCTCTGGGCAGAGGCTGAGCTCTGATGTCTGTGCGGGAGGAAAGGCTGCAAGAGGCTGCAAAGAATCCTCCTCCCAAGGGCTCGAGGCACCCAAGCGCCCGAGCCACAGCTTGTGCTATAAACAGCAGGCTGGAGTTGCAGCTGTGATCTCTGCAGGAGATCTGCAGCCCATGGGTCTGCCCCTGCTGTGCCCCAGTCTGCTTAAAGCAACCCACTCCATCCCCAGCATGTCCCTATGGGAAGGTTGTCTTATCTGTTGTTATGCCAGGGCCTTGCCAATATATATGGACTACCTGCAGTCCAGCCAAATGTGAAAAGGCTTTTCCTTTTATCAATCAGAGCCATTCTTGGAGTAAACGTTGTGTTATAAACGCCTGTAGGTGCTTAGCTACTGCAGTGATTAGTGCTGTAAAAATAAGCTATCAATAAAGAGCTAAGTAAATGCCAGATATTAGTTCCAAAGTACAAGGAAAATTTCTTGGTGTTAGCAAATAAATACAGGGGTTTATTACTACTAGAACTAGGTGAATGTTACCACTAGATTTCAACTGCAGATGCTTGTATACTGGGGCTGATTACACTCACGCCTTTCTGGGTTTAGCCACGTAGAACCTGAGCCATGGGGGAGAGGACAGCGAAGCGCTGCCCTGAAGCAGCCTGCGGAGCAGCTGGGTGCCGTGGGCAGCGCTGAGGAGGATCTGCGGCTCCGTGAACATTCTTAACCTCTCCCCTTCCTTGTGCAGGGCTTTTTTCCAGAGCCTGCGTGGGTGTAGGTGAGGGTGCCTGTCCTACAGGTACCTTCTTGCTGCATCTACTTGTGCACCTTCTTTGCGCCTCGTCAGCTCTGTGTGTTTTAAGGCAATCTGACTGCATGAAACGCACGCCTGAGCATTCTGCTGTTAAATTAATATGTAAAAAACTTGTATTGCAAAAGGGCCAAAATAGGCTGATTTGTTATTAAAAAGCATTAACTTATATGCATATCACTGAAAGGATTTTTGTACACAGAGAAGACGGGCTTCCTTATCCTAAAGAATAGGACTCGATTCTGTAATTATTTTGGCAGGTGCTTAATTCCCAAAGTGCAAGTTATCCTGTGAAATTCAATGCACACAGTGAGACAAAGGAGTGAGAAGGGAGGATGAAGGGATTACAGATGTTGAGGGAAAGCCAAGAAGGGCTCTGAACAAATGGGACTGAAGGAGGGATTGGAAGAGAGGAAGGGCGACTGGCGGATGAGCACAGGGAGGCAATTCAGATTTGATGTTGAATCAGCATTTGCTGACATGAATATGACACTAATGGAAAGGATTTGGGAGAAGAATAGTTATAAGCTAATAGATTTGTTCTCTTCAAAACATTCTGTGTGCAGGTAATACCATGTAGACTTTGGCTATAATAACTTAAAATGACATCTTTTGGTTTCTAAAAGAGAATTCACGATGAGAAACAAGGAACACCACCTTCACCTGTTTTTCTTCTCCTTTTCTTCCTTCTTGAAAATTTATTTCTGGAAGTCATTAAAATTCAGATCCCATCATTTTTAACAAATGATGTGAAGTGTTAGGTACAGTACTTGGAGTATATGTTTGTTAAAATGAAGGAAGAGACTCTTCCAACACTTTGGGATTTTATGAATGATTTACATCTGGTGCTAAAGTTCATAAATGAAACGTGGGAGAACCAGATGCTTCATTTCTTGACTGCATCGTGTCTGCACATACTGATGGTGAATTGAAAACAGGAATGTCTCATAAATCAAGAAAATCTATTTTTGTACTCTTGATTTCTATTCCGAACATCCATATAACACCCAAACAAATGTGGTGAAATTGGTTCCTTGAGAAACCCTTTATGTTTAGTAACAGTGTGGACATGTTAATAAAAAAGGGGGGTGGGGGAGAAAAGAAACCAATCTTCAGAATAAAAATGCTCAGAATGAGCAACTGTTCTTGGAGATCAGCATAGAAGGCACTTAACTTAGCAAGCAGAAAGACTGAATGGAGCTGCTAGGGGAATCCTAGCATTTGTACAAAGAGACAAGGTGTGTGATATAGACAGAACAGGGTGACATGTCACAACTTTTGGCCTTGGGAAAAAAGAAATTGAGAACCAATTCTTCCTTTGGCTACTGAGGTGATAACCAAAAGCAGAATCTGGCCCACAGTCATGGAGATGGAGGCTCAGTAGCAGGTATTTCCTGAGGGTTGAATGAAATTCAGCTTTTGTTTAACTTTTCATTGATATTTTGAAATGCTGCTTTTTTGCCTACTCTGTTTTCTCAGTGACATATCCTACTGGTCTAAGAACTATAGGTGATGTTAGACATCAATGTATTTTGATGTCAGTAGAATTTTACAAGCAGGTTCTTAAAAATTAGAATGAATTATGAATAAACAAAAAAAAGCCCGCTGCCCAGGTTGTTTTTAAATGATACTAATAGATTAAGTTTTCATTCATTGTGTCCATTTCAAAAAAAAAAGAAAAAAAATCCTTGGTTTCATAATGCTTATTTATGGATACATTAAAAATGATTATGGTAGATTTCTGAAACTACCTAAGAGAGATGACTGGGCAGCAAGAATATTAGTTGAACACAGCAGGTTACCAAGCACCAGCTGATGTGCGGCAGCTGCCTGCGCGCGTCCTCTCAGCCTCCGGCAAACGCACGGGAGCTGAGGCTGGCCTAGCCCAAGGGACGTGGCTCGGGCTGCTTGGAATCACGCTGCCTTTGCTGCTGGGGATCCTCTGCATGCGGCTCCGCAGAAACCTGCTACCTGGCAGCATCCTGCTTGTGTGCCCAAGGAAGTGCTGCACGTGCACGCCTTCCTAATCCTGCTAACAATTGAAAACAAATGTTTATTTAAATTTATTTGCACATTATGCACAGATTGAGTGGAGGTGTGCTGGCAGAAGGGAGACATCAGGAGGGACTTTATAAAGGTGAAGGCAATAACAGAGCAGCCAGGTGCCAAGGAGACATCCCAAATGCATGGACCAACATGAGGACATGAAGGTGGTATAAAGGTAGCCACTGCTGGCATTGTAGGTGGCATCTGGGAGGCTGGAGAGTCAAAGTGAGTATGCAGATTGCATAAACATAACTTTTAACTTACATATCTGCTACTCTGATGTTTCTTCCATAGGAGTATGTGGAAATCTTGAATTTTGTTTTAAGGAGATCATGATCTAACCTTTCTGGGGGAGAATGTTCCCCCATTATTTGCTGGGCATCACACCCACCTTCTGGCCAAAGTGAACCTACTAAAAGTGATAGAACTGCTCTGTACTCCTCTTCCTGCTCAAAATATGTCCCTATCTAATGCAATTTGCTATATGTCATAAAACACAAAGGAAAGCACTTTTCATGCCAAATATCAGAAAAGTACTCTCTCTTTCTGAACTGTAGAAGTAACAGAATGATGTGTTCATTTTAAATTCCATTCATGTAGGCCCTAATAAAAGCTATTATAAAATACAATTGTGTGGAGACAAAAAGAGAGATAATATCACTATAGCTCAATATAAAATTTAAGTAATTAAGACATGAAAACTATTACACAATTTACGATGAATGCAATGTGAATAATAAAATGTTTAACCATTTCACTTCTTTTTTTTAATAGCGCCTTCTCAAAACGTTTGAAGTGTACATGTTGCTGAAAAACTAAATTCCATGTTGTTTAGGAAAATGACCAGACTAAAAATAAACTAGCTACATTTTCTGACTGAGTCATGTATGTATTTTAAGATGTTGATGTAAATATGGCACTTTGCCACAAAATGGATTCTATATGAAAAATGTCAGTTTAAGGTGACTTGGATGATGGCTCTAAATAAAACAGGACATACTGGGTGAACAGAGGAAGTACTTCAGCAGTGCAAGCTGAGCAGCTGCATAATAGTTATGAAACTGTGTAGACAGACTGATGGATACCCAAGATTAAAACAAAAGCCTCTGTAAAGGTACTCGAAAGAAAATTTTTAAACAGGGGTTGCTTTACATCTGCATTTTTTCCTCCATGTGACTCAGCACTATGTCCTTTTCTGTGATGAGCTTCAGCATTTCTATTGGCAAACGATTGTGAGAAAAGCTTGGTCAGGTCTTCTCTAGTCTTCTGAATGTCACAATTCAGTATCCTTAGTGCACCTATTATTGCCTTGTACAATGTTACACACGGGCCCCACAGACACATGCATACCCTGGCACTGCCTACAGACGCTTAGCAATATCTGCTCCATGATCCAACACTATTTTTTTCCACTTCATTTCAGTCTTATTGCGTATATTTGCTTTCTTGTTCAAATGTATAGCAAATAATTTGCTTCAGATTGTGTCTAGCCTCTCAAGCAGATGGCATTCTCCTAAATTGTGGGAACTGAGAGCTGGTGGTTCAGTAGGTGGCACTCTTCCCTTTAGATCAAGCCCAAGCTGTGTCCCAAGAGGCATGAGACATCACAAGAAAAACAGTTTTGGAAGAGGCTAGACACCACTGTGGGTTTAAGGATTAACGTTTCCCAGTGGCCACGTTGGAGTACATCTTCCACTGCACAGAGTGCATGTGGTTTGAGGAAAATCCTTGACTTGTCTTAGTAGCATACTCCTCGCCTGCCACATGCAGAGGACTGAAGCGGGACCCACCACTTGGTGTTGAGTATCCTTACATCCAGGCTATATTCATCCTCAGGGTCCAGTCCTACCCCAAGAGGCATATTGGAGAATGGAAGAAAAGCTTAAGGGTCATTAAGACACAAATCTGGTGCCTGGAATGTGCCTTAGACTAAGGATCTGCATTTCTGTTCACAGGCATTTTGTAGATGATGGAGCTTCAGCAGGCAGGCCCTGAAACGGTGCAATTATGGTTATAAAGGGTACCTATGTCTTCACTTTGCTGTGCCTTGATTTCTTCTCTTGTAAAATAATTTACCTATTGTGGCCTACAGCTGTATGGGGAGGCATGGAAATGCTTATCATTTGTGACATGCTGCATTATAACCATAAAAAAGATACATATGTAGGCCAGAATGGACAGGCAAACTTATCACAACCTACAAGTGAAACAATGACATCTAGAAGGTTCCAGTTTTGGACTGTGAGATTTTGGGGTTGTTTCCCCACTGCTCCGTCTCTGTTTAGTTGTATACATCATTATTTAACCTTTCTTTTTCTTAAAATCCTTAGGCATTTCTCAAATACTCTACCATAAAAGTCTCAGCAATTTGCATGCTTTAAGATTAATCATTAAAACAAGTAAGAAGTAGGTGTTACATAACTCAAAGACAGTATATAGACAGTAGCACTTTTAGGGTTTCTTACTCTTCCCAGTAACTCATCCCATACATAGTTTAATATTTGAGATATAAATTATTCATGAATAATTTTTAGCAATCAGTGAATTAGCCACTTGCAATTAAAAAAAAATGACCTCCTCTTCTTGCATTTAATCTGACTAAAGTCAGTGTCACTGCTGCATGATTGGGTCTTATCTATTTTTATCCGCTGAAGGAGATGTTTTGATCCAAAGTCGACAAAACCACACTAGAACCTTGGAAAGAAAGAAAAAGTAAGTCACATATGTAGGTGATAAGAACAAGATTTAGCACACTGTGTGAACTATCTTATTTCTACCCTTTCTCTTCCCCAGCTAAAAAAAAAAAGAAGGAAAAAAATGACCCTACATCCATTGTAAACGTTTTAGAAAACACTGGAGAGGCAGAGGAAGCAAGCTGTCCGAAAGAAGGGCAAGCCTTTTGAAAAGCTCCAAGGAAGTTAGAAAGCCAGATCACTCTATAGACCAAATATTCTGACACATCTTTCTGGAAAGTCACTGTAATTTCACAGGGCCTAACTCTTCTGTCCCTTTATCAAATAGGTCTGAAGGAAAGGTTTACTTCTCCTTTAACTTGAAATTAAAATCTCTCCTTGAAGGTGTCTATAGCAAACTAACAACAGATCTTGCTAAGTACCATGTTCTCCATTCTTCCAATACTGCTTTGCTTCACGGCTTCACGGTCTTTTTCATCGGGTCCAAACTGCTGACTGTGTGTCAGGAAAAGACATCATTTGGAACAGTTATTAATATAAAAGAAGACCATCTTAAAAAAGGGTTAGCCATCTAAAAGGTCAAGTTCAACAAGACACAATTAGGGTTGCATTATCCCCCTCCCTGGAGTGCACATGTGCCAATTTATGCAACTGAGAGGGAGGCTAATTCAGCTGCATACTTATTCTTTTTTTTTTTCCCACTTCGTCACTGAAATGGTTAATGCTATTTTATTTCAAGTCAAAGAGAAGATATCTACCACAGCTTTGATTGTTCCTATCTGGATAGTTACTACTTAGTAAATACTTTTGATCATGTCTCTCTTCTGTATTATTTATAAAAGTAATTGTGGTTGGAAACTTATTCACTCGTATCACACTGAGAAAAAGACGTATTAGTAACAAAAAGCTGTATGTTGCTCTCGGTATGAGATGGAGGGTGAGGTCACCCCAAACAGTAGTGGATAGAGATGAGGAAGGTGCAGGAGCAAGACATCAAAGAGGTTATTTAGAGAGTTAGGATGAACATGAGGAGAGGTTGGAGTAACAAAAACTGATGAGGACAAGATTTCATAAAGAAAGTATGGCTGCTTATGTGAAAAGCAGTTGAGATGTCCTAGGGAGATGTAAGAAGTTTCAGACCCTGAAATTTGACTAGGAAAAGAATAGTAAAACCTTTGAGAGAAGTATCAGTGGAGTACAGACTGAAAATCTGATTGAACAGGTTCAAGGAATAGGCTACAACAAATTAATTCAGTTAGAAATTGTAAATGATGTAGATAGATAGAAATTCAATAAGCTTGGCAAAAGATGGGGAAAAAAAAGAGACTGGATTGGGAGAGGTATATAGGTCCAAGCACAGATTTACTAAGGATAAAAGAGATTTGGGGCCATATACTTCATCATATTACCATAAAGCAGTGTGAGTGATTCTATAAAGAGCTGATTATGCTGCAAACAAGTTTTCATCTTAAGACTCATTTATGCTCTGGTCTCCCTTAAAAATCTCGTTTCCGTAAATTCTGTAACAAAGTTTATCTCCTTTTCCTCTTAACTTCATTAAATAACTAATACAATTCATAAGTTCAATGATCTTATTGCTGAATAAAATTAAACACTTATTTTCCATTCATAAAGAATTTCTAAAATTAAAAGAAATTATCTTGTTAAATTTTATTATTTTATGCTAAACCTATAGCGGCAAGATTTTTTTTCCTCCATCGATCATTTTTAAATGGTAAGAAATACAGAATTGAATACATTTAGAATACCAAATGAAATTCAAATGAGCAGCATGCAACATTCAGCTTGGATATGTCATTTACAGACATGCACATCTCTTATAGAGACTGTTTTTATCAGGATTCTTGATATCCTAACTATCCTTTAAAGATTTGCCCTGTTCTTCTGGCATGGGAATGCAGTGATGTTAATCATTTGAAGACTTTGAAAGCCCTACTGGAGAGGGGAAAAAAAGAAAACAAACAAACAAACAAACCAAAACCCCCCGACACTTTTGCACCACAGAACACGAGCTAGCTCTACCTGAACAGCTTACCCACTTTCAAGCTGGAGAAAGCTCCCTATCAAGCTCATGTCAACTCAGAAGTTTATGCCATGTGATTATTGGATAGAGGCCCAGTGCTTAAGCCCCGAGTTGCTGCATTCTCGAAGTACGGTTTTGTGCAAAAGTTATTCCCAGAAACTAAATTTTTGCGGAAAACTCCCTTCTCACTTACTTTGCTGTGTAGCACAAATGTCACTAACTACCAGCTTTACTTCTGCTGTCCCTTTCTACCCTGCCTGTCTTTGTCTGCAAGTTGATATATTCAAATCGGGGCCTAAGAACACGAAGATTATCCACTTCCAAAATCTTCTCACCACGGACAGACCCATATGGTATCTACTGCTGAATGACAGCTTCTTGTTCATTCTCATTACACTCCCATGTAAATCTACTCACTGTGACTAGGAGGACTGGGGGCTTGTTTGCCCTATAAACTTTCTCAAGCACCTGCCAGAGGCACAGTGTGTTTTTTCAGTCACTATCATCATGTGTCACTAGCAATCTCTGAGAACGCAAAACAAATAATCCTAATACTCATAGCAAGTAAAAGACAGAAAGGATTTGTTTTATTGTAGATTGAGTTAAAAGTTCTCAGGCTGAAGGCTGAATTGCCTGACGTGGTTAGAAGGTAGCTGATGGTGTGTAATAGCTGCACAGTCTTTTTTTCTTGCTTGCTGGGCTGACTGTAGTCCTGCACGTCAAAAAGGTACAAGCTGTTCTTAACACTAGAAAATAGGCTCTTGCATGAACAGGCTTACTGCATGATAAGCTACACACTGTAGATATAAATTTTGCATGCCTGAAATGAAAAGTGAACTTTGGTTGTATGACACATCCATGTAGATATGGTCAATAGCTCCTAGATTCGGCTGCAGCTCATATTTATTGCTTGTAGTTAAAGTAAAAATCAGTGTCATGCAATTTTATTCAATTCAAGGGAAAAAAAAAACTAATTGTCCTTCTGCCAAAGTTTAAGTGCTACATTTTTTCATTAGAATTTAACAAATGTTCATCTTAAAATAGACTGACAATGGGTCAAACCGCTCCACTTTATCTGTTATTGAACTTAAAATTTATCAAAGCCTAATACTGACTCTTCTCAGAATAATTTATATTTTCACTCCTGGATTTAACTCTCACATTCTCATTTGAACCTACTGTTTAACAGAAAAAAATATCCTAAAATATTTGAAAAACATGATTGCAACACTCTTCCACTTTCATTTCCCGTATCTCCTGTTATATAGGTGCTTTGAGGCATTATTATTGTTTATAAACCTCCATCTCTAATGCAGAAGAAGGGCAGCCTTTTTAGGGAATATACTCCAATAAGATAGTTTCTACCTTGTCTGATATTTCTTATCACTCTTCACCTTGGCTAGCAGCAACCATCATGATTGGTATTAATCAAAGTCAGTTTTGAGAGTAAACTAATTCCCCCTTCTCTCTTAGACTTGTATTCCACCTTACCATTTGAGACTCTTGTTGCTGTCATAATACAACTAATAGTTATAGTTGAGGAGTTAGGTGTGATCCAGTATAAGGAAAGGGTATCTTAATCTAGCCCTCTCATGGCAAAGTATATTAAATCCAGGATTTAAAAAGTAGACTAAGCACTGATGGGATTAAACTTATTACATATCTTTAAGGAAGGTATATTCATTCTTTAGTGTTTAGTACTAAGTCTTATGTTGAACTAAATATAAAATGAGATGTAGATTCTGGCATATCTAAAAAATGTAGATCTCTTGGTTCTTGCTTTGATGAGGCAATATTCTTTTAGTGCCTGCACAACGTCTTGGGTAGAGGTGAAAATACAACAGAGGGCTTTTAAATTTCATTGTATTATTTAAAACAATTATCTAAGTCATACCAGAAGTAAATGGCTAGTAATCTTTATGTGTATGTGTATGCATGCCCAACAATTCCTAAATGCCACTAGGAAATTAGAGTAATTTTGATATTAAAATGATTATTACCACTTTTGTAATAAACTGATGTGACTTTAGAAGTCTGTCCCTGATATCTTTCATGATTTAGACATCACACAAGCTATAATTGTGCTATTAAAGGAAAGAGAGCTAATCTTTTTGCATTTGAAGTAAGCCCTCATCACCAGACCCGACAAAGCCAGACAGATCAAAAAACAGTAAAAAAGAGCATTTAAGGAAATTAGTACAAGTGTCAGTTAAAAGGTAAAAATTAATGCACTTATTATTGAAATACAGTTGAAACCTACGTTCTTTTCATTTCTTTGATATTGCTAAAGCATAAAACATTCAATTAACTTTCCATTGTGTATGGGGGGTAGGGGGGGAAGGCAAAGCATTGTCAATGAAGTGCTAGGTGTGTAGGTGGTGTGTGCAAGGCAAAAATGATTAGATATGAACAGAGAGTACAGCAAAGGCTTTTACTTTGCAGTCGACAAAGCTAGTCAACTCCTTTAGTCTGTTCCAGGATGCTGTTCCTGCATGTATACTGTTTTTCCTAAAGATACAGTACTGAGAACGTAGCATGCATTCCTTTCATCCTCACCAGGGAGTATTTCTTTTCCTGATTCATATTACCTACATCACTGAAATCTGCATAGTTATGCATCCCTTTCCTAATAAAAAGTGAATACAGATAAACTGATAATATTTTGGACCACTGAGTAATCGTACCTTGCAACATAAGTGAAATAAATACATTTAATTCGTACTTACCGTCTGCCATAAATATGAATTCCCACGATTCTATTCTTTTATTCTTTGAAAGCTGCTACTAAGAGTGCTGATTTGTAAAAACTGATTTAAGATATTTCAAAATATATCCTTAATTTACAACTGTTCCATGTTGGCAACACCGAAGCTGCAAATAATTTGTAGTAATGCAGTAGTTTTTCCCCCATCCTTTGTGCTGTTTAAAGGGAAAGCAGCATTTTCTTTTTAAATGAGAGCATTGTAAAGGTGAAAAATGTAGAAGTAAGATGTTAAAAATCTAATAAAACAGCACCCCTCTGAACCAATTCAGCTGGGTTGTTAACAAAACCTTTTATTATATTGGTGGAGATTTTCCATGCTAATTCCACCATTGCTAAACTATATTTGAATTTCAGTAATATTAAGATGATGCTGAAATGTTCAACATGGTTTAATTAAAAGAAGTATTTGCTAATTGGCATAAAATATCTGTGTGATTATTTTTCCATATATTTACGATTTTGCAATAAGAGAACAGCTGCTAAATATTTTCTTACATGCTGATTCCACTTAATCAACATTCTTCTTAATGGAGGCGACAAAAGTTAGAAATTATGCTTTACAAATGTGTTCTATGAAAACATCAGTCTGATGACAAAGTCATGCCCCTTTGGGGTACAAATAATCAGGTTTCTTCTGATTCTTTGTATATGCATATATATAGGATATGCCTCTTACTCAATTTAAAAAATCCTGTGCAGTATTGAGCACCTTCCAAGCCAAATGTCTACTAGCACTTAAAGAAAATATTACCAGTTTTAACACCCAAACTCACGGATGTTTTGATTATTATTCCTATTAATATCCACATGATAGAAGTTAATGCCATACTGACAGATTTAATGCTTTGTAAATGTGCTGAATTAAACTAGAAAGGTAAAAGCAGCCATTACCCTAAGACCTAAAACAGAGATGCTAATCAGCTACCTTTTTTCCTCCTACCCTTTTTACAGATGGTTGGGGATGCAGGTTTTATTTAAAATGCAAAGCTAGGAAAAGCTTTGCCACAAGAAAAAAAAAAAAAAAAAAAAAAGGTCTTGACCCTTAGATATTGATTCCTTTCTTCCTTTCTATTGATTAGAAGGGATGAGGGTGGAGAGACTTTTTAAAATGTAATCCTAAAAGGGGCATAAAGCAGATTTAGGTAAAAAAGCAGCCTGTGCTTTGTTATTTACAGGACTACAGAGTTACAAAATAAAAGGTAAAGCAGAGGGAGATCAGGGCATGAATTGACTCCAGAGCTGCTGTTAAGGCCCTGCGGAAGCTGCTGCCCAGACCCCTCTCCTCTCCTGGCAAGACTACTCTGTCAGTAGGTCTATGCTGTCAGTAAAAGCTGGGATATCCTTCACAGTCAAGGTCTTCATTTGCTGCTAAATTCTGCACTTTGGGCAAAAGGGCAAGTTGCCAAGCTTCCTTTCTCTTAAGCCATGCTGAACAGCAGAGGAAGAAGGAAAAGCGCCTCTCAGGCATTGACTAATGAATTTGAGAGAGAAAGAGGCAGCAAACGAAGGTGTAACCTTGTGCCTTGAACTGAACTTTGCTTGGGAGTGGAGTGGAAAACTGAACATTTCGAAAACAATGGCACTGAAAGAACACTTGGCGATATATTACCCCAAACAAGCTTTATTAAATGTCCTCAAATTCCTAGGACAAGCCTTTCTGCGTATTCCAGCTCTGAGAAGCCTTAGGTCTGCATCCTAAGGTTCTGAAAATCTTAAATCCTGAAGTTCCAGATTTACTTGGATAAAATCTCTGTAATTCTCAATGTCAGTGAACTAAAGAGGTCCTGTGGATCAGTGGGAGGAAGAACTGGAATGTGACAAAGCCACGAAGAATTCACTATAGCTATGCTGACAAATAGAAAATAAACACAGCAAAACATGTAATCCAAGGCAGCAATATATATTCTAACCTGAAACACTGCCATACACTCAGCATATCTACTTAGCTTTTCCACACCACATAGTCTGGGCTGCTGACAGGTCTTTCCCTCATTCATTTGCCAAGAAAGCAAAAAAATGTGCTAGATGATTGTTTCTCTGCAAGTTTCTCCTAGTTGTGAAATTCTGCAGATAGAGACACTCCCTCAGATACTTCAGCTACACAGTATTTGTCAAATGACTTCTAATAAAAAAATAAGAATTCTGAAGAAGGCAGATAACTGAAATCTCCTTCTAAGACCTCATTTGGGAACCTGCAGTTTTGCCTTCTTGCATATAAGGCTCCCATTACCTCTAGTGATGCTTCCTCGCAGGTGTGCTCTTCCTACACAAGCAAGTCATGTTCACCAACAGGTAAGTTGGTGTGAATCTTATGTTATGTGAATAACATAGATGATGTAGCTGCTATGTTCACAAAATGGATGTGTTAATATTTGATCTCTCCACATGGGAGGCCACAGTGTGCAGAATCAAAAAAAGCCATGAGTGATTTGGGACAGCACAGCGCTTTGTCTGGGCTGATTAAGTCCCTCTAAAAGAAGAAGGGGAATTAGTCTCCACGGGGTACTATGATAGCATGACTGTATTGCTGTCAGTGCCCAACAGACACATGGCATTGCAGAGTGCCATATAGAAAAATATCTTGTATCACCATGTTGGGTAATCTGTTCTCATTACCGTGTGCTTTTACCATTGCTCTTGCTTTATTTTTGCTGTCTAAAAAACAAATCTGAGCAATATTTTACCAGGTAAGTATTTGAATAAGAATGGCCACTAGATTTCAAAAGTCTTTCCAAATTATTTTGTTGTAGAGTTTTTTTTAATTAGCCCCTGTATCACCTGCTAATTCTACAATCAGCGATTTGCTTTACAATTCAGCTTCAGTGCTAACAATCACGCAGGAAACTCTAGATATACAATCAAAGATGAAAACAAATTATTTACAGATAATATTCATTTTTTAACCAGCATTTATTTTTGCTTCCCTTGCTTCTCCGCGAAAATCTATGAAGCTTTAAAATTTAAAATACTGAAAATTTCCTTTACGTAACAAGTCAAAAATAGGATTCCTTCTTGTATTATCTATCGAATTTGAACATCCAGGACAGCTGACTTTCTCAATAATCTGCTTTCTTTGCAGCAGTTAGTGAGGAAAAAAAAAAAAAAAAAAAAAAAAACTTTCTCTAGGGAAGGAAATGCTAACTTAACTTACATATTTATAAACTTTTCTTAATGAAACTTTAGGAATTCCTGCAAAGTAAAGCAGCGCATAGAAAATATGTGATTAAATGGTGCGTATTAATCCTTTACCTCTCTTTCGAGAAATTCAGAATGAGAAAAGCACAAGAACCCACATGGGAATTCAGGATCTCCAGAACTCTTGCGGGGTTTTGTTGCGGATGTGTTATTTTGTGTTGTTCGTTCGTTTGCTCACTGCCGCTCCGGCCGCTCGCGGGGCTCAGGCAGGGCCTGCCCCGCTTCCCTGCGCAGCAGCCCCGCGGGGCGCCGCGCTTCGCCGCTCCAGCCCCAGCGCGGGCAGAGGACTGGACTGGGATCCTGGGATCCTGCGGACTGGGATCGGGATCCGGCGCCGGGGGGCTCCTTCGCCTCGGCCCCACCTGGGTGAGAGGAGGCCGCTTCTGCCTCCCCGCGGAGAGGAGCGCGGGGAGGCGCGAGGCGCTTGGACGCTGCAGCCCTGCGGGGGCAGCGCCGCGTCGCTTAAGCACCTTAGGAAGAGGAGCCCAGCAGCACAGCCCCAGTCTCCCTCTCTTTGAAGTGCGTGTGAAAGGAGAAAAACGCCCCATCCTTCAAAGCAGAACGGAGTGCGAGGCAACGAAGTGGAACGCTGCTCCGGCAGCAGCGCGGCGTTAGTGCAACGCCAGTGATCACTGGAGAGCACCCTACATCCCCGCCGCACATAACACCCAAGCGCGCAGAGCTTGAGGAAGCCTCTTAACCTTTGGAAGAGCGTTTGCGGGCTGCCAGCTCCCTGCAATCTGCCCCGCCATCGCCGCCGCCTCCTCGCAGCCGCGGCCGCCCCCCCGCCGCAGCAGCGATGGCGGCGGCCCCGCTGTCCCTATCAGCGCCGCGGATCGGCCCGCGCCTTCCTGCCGGCGCCGCCGGGGCCCGCCGGCTCCTGCCGCAGGGAGGAAGGGAGGAAGGAGGCAGGCGGCGTGGCGGCCCCGGCACGGGCGGCGGAGGCCGCCCTTCTGCCTCACAAAGCGCCTGGAAAGCCCGCGGGCCTTGAGTGGGTTGTGGCGGCAAAGCTGCCGCCTCCAAAAAAAAACAGGGGAAGAAAAAAAAAGAAAAGAAAAAAAAAAAAGTTTGTTTTCCCTCTTTTCTGCGTGTCTCACGGTCTCTGCGTGGGGCTGTGCCCGCTTCTCAGGGCACAGGTGACCCAGCAGCATCCGGCCACCATGTCGTCGTGCAGCCTCGGCCCTCCCTGCTCTGTGGTGCCCGCCATGTTGTGGCGGTGCCCAGTGCCCTGTGCCCGCCGCCCTGCTGGATTTTTTCCCTGCTCATTTTCAAGCGCTGTTTCCATAAGTGGTTTGAGGTATTATGTGCCCCTTCTCTGGTGGACGTTGAGAGAGGGGATGTCTCCCTTCATCTGAGGTCCTTGTGCTGTGTGTGTGCTGGCTTTCACCGCAGCAGAGCCCCAGCGCGTCAAGTGGTCTTTGGCGGGGCAAAGCCCTGGAAGACTGAATCAGCGTCTAGAAATGTGGGAAAGTGCCCTGGTGCTTGGGAAAGTGCTGTATAAATCCATGCCTAATAATATCAATGGAAAACTATTAGCCATCTGGCCTGCCTTACTGCTTTGCCACCAGTAGGCTGATAATGATGAGTGGGGTGGTAAGAAAAATGGGAGCCACAGTTCCTACCGAAATGCGACCTCCTGAAAAAGTTGACAGTCTTGTAGGAATGCAAAGCAAAATTGTGACTTTTTCCTGGAAAAAGAGGGGGGAGCGAGGAGAGGGAGTTGGCATTTACTATATAAAAGTATTCTTTCAGCGAGGTTCTTTTTTTTTGCTTTTGTTTCAATCGAGAAGGAAGTACAGTTTCCAGGGAAGACCATTAATAGGATGTTTTCACCTACTAAAGGGGGCAGGAGGCTATGTTACTGCTGCTAGAGTCAACTCAATTCTCATGTTTCACTTAAGAAAAAAAAAGGAACAGACTGACTTCCAGAGTAGGGATACTACTTCAATGTAAAGTTAATGTCAATTAAATAATAATAATAAGAGAAAATGAGGCAGAGGAAAAAGAGAAAATAAAAGGGGAAGTTCTGGTTGGAAAGTTTTTTCAGAGGAAATACACAAAGCAAGGTGCATGCAAGACAGTTTCTTCGAAAGGATCAGGTGTTTCCAGTTCCTATGCCCCGATAACTTTCCAACTGAATTCAGTGCTGTGCACCTAAAGAAGTGGAGTGTAAGCAGCAAAAAAAGAAATGGAATATAAAGCACTGTTATTTTATTAGACTTTTTTTCTTCTAAAACAAAACAAAAACAAAAGCTTGTGACAACAGAGCATCTGTGCTTCGTGGTGTTCTGGTTGCAGGATGGCGGTCTCTGACTTCTTAAAAGTAGGCTTGGCCTCCTCTGTGACTGAGCTGTGAGAGCTGGAGGTACAAGCTCGAATATTCATATACTTACACGCCTGCAGTTGGACCTGCCTGTAGCAGATCATTATGTGCATCATATTTCCTGAAATGTGTGTGTTCTACCCATGCACAAGAGTTGTGCTGTTTTGGATCTAATTGCAATTTCAAGTTTATAGAACGCACATTTTCAATATTTAAGCATCACCCTGAGGCTACTCTGTTTTCTGTTCACCAATCCTAGCCAGTCTTACAGAGTCCCAATTTATGTCCTGATCTATGCCCTAGAAATTAGTGTCAAGGCACTGAATATGGTTGTAAAGAAGTAAAATCTTCTTTTTTTTTAACCTCTGTATGTTGAAAGTGCTTATCTTGTTGCATGAATATGGATGATAATTTCTTATGAATATGGAAAAGACTGGGGAGAAATGGGTCAGTGTTTAACATTAACTGCTCTTAACCTTTCCACCAGGTTGACCTTACCACAATATGATGCATAGGAAGGGTCGGGCTTAGCTGATTTTCTGCAGAATGCCATTTGTCATTTTTTGCCACATATGTTTGCCCTAAAGCCTTGTTTGCCACCTATATAATTATTAGAAGACTCTTATAATTGTATTTTAAATTCTAAGTTGACACTTATGTCACAGTACCATGGCACAGTATTATGTTTAATTTCTCTTTTGTTCATCTCATTTAATGTACAGAAGAATTATACTCAAAAGAAGATCCTACACACTTCTCTTTCTTTCCATTACTAGCTACATATTCCTTCCCTACTTGCTAGAACCATTAATTTATTAAAAAAATAACTAGAAAAAGTCATGTATAGGTTTGCATGTTCAAAATATAAAATAGGTAAATATCTCACTTCATATGACCTTTTCTGAAGCTTAAGTGAAAGAATGTTTAAATAACTTCCCTAATAGGTAGAGCCAATAACCCAATAGTAACAGGTCGTGATGTTAAATTAGTAGTGACTTCAATGTACTGTATAATCTGAGTTGTTTGGTCCAGACTGTGTGATTCACACATGGAGCAAGGTCTTTGACCATTAAGTCTCCTCCTCCACCCTGGCAGATTAGCTCAGGTGTCTCCTTTGCAGTGATGCCTTCTAAGCTGGAGGCTGCGTTTGAGGCTCCTTCATGTTAGGGCCCATGAGAGGGTGCAGAGCGGCAGGTGGTTCCTGGACTGGGTGTCTGCTTTGGAATGGAAACTCGTGGTGCAGGAATGCACTGAATGGTCTCTCTCAAGGGCTGTAACAACAATCATGGTGTATGGAAATGGGATAGGAAGGCTAAGTGGGCTTCTTGCGGTGATGTTGTCATTGGATCCGTTGATAGTTGTATCTGATCGCTTGTGAAAACTCTGAAATTAATAGCAGACATCATCAGTACCTGTGGGGAGAGTGATCTGTGTTACAAGACTGGTGTAGAAGACTTAGAACTACTTGGAATAAACGCAAGAGGAATGTTACAGTAGGATCTTTTTTTTTTCCTCTCTGTATTTTAAATTTTCTTAGTGGTTTTTGGAAGCAGGCCAATATAATATAAAGTCACAAAGAGTAAACAGTCTTCAGCCACTATAAAAGGAGTGGAAATGAACCTTTTCGTGTTAGTTACTTTCTGCTTAGCCACATCTTATGCAACAGCTGAAAACTTTCATCCACCTGCTGCTGCAGATTCCTATCTGGATTAACTGTTCCAGTTTGAGGCAGTTTTTGCTATGGCAGCAGTCCTGGTTCACCACTGTTCTTCATCTTTCATTCTATAAATATTTAAGTTTTGCAACAAATTTGTCAAATCGGGAGATATTTTTTCTGTTTTCAGTGATTGAAAACTGATGTCCCAAGAAGTTAGTCTAGTATTTTTTTTTTCTTTTGAGAGAGAGAGAAGATGAGTAAGCACAAAAAGGTCTGACTGGTTTATTGAGCTCATGTGGTTAAGGTGTGCCAATTTCTATAGCCAAGAGCAATACAGTGGAGTGGTTAGCAGCAGATGTGGCTCTCTGCTTTGTAGCCTAATGGCTGAGGTTTCCAGTTGCATTAGAGTAGCAGAATTTTACAGAGGTCTGGAGTGGAACCTAAACTTACAGATTTAAATCCACTGTAAGATTTTGTCTGCCTCTGAGCAACTTCAAATACAGTGCACTTAAATAGGAACCTTGTGTGGGGATGTCTTTGAATTCAAGCCACAAGTATGTGAATGGTTGGCTTTATGCAGTTTAAGATAGTCCAGTTATATTTTCATTATTTAGCACTTTGGTGTACCTAGAGTGCCAAAGTACTTAGTTCTATATTCTTTCTATCTATCTTTGTATATACACATACATATATATGCATATATATTAAACATATATATATAATGCTGTGCACTGCCAAAGAGGTCCAAGCAAGATTATTCTATCATTGTGTTAATTACTATGGACACATATTGCAAGATACAGAATACTGTCTGAGTAAATTTGCTCCATGCTGCTGTGGCTGTACTCTTCTATCGCATACAAAAGTTACCGGTTAGTAATACATGGTATGCAATGGAGACATATCCACAGTGCTGTCCTGCAGAGTTTATAGTTTAAACATACAGAACAGTGAAGAATAGGAAAAGAGAGAAAGTCTAGCATAGTTTAAGATGCTCACACAAACAAAATGGCTTTCTTTTTGATTATTGAAAAGTAAATGTCAGCTATTCCATCTGCCCCTCAACATAACCATCATTAATTAGCTGATTTCTTTTATATGTAGCAGAGGTAGATTTTTAAGGATAGATTTCAGAGATGCGGGGACAGTTGCCTGACAGCTCAGTTCAGGGAGGGTACTCCATGTGTGAGGGGCACAGTGTGCGAGAGAAGCAGCAAAGATTGTTATTGTTGGTGGATTAGAAAAAAGTAAGTGTATGTATGTATGTGCAATAGAGAAAAATGCAATTAGAAAACAGAACAGGCAAATAAAGAAGGGTGGAGTTTTGAAGAGCCTTGAAGCTGAGGACAAGAAGCATGAACTTGCTGTTGTAAAACCAGGAGGGGATGAATAATGTGGTCAGAGCAGATAAGGAATACAACCCTTAAGTGCAAAAGTATAATGATAATAGTAGTAATGATAAAGATAATATTAATAATAATGATGATGCGCTATCTCATGATAAGCTCAGAAGGCACGAATTGGCAGAAGAACCTCTGCCTCCAAAACCTTTTAGAAGCTGAACAGTTTTTGAGGAAGAAAAGAGGAGAGAGATGGCATCCAAAATAGCACATTTGAAAAAAAAAATCTGAGCAAGGGCATTTGCAGCGCTAAAGCAGAATGTTAATTGAAATCCTACTGTGCCAACAGGAACATTGGAAAGAGACCAGTCAGGATTAGACTAATTAAGATGTCTTTAAAAGAAAGCGGAAAAAAAAAAAGAAAAAAGAAAAAAATAATAGGTTGGATTGTCTTAAAGAGGAATTTACCAAATAGCTGTGATACACAGAGAATTCTTAAAGAATTCGTAAAGTCTGTGTATCTTGCAAAATATGAATTCAAGTAGACTAGAGAAATGAAGCTGTTAGAAAAAAGTTGCCATGTTCTGAGTATCTTTGAGGGCTGGTGTCCAAAAAATGTGCTGAATAGTAGGTGTTTTTCCTGCGTATTTTTCCTTTGAGGAGAGGTGATAATGCCTGCTGTAAGAAATTGGCGACTCCTGTGTAATCCCTTCTAGTAAGTTTCTCCAATGTAAGTACTTGGCATCCACCTTCTTGCCTTCCCTTGTGTCCGTTCTGGTCTTGTGCGCCTGGCTGTGGAAAGGACAAAGGGCTCATTCTCAGAGTTGCTGAAAGGAATTTCTTATTTTATCAAGGTGAGGATAATGTCTAAGGTGATCTTTCCATACTGTGACAGAGCAGAGACATCCTCCTTTCTGAAGAGTTCTTACTGTGCAGTACCCTCAGCACAGAGGTGCCTATGTTGTGCACTGAGTGCCACCACAACCCAAGCAGTTGATGGCCATAGCATCTTGGCTTGTCTTTGCTGGGACTAGTGTGATAGGGGACATAGATAGAGAAGTAAGTTTGAGATTGTTGCTAGAAATTGTGTTTGCCAGACAGCTCCCACAACTGGTTTTGATGACCCACATCCAGGTATCCTACAGCCCTTGGGAAGATACCCATTGCTTCTGACATTACAGAGAGATAACAGCATGTGACAGAAGAAACCATGAATATTTTAATCCTTTAAAAGGAGTAAGGAGTATGTCTAGTGTTGTGTCAAGCTGTTTGAATTATTCAGTGTCAATAAGTGATCCAATTTATTGGACATTTTCCTTGTTCACAGATCACTCATAACCTCATCCTGTCCGTGACCAGCGTTGCTTTTCTCAAGTGTTCTGCAAATAGTTTATGGACATAAATATCAGTCTATGGAACTTGCGATCTCGTTCCTTCAACCATTTCCTACTAGACGTGAATACTTTTCCAAATTATTTATTATCTGGGATTGGAAAGCAGGGAAAGATGAATTAGTGGTCCTTGGGTAAATATACTACTTCTGTGCAAATACAGTTTTCTGGAAAATTTCAGTTATGCTAGTTTGTCCAGGAATCAGCATATAACTGTAAGAACAAATAAGATGTTAGCCAATAGGTTGACAAGATTGGTTTTACTGGGACTTGCATTGTCTTGGGCAGATGCATTTGAGCCTATCACTGAAAGCTGGGCTCAGATACCAAGAAAAGCTTGACATAAAATATGCTTCACTTAACAGTGCTCCACAATGGCTTTAAAATTTGACTACTTATTTTTTTGGAGCTGGACACTTGCAAATTCAATGAAGA
This sequence comes from Crypturellus undulatus, assembly GCA_013389825.1. Classification (NCBI taxonomy): domain Eukaryota; kingdom Metazoa; phylum Chordata; class Aves; order Tinamiformes; family Tinamidae; genus Crypturellus; species Crypturellus undulatus. The sequence continues at coordinate 1,193,725 of VWPW01016040.1, read as the reverse complement.
GTGAATACGAGGGGGATTAATGTGACTAAATCAGAGAGGTATTCAGAACTCTTAAGGAATATTTCAGAGCCTAGATTTTGTACTATCTAACTTGCTTGAGATTTGCACTGAGTGTTTATTTACCAAAGCTGTGGTCCTTCCGCAAAGAGAGCTCTCTATAATAGCATTCTTGGGAAGTCTGCACCTTGTCCTACATTTGTACATTTATTAAGTCAACCCAAACAGCGAAGCCTGTCAGTGTAAAATCTACATATTGATGTAATAGCTTTTTAAACATCTGATATGAAACTACACTCTATAAGAAAACTGGAATCTTTCTAGAAAATAGCATAGACAGTGAGTCCCATTCTAAGCCATTTATCTAAGCAAAATGGAGTGTACAAGGTACTAAACTAGCCTGACAACCTGTATTTAGTGTAATGATTTATTTGCTCTTTGGCAAGCGCTAACCATTTACTATTAACTATTGCAGAGGAAAGGTAAGGTTATTATTACCTTATAAAGTAAATAGTGATACTTAACAAAACAGAACATCTGGCCCCCTTATTAAAATATTTTGACAGATTTAAACTGGTTAACATTTAATCTCATTTGTTAATTATGGGAAGGAATAATATGTGTTCTGAAGACACAAAAATAAATATTTTTCTGATTAGGAAACTTACTACCTTTCAACAATAATTTTTATCTCAGGGTTCTTAATCTGAAAATTAAATAAACATTACTTTAGCATTCTTATAAATACTTAGGCTACTTGGAAATAAGCCTCCTAGTTTAGATGACTTAAAAAACCCAACCCTTATTTATATTATTGGCATTTAAAGCAGAGAACTATCAAAGCGGTTTTCTATGCTTAGTAAAACAGTCTGAAACATAGGAGTCTAAGGGGATGATCCACAGTATTTTTCTCTCCTGAGAATACAATCCAAGAGTTTTAGTATGTGGTGTGTAAAGAGATCTTTTTAGAATAGTTCCTAAAAATGGCATGTTTGTTTTAAGGACTGACGATCAACAAAGTGCCAAAGATTTTCATAGAATTGAATTGAGGTTTTTGAAGGCTTCCGTTCAGAGATGCTATGCCATAGTCACTCCTGCTGCTAACAGCTGTGTGTTTGGTCCCCCCCGCCATGAAGCTTTTGGCCCAGTGTCTATGTGGTTGTGTAGGGTCAGATAAAGGAAGTGACCCAACTGAAAATGATCATTAGTTTTCAACCAGATCTGTTTGTTGATCAGTTTACTGCAAGGTGTACTCTACAGTGTAGAGTATAGATACCAGAAAGTTAGATCTGTCTGTGAGTGGGACTAGGTTGGTGTGTGCTGGCATACCCATTACATAGGGTAGAATGTCCGAAGTTTCTAAGCTTTAAGCTCATCCACAAGCAGTTGCTTGTTTTATATAGCACTTTTCTTCCAATGTGTCAAAAAGCATTTTAAAGAATAATTGTTACTGAGTTGAATAATCAATTATAGATAATAATACAGTACAGTACAGATAGCACAAAGTGTATAATTAAAGTATTTGATTTGGTTCTGTTAGAAGTCAGTGACAATTTTGCTGTTCTCATCATCAGTGGAAGCAGGAAGCCCAATATAGACAAATTCAGTGTAGCATCAGTTTTGAACTCTGTTTCAACCATTCACAACTGTTCTGTAAAATTTCAGCGTGAGTTGAAACTTTCTATGTTGGGTCCTCCCTCAAAGATAATTAGGAACAGCTTAAAATGATACTAGTTTATCCATGTTCAATTTAAGCATTGACTTTCTGACCTCACTGCGAGCTATTTCTGTATTTAAAATGTCATCCTTTAAGGTTGCTCATTACAAACTAAAATATAATCTATTCAGTGGATTTCAGCAGTTTATTTACACAAATATTCTCAAGCAAATCATAGTTTTTGTGCACTGTTGTATGCCATAGGCATTGCCACAATCTATTTTGATTCTGCTCATCTGCCCAATCTTTCGAGGTACCTTTTCTTGCAAAGTCTAGTGACTAAAAGCAGTAACACCAATAGTTGTGGCAGAATTGGACTTATAAGTTGTACATACTACTTCCAATTTTTGTCTAGTCTTTCAGTTCTTTATGATGTCACCTTTGCCTAAAGGAGGTTTGGACTATTTGCTACATTTGTTTCTGTTTGTAGCAGTTAAGACGCTTGGCAGCCTGAGAGTTCATAGTCGGAAATACAATGCTTGATCTCTTGTAAATTTTAATTATTTCCATTTATTCCAAGAACAGATTTTTTCTTTAAACCTAGGCCTAGCATAGTAGTAACAGTGAATACATTTTGTGAATCTGTTTTCTTGGTTGCTTTCTTTTGTGTGATGTCTTCACTTTGTCAGTTTAAGCTGCTTTCTGTGTGTGCATTTTTGAAGCTGCTGCAAGCATCTGTTAAAGACATGCCTCCTCTGCATAAACTGTATGAGTGAGCTGATGAAATTAAGTTTTAAGAAAGAGGTAGATTAAGAATGTAAGCTGTCAGCTATGTGCCTCCCTCTCCTAAGCATTTTGATTATTGAATTTGGTTTTGGTCCATATTTGATTCATTGCTATGTCAATTTATGTGATGTTAACCACTCATCTTTATATGAGGTCTTTTCTTTTGCTATGCAAAAATTCAAATATTTTCTTAATAATTGTATCCAAGTTTCTCTGTAGTTACTTATCACAGCAGAAAAAAGTCCCAGCGGTAGCACAGCAGTCGCTATGCCAGGTGCTGCACAGACCCAGGATTAAAAATCGTCCTGAGAGATTTTGCAGCCTAACCAGAGGCAGAGGAACACAGGCAGGAGAACATGGGAAGATGGAGAAAATGTTGTCGCTGCGCTGTGACAACAAAATTGTTTGAATGTAAATCAGAAATGTTCTGCTGTATCTTTTTTTCTTTCTTAAATGTATTATTTCTAAAATGTTACAGTTTTGTGGGCTTTCTCTTTTTTCTTGCTGTAGTTCTTTGGACTAGGTAAGTTCAACACATGCATCGGAAAACAGAGGATATAAGAAACTGAAAAGTTGACTGGATTCAGCATAATCATCAAAGTGTTGGGGAGAGATCATTTACCACTGAGGTCAGAGGTCTTGCTGTTGAGCTCAAGGGGGAAGGATACTTGCTTTGAATAAAAAGTGGTGGAAAAACAGAATCTGGCAACTTAGTAACTGCTCCATATTATGCACTGTACTGTCTGCACTGGAAGCTTCAGATCTAGACTAGCAAATAATAAAAGCTTCAAAGTATTAACCCTTCTGATGCTCTTAGGCTATTACTCAATCCTTTTTTAAAATCATTTTATTTTTTTTAATTTTTGCCTCCCACACTTCATTTTTTACAAAAAAAATAGACATTCCCATCCTAAGTAATTACCACCCTTCTTTTACAGCCTTACAGCTCCATAAGATGAGCTATTGTGCTAAATAATTAGCACATGCCATTCAGAATATTATAAGAATTATATGCAACATCAAGCAGGAACTATACACTGACACATGACCATATTTTCCATGAAGCTGTGCTAAACAGAAATTAGGTATTAGCAACAGGTGCATTTAAAACAAGTTATTAATTGGTAAGAGAAAAATAAAACAGAAAAAGAACAGCCTCATATTCAGCCATTAACACAGTAAGGAATTTTGAAGATTGAAACGATCTGAACCACGACCTCTTTGAACATATCCTTTGTTCATTTGCATACACAAACATTAATCCTGTGCGTGAACACAAAAATGCATTTACATAAAAAATACATTGTGATTTATAATTTATTAGGTAATTGTGGCTGAGATTTTTATTGGAAACAAAGAAAACAACTATATTTAAATGCCAAGCTTTAAGGGGATGTAATATACAGCAACTCTTTAATAAGGAAGAGGAAATCTTCTTTTCCTCCTAGCATATTACTAATTAATACAGATTTTCTTTTAAATATATTTATTTTTACAAGGAATTTAATGCATGACCCTGTACTGAAGACCTTGGAGTCTGCTCCACTGCTTAGAAAGTGGGTAAAAAATTATCACAAAATATGTCCTTCTTCTGCCCAGCTGACATGCTAGATCAGGCCCCTAGGATTTCTGCAGAGTGTGCCTTGGTGGTGGATCCCAGTTGAAGACGGGCACTGAACCGTGGACAGTGGGGTAATTTTGATGCTAGAAAACCAAGAACTCCACTGAACACTGAAGCGAAGGTGATTGGAAATGTCTCCAGTGAATATAGGCAGCAGATGAGCAGGAAGATTTTTATGTTTCAGTTTTGAGATAAGATGCCTAAAACCGCAGTTAAGGGATATTGGAAACAGTAGCCTTTTTTTTTTAATGAAATTAATCGCTTCGTGTGCGTCCAGATCCTCTGGCCATTCCTGCCTTTGCAGAGCAGAGGGCTTAGCCAAGATAACTCCAGCTGCATCCTGGCATCTGGAGAACAGCCTGGTAGGAGAAATTCACTCCTACGTTTCCTTGGCATTTCAAGTGTGGGTTATTACTGACTGATGAGGAAGGGCCTCAAGGAAAGTCTCTAGGCTTCATTTACTTTGAACTTATTCCCTGATTTCTTTCTTCTTCACTAGCAGCATCCATTTTTATCTATGCTGAGTTATTTCGTAAACTAATTTTCTCGCTCTTCTATATTCTTAGCTCCTGTCCAGTGTGTATTTGACTCAGCTGTCTTTGGCTTCTCCTGTAGGCTGCTAGGCCTGAAGCTCACAAAGAACACAGGAGGGAGATCTGGAGCCAGCTTTGCATTTAGCCACAGCAAGGCTTTTATCTTCTGCAGGCAAAATGTAAAGAGATAAGAAGCAATCGTCCCAGCTGGGCTTTCCTTCTGTGAGAAAGGAGTAACAGAAACGGGCAGAGCTGGGAAGACAGCTCAGAGCACTTGTGCTTGCTGCTGCGGGGGCAAGTGTTGTGGGGAAGAACAACTCTCCACAGCAGCTTTTTTTACTTGTCACCCGTATTAGTGGTCATGATTTTGGGCATCTTCTTACCCCATGCTCAGAGGAAACTAGCGTGACTTCCAAGAATCACGCAAAATAGCTGGACGTGAGTCCCCAAGAGTATACATTGCGCTTAAAGCTGGCTCTTGCAGTTGCAAAAAGGCAAGTTTGATGGCAGAGTTGAAGCAACCTTTAGAGGTTCTGTGACCAAAATATTTAGGGAGCTGTTAAACTTTGCAGCCCTTTGAGCATATACAAAATGCAGTTGGGGTTCTATAATATACACCGGTGACCAAAAAGAGTCCCTACCTTCAATATTTCCTTGTGTGAAGCTGATGGCAAATAAAGAATATTTCAACCCGAGTGGTTAAAGCTAAGCATGGTTTTATGAGCAGCTATCTATGATGTCTTTCCATAAATCACCAGCCTCACCTCAAAGGTGGTACCTGTGTTCTCTGAACATGGCCCTCGATGCCTTTCATAGGCTGTGGATTAAGACAGAGTTTGCATCCTCAGCAGAAAATTGCAGGTGCATACAGTTCTGTGGTGGATCAAATAATACATTATTCTTTAAACTGTCCTGCTGAATTATTAAACTAGAAATGAGGTTTAAACAGTTCTGGATGTTTGGTGAGGTAGGTATTACTTCGTAATTTTGCTTTTGATAACAGTTCCCCAGGCCTTCCAGGAAACTGAAGTTTGTTTGATGATTAAAAGTTCATTGTGGGCTTATATTCTGTTTAAATTTCTTTGGGGGCTAGGGGAAATTATGCATGTGTATAAGATGAATGAAACTAAATTATAATTTGTGGTTTGCTGCTCTTATGACATCTCAAGCCATGAAGTTTCAGATGAATTTATTGATACTTTGAAAAATATGTAAAAATAAATAATCAGCTGTCACTCTCCATATATGTGCTCTGTTTTCTTTAACATTCTTATGTCAGATTCTATAAACTCCAGCGAGAGTCTCTCTGTGCTCTGTACAGCCTGGCAGCTTTAATGACACACATTAACACTCCTGGCAAAAAATGTTTTGAAAGCCCTGATATAACAAATCCTTTGGACTTTATTTCTAAAGTGGTTCAAGGTGGCAAGCTCCATGGAAAAAATACATTTTCCAGGGTACTGGACAAACAGCTGTGGGCCAGTGTGCTTCTGCTCTGTATAAAACACAGAGCAACTGTATTTTAAATAAAGGAGGTTAATACAGTAAATCAATTTATACTGTCTGCATATGCAGCTGTAGTTTTTCAAAGCAGTGTGTTTATGCATTTTTAACTTGGAATTACTGTTTTCTTGGTTTTCTTTTTCTTTGTCTCTCCTTATTTGTTTTAATATCATTTTTAAGCTCCAAAATGACAGTGTTTTGTTTCTGTATTATAGAATTGGGGTCTGACCATAATCACACTAGTGTGAAATTCCATGAATAAGAGAAGATCTGTTATGCACTGCCTCTTGTATGCTTAAATTCAGAGCTGGACTTCGTGGTCAACTTAATAAGGATGTTGAAGAAACCAGCTGTATGAAAAAGTTTGGATTTGTAAGTGGCTACTGGGTATATTCTTTCTTGTTGCTTGGTGACGTGTGGATCTGTGCTGAAAGACAAAAATAGTTCGAAAATTTTGGTAAAAGTTACTGCATGTGATTTACTTTTGTAAGATCAGTTTTGCTCACATGCATGCTTACAAATTCCTTTTAAAGTCACAACAAAGAATCCCATTGTGAGATCTGTCTTTAATGTTAAATTAATATTGAGTATACTTCATTGCCTGGAAAAAACTTGAGCGGACACACCTTCTAGAACAGTCTTTACATTGTTTGTGATAGCTGAAAGCATAAAAATACTTCTGAAGATGTTAGTTTGTCACTGCAACAGCGGTTCCGGCTGCTGTAATGTAACATTAATAAACACAATTAAAAATAAATAAACTGAAAAATGAAATTGTCTCAGGTTATCTGAGCACAAAATTAGCCGTGTAAAACGTTGTCTGTAACACATCTTCCCTGCTATTGTCCAGATCTGATTGTTCAAATCATTCTTATTTTCTCAGTGTGCGATGTCTTAAATGAAGACTGTGGTCTCCAACATCTTGTTCTGAACAGAGCTGAGCTGACTGAAGAGATTGCTGCTCTGCCCTTCTCTAGTTGCTTGCTAGAGCTCCTGCAACAAAAGTTGCTGCTTCCTCAGACTGTTGCATAAATTTATTTGTGTGATTCCTGCCTAACCTACTTTAGTCAAAATAAGTTGGGTTTGAAAAGCTTTGCTCCATATCAATTTGACGGGAGAGGAATTAGAGGGCAACTGCATGTGCAGTTATACTGGCGTATTTAAGGGAATGGGGATCTCTGTTTATCTCAGCTGCACGCTGGTACAGCCATAACAGTAAAATTACTAGGCACAGTATTGCCAAGTCCAAGTATTGGCAAAAATCAGAAGTCTGGCTCTCAAAATTCACTTTAAAATTTGAAGTTCTTTTTGTTTGCCTTTTGTTCTTTTGAGAGAGAGAGAAAAAAGAAGGCCAAGTTCACATTCCTAAAGCTCTTTAAGCTTTCCTGAGGGCTAGGAATTAGCTCAATTTTAACATAAGTTGAGGTTTGATAGTTAGTAATAGGATTTCAGCAGCCATGGGCCAGAACAGCCATCACTGAAATTTGAGAGGTGACGTTAAATCACAGAAGTCAGCAGCGTAGCGAGACAAGGCATTCCAAATTCTGATGTAGATCTATCCTGTTAAAAGATCTGGAATGAATTTGTGAGGCCTTTGGAGGACATCTTTGCAAGCCAGATGGTATTGAGGACAGAAAGAGCCTGGTGAGGGAAGAGTGGAGTGTGCAGTGCAGTGACCATTTAGCAGATTATAGTAGAGCTTCAAGCTGTCCACGTGGAGCCCCTGAGGTGACGTAAGTTAGACTGTGGTACAAAAGTGACATACATCAACTTATCCAGATTCCTTCTGGGTTCTGCTTTCCTCAGTTTCTGTGCTGGCTCAGCAGAATTTAGGGGTATCACTTTGATACAAAGACTAAATAACAATTACAAGACATGAGACCGTAAGGCAGCTGTGCTATTTTTGTAAATGTTGGGGTTCTTCAGGTTAGTAAGGCCAGCATCTATTTATAGGCATATGTAGTTATGCCCACATTCCGAGAGATTCTGAGGCTGCAAACAAAACTAAGCTAGGAAAAATATTACAACTGCAACATTTTTAAGAGCTTCAGTGACTGTTGCTTTACCTGGAATGCATCTGGGAAGTACTTTTTTCTCAGTGACTGTATGAACTGCGTTTTGCAAAGGTCTTATCTGCAATGTTAAAATCCAGTGCAAAAGAGCTGGGCCTGTGGGCAGAAGTCTCATTCTTAGATGGTGCAGTTTATAAGAACAGCAGCTAAATTTTTACTTTGGATTCTGACCTGCTTGAAAGAAATAAGAATTGGAAGTTCAGTCTGTATTTGTGCCTGGACAATAGAGAACAACTGATGTTACAAGTGCAATAGAGTTGTTCATAGCTGTGGATGCTGCTGGAACAGATGACCTCTGTCACAATTCAGTCTTCATTTTGACTTTACAGTAGGGGCAGCTTATTTCTCCTTTCACTGGGCCTGAGTATTGGTGGGCGAGAGGTACCAAGAGGAGATTATTGACTCTCTACTTATGCCATGCAAGCGGATGAACATGAACAATCTATCCAAGAAACACTCCCTACTCTTCTGTTGTTACCTAGTCCTGGTTAAGCTTGTAATGTCCATGAATGCTGCAATGGCAAAATGTATTACTTCTCCTCAGCAGCACCCTCCTTTGAGAACTGTTTAGCTAAAGAAACAATCCCATGTAGATTAAACTGTGTGATGCTGTCGTGGAAATTTATGGAGAAACTGGTGGTGAGTGTGTGCAAAGTTAAGCAGTGGGTCTGGACATCTCACTGTAGCTGAACAAGGAGCACGATGGTGTGGCACGTTTTGAATACCACCATCTGTTAACAGAAAATTGAGTCCATGTTTAAATACTGTGTTTCGGACAGTCAAAGCCAGTTCTTATTGAACTGGATTTTTATGAAATAACATTTGCCCCAATTTGATGTTTTGTAGTGGAAGAAGCAAAGTTTACACTATGATTATAAATCTCTGAAAGTGGGGTTTATAAAGGAAATGCTGACAGACTCTTTACTACAGTGGCACGAACAGAAACTACATAATACATGCATTTAATTGGATAGTTAATAAATATTGCTCTTTTCTCAAGAGATGCTGAGAGTCATGCACACAGTGAAGTGACTTTGAACAGGAAAAGATGTAGGGGATGTTTTTTATTACCAACTGAAAACAGACTGAAGAGTGAAGGCTATTAATAATTCTGTTTGTGTATGTGATCTATAAGCGTGATAAGCATAATGAATGCAAAAATAAATATATATTTACTGATATAGATTCTTGCCTCTGAGGTGTTAGTATGTAAGGAGGGGTTGATATATTTTGTGATAAATTTGCTGTTAAAGTTAATTGTGTTGTATTTATAGCCTATAGAGGTGGTTCTCATTTTTGATCAGGACTATCTTTGGTAATGTGTTAAACCACAGGTTCCAAGAGGCTAAACTGAGACTAATACAGAAGATTTCACAACAAAACATGCAGGGGATCTACATAAAAGTCACTAAGTGGAACAGCCAAACTCCTTAAGATAGAAAAGAGGCGCACACGTGTAGAAGGGAGAGATTATATTTACTTTGGACTGTTTTTACTTTGGTCTGTCCTTTTCCACTCTCTAGATACTCTGGATATTCTAAATTTGCATTAGTTTATGTATCATGTGTTACTAGAACCTGATTTAAAGTCCATTCCAACACCAGAAGGGTCAGTGAGAATTATAAAAGAACATACTAGTCTCTCTTTGAACACCAAAATCCTATTTCAGCTTTGGAAGTAACTGGTAACTGCTCAGAGGTTGCAGTAAGTTGAACTGAGGATGTATCTCTTCACTACATCTCACTACATCTCTTCTGCAAGCAAGCACTTGCTTGCAGAATTTTCCCTGCACTGAGCTACTGCTTTGATTTCATTGCAATTATGTTGCTTGATTCATTCTGGAGTGATACATTGGATATTGCCCGGCTGGCAGAATTCCAATAGCTGCATATGTGCTGGGCAGCCTTCTTCTGTCATCCAGAGCACAGTTTTGCTTGTGGTCTGTGGGGAAATATTGCAATAAACTGATACAGTCTCATGGCTGAATTCCTATTGCATTACTTATTTTATTCAGGCAAAATGCCAGTTTACTTGAGTAGGAATTATGCCTTGAGTGGGAACTGAGTATAAGGACTTCAAAGTTTTGCATTTGGAGAGTAGAACAAGGCACTAAGCCATAGAGATATACTTTGCTGTTCATTAAAGGAGGCTTTTCTGTTTTATTTTTCCATAAAACTCCTGCACTATTCAAAAGGGAATTTAAGTAAGTGAGTAATATTTTCGTTGTTAATGATAATTCCCATGAATTACAATGGAAAGGAAGATCTCTCCAACAGTGACAAAAAAAAATCTGAATTGGAGAAAATCCCACTAACAATGTTGATATTGTCTTGAAAAAAATTTCCCATCCTTGAGCAATCCCAATTTTAAATTTATCCCTGTGAGGGAACCCACGTATCTAAGTTACATGCTGTTTAATTCTGTTTTATTCAAGCATAGTGTGCTTTAGACTTTTTAATTTAAATATTTCAAAGAACCAATTTATGGCAGAGGTGTTAGTTTCCTTCTTAAGTACATATTATGCATTTTTTATTACAATTTTGCTACAGCCAAATGTCTTAAAAGCCTGATTCACAAACCACTTCACTACTCTTCAAGAATGAAAAACAAAGAATATACACTCAGAACGTGACTTACCTTCTGAAATGTTGTAAAGCCGTAGAAATTAGAGTAATTTAGACCTGGCTCTTATTTTTAGGTTTCGGAGTATTTTGGCATTTAGTTTATTTGGTTTGATGATTATCATTTGATGTAGCTGTGGTTACTTAAAAATGCTGTCTCCATGACAGCCTTGTAAATGAACCTTTTGACTCATACATGCTCTCTTTCTTTTAAAAATAAATCTTATTCACAGAAAAAGGTTTATAAGCTTGCAAGTGAAAATATATATAATTTCTTTTACTGTGAAAATAACGTGCGGCCTAATCCATGGTTTCTGTTGAGCAAAAGTGATTGTGACACTGCATATTTCCATGTGATACAGGGAGAAAATTGATCCATAAATGATGTCCTCAAAAACTGACACACCTTAGGAATGGAAATATTTTTCTAGGATTGTGGAGGATCAGGCGAACATCCCAATCTTGGCTGCAGACAGGGAGTGATTGGCTGTTCATGCTTGGCCACTTGCAGTTAGGTTTTTTTGGGGAAAAAAAATTGGTCGTGGAGGACAGGCCTGGCGTGGATCCTGCACTTCAGCTCGGCTGCTCGGCCGTACGGTTGTTGCCCCGATGCCAGGCTGAGCATTTCTAAGTCTCTCTGGTCCAATTGCCTTTCTCTAACTGGCAGCAGCTGCAGCAGAGGAGGTTACAGGAACTCGTACAGTGGTGGAATCCCAAATTTGCTAGGCCTTGCATAAACAGCAACGCAAATCGTGCATTCAGGAATGAGGAAGCCTAGGCTGAACTTTGCCTTTAGGATATACTAAACTAGTCGTGGGCCCCATCTCTGCCAACGTGTAATCCGGTAATTGGCTCACGTTTACTGTGGCATACTAACATTGCGCTTTAGGTGAAGCCTCCCGGTTGATTTATATCCTGCAGTCTGATGGAATTTACTGATTGTTTTAATTGGATAGTGAATATTTTATCAGATATTATGTATATTTTTTTCCGTGTGCATTTATAATGAATTCATTTTAGTCCTGCCAAATTCCCATTTTCAGACACAAGCTCTTTTTTTTTTTTTTTTTTTTTTTCCTGGTGTGGTGTTCCAGTTACCTGTTTTAAATTTGTTGTTCCTTGAATTTAGTGATCTTCCTTTCCTTCTTACAACAGAATAATTTGAAACCATCTCATTATAATGGGAGAAAGTGGCTTTTCATTCTCCACTCTCCTTGGCTCCATAGCTGCATCCCCCACTTCTGTGTGCAAATTACCTGCATTTCACTGGCAGAGGCAGTGGTCTGTCTTCAGAGAATTTGTGTTTTAGTTTGATTTTAAATTATTGCACTATATCATATAAATGGTGAGCACTTACTATTAACCAAAAATAAAATTGAACATAATTTTTTTAGATCCGAGAGTAATCTGTAACCAAAGAACTGCTTTGCTTTCTCAGATTGTTGGCTTGCTTTTTATTAACCAGAGTTGGTGATGGCAAGTTTGTAAGGATAGTTGATAATCGCTGTTATTTACAGTGTAGGTAGAGGCCTTAGCAAAACTGAAGTCTCAGTATGCTCAATGCTGAAGAAGTTGATATGGATAAGTCATTCTGTGCTGGCGTTGTGGGTTCAGTCTAGGTGGACCAGGTCAACAATCTACGCTGGAAATGGCTCAGAAAAGCTAAGGGCTAAGCCCGAAGCCACATGCAAGAGAGCAGGGGAAGAGAGAGGAGCTGAAGGAAGAGGTTGTGTTGTATGCTTGTGGGCTGTATGCTCTGCGGATGAATTTATGCCATAGCAGAGGCAAGGTTTTAAGCACACGGAATGATTCTGAGTATCAGTCCAGAGCTTTCTTATGATTGTCTGCTGATAGGGGTCTGTTAAGAACACATGAAGAAAAGTGGAACAGACTTTCCTCATTTTAATAGACTGCTGACATGTAACTGCAACTACCAGAGAGATGAAATAATTAGCTGGAAGCAGTCTCTTGCCCGCACGAAAAGGAGCAAACATACATCAAAATGAGGAGAAAGCCCTGTAATCATCTGGAGTTCAAAAATTATTCCTCAGTAGTTTGTTAGTCAAAATCACAAAACTTGGAGCCAATTTAGTGTAAAATGTTTATTTCTTTGTGTAAAATTCTTTGTTTTGTTTGTTCTGTGGACTTGTTTTGGATTTTACAATTTCTTTTCTGAGTGTGTGTAAAAGGTTATTATATAGTCACCTTTCATCTGTACCTTTGTACCTCTGTACCTCTACAGGAATTGGCAGAAATTAATGTACAAAGAGAAGAGCTATCTGGGTGGGGGGGCAGTGTTGGAAGGAAATATAAACTGCAAAAGAGAACAAGGTTCTGAACCATCAGTGTGATCAGGCTCCAGAAGCGGGTCTTCCAAGTGGACCCAAAAGAAAAAAGTAAAAAGAAAGAGATTAGATTTCCCAGAGGAAGAGTATTTATAGAGGAGGTATGGGGAAACTTGCATTTTGGGCCAATTGATTACTTTAAACTTTAAGTCCATTCTTTTCTTCTGTTTGATGGTATACAGAAACATCCTTGGTAGTGGTTTATCTAATTTCCAAGATGGTGCTGAGCCAATGAACTTGGTTCATTTCTGAACTCTTATACTTAGAAAGATTTTTAATATCTAACAAATCTTCCTTTGTACAAATTAACTGAGCCCTTTTGTCCTCAGTAAGCACAAAGCAATCTTGCAATCTTTGTAAGAATCTTTTATATATAGAAAACCTTCCTTCCTCATTCTTTTCAATTTTAAACATATTCTTTCCCCCAAAGTTTTCTTCACAGGATGTGTTTTCTAATCATCTTGCTGTTTTTATGACGCTTCTATAAACTTGATCTCCATCTTTGTAAAAGAGTGCTCCAACTGGACACATTTACACTGAGGACTCTTCATTCCTGGTTGAGGAGAATAACTCTTCCCTTTAAGATACTCCTGTTAATAATCCAACAATGACTTTAATACTTCTTGCAGTGCCAGCACTGGCTTATATTCAGTCTGAGATCTATTTTAATCCCTTAAACACTGCCTGCACTACTAGCCTAGCCAATTCCTGCCTGCGGTAGATTTCTGCACGTGTTTTCCTTTTATCCCTATATGAAGTGATTTGCACATTTCTCTCTCTGTTTTTGGTCTGTTCCTCTAAGTATATTGAGGTTGTTTTGAATTCTAAGCTCTGTCTTGTCATCCTACCCAGATTTTATAAATTTATTCTTTAAGCTGTTGAGGACAATTTTGAATATTGCCAGATAATTTTCCAAGTTTGATGGATTTTTCTTTTGTGTACTCCACTGTTGTGATATTACTACTTCCTGATCTTTGCTGTTTTTTCAAGTCACAAACTTTTTTTTCCTGTTAACATTCTTCCAAATTACTTTGAATATTCAGATTTTAGCCTGTGGTAACTGATCAGATTTAGGTCTGTAATAGACCTCCTCCTACTTACTTTCTCTCAGGGTTTTCTCTGCTGCATACAAGGGTATATTGGATAGGTTGTGTCCCACACTATTGCTGGTCCCGTAAGTTACGTTCCCATTGCCATTTGATCCTGGCCTATCCCCTTTACTACCTGTTCAAAAATGTCTCATTTGTCTACTTCTGCTTTTGTGTTCTGAATTAAAAGTACTAGACTCCTTTACTCTGTTACTTGATAGACTGCAGAGATTTGCAAGTTTCCTGCGTTATTGGTGTAACACCTCTCATGAATTTCTACCTTTCCCCAGAACCACACGTGCCTGAGTGTGTCCAAGTGACTAGTACTGCCGCCTGTGTTGTGGATGAGCAGCCAGTGAGAAGAAGGCTGGAACAGCTTGAACAACATGTCACAGAAATATGAAATAGAAGGTATATTCTGGAAGTACTTGATAAGCAGATGGATTGGTTAGAGATCTGCAAGGCACTGGGTCATTCCCTTGCTGTTGAGGCACTTTGCACTGGTTCTTCTGACACTGGTGATTATGGTAAGTCTTAAAAACCATAATTGAAGAGTGAAGGTGAAATAAGGAAAAAAGGCATAAAATTGAGCCCAGTTTCTTGGTGATATTAAAGAGTCATTTGCACACTGTGTTACTATGATATTGAGGTGGTAAGATGCAAGAATATTGAAGAAAATGTATTGACTGCTGAATCTGGGCTTTTTCAATACTGGAAGAAAAACTTTCCTCAAAGTAACCCCCCTCTCTTAGATGCTTGGGACACCCTCCCACTTCCTTCCCCAGCCAAACTATCTAATCTGTTTCCTCTGAAGAGTTTGCAAATATTGAGGAATTATTTTTAGTGCTTGAGAAACTGCATGTGAAATGGTCTGTAAACGTGCTCTGAACAAAGTGAACTTGACAAACATTTTTTTTTCCACACAAAAGAAAGAGATCACTTTGTATTTTAATCCAGCAGATTCTTTTTTTTTTATTTTGCTATATCTTACTCTTTTTTTTAAATAATATTTAAATTAATGGTTACCTAAGTAGTCTTGCAGCTGTAACTGTTGTAATGAGAATCTTGACCATTTACTTAGTATTAAGAAAGTGCTTCTTAAATGACTCTTTTATTCAAGATAAATGCATATTTTCAGTAGCTTAGGTATATTTAAAATCAGTAGTCTTCTTCAGAGAAATGTGCCTACTTGCATTCATCATCACTGTCTTTCAGTAACAATGTTACTTTGAATCAAAGAGGAAGAAACATCCCCTAAACTTCTTCCTATTAAAGAATAATGTTAATTGGTTAGTGTATATAGAAGAAGGTTATATGGCCCATTGACTTTATATAGATTGAAATGCTAAGCAGGGCTAAGTAGAAGCATCAATAGGGAATAGGGGGTAAGCGCTCATCAGTTTTATGTTCTCTTTCCTATTTACTGCCTACCCCTTACAGTGCTTTACAACTAGATAAACAAAGTTTTCTTGGGTGCTTCATAAATAAAATGTATTTTTTGTTTTTCTTTATCAGCCTGCCAGGTCAGTTGTAGGAGAAATAGCATCTACGAAAAGGGTGCCTAGGGGGCAAAAAAGGAAGGATGTTCACTAAGAAGAATCACGTGAAAACATCCTGTCTAAGAGACAAAGGGAGTCACTATTCAAGTACATTCTTTAGTTGAAGAGACAGTTATTTCAAAGGCAAAAGGATCAGAGGCACATAAAGGAGATGATATCTCAGGATGGTCTCTAAATATGTTTGATTCTCCATTGTGTTGTGTCATTTACACCACAGGAGAATGATTGCAAAATGAAGGGTAAGAGCAAGTGACGAATACTGTCACACTTGCTTTAATGTAAGTGAGGTCTGAGTTGCTGAAGAGTATAGAACTTAGGGGAAGAATGGAACCGGGGTCACTGTTTAACGGAAAAACTGCAGTTTAATGAGTTACTGATTGTCCAGAGAGGAGCCTAGTTAAAAAAAAAAAAATATATCCTTTACAGTGGGATAGTTTGGGATATGCATGTGCCAGGTTACCATAACTCAGCTGATGGATGGTAATATTTTGAACCACTGTAACTCAGTCTGTGTGCTTTCACACAATTTTCCAGTAGAATAATTTCTTCTTTACTTGAGCAGAAAATCAGAATTAAGCATTCTTATCTATACTTGAGAGACACTAATGATAGTCTAGGAACTGATTCCTGTTCAGTCTAAGGTTTTCTCCCACTTTCAGAAATATAATGAAGCTTTCACTTGAATGTAAATACAACTAATATCCAATATGGTTTGTGGTTGTTGGAGTGCAGAATTTGTTGGCTGTCTTCTACTGAAGATAGTTTGCATGACACACTTAGGCTTCCTGACAATGTGCTGCTAAAACCTTCTATGCGAAGTGAGGTGTCTGAAAATGGATTTTTTTCTATGACTGTTCTCAGTTAAAGAACATTATAATTAAAGAATCTCAACACTAGGAAATGCTTCCATACAAAACTTAAAAATAAAGCCCAATTCTGGTGTCAATGAAAGTCAATGGTGAAACTGTAAAGGTGAATGAAACTAGATCCTAAAACTTTTTCTTCTAAAAATAGAGAGCCATTCTTCAAAACCTATCTTATCTTGACATTAAAAGAAGAGCTTCTAACGTTGATATGTGGGAATGGGAGCACATGGCAATTCTAGATATCCTGGACTCATAGATAGAAAGATCTTTTTACAGGCAATCCCTGAGAAAGATGGAGGATTCAAGCCTAATATGAGGAAGCTTTCTCACAAAGAGTTGGCAATGGAAATGGTGAAGGAACTGACGCGTGCTAGCTGGTTGCTATCTCTAAAATAAAAGATACAATTGAGCTCAACCAATACTCGCCTTCTCCCTGCAATCACTGGAGAGTGATTTTGTGGCATACACACAGCTGGTACTAATGGTTGATTAGAGCTCTGCTCAGAGCTCTGCTGGGAATCCAGCATTGATGAATCCCCTGAAACCGTGTGATTTGTTGGAACAGCATTTTCCTTGCATCTAAAGTAACACTCCCTCAACATGTGAGTGCAGATTGAGGGGTGCTGAAAGTTAAAAGGGAATCAATATCAAAGAGAAAACATTGGCAAACAGAAGCAACTTTCCCAAAATTAGTCTTCCTATTTTGATATGTCTGTATCTTTTCTTCTAACTCTGTCCTTGCAGAAGGAATTCCATCCTTGGAAGTGTCGAGAGCTTGTTGAATTTCAGACAGCAGTCACTGTCTCCTCTGACACTTCCTGTGTGCTTTTCCTTCATTTCTTTAACTTAAGAGGCCAGTGATGTTTTGAGCCATAACTTTCTCTGCAGAACAAAAGTGTACAAAGATAAAGCATTAAGACAAGAGGTAATTGATGTTCTTAATAAACTCCTATTCTCCTCACTATTAGTGAGAAGTGATTTTTTTTTTTATTATTGTATTGTATGTCAAATATATAACATGTCATACTTTGGTGTATAATTGTTGTTTAATTGGTGTTTTATTCCTTCCATTGAAACTGATGTCAGGAATAAAATGTCAATATTCCTCTAGTAATTGACAGCTCATTTCTGTCATGTATTAAGGAGGATTAAAACATCAATTTAATGATGATAGTTTGACATTTTAGATATTTGACCCAGGCTTCAAATGATAGAACAACTCGTGGGTGGAAGAACTCTGTTCGTCTTATAGAAATGATGTTAATTAGTTGTAATATTTATATGAGAAGAGGAAGAACGAAAGAGAGAAGAGGAATTTGCCCTGTCAAAATGTTTGCTATTTAATATCTGTGTTTGGCAATTAATTGTTAAAAAGGCATAGTCACAGAAATATTTGTAATACTGGGTAAAACAACAAGCTTACGGGAATGCATAGATGCTCTGGGTACCAGTTGGTACCTGGGAACTCTTGGATTCCTTCCACCAATCCTCTCTTGACTCCCCTGGTCTTCCAGGTGACCAAGCTGACACCTTGTAGACCTGGCTATAAGGTAGCCTTCATGTGCACCCCTCCCCGGAAGACAGATGAAGTAGGTGACGGTAGGCAAAAAACCAACCAACCAAACAAAAAAAAATAAAACATAAAACAACACACACCACTCTGAACCCTCGAAGCCTCTCGTGCTGGTAGTAGGGATTCCATTTGCTATCTTCTTCCTTGCGAAGCACTCGTGGAAGTGGAGTTAAATAGTCAGACATCACTTGAGTAGCTGAAATTTTCCTTCTAGGAAACCTAGGAAAACCGGACTTGCTCTTTAGCTCATAAAGGATTTGCGTAGGATTTTTGTGGCTTTGAAATGATGAAGATAGGATGGAGAGGTGCCTGATTAGTTTCAAAACTTGGTCAGCTTGTGCAAGTTTAGATGGGTGAAGCATGAATGACACAGAAAAGATTGCGTTAGACTTCTACTAAAATAAGTCTGTTTTGGACTCTTCTAATAGGCCTGTGCAGCCATTTAAGAATCAGAGGCAAAATAGAGCTCCCTGTAGCTACTGTTCTCTGAACAAAGTCCAGAGGTGGTGGAACCTTGGAACTGACATACTAATTTTCTTTTGCTGTATTTGGAAAACCTGGTAAAATGTCAATGTACTGAAATTTTAGCCCTCTGTTCTAAGTTTCTTAGTTACTTTTTATAACTTCAGCTTCTCGAATCACAAATATGCTGTGAGTGTTTACTGATGATCAGGTGTCCTCTACTATTAACATTTTATCTGCCTCTGTGTACGAATGGTCATTTTCTTCACTGCTCAGATCTTACATTCTCCCCCTTCCTTTACTCCATCTTCTACCAGGGTCTCACAGTCACCTCTGCCTTTTCCCATAAGGCCTCCACTTTATGGTATTGCCTCCCTAGGCTTGTTTTACACATTAAAACATCCCTTAAACATATGCTTTTCTCTGTGGCATATAGTGAAACCATATTACTTAGGTATCAATTCTTATTGTTGTTCCATCTCATTGATAGTGATCCTTTAAATGAGGAGCAGCCTGGAAAAGTACCACAACACACAGGGTATTGACAAAACTCACAGTAACTCCTCTCACAGATTCTGCTATNCCAGGGTCTCACAGTCACCTCTGCCTTTTCCCATAAGGCCTCCACTTTATGGTATTGCCTCCCTAGGCTTGTTTTACACATTAAAACATCCCTTAAACATATGCTTTTCTCTGTGGCATATAGTGAAACCATATTACTTAGGTATCAATTCTTATTGTTGTTCCATCTCATTGATAGTGATCCTTTAAATGAGGAGCAGCCTGGAAAAAGTACCACAACACACAGGGTATTGACGAAACTCACAGGGAATTATAAAAGTAACTTTCCTCTCACAGGTTCTGCTATAATTGATGGTCACTAACTAATGAGGTTGGAGGAAAGAACTATCTGTTGAATGTCTCATCCCTCAAGTGCATAGTGAGGTAAATCGTCCTTGCTCATGCAAATTGCTCTACAGATTTAAACAGAAATGTGTAAAGAGTAACCTTTTTGCTTTAATATGTAATATGTCAACAGCCCTTTCCAGAGCTCACTGGAAACATTAGGAGTCTTTGTGTTGACATAAGTCCTTTCTGTTTGATATGTGAATAAACAAAAGGTAAAAGCACACAAACCTCTCGGGAAGTGTTACACTCTGATGGATAGAACTGCCTATCAGAATCTGAGTTGCAAACATGCAAATTGTACGTGTATTTTTTGGAATCAGGTTTAACTCATAATCTGCACCCTTAGCTGCAGACAAGTGCTCTATTGCATTATATCTATTTCAGGAAAAAAAAAGCTATTACAAAAAGTTTTAGTTTACTGTCACTGCAAGCAATTTCTGTTACTTGAAAACTAAGGTGTAGATATTTTGAAATTCAAGCAACAAAGCACATGAGTCTCGTGACTACCATATGCAAGTGGTCAGGTTTAGACTATTGCAAGGATCTTACTAGTCTCGTATTCTAAGAATCGTTCGTCCTACTGTATTGCAAATGACACCTTTGTAAAAGAATTATAGTTTTTTCCCCTTATACAACTTACATTCTGAAGAAAGCTTGTCAAAACATAATTGTAATTATGTAGCACAATATTTTGTAGGTTTAAAGATGTTTTAAAACTTATTATATTTCTGAAGCTTCCAGAGATGAAACTAAAGGAATGTTGTGCAAGTACATTGCTTTTGTCTCTTCATTTCCCAAGGTTATTGTTTAACCTGTTTAGTTTCACACCAACATTTCTCCTCTGATTCTCCTAGTAGTATTGCTTCTCAATGAACTCTCACATTTTAGTAAAGTGTTGTGAGTATAGATATAACCTTCTGATCTCAACTAATAATGCATAGAATAAATCATCCCAGAGTGTAAGAATTATTACAGTTACATATCTCACCTTTTTTTTTTTTTGGTATATATAACAGGGAAAAACAACAGTGACTAGATAATAGGAGGCAAAATAACTAAAAGGAACAGAGACATATCTCTAGCCTAAACAAAACAGTGTATTTTTAATTGAAATAACATTCAGTAGAACTGAACATCAAAACATTTAACTTTTTCAAAGTTTTCAGCATTAAAGAATTAAGATGAAACACAATTAGGAAACAGAAAACTGCAACATTGTAGAGGATGGTCACTTTTTGTATGTCATGTGGCTTTAAAAACAAGTCAGATAAATGATGATGCCATTAAAACTGAACTAATTAAAGAAAGCTTCTTTTAAGAACTCATTAACTGCAACCTCATTTGCATAATGATGCATATTAATTAAGTTTTAATGAATCTGAATTTGCACCAAGCCTATTCATGTTGGCTTTGAAACAAATTGAACAAATTAGTTAAAAGCTTTTTGGAATCTACTTTTCACACCAAACAGGATATGAATGCAATCATCTCCACAAAAAAGAAATATTTTTCTTTTAATTTAATTCAAAGGTATGCAGACCCATCTATTAATTATTTTTAAATGCAATAATTTCCACCTTTTCTTTGCAAAATCAACAGTATTACTCATTCTCGCACAGCATATATTATAAATGTATGTTGTGGGATAAAATCATTACAGCCAATTTATTGAAAATAAGGTGGAAACATTTGACTTCAGGGTGCATTTAGTTTACTTAATACATGGATTTCAATTTTGTTGGTAACCTTTAGGCATTTTGGCTGTCTGCAGAACAACCACTAAAACAGTATTTTTTTATGCTATCAATTTTTCAAGATATATGTAAAATGTTAAATTGTTCTTATAATACCCATTTCCTAATGTAAGATTTCACAGCATCATAAGTCTTAAGTATTTTAGGGTGAAAATAATTTCCAGGCTTTCAAAGGCTGTGTGTTCTTGCTTCAGTGTTGTTGGATTTTAATTTATTTTTTTTCATACACACAGAGACACACACACATACAAGAAGCAGAATCCAATTTTAACAAGTTTGCTTTCAGCTCATAATAAAAACAAGAATTACAGCAGAAACACTATTGATTTCCTTATACTCCATTGTGTCTTCATCAAGAATGAAGAGATTTATGTAATTACTGCTCCATCTTTTGTTGTTAGAAAGCACTTTTTTGTAAGTCAGCAGATACAAAGGCTGGAATGCTTTTATTGTTGAGATTAAAAGATCATTTTTTCCCCCCTTTCCCTTAAACTGTTTTTCTGTGATAGGTTCTTGGAAGAGGTTGACAATTAGAACGATACTATACATTGAAACCCCACAGTCTTTACCATTATTTTTCCAACATTTCACCCTGCTACCTTTTTCTTTTAGCAAAAAGGCAACAAAAACCTGCCTGGCCACCCCAAATCATCACCTCTCTCTCCAATTCTCCTTTGTTTCATTGCCTATGGTAGTATCCACTAACCGTGAGCCGATGCCAATGCAGATTCCCTGCAGCAAAGTGCCATAAATGCTTTTATATTTAGTGGTATAAAATAGCAAGGTGTTGTATTATTGCCTGCTAATGATTTTACCTTCTGATTTTTCTTCCCATGCCATCAGCAATTTATCTTTCACATTTATTAATAAAGTTAAGTTTGAACATATAATATCTGACAGATTTGAGGAATATGTTCTAGAATTGCATTTTCACTGGTGTAAATCTTTCTTGAATGTCCATCCCCTGAGTAGAAATGAGCCGTGCTGTAAAAGGCAATGAACCCACTGCCAGTATTTCTAGCAATAGCATTTCTGGGTCATGGAGACAAACAAATGCCTTGGTATTCCAGATATTTGCCTCACAGTTAATGAAGTAGCTGTGTGGAAAACTTTGGAGCAGAAAAGCAAATATGTGTTAGATTATTGTAGTGAAAAGGAGAGAGGCTCAGCTTGAATTTCATCATATTTTTTGTCAGAATTCCTACAGTATGATTCCCCATTCCCATCCATTTCCTTTTGAGGAACTCTTTCTCTTAAGCTGCACATCATTGTCCAGTGTGAGAACATTATCAAGGCTAAGGAAAACTTAGACTTTTCTGTGATTTGGGGAGCAATGGTAATATCCTACAGTCATTTTAAAAGAAGATGTTTCCCCTTTTTTAACCTTTTTTATTCTTACACTTTTATAGTATATTGTAACTTGAAAACAAGATGAAGCTATTAAATATTTTAAGTACCATCTGATTTCAAAATAGGAATAAATTTTTATGAGATCACAACCTGAAATAAAGAAAAAGAATTGCTGTAAGTTATAGAGTCATAATTCTTTTGAATTTTAGGATCCTGGATTAACCAGTGAACATTAACACCATTATAATAACCTATAATTAAAAAAATAATAAAGGCAGTTGGGACCTTCCATTATGGTCTCTATTTAAACAGACAGATATCATTACAGATAATAGTTCTATATTTGCCAGATATGCAGTCACCCTATCCTATAGGCTGTTACCATGACATGTCATGCATCCCGTTGCTTTATATTGCACTTGATATTCAGGTTTCTGGGCTTTAAGGCATTTCTTAAGCTTCTTGGAGACACAGAACACAATTTGCGAGGGATGTTTCCTTCTGCTTTTGTTCAGAATTACTTTTAATCATATTTATCTGGTTGCAGGCTTTTCCTTTGGGTAATGATTTTTTGTTGTTGTTTTTAATACAAATTTAGTGTGCAGAGCTGGCTGCTTTTGGGGGATTTTGACAGAAAGTGTCTTCCTTGGGGGAGGTCAAGGGTCATTGGTATTAAACTAGACAAGCTGGTAGTGCAGTGTTAATGGAAATGGAAAGCAGATGTTTGGTAATTAGGGGAGATGTGAATGACAAGGCTTGAGAGGTACGGTACATGCGCTAGCTGGCACAAAGCAGCTGTTGTTACCGATTTCACTGTCAGAAATGTACACAAGTCAGACCATCCCCTGCGAGTTTGCCATAGCACTGACAATTAGAAGAAAAAATTGTATTTGATTAAAGTAAGTAATATATCATACAAAGTAATTTTTGTAACATTTAGAAATGGTCTGGGTTAAATCCCATGAAAATCAACTAGGAACAAGCCAAGCTTGCTGAATTGACAGTCCTTAAAAGTAGTGAAAGTCAAGATGAGTATGGACAATTCATTGTAAGGATTTCTGTCCTGACAGAGAAAAAAAAAAGAAAATTATATAAGGTTTTCCGGGTTAGAAACAAATATATTTAATATTTTAAAATTAAATAGGTAAATGTATTTTCAAACATTTCTGTCTCTAGCAGAAAATATTTTTAATATAATTTACTGATGCTTATGATTTTCTTTAACAGAATTTTCATTCTGATGAAACGAATTTCACTCATTTTCATTTATTTTAAAGTGAATTGAGCAAATTTTTATTGCTTTACAGTTATAAAGCAATTGACTTGAGGTGAACTACTGTAAAAGATGATAATACTATATTTGTTATGGCTGACCACAGGGGATTTGGCGTATCTGCTCCCCATTAACTTAAGTGAGAGCTGGACCTCCGCATTGCATTCGATAGTTTTGGAAACTTGTAGAAGGTGCTGTGCAAATACAAAAAGTCATGTTCTCACCCTGTTGCTATGCTTTTATACTGTTTGAGAACATGAGAAATAAAACTTAAGAAAGCGTGCATTTAAGACCTTTTTAGTGCTCTTGTAATGCCCATACATACATCAAAATTGTTGGGGAAAAAAAGCATTTTGTAGCAGCTGGTGTGGGGTACAACCTGCTTATGTCCAGGTGGGAGGGTTGTAATCTCAGTCATCAAGAAAAGCTGGGCTCATCTTTAGTTTAATACACATCTGTTCTTCTTCCATTTGAAGTCTGCAGGAAGATTGCTGTCAGTTTTTGTGTTGTAAGTTGTATTAAAGAAATGCCCTGTTGACATCCATGGAACTGTTTCTGGTGGCTGCCTTTAAGACCCTTCCTGGTTACTTATTAGGGTTGAGAGGAAAGGTTGAGACTCCTTTCCTCTTGCCAGGGACTTTTCTTTGTACTTAAAAGATGGGAAAATTTCCAAAGCTTTTCTCTGGGGGTGCACATTTCCAGTACACACCATCGTGTGCCTAAGGTGCTGGTTTTCAAAACGCTTTGGGGAACACTGGATGTAAAAGATATGTTGTAAAGTGAACATTTCTTTTATTTATGAGTAAATGTCATCAAGATTTCATTTGATAATTCCCTTTGTGTTAAAAAATATAATGGGCCAAAATCATTACAGATGATTTTTTGATGCATTGTTTTTAACTTTGTACTTGTACTTTTATAAGGGATATCTGAATTAGGTTTCTTTCTATACTTGCAATTATATTTAATTATGTCTGAGTATGTGTCTTAGTTCGCATATTCATTTGTGAATGAAAAAATTTACTCATCCAGAGTAAAGGCTATTAAAAGTATTAGCTTTCATAAATGTGGTTTAAAGATTTTAAGTCTTTCAAGGGCTACTTTTTAATCTCTTGAGAAAAGTTTCTCTCCCTGATACAAATACACATGTAGACATACTTTCCTTGTAGTAATTTTACCATTTTATTTCAGAAATCTCCAGGGAAACAACAAGAACAAAGTTTCAATGTAAACAAATCATCCTCTTTCTTTGAGAAAGAGCTCGTTTTCTGAAGTTTGTTATAGCATAAACGTTTAAGTGACATTAAAATATGTTCCCCAAATGCAAAATAATCTCTTTTCATTGGACATGTCAAAGAGCATAATACAATGTAATGGTAGGCATTCAAAGTTTGGTAGAAATTGCAACCTCTACCTTTAAATTACTTAATTCCTTATTTTAGATTTTCACTTTCTTCAGGTGTATAATTTTGTATTATATAAGGACAAATTCTGCCTTTATTTGTGCCCTTGAGGCTTTTATTAACTTCAGTTGTGGTCTGTGTCCTGCATTGTAAGTAAATTTTGGCCAATATTCTATAACTTGTTTCCTTGTATGTTCTCTGAAATACAGTGGTGCACAAATAAAAATAAGAAAAAATAGCAGTAAAGTGGAGTGGAGAACACAATTTCAATTTTGTGGGTCATAATTTTGAAATCAAGTCACTGGTGATTGTTATATGATCGTTCCTTGTTCAGGCAATGAGAATTTTTATGAGTAACCCTGTACTGTTGGACTTTGTGTGAGAGCTTTAATACGCTGTGCTTTGTTAAGCCAATTGAACAATAGAATCATAGAGATTACATCTGGAAGAGATGTTAGATCATCTAATCTTCAGTGTGTCCTATAATCCCTTTTTAAATATATCTACAGATGGTGTTTTAACACCTTTTCTTAGTGATGGTTTAGCAGTTGGATTGTTCTTACTGCTGACTGAGCTATACTAAGCTTATTTCCCTTTAATTTTGAGCTGTTTACTTAAAGAATTATTGGTCAATTTGAAATTAATCTTAAATAAGGATGAAATTAAAGTTGGGGAATGGCAGATCAGAGACAAATCCTTCTTTTCTAGCCATGAGAGCAGAAAGCCTAGGGTCAGATCCTCGTGTAGTTAAGACTGTAGTGATTGCAGTGCATGTGATGAAGCTGTTAGGAATGCCCCAAAGGAGAAAGCGGTCCCAGTTATGCAGTACAGCCTGGTTCATGAAGGTGTCCTGGAGAACCTGTGTGTGTTCAGTGTCTGCGGTAGGGCAAGAGAAAGCAATTAGGTGAGAGACAGACCACAAAGTGGGGCCATGCTGTTAAGCTCGTCCTGCCTGGAGGGCCAGGTGTGTTGCCTATGGCTGCTACTTTAGCCAGCATCATTTGGCTTTATGTGCCGTAGCTTGGGGTAGGAACAAGGTAGTTCAGTTCTTTATTTCCCTGGGAAAATCTTCTATGATCAACGCTAATCAAGTTTGCTATTGTGAAAATGCACAAGATATTTTCTTTTACCATCGCTGAATAATGTAGTTTTAGGCTATCTAGGATATTTTGGTTATTGTTAGAATGGACTGTGTCACCAAAAATGCGGTGTTTCATCTTTGCCAATGGCAATTCTTAATCATCTTTCAAATTAAACAAGTGTTCAGACTGAACATTTAACTTCTGCATGTGACATTATATCTAGTTTAGTACAATCATGATTGGGAACCACTCAAAAACACAGTTAACATCATTTACAAAAGAGGGACAAAACCAGAGGAATGGATAATGTAGGTTTAAAAACCTGCATTATTAATTCAGTATTATTGTTATGTGACTACATGTTTATTTGCTGTAAAATGGCAGCTGAAGTCATTGACTGAAGATCTGTTCCTTTCTCCTTACTCTTATTTTGTAAAGGGCCAAACTAGCCCTTCATCGTGAGTGTTGGAAGCATCTGGATTAGGATCTTAATGCTGTGGTTTGCAGACAAATGCGGGATGAAAAGGATTCATATTTTCCCAAAGCAGTGAGACAGGTGCCAGGACTCCTTCTATCACACGCTGAATAGTTAAAAGTAAAAACTACAATGAATGATGGGGTGTTTTGATTGAAGAATTTTGATGGAAGGGGATGGGGAGTATATGGAGGGAGAGATGCCTTTCTTTGGAGAACTGGACTCTCTGCCCCTGCCTGTGTTCGGTTAGTTGGAAAAGGGCCAAAATGGATATAATGAATTTTGCAAACAATCATTCTGGTCAACTATAATAAGTGAGAGATTACTTTCAATACACTATTTGCATAGCAATGTTGTTTTTAATTGTTGCTTTGAATTCATTCTAGCTACTTTTAATGGTACATTGATTCAGCTTTTATTGGAACAAAACATACATACATTTCTCGCATTTTGGCTGAGTATCTTTCTACCCAGTGGGAACCAGAAATAAAAACTAATGTATTTAAAATATAAGATGGAGAAAGGAAAACATAAAGAAATGATTCTGAGTTGGCTCCTCTTGCCATATAAATATAGTGTAGTTACTTGAATTCCATAAGAATTAAACTCAGATCTTTTAAAATACATGCAAATTCTTGCAGAATATATATGAAAAAGTCACTATAACTGTAGAGGCACTTCTGCTCCCTTGATAAATGGGACTCCGAGACTACACTTTATTGAGTCTCTGATTTTTAATAATTTGAATCCTGCAAGATTTAATTCTGCATAATTCTGGCTGAAATCAGCTTTTGATTGAGTTGTAATGGCTGTGTTATTGTAAATATCTCTGCATGCTAATGTTGTGCTGAAATTCAATAATATTTAGATGAAATTTCTAGCCTCAAGCAGTGTGGAAGTTGGATTTAGAATGCCTGAAAGTTTATGTCAAAAAGTCATTTATTTTGGGGAACCCATAACATGCAGTGTAATAAATGGTCATCTCAAGGTCCAATTTAAATATATGCAGTAGAATAGAAAACAGTCAATACAGTCTATTTTTTGCACCCTTGAACTGCTGGACTGAGTAGTATTGATTTAGAAGGATTTTGTAGCCTTAAATGATTTTGTACTGTCATCATCTACAATGAGGATAGAGTCAGTGGCACAAGATGAGCAGGAGTAAATCATGCTTTCAGAATATACAGTCCTTAGCTTAGCGTGCTGTCCTCTGATGCTAGAAAAAAAATATCCTGTCTCCAAAAAAGACTTACTGCACATGCAGTTTTTCGGTCACATTCCCTTGTTTCTCAGTCTGGAAAACACTGCATGCATGTAGGGTCAAAAATCATAGTCTTTATTTAGAAAGATTCACATATTTCGGTATTAAATAGGATTTTGCTGTGTGATGATACAAAGTCTTAGCTTCTGGTGAGGGGTAAAAAAGGTAGATATTTGATCAAAAAACAAGGTATTTGTCATCTCCAGATTCTTGTTAGAGTGGTTTATACCAGAATAATTTTTTTTGCTGAGTGCTACAGTTCCTTCTTTCTTTCAATTAGGACCACATTTTTTTAAATGTCATCAATCCCCTCAGAATATATACTGTGTACACCTCAGCGCAGTCTTGACTTCAGCACTTTGAACGCCTCTCGGCCACATTGTCTAGTTCGGATTTTAGGATCCTCAATCAAATTCAAATTCAAACATGAGTGTTTATTTCACTGTTTGTCTCATTACCAAGCAGAGTGGGTCTTGTCTATTATATAAAAAAATGTAATTTTCTAAACAACCTAGTTCAGCAGCAGTAGTCATGGTGTTGACGTTGGGCATGACTCGGGCATTAAAGGGCATGTCTATCCTGAAATCAGTGCTCTGACATATCCATACATGTTCAAATTATCTGTTTTGGCTGGCTACTGCTAGCTGTATAGCTGCAGCAGTGTGCAACTTGGCATGGTCCCTTCAAATCTGCCAAGGAGTTAATCCTTGCAGACCCCCCTGCTATTAGCAGTATCGAGGCTTGGCTAGGTACAGTATATCCATATGAATGGCTGTCAAAATCAAGACTGCAGTCCAGATCTTCCCCTTAAATAACAGAGCTAGCTTCAGTACTGACTTCTTTGCTGGATGTAAGACATCTTTCATCTATAGCTAGCTGTATTCCTGAAGGATTGTTTTTCTGCCTTATATATTATGGAGGCAGTTGATACTGTTGCCCTAACATTTTCATGGATTTGATTAAGACAAACCATGAGAAGTTATAAAATACTAATGTGTCTTCCTTGTAATGAGTACAAATATCTGAGATTAAAATTGCAATTAATATAGCAAGTCATGCCTCCCATAAAATAAATTTAAAAATATATGTATAAAAAAAGGAGCAATTTACCTCTGTATTTAAATGCAGGGACATAAATTAGGAGATAGAGTCTGCTTCTGCACTGGATCTCAATGACAGAGGAGAAAAGTCCTTTTTATTTATGCAGTTGTCCTTGTATGGAAAAAAATGATGCTCAGGACTTCAGTAGACAATACTTATTTAGAAAGATTATCCTCCTTTCCCTGTTTCCCATACACTCCCCTTGTCCCCTTAAAGTGTGGGCTGAAGTGAAATTTGTCAGCTTTGTTTGTTGGTTGGGGGCTTTCTGAGCCAGACAGTATCTAATTTCCTTCTTTTTGTCTGAAAGCAAAAGGTGAGACTCTTTACAAGACTTATCCTATTTCTCTTATTCCCTGTGTCTGTTAGTCAGCCCTTGCTGATTATTTTTGCTGTATCAAGCTACAGTATATTAAAAGTGCTCTCCTCTCAAATGAAATGTCTTACAATTTAAATCTCTCACTAGGAGTGTCAGCATTGCCATGGGACATCTCCATCCTCCCAAAGCAAACAAAATTGACACAGTTGATTTGGTGTATAAATGTCTGCAGCTTTATTAAATATGCATTAAAGTGCAACAGTCATAAATTACATGCACTCAGCCCACTCAGAACATAATGTGTACAGCTAAATAACTTTCTGACTGTACAACCTAAGCAATAAGGCCAACCTAAAGACTGTCTGGAAGCTGAAAGCCAGTTCCCTAAAGTGGCTGATATTGGAGTATCATTTTATCATGCTGCTAAGCACCTCACCTCTCTCCTGCGGGGTGTATATATAGGCAGAGGAGGGAGAGGAATGGGGACAGTGAGATTTCTGTATTACTTTTATTTCAGATTATCCATTCCCATTGCTTATATGTGCACTGCTTGACATGGAAGGATGGATGGTTTGATTCTTGGATCTTTCTGTTTACTATATGGAAAGAATATTCTTCTCAAATAAGGAAATGCATGTTGCTGATTATAATTGTGCTATCTATATGGTGATTTCACCCCAGAAGGTATCTTCTGAAAACTTGATATATAAAGAGGTCACTCCTTTCCTTTAAAAATCTGCCTTTGTACTGTGATAAAATGCAACATAAATTATATGTAGTTTTGCATAACAGAATGGATTCTATAAAAGAATAAATTCTCAAAATTCGGTAAAACTATCACCTTTTTAGAAGGACAGAATATAATTTGCTGTATTCCCAGATGCAGTCATTACACAGAGTAGTGCCATGAGTTTTTGATGACTGTATGTCGTTTTAAAAATTCATTTGAAGAATGACTTTACTCTTCTCTATGCCTCCTGATATAATGATTTTTCACAAAGGATACAAGTTCTACTGGTAATGTTGGCCATCACTCTTCGTCAGGACTTTTCCTGATGTTCTTTCTCATCTGAGAACTGACCAGTGTTGATATTAATATAGGCACTACTTAGCTATGGAGGGAATTAGACATTGTAGTCTTCTTCTCATTATCAATCCATTCAGTTGTTTTTTTTTAAAAAAGATGTATTGTTCATAGAGAAGATTTATTTGCCCCTCTCCACTTATTCCATCTAGAAAGTTCCTTTGACTGTCCACAGGGTCAGTGCCAAGTTTTGTAGAAATACCCTTCTCTGTAAAAATAACTGGAACTGTTAGGATAAGTTAGTTTGTATTATGGAAAGCAAGACATTTATACACTAACTTTCTGACAATATCTGTAATTTGTGTTTATTTTATTTCCTGTTGATTTATTGCCATAAGTCTCTTGGCTGTCTCCCAAACATCTCTTGGCAACGGAGTCAGCCAAATTAATTTTGTACAAAAAAAGATCTTCTGTAGTAACTTAAGGTCTGTCTTCATCATCTTGCTAATGATCACTTGTGTGTTGCTCTATACTTAGTTTATTTTTCCTTGCTTGCTAAATTCTTGGGTACATGTTTTAACTAGGACCTTGCTTCTCCCTTTAGGGAACACATTTAATCCCCTATGATCTGTCTTTCTTGGAAGGGGTCTTTCCTGAAGAATTGTTATTCTTTATCCTATAGAGACTAATTCCTCACTATTCTTTTTCTGTTTCGCAGCTGGTCCTCATTTAATACTTACTATTTCATGACATACATTGAAGAATATAGAGTAATTTGTTTCTTGTGGCTATTACTGGCTGAATTTAGAAAACTTCTGGGTTATGAAGTATGAGCTGATCCTGAAGCTTTCACTGTGTATTTCCTCTGTAGTTTACTTTTGCGATATTTATTGTCACTTACAGCTTTGCCTGCTTATTTATTTTTTTAAATCACAAATCAAAGGAAGTGCTCCCCATTCAGACATTAAGTTTGGTTCATCTGGCCATCTCTAGAAGGAAGGAAATGGATACTGTATAAAAGAGTGTTTTTCATATTGTCACACTGCAGACATAGATAGGCCACAGATTATTTCAAGCTCCGGCTGATTGTTGAGTGCGTAGCCCTGCTTCAGGCCAAGCCCTTACCGACTGCCTAGAGAAAGGTAACCATGCTGTTTGTTGGAAAATTGCTTGATTGACTTTGATAACGAGACACCATTTTAGTCATCTGTCATTTTTGCTTTAGATAGTGTGCCAGGTTGTCACCTGGGTGTGTGTTCTGTGTTCTTGCAGGCTAGTGAAACACACGAATCATAATGAAAGCTAATCTGGAAATGTGCATCCTGAGCTCTTTGTAAAAAAAATATGTTCTAGTAAGGCGATACTTGGAATATTTTTTCTGAAAAAGAGTGTCACATGAGTGCATAAAACTTTCACAGTCAAAACTGGTGCCAATTGTCAGAAGACTTGAGCGATGCACCAGCAATACATTCAAACAGTGTAAAGAATTTATGGCAGACTCGTTATTTTAGAACTCTGCATGCAGAGGTTCACGTGGCCACCACCAGAGTCCACAATGACCTCACATCAGAAGGCCTCGGAAAACATTGGCCTCCTTTGAGACTACTGAGACTGGAAGACTTTTTTTCATTTTTTTGGTAAATGGCTTTTGGTAGGAAGAGGACCATTATTTAATTATTTATATAGCTACGTCTGCTATATGAACCACAGACCTGATCTTTGTCTTGTTTGCAAGGAAAAAACTATTTACAGGTGACCTTTTCTGGGATCTGTAACCTTCTGACCAGCCATGCCCCGTTGTGTCGAAGTCATGAGAGAGAAGAGAATGACTTTTCTTTGCATGCAAAAATCTGTAACTTACAGTATATTAAGTTCATGAAATTAAAGCACAGTTGCTACACTGGTGTTGGAATTACAAACTAGTTGCCTGGATGATATAGTGAATGGAATAAAAAATTCAAGGAAAGAATTCATATCTAGGAATAGGGAAATATAGAACAAATTTGTTGCATAGGTACTAAAGAATTTAATGTTGAGTATTGAGATATGCACATGTTCTTAATACAATGTTGTAGTCCAAAAGGCTAATGGGATCTGTAGGTGCAAAAATAGAGGAATATTTTAGGAAAAAAAGAATGGATTAGTTGTGTGTTTATTAACAAAATATTAGCTCATGGAAAAATGTGTCCATTCCTGATGGATGGGTGGATTAAAAAGGAAATTGAAATATGGAGAAAAAAATAGCACAATTGACAGAATGAAAGGTGTGTTCTCCAGTGAAATATTGAAAGAACTGAGTCTGTTTGGGAACGATTCAGCGTAATTTGTTCACATTGTCTTGGATATCTGTACTGGGAATAGAAAAAAATCATGACAGAAAATTTTCGTCTGCCAGGTGCAACTAGAACAAAAATTGCAATGGTTGGTAGCTGAAGCTGGACAGAAGACAAGAAATTAAATATTCAGTTTTAGCAGTGAGAGCATTTAATCTTGTAATAATTTTAACCACTAGGAGATACTAAATCAAGAAGGTATATATTTATCTAAAGATGATCTGTGTATCCAGCTCAGTATATAGGGAATTAAAATAAAATGGAATATACAGAATGTGTTACTAGAAAGAAAACAAATGTATTTTAGATAATCTAAAGCAAAAGCAAGAGTAAAAAACACTGGCCTTGGAAATTGGTTGTCTAATCTGGTCCCTTACATACATTCACTGACTTTTGTATTTTACTGCTTAGGAGGGATTACTCGGAGTAGGTTTTCTTTTGATCAAAGGCAGGAGACGTATGTTTTTGTGTGCTACTTTGGGGGAGGCCAGACACCGTCCTTGTGTGTCATCTCTGCAAATAAGATTTGCCATGAATAGAAGTGCCACCTATTGTTCACTAAGGCTTCCATGTTTCTATCTTTATAAACATAATTTAATGTTTGTGTGTTATGGTAAGAAACGTGTAATGTGTAGCATCTTGTTTCCACAAAACCCCTGTGGAGGCAATAATAAGATATAAAGTTGCAATTACATGTATTATATGGGATCGATTAGACTAGCTGGGAACACATATCTGCATTTAAAGCAGCTCAGCCTCATTTTCAGTGCCCTTGATAATAAAATTTGTATCCATCTTTAGCCTTTTTCATCAATTGATTTGAGTCTACTTGATCACTAAGAGTATCGTGTTCAAAACCACACTAAGAAAACGAGTCTGCAAATAATAAAATCCACGTGGCAAATACATCTGAAGATGGTACGAAGGGGATGCTCAGCTGATCCCACAAGCGCAGACTCTGAGCACACTGCTCCAAGGCGACTTTTCTGTTTGTGCTGGAAACAAGCTGCTCCCTCCGTTCTGCCTTTGTAACACTCCTTTGTTTGCGCCTTGTAATTCTCTTTCCGTCTGCTCAGAATTTTGTGGGTTGGTTTGTATTTCAATTATATGCTTGCTTAGAGAAACTAAAAGCAGTAGGGGTGCCCCTTGCAGTGTAACTGGTCAGAAAATTGAAATCCAGCTTTGGTCAGGAAAAAAGAGCTCTCTTGGAAAATGTCAAGACGTGTAGACTTGTTTTTGCCACTGTGAATGATAATAGAAAGAAATTTTGCAAATCATTGTAATTAACAATAACAAAAAAAAAAAAAAAAAAAAAGCAGAATGCCTGAGAATATTCTAAGCAGTGATTTTGTGACATGCTCACTTGAGAAAAGCAGATTCAAGTCCTGATGTTCTGGACTGACGACATAGACCTTCAGCAACCAGATCTGTTACTTACACCTTAACTGCAGAAGGATTAAGCCTCTTTTTGGTATATAGAATACATATTACTGCCAACATATTCTTTAAAGGAATAAGATTATACAGTTGATATGTTACCATATAAACTAGAGATTGTGTATGGATCAGTTAAAAAAGAATAAACGGACATACAGACCTCAAACTACACTTTAATCCAGGCCTCTACAGTTTTAACTTCTTATGAGTTAGATGATTTTTTGTGCTAAGACATTGACAAAGTTTCAAGGAAGTGCTAGCAAGTATTTTTTTCTCTATTTTTTTACTCTCTTTTAGTATGTGTAATCAGTATACTTCCAGTATAACAGTGGACAGGGAGCTTCTGAAGAAAAGTTTGGTCATACTTATGAAATCAGTGTAATGTGAATCAGCTAAAACCATGTTGCAGACTGGTAAAGCTTTCAGCCAGTACTGGCACTAGTTTCAGGTAAGGTACTAGACTAATCTTGTCTAATTATGCCTTTAAAAAGCTGAAAAGAGGTAATACAGGTTATTTGAGACACAATGACTGCAAGTAAAGTGCCTGCTCTGCATTTCTATTTCACATAGAGCCCAGATGACCATAGAACATTGAAATAAGCTGTAGATCCTGAGCATAACTTTTGTTGTTGTCGTCATTTGTTTGTTTGTTTCTTTAAGAAGCCGCCTGCAAAATCAGGATCCCAGCTAATAACTGATTATGTGCAT
Source organism: Crypturellus undulatus (assembly GCA_013389825.1). Taxonomy (NCBI): domain Eukaryota; kingdom Metazoa; phylum Chordata; class Aves; order Tinamiformes; family Tinamidae; genus Crypturellus; species Crypturellus undulatus. Next base: position 1,158,616 of record VWPW01016040.1, on the reverse strand, counting down.
TGCATCTTCTAGGCACTTTTTCCTTTGGACATTCTGAGTACTTTGACAGTCAATGCTGTGGTTTGATAATGAATAAAATGAATCTGCAGGTTTAAATACTATGCAGGGAATATGTAAAGTGCTTAGTTTAACAGACTTAGACTTTTAATTTTTGACAAATAACTACTTTTTTCTTTTAATTTTTGTTGTACTTTGCATTTGTTTTCTGCTTCAGTAAAATAAAAATCAGAGCCACTTAACTGAAACAAAGTGTGCAGGGCTGTTTTAACAGTGAATGCAGCTCTAAAATGGATCTGAAGGTGTCTGCTGCCTTTGCTGACCATGTTGTCAGCTGGCAGGTTGCTACCATGTCAGTTACTTTGGGGGCTCGGGTGCTTCATCTGCAATACAAGGTCAGGATACCTGCATTTGGTTTGATAAAGAACTTTGGGGAAATCCTCTGCCGTATCTTCCAGGGAAAGGCTTTCTAGGTGGACTAGCTGTTATTACTCTCATGTGAAGGTTAGCATTAGAACCAGTCGGCATATTCTTGAATCAGGCTCTAACTTTGCTTCTGCCTATCTCGCTGGTAGATGTTTTCCTTGCTTTTCAGTTGCTAGGTACAAGGTGTTCGTGTTTTAATATCTTTGAAAATCATAAATATTGAATAAGTGTAATGTCACTACATATTCCAAAGCATGGGATTGATAAAGTACTCCTCAAAGAAAAAAAGAAAAACCCAATCTGTGCAAATACTTTGGTAGTTAAATATACACAAGTTTGCAGCACAGGATGTTTTTGGAACTCGGTAAATGGTCAGATAGTAGCAAACTAAATTTCTCATAAACACTTTGATTTCTGGAATAAAAAAAGTGCAAAATACATTTATTTTATCTGTCTGAATGAAATCTTTCCTTAACATTCATGCTGGTAACACAAGTGATACATCAGTTCCAATTGCTGACAAACAGCTAAATTAACCTGGCACAAGTATTCAAAGAGCTTTAAAGAGCACACTCTAGAAAATAGTAACAACATTGTCTGAATTGCAAGGTTAGGCTTCACATATTTTACAGATAGACAGTGCTTAATTAGCAGCATGGTACACAAAATATACCATAAATATTACCTGGTTGTTTTGTAAGATAAACCAGATATAGATATATTTTCACTGAATAAGTGATATTTAGTCTCCAGAGTGTCATGGAATACTATTTGAATACAAAGTTTTACAGCATGATTAGCTTACCTGCTAACCTGCTAACAGTGACCAGATTAGCTGCAGGTATTGGGTCCCGTCGAGAATGACAACAGCCTTGTTCGCAACATGACAAATGGAGATGCTGAACGGCTCTGGTGTGGGTGTCCTGGGAAAACAGGATCCTCATCACAGCATCTACCCTGCAACTATATGAGGAGAGATAAAAATATGATCTATCAGGTAGCTGAAAATGCATTTCAGGAAGAATTAAAAAAGTAGGAATCTGAAAGCTCCATACTAGGTCAATAATATCCCAAACATTTTAATTTATTCATTCCTATGGTCAGTTTTTGCCTTCTCTTAAAGAGCTGACATTAATTTATGGAAGAGTTGTTACTCCCAGTACTGTGTGTTGAGTTGAGATCAAATTCTCTTGTGCATCCTGATCTCCTATAGGAAAAACTCTGATAATGGAAACATATATTTCTAATAGAGCCAATAAAGCAATACAGTCATCTCATCCATCCACGTTAAGCAGGGTGTAATTGTGTTTAAAATACTGATCTGAATTGGGGTTTATTCCAAGTCATTCTTACAGTATATTTTTGTGATAAAATCTTGCTTGCTCACTTGCTCACTTCAAAAGAGAGTTTTACATGACCAGGGTCCTGCTTTATCTGCCACTAACTTTCTCTGTGCCTGGGGAAAGACCTACCCTCTACACCTCATTTTGCAGGTCTGTAAAGCATGGATAATTATACCCTTCCTTAACAGTTGCTTTGGGTTCTGCCACATATTACATTATCATCTGCTTCTTTTCCCTGACGCTATTCATTATAACTTGGAATGATTAAAAACGCTATTAGGCTATAATTAAGAAAGCTGTATCTGAGTGTTCGGAGGTCCAGGGAAGGCTGGTGCAAATAGGTAAAGGTGCTGTTTTTTTACTAAAAATTTTTAAAGATCATACTGAAACTGTGTCCTGAGGCTCTACAGACTCTGGGAGGATTCCTAGATGGGTTTTCCTTTGACAAAAGCAGATAGGTAGCTTCAATAGTTAATGAAGTTAATAATTTGGCTGGTTACTGAAGTAGCTTTTTTGTTGCTGGTGATATTGCCTCTCCTGCCCAAACTGAGTCTGAACCTCATCCACAAATAATCCATATAAGAGGCTGAGGACATGTGGGTAGGTATGTTTTGTGTGGAGGTATAGAGCAAGGCATTGGCTACCATTCTTCCAGTGTCAGCGTTATTATTTTTTCTTTCTTTTTTTTTTTTTTCCTCCACGTGTGTGCTGGGAGATGTCTACACATCGTAGCATATATGTTTCAAAGGGAGAGGGCAGAAGGACGGCTCATCTCTGAACTTCACAGCTGGTGTCCTGTGAGCAGCCATCAAACCAGCCCGGCTTTGTTCCTGCGCAGTGAGTGAAGTCTCAGCCCTGTCGCCTGTTTGTGCCGTGCTGCTGTTCTGTGATCCGCCTGGCCCTGCAGACAGCTGATAGATCCCGCGGTGTCAGTGCTGACGTGAGTCTCCTTCCCCTGGCCGTAAGGACATCATCCATCAGTGCCGCCAAAGCCACCATCCTGCTCCGTGCTCGGGAGGGAGCTGCGTGAAGGGTTCACGCCTTGCGGTTTGCCGGAGCTGCTAACTGCTGGTAAATGACAATAGACATCAGTTTGTATCTCACGAGTTTGAAACTTTCATGAAGATGAATGGAGTGTGTCACATCAAATAAGCTCAGTGCCCTCCACTACTGCACTGGGATACTTTGAGAGCTCCCCATCATGGAGTGCATTTCACCTGTCTTGAACAGGCTGTAAAGTTGTTTCAGCAGAACCATTCACTGCTAACAGAACATTTTGGTATCATTTATTGAAGGCTATTATTCTCTATATGGCTATTTATAGTATATAATCAGGGGGATTATTAATAGTTATGTATTCTTTTATATTTCTATGTCTGCAAAGCTCAGTTACTTCTTTAAAAGAAGAAAAAAAAAAGTGGCTCTATTGTTTTCTTTTCCTTTTGATTTCACACAATTTTCTGCTTCTGTCATATGAGCAGATTTTGGTCAATTTTGTGTTAATTCAATGTACTGGAGGCAAATGGCACCAAGATGTATAAAGAGTGGGAACATACTGACATGCACTGAAATTTTAATTGTTTTTTTTAAGCCCTTCCCTTCAGTGTGACTTCAGCTTGTCCTCATTGTATCACAAAGGGACCATTTTAGGATGCTACTATAAATGCTACTATTGATTAACTTTGATTTTCCACATGTATGTGTACATATGAAACCTACGACTGTGTCATGTACATGACGTTCCTATCCTCGTGACCTATTAAGACTTTTGGGGACTAATTTTCTACAAGTCCTTATTTATAAATCAATAACAGTAAGAAAGTCAGCAGTGAATCCTACTACACAGAAAACAGAAAAATATTTGGCAGCGAGTATAAACTGAACAAAATTGTTTTCTGCACATATTATGGAAAACTTGCTAACTACTTCCTTTCATTTGAAGTCTGATTTGTAATCGATTCTGAGACTATTTTAAGTATAGACCATATCTGCATATTTTTTATATCCCTCAAAGATGTATCTTCTTTAAAGCACAGCTAAAATCCTGCCCTTCCATTTGGTCTTGCTAACCCTTGTCTTACAAGGGACCATTCCTACTTATTTTAATGTAAAGTGCCAAGTATAATTGAATGTATTGTAGTTAATATTTAAAAAGCTAGTAGTTAACAAATAAAAAAGAAAAAGTTTTTTCTTCTATGCAGTTCCATAGATGGCTTTGGTGCTAATTTTGCAAGGTTTAAATGAACAGACTGTGGAACACACATTCTCATTTAAACTTGTGCTAAAAGTGAGGTTTTCAGGCCAGTAAAGTAAGCAGAAATAAAATAGAAATGTAACGGTGTATTTTTGATATAAATAATAGAAAGAAGAAATGTGACCATGACCATAAGAAAGTCAATAAGTGACTTTGAAGGCAAAGTGAAGAACAAAATTTAACTTTCCTAGATTTCAAACTAATGGCATGAAAATCAAGAAATTTATTCACTGTTTTATGTTTTGCACATGGAAGCAGAAAGCAGTCTAAACAGTTTCACTTTTTGAATCCTGCAGAAAGCAGTCTAAACAGTTTCACTTTTTGAATCCTGCAATCTTGCTTGTCTAATCAAGACATTTCTCCAAATTAGGTGTTATGCTATTTTATGGAAAGACAGAATTCTGCATGATATTTATCATGCTTTTAAATGAGGAGAAACAAAGAAAGAAAATTGCTGTCATGCAAAATCGTACTAGCGTTCATCATGGGCTTATCATTTCTTGGTACTGCTTCTGGCTTTGTGGGGAAATGTGGTTTGGTAACTGTGGATAAAGCAGCCAAACACATAGATTTGAAATGCAGCTTGGCTGAGCATGTGCAACTTGGGTCTGCTCCGTAAAAAACCTGGGATATGATTCCTGCTGCACCACAAATGACAGCTCCTGAGTTAATCCATCTGCAAAATATGGCAAATGATACTTGTCTCTTTCTTAATGAGGCCTTACTGCATAATAAGGGTTATGCAGAGCACAGAATTATTAACGTCAGATGAAGAGCTGAGACTGGAACTTGTGGCTCACTGCCCATCATATTTTTGCTAGACCAAAGGGTACTTTACAGAAGTGATTTGCTTGTGTGCTCTGGACTCACTCTGGAAGTGCGTGTGAGTTTCCAGGGGGTTTGGAGTATATCGGGAGTGCCATGGGGCTCGGGCACACCTGATGCACGGCAGCTCGGGGGCCTGGCGCGCACCGAGCTGTGCGGCTCAGGCACTCTTAGGGAACTGCTGGTCCGTTCGGGGCAATGGCTGGGCATCCTCTGCTGAAAATGTAGGGAAGATAAAGAGGAGGTAACTGAGAAAGTGTGGCCGATCGTATACCAAAGCTTTAGTTTGGCAAAATCACAAATAGAAGCCTATGATTAGAAGTTAAGGCCGCCTACTGAGATGTAATGGCTGGTTTATCCTTTTTATGTGGCCTTTTTGTAGACGAAATGTCCATGGATGTCAAAAGGAATTTTTCCTCCTCAAGGAATACTGGAATGCATTGTAGATAGTAAGGACTATTTTGCATCAAATTTTCATGAGGAGGTGTTGAACTGGGCAAGTGTAATTTTAAGGACATTACGGTGGCACATATCACAGTAAGCGAATTCTTAGCTTGTGTTCATTATCACAATATTGTTCAAGTTTATAGAAATACGATGTACAAACCAGCTGCGGAACTAGTCCCGCTAGGGAGTTGCAGGCTGAACTCTGATAACTGGGGTGGGAAGAAAGTGGGGGCATCTTTTTTCTACTTGTGTCTTTCCTGTGTTACTTCTTGCTTTCCTAGCCTTGTTGATGTCCTGAGGAAACCTGACTGAAGCTGGATCTCTTGTCTGTGAAAAGGGTGGAAGAATGCCCAATTATACGTTGTCCCATTTTTCTTCACCGGTCAGTAAATCACCACCTAGCCCTTTCGGAAATAGTTCGGTCAAGAGACGTTTAGAAGTGAGCATTCAGCAAGGGTGTTGCACATACTTGGTTTGCTCTGAAGTTATCTGTACAGCTCCACATTCCATAAGGTATTAGTACAGTATGGCATAAAGAAATATATCATAGCTGGAGGAGAGCTAAAAGAATGTCATATGTAAGCTATTAGTGTAATTATATTTCTAAAGTGGTGCTTTAAATTAGTTACTTGAACCATGATTCCAATTTGAGTAGAAGAAATAATATTAGATAATTTATATGAAGGCCTCACCTTTTGTTTAAGTCTACAGCATATAAAATATGTTAAGGGCTTTTTTTTATTTATTGTTGAAGTCCCGTAATCTATGAGGCACACTTGGTCATGAAGTAGCTTGTTATTAAAATATAATATCATGTTCATCTGTGATTATTATTTTAATTCAGTGCATGGTTGACTTATACAAAGCTGCCTGAACTCTTTCAGTAACCACTCTCCATTCGCCTACATTACATTTAATTTATACCAAGATGATAAAAAATTTGATTTATTTTACAACAGATCAGTAATTGTGCTCTACAAATAAGTCCGTAATGATAATCAACAGCATTTTCAACATAATTTAATTTGTCTTCTCCCGAGAGGTAGTTAAATGCAGTAATAATAACACTACTGTTATGGACTCTGCTGCAGTTAATCATGGCCTGAATATGCAGACAGCCCCAATATTGTATTGACAGAAATTAAATTAACCATCAGCTTGGGCAATCAGTGGCTGTACAGCTATTAAAAGTAATAAAGGCAACAAACCCCAACCATAGCCAATTACATTTTGACATATAAACGAAAAAAGACAGATGCTTTTGATTTGAAATTTTTATTTCATTCAAAGTAAAGAAGACATATCTTTTCATATACATTATTTCCCATCCCTTAATTAGCCACAGGCTAAGAGTCATACTGACATACTGTAATATCACTGATATATTTTTGAGTGCCTCGTAATCCAGGCATTTCCATATCTCCATACACAGTGGTTCAATATAGTATGTTATAGTATATTAAAACAATAGAAATCAGGCACGGCAATGTAACAAAGGGTATTCTTGAGATATACATTAATCTGCTACTTTGCACAACATTTTATGACCTTAAAGTCAGTATCCTAGTATAGCAATAACTTTTCCAGAAGTTTCAAAAACTCAATATTTGGTTTAGTTATGTCATGTTATGTCATGATTAGTGACCAAAAGGACCAAAGTTGTGAGAGGATGTGTGTAGCTTTATGTGGATGGAGCTTTATGTGTAGAACAGAGCTGAGTTTGATTGCCTAATCCCACGGAAATTTGTAACAGGTTTAGCCCGGGTCCAGTGAAAAACATAAATGCCTACTTAATTTGACACCTACTATTACTGAGGTTAGTATCATTATTCAAGTTTCTGAGCAGTTTGATAGTTAGGGGCCTTAGCTAGGAGTTGAGAATAATCCTTCACCTATAAATCTTTCTACTCCTTACACTTATTAAATTCAACATACTTACATAGAAAAGGAGAAAAATCCTGCAGAAGCTACAAGATTCTATGGAAGAGGTTATGCAGGTCAGACTGGGCACTCAAATTTTCTTCTGTCCTTAAGAGCCAAGAATTAAAGTTCTTAAAAAAGTTTGCCCAAGGCAAAGGCAAATTGTAGCGCAGGCCTGACTCTACAGTTGAAAAGACACAGAAGATGTTTTGTCTTAAAAAATCAAGTTGTTCTGTGAGCAGTGGAACCTACACAGTCTGGTTTCCTGCAGATGCTTATAGCAAACCTTGGCTTGGCCCCAGGTTTCCCCTGTGCAAAGCTGAGCTCGGACTTTGGCTAAACTGTGCAGCAAACTCCTGGTGTGCACATACTGAGGGACCGGCTGGCTACTGCCAGAAAAAGAGCATATGGCAGCCAACCTCTGCTGTTCCTTGATGGGACTTCTCTTGCCAGCCACTGATTTTCACAAAGTTTGTAGGAGTTTAATAGCTATTAAAAGTTTTGCTCTTCTTTCAAGTGTAGTTCCAGTTGGACAGTAGTTTTAAAAATATGATGAAAGATGGGTTGGTGTGTAAAAAGTGTTTCTCTCTTTTTTTTTTTTTTTCTCTTTTTTCCTTGAGAAAACAGGCCAAAACTGGGTCCTGTCTGGCCATTTTGAAAATAGTTGATCTGTGGTATGTGTGACAGATCACAATGTTCTAAAACTTTACTGGAGCTCCCACAGCATCATCTGTGTAAACTGCATGTTCTTCCTTGACCATTAAGAGTATTGCCTAATAGCTTCTTCAAAGACATTTTGCTCAATATAGCTTCTTCAAAGACATTTTGCTCAATATAGCTTCTTCAGAGACATTTTGCTCTACCATTTTGGTGCATATTCTGTATAGTATATGTATTTCCCTCTAAGTATGAGTGTAATAATATACTGTCATGTGGCAATGTTTAGAAAGGTGCGTTTAGATTTTCTTAGACTTTATAAATAACTTTCTTTTCTGAAGAACAATGGTTGTGTAAATAGGTGGTACATGAAGGCCAGTATCTATTATGACACTTCTTATGAAGAAGGACAAATATATCACTTAGGGCTATTTCAGTGATGAGTTATCTCTCCCTTCAGTAGCCATGAAGATACATGTCATAACAGAGATCAGCTATCATTGCAATGTAATTCTTCTCTATACAGCGTGTGTTTGTAAATGGTGTTGATTGCTGACAAAAAACTCAGAGGGTGGCAGATGTAATTCCTGGTACTCACAGAGCAGGAAATACAACTTAGGAAGTGAATATTGTATTTGATGCATATTTGCTTCTATCCCATAATTTACTTCAAGTCTTTCTGCAATCTTCTGCAATCCTAAGCAATTCTAGAAGTTCTGTTCTCTCAAACACTAGTCCATGTCCATGAATATTTGTTTAGGACATGCAAGAAGAGCAGCAAGCAGAACATGGAAGTAGGCATTAGGCATTAACTTGCGACTGCATTAATTGTAACTTGATTCAACAGTACTGTTTAGATTATGAAGGTCTGTGGGAAAATAAAATCAAACTTAAACTTGTTGAATTAAAGGCTACCTTTTGCCTATCTCAACATATAATTAAATATTCCCCAGTACCATTTGTGAGGTTGGAGATAGGGAGCGACTTAATATGGACAAGACAATTCTAGAAAATCTGTGTTTGGTATCAACCATAATTGCAGCCAGTCAATATTGATTATTTTTTTCCTCTGGCTCTTAAACGTTTACAGTTTAGGCTACAGGGGAATTTCAAGAAATACAAACAGAAAACCAAACCAACCTGAGAAATAAAAGAATATTTTAACATGTTTATTCCAATTTTGCTTTCTATCAAAATCCCTGACATTATCAGGATGACAAAGAATCTAGCAAAACAACTGCATATTGCAAAGGACCTCCAGAAAGGCAGGTGAAAGCAAAATCCTCAGATTCTGCTTTCCAAAACTGAATCTCAAAACTATTGGGACCAAAGCTTTTATAACTAATAAAACCATGTATATATTTGGCTTTTCTGTGTCTTGTTCTGTTTCACAGGAATCACGGAATCACAGAATCACAGAAAGGTATTGGTTGGAAGGGACCTCTAGAGATCATCAAGCCCAGTCCTTTGCCTAAGTGAGGAAGTCTAGAGCATGATGCACAGGGTTGCATCCAGGCAGGTTTTGAAGCTCTCTAAACAAGAAAATTCCACAACTCTTGGTGAAGCCGATTCCAGCACTATGTCACCCTGACAGTAAAGAAATTCTTTTCGTATGCAGATGAAACTTACTGTGTTTCAGTTAGACCCTTTCTAGCCCCACTCCCCATGGGGCTCTAGGCTTTGTCTCTCTCCTAACCCTAACCCTAGCTCTAACCCTAACCCTAACCCTCACCCTAGCCCTAAGACTGACGTCACTTGGTCCAGTGCTGCCTAAATGGCAAATATGGCCCTAGCATCTAGCCCTGACCCTCACCCTAGCCCTTTCCAATGGACAAGGAGACAACATTTTGTCCTCTTTCTTTTTGCCCTGTTGCACATCACTATTCTTCCCCGCTGCCCTGATGCAGAGCTGGTAATTTGTGTATCGTTTGCTGTGTCCTAATCTTGTTCATTCCCCAGTGATCTCCTGCTCACTATTTAACTTTACGGTTGTATTTCTGTTTAGGTGGTGACTTTTAGAGATTACATCTCCAAGCAGCATTTACCTAAATACACAATTATTACGTTGCAATCTGACATTTTGCAGACCCTGAGAACTTGCTAGTCCACTAGAACCAAGAAATTATGTTTTTATGCTCTGTTTGTTGTTAGTGGTCATAGGGGAGATGATCCCTTGAATACCTTTGTCACCTTTTTGCCTATTTAGGAAAGAATTTTGAGTTTTCTTATGCATGTGGAACTTGCCACTACTGAGTCTACTGCCAGGACTCACTTTACATGGCAGAATTTGAGTTTGCCTTTGGCTTTAATTACCAGAGACTATTTTATTGTAAATACTACTCAACAAATGCTATGAAATGAACTGTAGTTTCTACAGAACTTCAGTTAATGTTTTTCTATGTTGCTGAAAACTGAGCAATATTGTCCTCACAGTCCACATATATATAACTAGTCTAATTAGGTGGTTCATATCAAATGGTAGAATATTTCTGGAATAATACTGTACCCTGTGAGTTTTTACAGACATTTACAGTCATATCACCCCATAAATATTTCTGTGTTTTCAAAAAGACACTCTACTTAAAATATATGGAATTGGGAAATAGAAATTGAATGAGTGTCTTTTAGACACTTAGATTAGAAAATGAAAAACACTGTGTTGGTATTATGCTAAGCCTAAATAATTAAATTAAAATTAAGTTCAGGAAATGCAAGTGATAAGGTTCTTAAAAACTCTCTCAGCCATAGATGGTAAGTATTTTTCATTCCAGATTTTCTTATTAGATATGTAGCTTACTATTATTACTATTAATGGATAGCATAAAATGAGCAGATATTAACATTGAATAGCTGCTACTTTAAGTTGCTAACTTTTGCATTCCTTCATTAAGATATTGATGACTTTAATGTTGCCTTTTGTATATTTTTCTTATCTCATATTATCTTGGATGATAAGTAACTATTTTAGAAGCATTTATCAATAAGAAAAAAAAAGAACTTACTGTTTATGCATATAGTTTGTTAGATGTAATTTCATATATGTGTGTATTTATATATATCATGGCTATGTTATTAAATATGTTAAAATTAAAATATTTATATAAATTAATTGCAGTCAAGTCTATACATATCTGAAGAACAGAGAGATTGCGGAGTAATGTGTATTGTTAGGTACAGAGTACAGAAGACAGTTCAACTTACTTACTAACAAGATTTTACTAAAAAAGCAGAGTTATTTCTTGATGTTTCTTCTTCCCTTATTTTGCTATAATAACAAAAGTTTTTTAAATTATATTTGATTTTGTGACAAAATAATGAGACTAAATGAATATAACTTCAATAGAAGAAAAAAAAGGATTTTTGTTAGAAGGTCCTCAAACATTACTATGGCTTCTTACAATATTTTGTTTTGTTTTCTGTAATAAGTCCTATTATTTTTTATTCTTGCTGTTATTTCTGTCCACATACTGGATTGCACAAATGTACTTTTGAAGTTTGATATTTTATCACAGTTCTATAACAGCTCAGCAAGGTGGATGTGGATAGATGATCTTCCTGTATATCCTGTCAAGCTGTAGACTGGGAAAAGCAATTGCTCTAAGCTGTATCATCTATGTGCTTTATATTGTTACTTCTACCTAAGAATTAATTTTGATTTAATGTTAACCACAGCATGCTGAGACAAGTACTTAAAGAAACTCTTGGTCCATGGACACAGATTCCTACACCGGTATTACAGTAACTGCTGGTATGCTGGTTACTGGCTGGATGGCCGAGCTCAGAGGGAAGTGATAAATGAGGCCGAGTCTAGTTGGAGGCCTGTGGCTAGTGGTGTCCCACAAGGGTCAATACTGGGCCCAGTGCTCTTCAACTTGTTCATCAATGCTTAGCCGAGGGCACAGAGTGCACCCTCAGCAAGTTTGCAGATGACACAAAGCTGGGTGGAGTGGCTGACACTCCCGAGGGCTGTGCTGTCATTAAGAGAGACCTAGAGAGGATGGAGAGTTGGGCAGAGAGGAACCTCATGAGGTTCAACAAGGACAAGTGCCAGGTCCTGCACCTGGGGAGGAATAACCCCAGACACCAGTACAGATTAGAGGTTGACCTGCTGGAAAGCAGCTCCATGGAGAGGAATTTCGGAGTCCTGGCTGACAACAGGTTAACCATGAGTCAACAATGTGCCCTTGTGGCCAAGAAGGCCGATAGGATCCTGCATCAGGAGGAGCGTTGCCAACAGGTCGAGGGAGGTGATCCTGCCCCTCTGCTCAGCTCTGGTGAGGCCACATCNTCCATCACTTTTCCAGGTACGGAGGTGAGGCTGACCGGCCTGTAGTTGCCCGGGTCCTCCTTCTTGCCTTTTTTGAAGACTGGCGTGACATTGGCCTTCTTCCAGTCCTCCGGCACCTCCCCCGTTCTCCAGGATCTTTCAAAGATGATGGAGAGCGGCTCGGCTACGACATCGGCCAGCTCACGCAGCTCACGCAGAACTCTGGGGTGCATCCCATCGGGGCCCATGGATTTGTTGGCATCGAGGTGTCTTAGGTGCTCTCTGACCCAATCTTCCTCTACCCTGGGCAAGTCTTCCTTTCTTCCTTTCTTCTACATCTGTTAGATGTAATTTCATATATGTGTGTATTTATATATATCATGGCTATGTTATTAAATATGTTAAAATTAAAATATTTATATAAATTAATTGCAGTCAAGTCTATACATATCTGAAGAACAGAGAGATTGCGGAGTAATGTGTATTGTTAGGTACAGAGTACAGAAGACAGTTCAACTTACTTACTAACAAGATTTTACTAAAAAAGCAGAGTTATTTCTTGATGTTTCTTCTTCCCTTATTTTGCTATAATAACAAAAGTTTTTTAAATTATATTTGATTTTGTGACAAAATAATGAGACTAAATGAATATAACTTCAATAGAAGAAAAAAAAGGATTTTTGTTAGAAGGTCCTCAAACATTACTATGGCTTCTTACAATATTTTGTTTTGTTTTCTGTAATAAGTCCTATTATTTTTTATTCTTGCTGTTATTTCTGTCCACATACTGGATTGCACAAATGTACTTTTGAAGTTTGATATTTTATCACAGTTCTATAACAGCTCAGCAAGGTGGATGTGGATAGATGATCTTTCTGTATATCCTGTCAAGCTGTAGACTGGGAAAAGCAATTGCTCTAAGCTGTATCATCTATGTGCTTTATATTGTTACTTCTACCTAAGAATTAATTTTGATTTAATGTTAACCACAGCATGCTGAGACAAGTACTTAAAGAAACTCTTGGTCCATGGGCACAGACTCCTACACCGGTATTACAGTAACTGCCGGTATGCTGGTTACTGGCTGGATGGCCGAGCTCAGAGGGAAGTGATAAATGAGGCCGAGTCTAGTTGGAGGCCTGTGGCTAGTGGTGTCCCACAAGGGTCAATACTGGGCCCAGTGCTCTTCAACTTGTTCATCAATGCTTAGACAAGGGCACAGAGTGCACCCTCAGCAAGTTTGCAGATGACACAAAGCTGGGTGGAGTGGCTGACACTCCCGAGGGCTGTGCTATCATTAAGAGAGACCTAGAGAGGATGCAGAGTTGGGCAGAGAGGAACCTCATGAGGTTCAACAAGGACAAGTGCCAGGTCCTGCACCTGGGGAGGAATAACCCCAGACACCAGTACAGATTAGAGGTTGACCTGCTGGAAAGCAGCTCCATGGAGAGGAATTTCGGAGTCCTGGCTGACAACAGGTTAACCATGAGTCAACAATGTGCCCTTGTGGTCAAGAAGGCCGATAGGATCCTGCATCAGGAGGAGCGTTGCCAACAGGTTGAGGGAGGTGATCCTGCCCCTCTGCTCAGCTCTGGTGAGGCCACATCTGGAGTATTGGGTGCAGTTCTGGGCTCCTCAGTACAAGAAGGACATGGAACTTCTAGAGAGGGTCCAGTGTAGGTCCACAAAGATGATTAAGGGACTGGAGCATCTATAGTATGAGGAAAAACTAAGTGAGGTGAGCGTGTTTATCCTAGAGAGGGGATCCCCACCTTGAGAGGGGATCTGANAACAGCTTAGGGATGAATGTAGGGAGGATGGGGCCAAACTCTTCTCTGTGGTGGCCAGTGACAGGACAAGGTGTAATGGATGCAAGTTGAAACACAGGAAGTTCCCTCTCCATGTGAGGAAGAACTTTTTTCCTGTGAGGGTGCCAGAGCCCTGGAACAGGCTGCCCAGAGAGGTTGTGGAGTCTCCTTCTCTGGAGATCTTCCAAACCCGCCTGGATGCCACTCTGTGCCCCATGCTCTAGGTGTCCCTACTGTAGAAGGAGGTTGGACTAGATGATCTCTAGAGGTCCTTTCCAACCTCAAACATTCTGTGATTCTGTGCACTTCATGTTGTACTCTCTCAGAGATAGGACATAAAACCTTATGTCTGGATCTGTGATACTGGAGTTGATGAGTCAATAACTTAAGGATTTACCTACTGTCCACTTTGAGTAAATAAAGAATCTTATAGTATTTCCCTTGGGAATGAATGCTGAGGCGTATGTCATAGTTGCAGTTTTTGATACCTAGAATAAGTTTTTGAAATAGTCACTAGATTGAATTAATAGTATTCCCTACATGAAAACAGCCTCTTGTTCACAGGTTGCAGCATCAGAGTTGCATTTGACAGAATGCCCAGAGAGAGACTAATGGGAAGAAGTAGTTTAGCTGTAAGGAAAAGTTGAACACTGAGCATTACCTTTCCCAAATTGCAGTTTTCTAGACAATTCTAGACAATTGCCGTTCTAGACAATTGCCAGATTGGCTAGAAGTCAGATGGCCAATGGATCAAAACAGAGAACCATAACTTGAAGAAACAACTTGGCATTTTAATAGAGCTTGTCTATACTTCAGAATACAAGCCCAGAATACACTTTGCTAAACATTTGCTAAACTGAAATAGTTGATACAGAGGCCTGATCTTTCTGTTTAAATTTTGCCCTGCCACAAAATTTTGTAATTTAATTCAAGTGGCACAAACAACGGACTTGTAATACAAACTACATATTGTCCTCACGGAGAGAAGTAAGAAATTAGAAATCAAAGATATTAAAGGAAACATATTTAGTAGAAACTGTCAGTAGGTGTTTCTGTGTATCAAACTTTGTTTTGAGGAAAGTAGCAATGCAGGAAATACTCTCACAAATTACTTGGTCATACTTTTTTTTTTTTTAAACAATTAATATATTACAAATGACCACTTCATCATTGCCCCCTCTTACTTTGACTTTGCCTTCTTTTGCACTGCAGTATTTCCTTTCCGTTCATGACATAATCTTAACTCTCACTAAGCAAAGAGGTAAAAGAGACAGAGAGAGAAGAAGAAGAAGAAGAAAAAAACCCTTCCTTGGCAACAAAAATACCTTTAAGTGTAACATAATTACCATCTCTCTGCCCTTTCTCCCCCCGCTGGGACTATTCAGCAAACCCTACAACATACACTTAAATCTTCAACTTCTCAGAGACACTGCACGCAGATGGGAAAGATTTGATTAAAATTACAGTGCTTTAGGTTCAACTTCACCTATTAAGAAAAAAAAAAGGATCTGGTGCTGGACTTTTTTCCCTGAGAAATAACTAGGCCACAGTAATTACAGACAGGGCCCTGCTGTGCACCATGAATAGGATCCCTGGAGTGGTATTTTCCTGTTACCTGTCTTTGTAGGGCTGTTGACATCAACATGAATGATAACCATGCCAGGTTTCTTTTTTTTGTTGTTTGTTTTATTTTTTTTTTATTCTTTTTATGCCTTAGAAAAAGAAGGGGAGGAGAAAGAAAAGAAAATACGTTATAAGTGTTGTGATTTATGGGTTTTTTTGTGTGTGTCAAGGATGCTTTTATGTACTTTTCTATACATGTGTGATTATTTTCTTAAATTATTTTTCTCGAAGGTGAATTTTGGCCTTCAAGCAATGAAGAGACCAGCACAAGGCAAGAGATAGGAACCAAACGTTAGACATTCTGGAAGTTTAAATGTTGTCACTTTTCTCAGTTGCCAGTGTAGGAGGCACAGTCATTGTGAGTGCTGACCCAGTTTAAGACAATTAATTTTCAAAATTACAATCCTTAAAATTAGGTACTGCACACCAAATTAATTTCATGTGTGATCCAAGCCAAATTTGACATCAAAAACTGTATTTTGTTATTGTTTCAACTGATAAAAATCTAGAACAATTTAGGTATAGCAATAGCCTTACTTTGGAGTCCACTCCATTGGTGGAATGGAGAATAGAACTCACTTCAATAGAGAATTGGTAAATCTCAGAAGCTGAACAGAGTCAACGGAAACAGTACAGGAAGAGAACATCTAAATGAGAAAGGCAGAGAAGTCGTAATAAACAAATAGGGAGATGGGCAAAAGAAAAGCAAGGAAAGGTTAGATTGAACTTTGACAAGAGGTCCTCAGGGACCTGCAGTAAACTAATCAGTTTTTGTAGATATCAAGCAAAGAAGAGATTTAAGTAGAAATTTGTGCATTGAAAGCCCTCTCAGAATATTAACAGGCAATTGATTAATGGTAGGATATCTGATAAACTGGAGAAGGAAGCTTGTTGCATCATAAATTGGTCAGAGGTGCAAGCTACAGTGACACACAAGGATAGGACCTCTGCTGGTTCATGGAAAGCAGGAAAAGGTGCCTATGTTTCATGTAAAAACAGACCATGGAGCCAGACAAGGGAATATAGAAAGAGAATGAAATGGTCAAAGCTACGCCTCAAGAAAATGATCTTGTCAGCAGAGTTCTGAATGGGTATAGAACGTGAGTGCACTTGTCACAAGCACAGGAAAGGATTTTGCAGTGATGAAGATGAGAGAAGCCAATCTGGATATGTTGCTTGGATGAATGGGATGCAGCAGGTATCTCAGATGGACTTGGAGTTTGACTGCGACAGAGGACTCTGAGCTGAAGACTTCACGGGCCTGAGTGACTGAGCTGTGGAGCTGTGCACAGTGATTAGGAAGTGGTAGCCAGTGATAGGACCAGGGGTAATGGGTACAATTGAAACAGAGGAGCTTACACCTCCAGGTGAGGAAGAGCTTCTTTCCTGTGAGGGTGACAGAGTCCTGGAACAGGCTGCCCACAGAGGTTGCGGAGTCTCCTTCTCTGAAGATCTTCAAAACCCCCCTGGATGCCACCCTGTGCCATGTGCTCTAGATTTCCCTGNGGATGCCACCCTGTGCCATGTGTTCTAGACTTCCCTGACTGAGCAGGGGGGTTGGACTAGATGATGTCTAGAGGTCTCTTCCAACTTTAAACATTCTGTGATTCTGTGAAACTATGTCTTCACCATGTTAACCTTGAGCTGACAAACTGACATCTATATACAAAGAGATGTGAGAAAGCAAGCCTTAGATTTTAATTTGGACGGGGAGAGATAGACTGGTGTGGAGAGAGGGATGCACAAGGTGTCTGCATAAAGAAACTCATTCTTAGAGCTTAGCCGGGAAGCAATGCTGTTGACTGCAATAACCCAGTGCCATTAAGGCAGAGACTCTATTATTTGCTGGATATTAACTATACCAGCAAGATGAGATAAGGAACAGGTGCTGGGATTGCCCTGGGAGTCTGGGTGTCAGAGAATAAAACTTGATGGTGCAGTTTCAGAGGTGATGAGTGAAGCTAGTGCTTCCAAAGGGCACCTCCTCAAGGGAGAATGAATAAACAGGGGTGGATGAGATTTGGTTGCCCTGTGCATATTTCTGGGGATTGTGGAGGATTGTTAATGCTTATGACAACATTTCTTCTTTAGTTATTGAAAGGGAAAGGGATGAGTGAGCCAGTCCATTATTGGAATGTCTTTGTGGACTTTTCTGTCTCTTACCAGCTGCTCCTCCTCTTCAGGTCCTACTTTGCTACTACAGCTGTTCCTATTGCCATCTCTGAGCATCAAATGTCATACCAGGCTCTAAACTTCTGAAATGTTCTTAAACACCGTAAAGGGAGAACGAGTTGCTGTCAGCTCAGAGTCAGGTTCCTGCATTTTAAGCAGGCATTTAACTGACAGGTGCTACTCTCCTCACTCTTCTCACTTCATCCATCCTTTGTCCCTCCCTCCTTCTTCCTTCTAGCAGATTTTCCAAGTGCATGGCAGGAAATAACTATTGTATCTTTTGGATATCCTTTTATTTATTTCTCTCTTGGACAAAGGGGAACTGTAGCGCTTTGTGTCATTGCTTGCTCTTCTGTTCAGTAAAAATTATCTTGGCTCACAATACACATCCTCAGCCCAGTTAATGTTAGAATCATAGAATCATTATGGTTGGAAAAGACCACCAAGTTCAACCGTAAGCCCTTAAACATCATGCCTGTTAAAAAATGTCCCTAAGTTCCTCATCTACATGTTTCAAAACTTTTCATATGTTCACCTTCTCTGGTAGTTTTTGCAAGGAATTTGATTACCAAAGGTCGATTTTCCCAAGTATATTCACAATTCTGATGGTAAATGTTTCTGTATACTACAGAATGATACTGAGATGATCCAGTCATATTTAATTCACTTTAATCATATCCTTGTACTCAAAACAGTATATCTCTGATCTAAACCAACTAAACTATTGATGTTTAAACAAAGAGATTAATATAACACAGAAAAGCATAACCTTCATCCATAAAAATGTCTCAAGATAATGAGTTTTATTCAGTGGGCTGGATTTGTAGAAAGGTATGTTTCGGTTGTAGAGATCTAATTGTACATACTAAATCAGCAGGAAAATAAGCTTTTGCAGGGAGATAAGTTTCAACTGCATACATGGAGGTATAAAGAGGTGAAATGAGCTCAGTTTAGAGCTGTGGCTTGAGAACATACAGGAAATTGAGAATAGGACCAAAAAAAAAAAAGCCTAACAGATAAATGAGAAAATCATCTATGCCCAGACTTGAAAATACATTTTCTCTTGCATGACTACTATCTCCTGAAAAATAGAAAAACTTGTTTGATTTCTAAATTCATACTAAAGACACATATTCCCTTCTTTATTTGCAGTTTTCTAAGTTGCATTACAATTTCAGCATGAACAAATCCCTCAACCATATGTATCTCTAGGAAACCAACGAAATCTAAGTGTTCCTGCCGAAGCCTGGGGGTTGGAGGTTCCAGCCTCAACCATTCTGTGATTCCGTAATTCTGTGAACCATTCGTATTTATTATATTTATGCCATAATGCACTTGTGATGTCTGACAGTAATTGATACTAGATCATCTATGAGTTTCAAATTAACATTAGACATTAGTCTGGTGTTTAAATTTGGCTCAAACGGTAAAAGTCCTAAGAATAAGTATTGGTCTGAATAGACTTCACTGAGTGCCAGGCCATTATTATTTGGATTGATTCTGAGTATCCCAGGTTTCACACAGGAAGGTTTCTATGTTCAAAGAACTCACGAACTGCTGCAATTGGTATTTGCTCTGCCAGTCAGATCCTGCTGGGGGCTTCACTTCATCCATCCCGTTGTGTTGCATAAAGGAGGTATTTCTTTATGAAGGTTACTATGTCTCACAAGGAAGGCACTGAGATTCTTCTGGGCTATTCCACATTAATAGTCTGTGAGCTGACACCATGATCCAAGGCAGGTTTAAAAGACTGGTATTACAAGATTTTAAACTTAGTTCGATCTCCAAGTTGTTTCCCCCTTCATTTTAATCCCTCATTTGGTTTTAACTGCCAGACAGAAACCTGGCAGCCTGGGAGCCTAAGGACCCTTTACTGTGTCTTCTTGTACCAATACATCCAGAAAAATCATCCCTACTTCCCTGTCTTCTCACTATAAATCAAACATTTTGTTCTACCCAGCAGTAGACCGAGTAACTGCCAACTTGCTTTCAAAACCTTTGGCATCCACCCACTGTTCATCTACAGACCTCTGAAAGAATTGCCCCGTCAAGGACGATGAAGGCTCATAACCTGTGGTTATGTATACAAAGAAAGGAGCAAATATGCCTGTTTCCATAGGCATTAAAAAATACCCTGTGTCATGATGCTTGTTTGCCTGGTAAATGCACCTCCTCAGCTTTCAGCAGTGGTGCTCCAAGAGATTTTCTTTCCCTGCGGTTTGTGTCACAAACTCTACCCACCACAGCCAAGCCAGCAGTCTGGGCTGGGCCAGCTGGAGCTGACAGGGGTGGTCTGATTCAGTGGTCGACATCTGAATATTTCAACTGCTTAAAGAACAATTTAGTGAGGGGAGAAAAAACATCTCAAACATCTTGTTTGGGTTTGTCCAGTTGATACAGTGCATTTTCTTCCCCTGCTGTAATTCTGCCAGTTAATGGGAACTGTCTCATTCTCATTGTATATTTTGGGTTCACTGAGCACTGTTTAATTCCTCACACTCAGTGCTGATCAGTTACTCTTAAAAGTAAGTCTCGCAGCTATATTAGAACTGCTTGTGTGAGCTGCTGCTCAACAGCAGGACTAAATGATACACAATCTGGTCAATAACAGTCCTCTGTGTTATGAAAGAAAATGCAGATTTTTGCAGATCAGAAGCGTTTATTGCATCAGTACTGAGAGCCAAAAGTCCTGTGAATCTCTACATTTTTGCAGCTGAGGTATAAACTGAGAAATTTGGATCTGATTTGTGGTTCACTCGAGGGAATACTAAACTCATTTGAACCTAGAGCTTCATGACTTTCAGTACTCAGAACTCATGCAGCTGGATACAGTATAAAAATAGTATGAATCCATTTTACATTAAACATAGAAGTTTTTGCTCAACTTATGCAAAATGACTTTTTATTTTACTACATTTTTGTGTGGTTTACTGTGTAATAGTCCTTTCAGGTAAGAGCTTACAATTGGAGGTCATGTTTGCTCCTCATGAATATAAATATCCCAGGATTATTTTCATAATCATATGGATTTGTAGTACGCCCTTGAGCAGAGCTGCCTTCCCACCACTATTTGGTAGTTTTCCTTCCTGCTTTCGCAGCTAAAGGAGTAAACTGATCAAATGCTTTGAAAATAGTCAAATTAGAGTCATGATATAAATGGAGAAAAGTATGTTTGAACAGTGGAAAATCCATTGAAAAACACTTACAAAGCTTATATTTCTTGCAGTCATATCATCCCACTGTCTACATATGGAAGGGTCTTTATGCTTCGACACATTCCTTCTAATAAAGGAAGCAAGGAACCTGTAATACAGTTTCCATTTTTACCTCTCCTGTTCTCATGAAGGATTATCTACAGACCCTGGGATTAGTTGGTAATTCCAAGATTAAACACTGTGTATTTCCCCTCTCCTTGTTCTGATGAGGGTTTGGATTTGATTCTTGGGTTGTGTTTTATAGAACTAGGCTAACCTTGGAGCCCTCTTCTTTTTGTCCACGTAATATAAAAGATTTTACGAGAGTGCCTGAACTTCTCACTTTATCTGCAGGTATACAAAGAAGGCATCATGACTGCAAGGGAAATGAGTTCCTCTGATTTTTATCCCACAAACATTCCCAAAGCAGGAGAGTGTAACACCTTTTGTAGATCTTCATCTTTAAACAGTTATTTTCTGTATTTTCTGTTTCTTATGAATATTCGTGTCCTCAGTGTACTCTTAAGAAGAGAGGCCTGAGTCACCTTTGGTCTGGACCAAAGTAAGTTGGCTGTTTGGTCATGGGTTGAGGAATTCTGAGGCATATTAAGGATACTCCTAAATGTGAGTCAGATAGATAGATAATTCTGTTGGTTTAGAGTGAAGATTTTTCTTCTACTGGACAATATAGTTATAGTAGGCCAAAATTTGGGAGATTTTTTTTTGTGCAGAAGAAAGAAAATCCTGTTTGCAGCATGATTTCTCTAACTCTGCAGATAACTATATCTTTTGACATTGGAACAAATAGACTGCTGACAAGGTACTTGCTTCTAAACTGTAATCCTGGATGGCATTTTCTTCAGACATCTACATCTCAGAAAATTTTGCAGAACTGACCTAAAAACATCTTGTATGAGGTATTAATATACATGTTTGGAAGGTGGTCACAAGCATATATTTCTCCTCTCCTCTTTCTGCCAACTCTACTTAATAGTTGCTAACGTATTAGCATATATTTTATTTGTATACAGTTGGAAACAAAGCCAGACGTCTATGAACATATATATGCACTGAAACTATTTAGTGGCTTTGCGACCTTGAGATATAAGCCATTCATCATTGACTAGGCTAAACATACACATCCTGATATGTTTTATTCATAACCCTATATGTGTGTGTAAATATACACATATATGCATGTAAATATTCATTTTGTACATATTACACATTATAATGAGAGCGACAGCATTTAAAAAATGAAAGACCGAGGGAAAAAAATTCATAGGAGTCACTATGTTTTCTCCTTTGATACTTTCCAAATTGATGTTTCCATCTCATTGTTTTTGTATTTGTTTTTAACTTTATCTAAAAGATTTTAAAATGGGGTATTATTTAACAAAGAAGAAAACTTTACCACTTTCTCATGTAAAGCTAATGTGACAATAAAACTGTCAACAAGGAGGCAAGATCAGTCTCACAAAAATCTTGAAACCTCTAAGTGGAATTTGCATAAAATAGTTCTGGTATTATTATGCACTGTTCTTTCAGTGACAGATATGTCAAGGCCTTAAAACCTAAAAGAACAATTATGCTATTGTATCTCTCGGAGGATTCAAGGGGTGTGTCTTTGGTGAAAAAGTGCTATTAGAGCTTTGAAAAGCAGTAAAAAGACAGCCCAAGGGGCTCTTTAGCTAGTCATTTTAAAAAGAATGCCTGGGCTTTAAGTGTCTTAAAGTACATTTATTCAACTCTTACTTTGTGCTTTAAAAAAACTCCTAATAATTAATGGCTGTAACATTTTTTTTAACGTTTGCATTAGCTATAAATAAAAACTCTTGATAAAGCCATTATTGATTAACTTAAACCATGATTCTCTTGTGAATGCTTCTGTATTTCTGTCAAGTATGTTGCAAAGAATTATATATAAGCTTTTTTTTTAAGCTAATATTGAGGAAATCATTGAACAATTATAGACCAAAACAGGAACTAATCAGTAAATCCATTACTTGAACAAGCTAGCTTAATATAACAGGTCTGACATTAAAAATGAGGGATTGATAAGTAATGTATCATTACAGCTGGATGTTCTGTAGAAGTTAGCAATCCAAATGTAATTTTATATTACACATGTTCTTGATTTTAGCTTTAGATTTGTGAGAGTTTGGTTTAAAATGCATATTTTCAAATTCTAACTGCAGAATAGGTTGGAACAAGTTGAAAGGCAATCACTATGCAATAAAGGAAGAAGTAAAGTGAGTATAAAAAATGGATTTGAGAATATGGAGCAAAGAGGCACCAAAGAGAATTCAAACAGGGCAAATAAAGACCTGAATTAGCAAACTTCAGTTGTTGCAGACACTAGCCAGCTAATAAATGTACTTTAGAATAAGACCAAAAATGGCATGAAATTAATTTATTTCGTACTCTTCACTGTAGAATAATGTAATTATGAACTTGGCAGCCAGGTACTGGGTTGGCCAGAGACCAGGTTACTATGCAGTATTTGATTATAAAACCATTCATTATAAATATGGCAGGTCTATCTCTTTCTTATCAGGGTTGTCATATATCAATATAAAGTAAATGAGGAAAAAGTACTGGCCTTAGTTGGCTGTTTTTATTATAAAAGTGTATATTGGTATTACATGTAGTTTACACAGAGGTGATACTCGTTTTCACAGTAATAGATTCTTTGCTGC
The DNA here is from genome assembly GCA_013389825.1 of Crypturellus undulatus. Lineage (NCBI taxonomy): Eukaryota > Metazoa > Chordata > Aves > Tinamiformes > Tinamidae > Crypturellus > Crypturellus undulatus. The sequence continues at coordinate 1,134,984 of VWPW01016040.1, read as the reverse complement.
CCCTGGAGACATATGGAAAAATAGCATAGTTTGTGCAGAAAGAAGTAAGAAAAAATACTATACTTTAAATTTTACAACATACAAAACACAGCAATTCCCATTAAGATTCTTATAAATAACATTATAACTTTATCTTAATATTCCTTAGCTATTCTATGCACTAATCATAGAAAATACCATAAAAGCCAAAGTAATGGTAGCTATTTGGAAAAATTAAGCTGTAAAGTTTTTAATAGTGACCTCTGTAATAAAGCGGTTAGAAAGTCTGATGAGGTATATATAAGGTTATGTCCATATAATTTCAATTTTGCCATGCCAATATTTAGGTAAAGCTGGCAGCAGTCGATATCTGCTTTTGGAAATTAATATATGTTTTATGTGATATTCACTTAGTGGTTAAGTACCTATTCTAATTAAAGTCAGCATGAATCTTGCAGGTTGTAGTATGCTGTTAGGTGGGACTTGGGATTTGCTTTATGCAGTCCACTCTGCATTTTCATTGTTGGAAGTTTTGTCATCTTACAGGAATGTAGAATTGGCTCTTTTGTTATATGATTTTGGTCACATGTTTGCTGTATGTGTGCGAATGCTTATTTGTGCATAGATAAATAGAACCGTGCTTCTGTATCAGGACTTAATTTATTGCAATGCTGGCAGTTGGGCCAACGTGCATTTTATCACACTATTAGGTAATTTAGGATTCTGCAAAATATATTATGTAAGTGTGGATGGGTAGCACATTATAAGCATAGGACTGAACCATACCTCTTATCTGTCCTTGAATTTCAGGATTGTCATTGACTTTGCATGAAAAAATTTCCCCAGCTTTCCTCATTGTACAGTGGTGTTGTCTTTTAGCGATTAGGATTTATAAAGCAGAACATAATTGTCAGGTTTTAAAATACGATTAGGCTTTCTTTCCAGCTGCATTCTTTCTTAAGAGCTGCTTAAATTTCTATATATTTAATGATGTCTTTTTAATGACGTTTGCTGACTTAAAACCTTTCTCCATAATTTCAAGTTTCCTCTCCTTTCCTTTTTGTCCACAGCTAATGTAAGAACAGTCTGACAGGGCCATATTTAATTAAGGAACCAAGCAGTTTAAAGCCACTCAGTTAAAACCCACTCAGCCTCAAAGTTGGCGAGCGACATGGCAGTAGAACAAGGTGGCGTTTGTCCCAGTTGATAGATTTGGTAAAGCATCAGCCCAAATGGGGTTCCCTGGTGTGAGGCAATGTGCAGGCACAGACCTGGCTTAAAGGAGGCACAGAGGAAGAGACCATTATTAGCTTGACAGAGAAACAGGGAGTAAGACATCAAAGATGCAATTGCTGCCAGGTGATGGGGAAGAGATGCAGTAAGGGCCAGCTTGAATAAATAAGCAAAGAAAGTCTATGAAATTGGGGGAAGAAGCTTAGGTATCATAATCAAGAGACTGATGGACTCAAGGTGTGAAAAAGTACATCTGGTCAGAGAGAAAGGCAAGGCAGATGTTTCTTAGTTGTAGAAGACTGTACAGAGAACAACGTAATATGAATATGTGGGAGGCTAAAAAGGAAGAGGGGGAGGTAAATAGCATAAAAGCAGAACATAAGGGCTTGAACAAGTGTTTTGGAGGTATGGTCACAAGGAAACCTCTAACTGTTGAAGATACAATGCAAGGGGAAAAGGCAGAATTTGGATATAGTCTGCTTATAAGAAAAAAATAAAGAAACCAAAGAATGTACCAATGTTGTGTGGCACCAAAGTGGTTTTATCCCTAACAATGAACGATGTTTCTGTGTGAGACACAAGAACTTTACTGAAATTTGACAGAAACTGATAGTTTCTTGAATCAGAGTTGTTGTTTCATTTTTTTCCAAAAGAGAATGGATTTATCTAGAGGATGAAAATAAATATTGTCCCAGATTTGCTGTTCTTGCTCCCATAAAATTTTCCAGGAATGGATCTTTCCAGGCATAATGTTACTCTAGAAGAAAAGTGATCTTTTCTCTAAAAATGCCTCTAAAAGTCAGTGTCCGTCTTTTGTGTCAGTAGAATTCTTCACTTTGCCATTAGTACCCTTAGATTCGCCTTTTGGAATAACATTTTGAGTGAGCAATACAAGCAACTATGGTAGACTGTATGCTTCTCTCAGCCCTCATTGTCCTGCTTTCATGAATGTAGCAGGAAAAATCTTAATTAATTAATGTGTTCTGACTTCTACACTATGAAACATTTTTTTTGTCTTGTTGAGTGAGATTGATGTGGTAAGTGTATTCAATATCAAAGGTTATATTTCAGTTTACTAGTTCCTTAGCTTTAGGAACAGGGATTATTGTTGTGCAATATGAAGTATAAGAGAGCCTTGACTTGCTAGGTGTTCAGAAGCTGCCACAATACATGACTGTAGTTGAGGAACAGCCAATCCTTATAAAACATTGCTGTTACTGCTGTAGGTTAAGGAGAAATGGAAGGATCCTCTTGGCAGTACAAACTGTTTTTCTGATGGTAAATACTGTCTTTGCTATGGTCAATTCGGTGAAAAGCATTTATGTCAAGCCCTGACATATCAGTATCAGTATTTTGAATAAATCAAATGGTGCCACCTATCATTAATCTGTGCCTCCTCTGCCAGTCAGGATTTTGACATTGTCTGTGGGTTAACAAGAGATCCAGTACCTGGAAACTTTCACTGCTCTCCCTGCAGTTTTAGATCTGAAGAAACTTTTTTGCTTGAAAGTTCACCTGTTCTTTTCTAATTGTGTCAATTGGTTTAATATGTTCTATTACCTTTCTATACTAACCCTGCCTCTAATCCATTGCTCATGGCAGTGTGCTTTTTTTTTCTCAATTATCCTAAATAACAACCCCCCAGCCTTTCTCCATGTCCTCCCATTTTTCTGTCATCCTTTCAAACATATTTATTTCTTGTATCTTCTACCCTGTTTCAGTTAAAAAAAACTAGTACCATAAAACACAAATTTAAAAAATACACCTCCAAACTATGCTGTTTATCCTGTCTTAGCCTGAGTTGCCTTTCACACCTACAACTCTTCATCTTTTTCATTTCATTAATCTTAGCATTTGCAGGATTCCCCTAATCGAGCAGTGTGTCTCAATGGACAGCAGCAATGGAGGAGGGACTCCTCCGTCTCTAAAAATAGTTAGAGATTTGTCTTGACAAGCGTGTCAGCCAGAAGTTTGGTCTGACAGTATTTTTACCTCATGATTTGGAAGAAAAGGTAGTTCAGAAAATTCAGAGAAGACCAGAAAATCATTCAGGAAATTAAATACTGAAGTTTAATTGTTTTTTTTTCCCAGTCATTGAGAGAACATTCCAATACTGACAAAGGAATTCACAGAAATTATCCATTTCCTACTCACTTTTCTATTATAATGTTCCAATGCACTATGTAAATCCTTAACTAAGAGAGTTATTCAGATGGAATAAAGATTAGGCATATGTAACAGTTTTAATAGTTGAACCTTGTAAGTTTTTTGTAATTATCAAGAAGTCATTATAAAATTAGAAAATTTGAAGTTGTTTACATTTTAAAATACTAGAAACTACAGAAAAACACATTCTATGAATCCAAACACTATTTATCTTTGCAAAATAATCTCACTTCTCCCTTTTATATTCCTCTCATTCCTATCTCATAAGATCTTTTTTTTTTTTGTATTGAGGACTTTTCTGTCATGTCATATGAGAAGATGATATGACTAGGAAATATTAAATGGGAAGGTGACCCTATTGCTGTTATAGTCCTTAAATTGGAATGGTTCCTGTAAAATAAATCAATTCCATTATTCCTTGAATTTCTGCAAACCTGGTGAAATTTTATTTTCTCTCCTGAACTACTGGCACCAGAAAAGTGGGACACAGGTTTTCGTATTTCCTCTGAGAGTAGAAATACTTCTGTCTCTTTCTTGCTCACAATATTTGTAACTAACTGTGACTTGCTACACACTTTGCAGAGGGTGTAGGTGGATTACAGCTCATTGTGGCCACTTCATCACAGTTAGGTAGAGATTCTGAGTCAGCTTTTTTCCCTTGTGCATGTGATTTTACATGCTGCATGTCTCCTGGAAGTACAGTATTCTGAAACACTTGTTGACAAGGCATCAGCTTCTGTGGTCACTAAAACTTCTTTACCCTCTATGTTTGCAGTGAGGTCTCTTATTCACCAACCAGGAAGGTGGAGAAGCAAGAGCATCAGCTTGCTGTAAGAGTTTTGAGGAGAGCTTTTGGAAATCTGCTTTCAGCCTATTTCTTCAGTCATATCTTCATTTCCCTGGGGAAAAAAAATGGTTGAAGAAGAGGAAATATCAAGTTATTATGTAGCATGTTTGGTGCAGTCAGTGAAGAATGACAACTTTCTGAGAAGGCTGTGTGTAAAATGAATGTTTACTACTCTCTGGCGAGGTTTGGAAACAAGGAAAAGTATTTGAATTTAGATAGAAAGACATTAAAATGGCACAAAGAGGGAGTTTTTGTTGGGTTGTGGGTTTGGATTTTTCCTATTTCCCCTCACAATCTTGCCTTGTGTTAATTTATATTTTGGGGAGTGAGTGAAAATGTAGCTTTCACACATCATACATTCTTGGAAAACTTCCTGATTATTCTATTCCCTGTCCCAAATTTGTTCTTATCTCCCTGAGATATCACAGAAAAGGTAATGTAGAAATGACCTGCTGGAAGATTTTTGAGCATCTGTCAAGTGAGACACATCGTTGAAGGCAAATCTTAAATATTGCTGCAGCCTCTCTCTTCATCACACTGGAAATATCCATCAATGAGTGTTCTGAAAGGAGTTATTCAAACCAACTTGTTGCAGTAAAGAATACCACAGCAAAAACAGTATTATAAAATCTTTGAAATTTCATGTGACCTTTTGAGAAAAGTGCTAATTTCATAGGGAGTTCTAGGAAAAAGTGCCAATTTCATGCGAGCTCATGGTGAAAGATAGATTGGAAGGTTTACTTGGGAAGTATAAAAGCTGTAATGACTGTAAAAGATATACAAGTCAAATAATCATGAAAGCAACACTCTTTTACTAGTGTATATTAATCGCTTCATATCATGCTGGTAAAATGGAGAAACATGATATTTTACCCATGTATGATGAAATGCAGTTGTACATTGATTTCTACACATATCTAAAAATGGACTCTTAAATCAGTCTCTTTTGGAGTCTTCTGCAGGCTCAAATACTTCTGCCTCCTTGTTGTAGCCTGAAAATACCAGGGTCATCCTGGCTTTAGGTGGCCATGTGAATAAACAAGTGTGGTTGATTATTTGAATAGACTATACGAGACTGAGTCTTCTGTTACTGCTCCTTCTCTTTTTACTCTTTGAGGTTTATGAGGGCATGGGCAGAGCGCACTGTATGAAAGCAGCACATTCAGCCAGTGGTGGAAGCAGCTTACTCTTGAATTTGAAATGAATGTAAAATAAAAACCAAGAAAAATCAGAATGGGTTTTGTGATTATTTAGATTTTCAGTGATTTACTTGACTTCCCAGTTACAATGTAATCAGCGAGAGAGGTTAAAAATGTAGTATCTGTCCTTCAAAAGGACAGAAACTTTGGAATTTGGATGTGTCTGTTCCCAAAATTTCATTCATTCTTACTCTGGAACTCTGTCTGCTTCCAGTGAAGAATGCTAATAACCAGGCTCAAACTATCAAAAGAATACAGTTTAATATAAATTTCACAGGGTAGGTACTGGTGGATGCTCATAGGTAGTATTAAAATTTTAATACCCTCAGCATTTTAAGAATTGAGCCTGATTCTGAAGGTAGGAGTCAGATTTCAGTTAATTTCAGGCCTTTCTTAAACCCGGGTTTGGTCCAGGTTTGAAAAGTTGCTAATCTGGTCTGTTGTGTCAGCATCAAACTATAGAAAACTTGAAAAATAAGTTACTCTCTTATTCAAAATGTTTGTCATCTTGAGATGAAATTGCATAAGAATGGATGATGTTGCATGATTTTAGCTGTTCTGAGCTAAAACCAAAAAATAGCTTTCATAGTAATGTTTATAGTTGAGATAATACTGAGTAAAGGGTATTTATTGCATCTGATGTGGTATCTCCTTTTCATTGAAATTTGCTGTTAAAGCTTCTCTCAACCACATTTTATGATTATTAATCTCCTTAAATATGCTTGAACAAAATTATAAATTGCCTTTACTAGTGACAAACCAAGGAGAAGCTCCACAGTACTCCAGCAGTTTCTCTACAGTCACAGAAAAAGGAATAAATCTCAGAGTTGAACTGTGTGACCTCACCTGTCCCCAAAGTGGTTTGAAAAGCACTTCCAGAAGAACGAGGAGATGGACTATAACCTGGATATACTGTAGAGAGAAATTGTATAGTGTCCCCTCATACAAAATGCTTAATAGAGAGAGGACTCTTTATGGAGTTGTAACTTTTAAAGGCAGTTTTATTGACTTACAGAATACCTGTAAGTCCAGCAAAAGATTAAACATTATCTCAGGGAAGTCCACTGTAGTTTAGCAAGAGATCAAAGAGTTCCATTAACAGTGCAGTAGGAGGTAAAAAATATAGCAAAGGTTTATGTAGCTCTGATGAGGCCCCCCTGGGGAACTGGAAGAGACTCAGTAGGTGAGAACTAAGGAAGGAGATAAAGGAGGGGGGAGATGGGTGGGCAATTATTACTAGTCTAGAAGGAGGAGGCAGCACAAATTATCCTAATGGTAGTTTTTAGGAATACATCTTGAAGGCACAAGCTGATAGCAATAATTGAATGTGATAAAAACCCTAGACAGTGAACTTTCTTTTAGCACAAACATGTCAAGACAAAAATATCAAGTCACATAAAGACCCGCCACCCCCTTCCTGACATCATGGTTCAACATTAGTCACGGTTGGCAAACTTACCCTGAACTTACTGAAATAATAATAAAAAAGTCACAGCTGGAAAATGGTGAAAACAGTCCCCTATTTTTCGACCAGTTTATCACAGTTCCAAAATGCTGAACATGGTGAAGAGTCCAGCTAAAAGTCTAGCTAAGAGCATCGATCTACACCAAGAATTTTTGTGCTATATCTGTAGATTACAAAATAGTACTTTGCTGGCTTTCGAGGTTTTTGCCAGTTAAGTCTCAAAACTTCATTTGAAGTTTTTCACACTCACTTCAGAATAGAGAACGGAATGTGGTTGTTCTCTTTACCTGAAGATGGAAGAAAATTCAGAGGGTCGGGAAGCCAGAGAGACTGCTACTGAGTCACACAGAACTGTGGCCAATATTTGAAACCATATTCCTGCCCTCTTTCTCAGCACATGCAGTCCAGGTTGGGCTCTCTCCATCGAGCACACTGTCCTCCACCAGCATCTCCCAGTATCAAGGGGTTTGGGGCCCAGGATTGAATCTATCTCTGGATTTCTGCACAGAAGATGATGATTACAGACCACACTTCTGACCCCCAGACATGGCAAAATTGTTGTTTAACAGAAATACTAACAAAAATAGTGTGAGAGGCAGGATAGTAAATAGTTTAAGACCAAAAGACTCCTTTAAAGTATGGAAATAGTGAGAGGTCACCAACCAGTGAGCAGAACACCCAGGAATTATCAGAAGGTATTTTTAATCATTTGCTTAAAGATATGCATATTCTGTTTTGATATAGCGAAACCAGTGGATACTGGTTACTACAGACGCAGCACATCAAACGTTAACATTGCACCTGGCCAGAGGCAAATGCGCAGCACCAGTGTAGGTCACATCTGATGAGTTCTGGCTAAAACAGTGCAAAGAGTGGCTACCATAACCGGCATTTAGCTTATAGTAAAGGGGAGCAAGATACATCCACAGCAGAAGATGAAAGTCATGTTTCCATTTAAATCTCCTGTAACTAAATCACTAATGCTAGCAACATTAAACTGCTTGATCTTAACTGGACAGCAGTATATAGAATCTATACATACTCTCTCAGGCTTTAAAAGGTATTTTCTGTGCTCTTCCTATATAGCACCCCTAAAAAATTCCCAGTAGCTTATATGTTTATACTTATAAGATCAGGAGAATATAACTTAATATATGCTGAATTTCATTTATTAGAAAGAATTATATTCTTTGGCAAATGAATCATCTACTATATAGCATCTTTTCTTCCTTAAGTGGGTAGAGCCTTAGGCCTTGCATCAAATTGTACAGTACACAATTTTTGAAGTTGAACCAATTTTATTTCTAGTTCACAAATTATTTGATTGAGTCAAGTGCAGTCATGAGGTGGAAAAGTGGTGATAGATGACTATGATAAATGCACTTTAGAGAAAAGTGCCCCAAGAAAGCTGTGCAGATGTATTCAGCTGCATAATATCAGATTTCCATGAAAAGGGTAGCCATTGATATGCTAGAAGAACTCCCACTAATGGAATCATAATTAGTGCAGGCTACTTGCATCCCATGCAAAGTCAACTTTCCCTTGCCACAGAAAAGAAACTGGTAGTATTTCAGTAAGGCTTGATGCTTTGCTACTTTTATTCCCAAATGGACATTAAATTAAACCCTTTCTCAGACAATAATCGGAGATCAGAATTGCCTACTAGGGCTATAATTCATTGGAAACCGTGACTGCTATATATGTAGTTTATGAGATACTGAAATTAAGCTGCGACATGCAGTGGTGTAGGCAGTTTGAGGACTGAGGGATGTTACTTGGGCAGCTAGTACCACTCCATGCAAGTTCAAGGTTTGTTTGTGCCTGAATTAGGTGTGTCAGACACCTTGGGTACTTTGCACTACAGTCCCTCTTCATGTGGCAATCTGAATGCACCCAGTGAACAACGAAAGCACTGGGTGACAGTGAAGGAAAGGTGGCCTGCTAATAATTTACCCTGGAGAAAAAATCATTTGTTTACCCATAGGATTTTGACTTTAGATCTTGACCCAAGAACTGGTCTACTAATCTGAAGCCAGCATTCAAGAAAACAAAACAAAACAAAACAAAACAACACAAACAAACAAAAAGACAACAAAAAAAGAAAAAAAGACTAGTGTAGAGCAAGAGCATTTCCNAAAAAAACAACAAAAAAAGAAAAAAATAGTAGTGTAGAGCAAGAGTATTTCTTCCCATGCAGTAGCTATTCCTCCCTGAAATACATGTGTGGATGCTCATGTTCCCAGCCAGGGGAAGTACCTCTAAACTTCTTTCTGCACTGTTACTATGAGCATTCATTTCCAGAAATTCAAAGCAGACCTGGCCATTTATATGGCCCAATGCAGTGGATTGGTTATGGGGCTAGACATGGTTATGTTTTAGCTGTTCTGCTGCTAGATGCAGTCTCACTGCGGATTGTATGTGCATATGCACATGGTTCATGTATATGTACCTGGGCGGCTGGCCACACTATCAGCGAAGGTCGAATGCGAGTTATTGCAGTGGATTCAGCAGAGGCTTCTGCATAGTCCCCAGCTGAGTCCTGTTTGCTGTTAAAATACCAAGAATGCGCACGAACTCTAGAAAACCAGGGTGTGCAAGTTTGATGTAATGCCACGGAAAGCAATGGAGCTTCTCTGATTTATAGAAGCTGAGCATCTCGACTGTAATATTTTATTATCACATTTTAGTGGATAATTGAATATGAGGAAACTATACACAATATATAGATTTTTTTTTGTAAGAGAACAGGACTTCACTGAATTTTTAATGAGAAGTCATTCTTAGTGTGTAAATTCCATTATTGTTAGTGGGCGAATGTGTAAAGCATGACTAAATCCATTCTGCAATCTTTATTTTAAACTGTCTCAGTATTAGTAATCAGACCATTTTCTTAGTTCACGATGCTGCTTAAGTAGCAGTATTTGCAGAGATAGTATTTGGTAAAAAAGGGTTAAGAAGCGAAAGATAAAGAGCTCAAAGTGTCATTGTTTTAGTACCAGCAGTGTTATGTCTCTGCTACAGTGCATAAAGAAAAAGAAATGCTGACAAGAAAAAGAATCACACTTTAAAAACTTTTCCGAGTCTAAGGAATGTACTTTTAAATTTGTGCCAGTTACAGTAATTAGTAAACTTGTTCTTAATAGTGTTGTTAAAATGTAATTTTTTCACACTTTCTCTGACTTTGACACTGCTGCTTTTTAAACTTCATTTTGCACTTTGTTCCATTGTTCTTTAATCTGCTGCACTTTGCATTTAGTATCACTGAAATTTCGCACTTACTATGTCAATAACATCTGGCAAAATTGCCACCTATTAAGAGTAAGTGTTCTTTTTTCTCCTGTGAGAAATGTGATGGTGTATTATATTGGTTTCCCTTGAGAGGCTAAGGAGACAATTTTAAAGCAGATAAATGCATTAAAGAAATAACCTGAACTATGAGAGAAGGTTAACGAAAGTCAGAAACTTTTTACTTTTTTTTTTAATACTTTTTTTCCTTTGATAAAAGCATCCCATAAATATGGGGAGTGAAAAAAACTATTCAGTTATACAATCTTCTGCACATTCAGATGTACATTACATTTCATCATGCTGCTGCAGGATACATTATATTCTTACAGGCTTCCTCACAGACTTTTAGGTGCAGCGGTGGTTTTGCACCCATGTTGCATAAGTGTCAGTTCAATGATGAGTTGCAGTAAGTGAGCTGGTAAGCTGGGCATTGCCTGATCATTGTGAAAAAAATGGGAATATTTTTCCAGAAGTGCTATAGAAAAGAGCAGATCTGACCTTGTGTCTCTTGCCTCAGTGCTGCTCACCGTTCCAGCTCACTCATTCTCACTGGAAAAATGCTTTTCTTGAAGAAGGTGGAGTAGGTTGGAGTGAGGTCCTCACCTCTATCTCCTCTGTACTGATTTGCTGAGCTATAAAATGTTCCTGACATTTTGCTGTCCCAGTACCTTGAAGTATCCTTTTGGGGATAATGCTTTCAAGGAGGTCTTCATGGATTCTAGCATACACATGCATACCTTGAGGTAATACCCTACACTGGCCTTTAACGCAGGTACCATATTCTCTAACCGTATTAATATCTCAAGTATGCCTTTGATTCTTATATCTCTATTGCTACTAAACTGAATAGAATTTTCCTTTGCCCTGAATACACCATGCTTGAAATTGAGCCCCCCATGCCATGCACATGTGGAAATGGTGCTGAGCTTCCAATAATCGTGCACAAAGTCGGGAAAAACCTAAAGGAAGGAAATTCTGTAGCACTTTTTACACTATGGAGTAGATTTTTACTCATACTGTGTTTGATGGAATGTGAGCTGGAAAAGGTTGAGGGCAATAAAAACTAATGCAGAGCTCATGAAAGCCATAATGTTGCATTCAAGAGAGCTTTGAACTGAGCCAATATTATACATGCTAACTACATGGTCTGACTGGAAAACCAGGAGGAATGGGAACATAATGAGCTAAGACAGAGTGATGTGGGACTCTCGTAGTTTGCCAGATGGTGGAAGAGCATGCCGTGTCTTCACATCCTCATGTCAGGGACTGTGCTGCAGCACTGTGATATCTGGCTTTGCACAAGGGATGGGAGTTTGCGTATAGCTACAGGCACATCTCCTGCTAGCATGATGAAAACTGCACATGTATTGAATCACAGAGAGAGTGGACTCAAGCAGAAAAAAGATCTGTCCCCACGGCAAATCAGCAATTAAAGAAATGGATTGTTCTGAAAATGGTATATTTGATCTGTATTCAGCATATCATTGAAGAATAAATAGATATATTCTTCATCTTCTGTGTATGTTCATGTATGAAACTGAGAAACAGAAGCAGCTTGATTCTGTATGTTTGAATTTAAAAGAAATCTCACTTGAGTAAAGGAATATAGGGAAGAGTTTGGTGCCTTACTTTGGTAAGATTATAATAGAGTATATCTCTTCCAAAATAATTTGAAGTAATACCACAGATTTACTACCTGGCTACAGTTCAATGCATGTACTATGGCTTTCATTTTGCACATGATATTTTTTGTGGCATTTATTAACTTGTTACTCTATTAATCTACCTAGGTGATGTATTATTGCTTAAACTTCGAATGCGTGTCTCAGAGAACACAGGAATAGCAAATAAAGCACATTTTAACACTGCCACCCTTTTCTTTCTTTCACATATACAATTAAAGCTCAGATATTTGCATGTGAATTGATGCTGTATTATAATATGGAGTTTACATACCACTGGTTACAAATAATGAGGTGGTGAAGAACAACAATTATATTTCTCCTCCCAGATTTCCTCTTTTCTTAATCTTCTCTTCTTCATTCTTTACTAGCTGCAATTTAACATCTTTTCCCTGACATGAATGCATTTTCTTCTGACAAAATGACTTCTCTGACAGTATTTATTTTAAAATAATTTTAAATCACAAAAGATTGTTCTTAACAACACCCAAATAAGACTCTAATGAGCACAAACATACATCAAATGGCTCTTGTCTTGTCCAGTGTTATCCAGGGTGTTTCTGCAGAGCTCATTGTTAGCCTTCCGTCTAAAATTGAGTCACTTCCAATTTCTTAATTTGGAAAAGATGACTTGTTACTTTATAGCGAAAATACACCAAGAGTTTACAGTGCTAGTTCATTATTTTTTTTCCAGTTGGGGAGAGAACTGAGGACACTAGAAAGTTCTTAAGGTGACTGCATGACTAAACTGTCCAAAATTTTTTTTTTTTTTTTTTTTTTCTATTTAAAGATATGTTGTGGTAAATTACACACAGCTAGCTCACGTAAGCCTTGTTCACACTTTATAGCGCTGTTCTTGGTAGGTAGTTCCCATGATTTCCTAAGGAAGATTCAGCGAGTAAGTCAAGATTTGGCAACTTTTCAAAGTTGAGGAGCCAGATGGTATTTTTCTTTCCCAAATTAGAAGTAAGTTAAGCGTGCTGTTAGAAACTCAGCAAGAGCTGGGAGATATTGCCTTTCACAGAAGCAAGACGCTGCCAATCACCGTATTGGAGGTATCGTCTCTCTGCACAAAGCTGTAGTTTCTCAGCCCCTGTTGAGCGCGAAAGGTGGGGGGAGATGCTGCCTCCCCAGGTGCCCCTCTAGAGATGTGCACATCTCCAGCTCCTCCACAGCATCAGCTCTGCTGCGCACCATTCACAGACTGCTGGGGGACCATCCCTGTCCTCCATACTGCGAACTGACCTTCTCTGGAAAAAAGGAGTTTATTAATAGAGAGGAGACACCATAATTTAACCCAAGTTAGGGAAAAACAGTTTCAATTGTCACAGAGGTCTCCTACCTGAGCCAGTGTCTCTGCATATTTCTGTTGTATCCTTCCCCTTGTTTTGGCTGTTTCTGTGGTTGTTTTTCCCTCTGAACTGAGATTTAAATAAATGACTAAAGAGTCAGGTCTTCAGCTTTTAGTATATATCTTTAGGCAGTTAGATTCACAGCAGGCGCTTCAGGGAAAACACATTTCTTGCAGGTAGTCAAGTGACTGAGCTGCCAAAACCCGTTTTCTGGCACATGAAAGTTGGGAAAGATGTTCGAATGCAACCTATCACATGAAACCTGCTGCATTTTGCATTTCTGAGCCTCTTTCATTTCACCGGAGGTCGTGATCCCTTGTCTGAGAATCACTGAACTTGTGAGGGCGGCCTTGCAAACAGACAAGTACTGAATCTCCACAGAGATGACTCCTGTTCTAAGGACCTCTGCGTCTCCTGCTTTGTGAGCTAGCAGGAGTAAGAAATGTAAGAAAAATGGCACCTTTATAATCTGTGAAGGTAGAGATTGTCTTGCACTGCTAACCAGTGCCTCTATTCAAAGAAAGGGAAACACAGACATACAAGAAAGACAAGTGATCTTTTAGCATCAAGTAAACACGGATCCATACAGGTCATTTTGCTTAAAACATGGACTCCTCAACTACATCAACGGGGCAGGCGTAGCCAAGCTGTGGCTCCTGAGGACACTTGCAATTAGTGCTTATACGGCTGCAGTGACTGTGTCAGATTCAGGTCTCAGTGGAGGTTAGAGCAGGCGGGAGGGCTGACGTCGGAGGTGCACAGCCTCTTGACTGCTCCCAGCTGGCAGCTTGACTTCCTATTGTATTGGGGAAAAAAAGAGTGCAGAAACCTATCTTGGTGTTTTCTCCAGCAACCTATAAACTTAACACCAGGTTTAAACAAAAACGAATTGCAAACCTGCTTGACATTTAGCAAGATTGCTCTGATGCAACAAATATGTTGCAAGCCTGAAGACAGGTGCGCTACCACTAAGAAGGATTTTATGACTATGCTTATTACAGTGTGCCATGGATAACTGACAGAATACAGCGTGTGCCTTGTTGTTACATTGTTGTCCCCTGTTTTTATGTTAATCTTTTAATTTAAATGGCAAATACAGAAGTCTGTATTCAGTTAACAAAGAAGTAGTCATTAAGAAATAGGGATTGAAACAAAATAGGGAGAAATGTAGGTGCTGTTTCCTCTTTAAACAAAAATATACGGAATAAAACAAACACATATAGTATGATAAGCCATGGATGAGTACATATCTGGGTAAAAAAGCAGCAAAACCACTAAGAGGCAAGAAACAATCCTGTAACCTGCCCTAGCTCTCTGTTCAGCAGTTTGCTTAAACATTTTTACCCGGTGTGCAGGTAACGTGTACCCTAAGTTCTCCATATAAGAATATAAAGTCTTAGGAGTGCTCTCATCCATAATGTTTTGTGCTAGAGTGCTTAGGATATGCTCATTGGTCTCAAAAGGGAACAGTCTAAAGTTTACTACTGACTAGATTTACCAGTGTAGTTTTTAACTAAAATAAAATAATGGACATTTTTCATGTCTTTATATGTCTTCCTTCCAGTGGATTACCCAATCAGGAGTGTTTTTTGGCCCTGTTCTTTTGTTATAACTTGTATTCTCATCAGATCTGACTGTTACAATTATCCTTATTATTATTATTACTTAACAAATTATTTCTATAGACTTCTAATAGGAACCCGAAATGTGCATGTGCATGACAGGGCCAGCCAGCGAAGACGAGAACATGCCTACAGGAGCCAGAAGAGCAAACTACACCCCACAGGTCTTTTGGAGTTAGGAGGTATATTCTATATATACCAGCTAGGAGGTATATTCTCTGTCCTTATAGCAGGTAGGCAGATATGAAGTGGGGTAATTATTTGTCTCCTATCCTATCAATACCTTCCACTTGTGTTCTGTTCTCTGCTTTATAGTTGCTGTCCCCATTCATCACCACACTTGCTACGTGTCTTAGGCCATGCGTCTGCACATCTGTTACATGTTGGTTTGCTTGAACTCTTGCACACAGAAAATGTTGGATTCTTGTCCTCTATTTTAGATCTCTGCAAATATGCTGTTAAGTATCTAGCGAGGGGGCAAAATAGTGGTCAGTAAAACATTATCATGATTTTGGGGTGGGAGGGTTGGCTTTTTCTGCCTTACTTTGCCCGTACTATGTCATCTGCAAGTAAAACACCATTTAGTACTCACAGTGTCTGCATTACTTTGCAGGCATTTAGCTTATGTTGCAATTTTTCTTCTAACGACTCTCTAATGTACTGAGTCTCTTATCCATTGCAGCTTCTTCGTACTACATTGGCATGTGCAATCAAAGTGTAAATGTTCGTGAGGGCGTTTCCCATAGCACCCTACTTGCCTCCTGGGGATCTTTAGCCTTGTCTTGACTGACGGCAGGACCAGAGCAGGGCCCTGGCTAGGTTCAGGTTTGCTCTTCTTTCCCAACAGTGACAAAAGCCCTTGAGGAAGGTATATGCCTGGTCTGACTTAGCAGGGCTCAGCAGCAGCTTAGGCTGCAGTTAGGCAGCCTGTTCTGGCTGCAGAGGGTTCCCTTGCATCTCCCAGCTCAAGGCTCCCTCCCAGGGTCCTGCTGGAAGTCACTGCCTCTTGAGTCTCCTGGCATAAGTCATGATAGCTATCTAGTCCCAATAGGCCCAACTCATCCAGGCTAAGGAAACAATTTGGATGGAACCAGAGGAGAGGGAACTAGATTAGCAGTCAGGTCAGCAAGGTTGTGGTGAGCAAGCGAGGGAAGTTCAGGGAAGTTCATCTGCGGAGGGAAGAGGGTGTCTGGACAGAAGATTAGTGTGTCAGAAGCGGTGCCAGTCGAACTGGGAAAGGGGAATGATTTTCTGTGTTCTTCCTTCCCCCTTTTTTCCTGAAATAGACCTAGCTCTAAGTTCAGAAATGGATCAAACTCAGTGCTAAGCCTTATTTTTTAAGGGATGGAATAGCTCTTATACCACTCAGTGTATGTGTTTCTCTAACATGCTGGTCACAGACCAGTATGGAGGGCTTCATGAACTCATTCCTCACAGCAGCTGCCTGCCTTTGAGTTCTGATTTTATAAACTGGATCAACTGATCAGATCTTTTTCATTTTCCCTGGTTGATAACTGAGGCCTACTTGTGTTGTAGATGATAAACTCACCTACACTCCACTCTGAGCAGTGAACAGCTCCAGCCTCATGTGCAAGCTACAAGCAGTTTTGGTCAGAGCTTCAGTGGTAATGGCTTTAGGAAAATTAATTACTATAGCAAGTGATTGATGTAGCGACTAAATTGGTAGCAATCTTCCCCTGCAGTAGGTGGTGCTCACTGCTTAAATAAAATTAAATAGTGACCATCCTGGGTATACATACCAGTTTTTGAATGGGTTCTAAAACTAAGGACTGACAACTTGTGATTAAAAAAAAGTCATATGAGAGAATATAGACTTGTTTTAATCTTGGTTAAGATTGCATTCTACCTGCCTTATCTTTCCTTTTGCGGATTCCCTTAAAAACTGATTCTTTCTAAAACTCTGCATGCTCCCTTTTTTCAGGGACACCTGGTATGTTTTGGTGCAGATGTAGTGACTTTTCCATGGTTTGTGAATTTCTGCATGTACTTCAGGGCACTTTAGCAAGCACTCAGAACGCTAAAGCTGTTAAATCTTCATATAGGCAGGGCTGTTTTAGGTGAGGAAATTGATTGGTAATTTATATAAATGCTAACTTCACCTGTTTAGCTACTGCTTCTAGAGCCTCAGAGTAAAGTGAAATAAATGAGAATTATGCTTAAGCACTTTTGAAAGTTCATCCAACTGCCCATATACATCTTAGGCACCTAAATACCTTTTAAAATATGTTCTTTAGTCCTATGTCGCATGTGTGGCTCTCCAGAGGTTTAATTTGTTTACAGATCCAATTACACGTATGTGACTCTGCTCAAAGCGCTTTGCTGGGTTGCAGTCAGACCTGACACTGCTGATGCTGCGGGTCACTGCAGATGATGCTGAATTCAGCATCTGTCTTGCCTGCTTTGGCACCCCCCCATTTCAGCACTAGCTCCCTGATTTCCTGAGCAAGCCAGGGGAGTTCTGCAGAACATCAAGAGCCTGTAAATAAGTGCTATAGGTAGGTTCAGATGCTATGAAAATCTACCTTAGTCTACTAGGCTGTCAGCAGAAATGGTGATATGAATGGAGCCACACATGTTCTTGTTCCACTCAGACTGGATTCAGTTCAAGCCATTCTTGAATTTTTAGGAAAGTCTGGATCAAAATCTTAATTTTGTTTTTATGACATTTCTTTAATGAATTTATTTTCTTAATACTCTTGAACTCGATGCCAGATTTGTGACGTCTACTCTAAGTACTTTGATATTAGACAGATATTATTACATTAAAAATAAAAAGTTATTGTCTCAATAGTAAAACACTCTTAATACTTTTATTTTTTTTCAAACAGCTGGTCTGGTTACCACAGTAGAAGAAAAATGCAAATTGCATTAAACAAAGTATGTCAGAATTTTTTGTATTTTGATCTGCTATTTATAGATTTGCAGGTCATTATTGATGTTCAGTAATAATACTTCACCTGGTTGTAATACATACTCATTCTTTCATGTTTCTACACTAGGCACTTTGAGAACCTAATAAAGAGTCCTTATAAAAGTACAAAGTGTTATTAAATGAGTCTAAAACTCCAGCTCTTTTCCCCACAAGAGATTTTGCCTAAAGTGCGAATGAATATTTAAGAAAATTTAGAACTTTTTCTGAAGTGGAACTTTGCTAATAGTCTGATAGAATTGCATTTCTCTCCATGCTGTTCGCCTCTCTTCTTATTGATGATGATTAATTTTAATTTGGTTTAATTATTGATTTTTAACATATTCCCTTCAATAATAAAATGTTCATAGAGGATGAAAGTTGTCTTGCAAGGTAAATCTTCACTCTGGTAATAACCAAATAAACCTCTACTTTCTAGTCAGAAGAGTAGTTTTATGTATTTTTTCCCCATAAACATTAGTATCGTGTTTAATAAAATTTTCTATGTAGAAATCATAGCTCTTGAGTAATAGGCTGGTATAAGAACCTCACAGATACTAAAATATAATCCTTAGTTCATTACCTTACATCTGTCATTTTCTGAATGCTGTGTTCTGCACGGCTTAGTTTTCTTTTGTTTCAAATCGTTGTATTTCTATTACTATTGAACCTGTTGAAGCTCACACTATTAAAGTGCTAATGCAGATTGTAAAAAGCAAACTAATTTGTGCTGGTTACTTAGAATTTAACCAATATATATATTTTTTTTAGTTTGAAAAAGTCTTATGAAGATATAAATGACCATGCAAGCTTTGGTCTAACAAAGATAAAGGAAAAACAAAAACAAAAACAGAACAAAAAAACCTCAGAATATGTGCAAAATGTGTCTGGGGATACAACAATGAACTCTTTCAAAACAACACTGTCACTGTTTCAGTACTTTAAAGTGACACTGTGATTTTCAAATATTAATAAACATCCAGGGGGAGCTAGGGAGTAGCAATTTTGCTTTTTCTAATGATATGTAAGGTAATATGAATACAGAGAAAAGTAGTATAAATGCCTAATGCTTGCTTTGGGGTTGATTTAATTTATTTATTTATTTTTTATTGGAACTTTTGATGAGAAACTGGTCAGACATGCCGAGAGCCTGTCAAGGTCACTGCCAAGGACAAGGGAGTCAATTAGTATGCAGATCAGAGCCAAGGAGTTCAAAGGTATTGTTCCAATTCAATCACATTAGCCAGGCCAGTAATGAACAAACGGCATGACCTTAATCAGGGAGCCTGAGCCGCTCACTGAGGGAAGGATGTGTGTCTGCGTATGTATTTCGGGAGCACGGAAGGAGGGGCAGGGTGGCGAAAAAGATATGTTTTCTTCTGTTGTTGTTCTGTTTTGGTTTTGATTTTTTTCTTTTTTGAAAGGACAGTAAGCACAGTACGGAAAACTTATCTCTGGCTCCCTGTGTTTTGAAGTACAAAACTGCTTTTATTTTTGGGTGAGAACTGAAACGGGCTCAAATGGACAGGTGGTTAGAATATTTTGATAAAATGCCTTCAGTGATGCACTAAGGGGTGTGCAGGAGGAGGGAGATAACCTTACGTAAAACACTAAACTAAATGTTGCAATTATGGTCTCTCTCAAGCTCCTAATTTTTTTTAAGTCTATACGCAAAGAAAATTCTGGGTGATCATTTCCCTTGTGTAAAGCAGAAAGAAATCCACATACTAGTTAATGGAAAGCATATTTATAACAAAAAGTATTTCTGTAATACTTTAAGAAACATGACACCATATAATTATATTTTAGGCATCTGAATTGCTAAGTTGTTTCTTTGGTTTTTCAGTGCAACATACAGCACATTTGAGCATACTCAGATGAAGTCCAAAAGGAGCATTCTGTGTTATAATCACCTAAACAAATGTCCACTCTATTAAAAATTTTAAGAATCTCTCTCCTTGCTGTTCTTCATTTGTACATATACACACTCAAGTACTTTTACAGAATGTGTGCATATCAACGATAAAAGAATAAAATGACAGGGAATACCTGTACTTATTTATATTTTCAATGTTTGAATGTTTCTCTAAAGTGATTTTTGAATGCATAGTTAGGACTGTTGAAATTTCCACGTGGGTCAGGACTACATTCATTATTTTGTAAAGTAATGATTTAATTTTTGGTAGCTGAATATTACAATAACTTTTCAAAAGGTAACATTTATGTATTTGAATAATGAATATTAAAAATTCATACTTTCTGCATGTGGAAATAAAAAAATAATCTTCATAAAATTAACGTTAACCACTGAAAATGTGTGTGGTGCTTAAAATAATTTCACATAGTTTTTCTGCATGTTATTGTTTTGTGCTAGTATATGCAATAACTTACAAGTTTCTTGCGTCACTCTGGGTAACATTTGCTCAACAATTACTTCAACTAGAGCAGTGAAAGCTGCAGGCTTCATTGGGGAAACTGTTTGCAGAAATCACTTCATTTCTCTACAAATGAATCATGATAGGCAAGTAAGATTTTAGAAATCAAGGGGGGGTTACTCTCTTCTTTACTGAGGAGGTAGTTCATCATATCTCACTAAAACGGAAGATGCATAACAGAAAAGAAACTATTCTAGGCTATGAAGCACCCTAGGGGTTCATGAATGTTGGGGGAGGAACACTGATTATACAATGCAATAACATATTGAGACACTATTTCAGTTTTACACTTGGTATCAAGTAAATACAGGATATCTCACCCATGAAGGGTGATTATCTTTCATGAAGGGAGGAAATGAGTTATTAAGGTCTTTCTCAGGAGCAAAACAAGGATAAGAATCTTTATTAATGTAAGAAACAATCTGTTTTTTTTTCCCCGACAGAAATATACTTCCTTTTTAGCAAATCTGTTTTTTTTTTTTTTTTGTCTTTAAATTGTCCATATCTCAGAAAGCAATGCATATTGGTTTTAGCTGACACCACTGCACTGCTTGAAAATATTGTTACAAAACATGTGCTCATTGCCGTTTTTATCTAGATCACAATTAATAACATTTTTAACCATGAAAAGTCTATCTGGTCCTATAAAAATCCTTTTAAAATATTTGATATTTTATTTGAGGATATTAAAAGATTGTTTAAAAATAAACATATACTAGCAGAGCAAAATTTTCACACGATTATTCAGATAGTCAATAGGTCTTCTTTGATCATATTATTATGATGCTTCTGCCAGATTTCAGTTTAAGACAGGCGTATTTTTTTCTGTCTCTCTCTTTCTGTCTGTCTCTGTCTCTCTTTCTCTCTCTCTCTCTTTTTTCCCCTAAACAAGGTCATAGATTTTTTTAAATTAGGACTAGAAGTTCCAAGTACAAGATTAAGTAAGTTCTAACAGTGTTATAAAAGTAAGTGCTTTTTTCTATAATAAAAGGTGTTTAAAAGGTTCGCTACAGCTTTAAACAGAATTACAATTTACTTCTTTCAAGTGTCCAGGCCATAAATTCTTCTCAATTCCCTCTCTCTCTCCTTGTCGGAATTAATGAGATCAGATTTGATCAGGGCAGTGATGTGTTCAGAGCCAAATCACACAACAGCGCGCGTGCGGTAATGGAATTTGCATCTAATGCATACATAAATCAAACATCTTTCTGGACATTTTCATATGCATAATGTCATTTCATCCAGTTCTCTCTGTGCAGAGGGGGAGATTTTTCTCTCGGAGAGAATGACTTTCTTTAATGCTTTCATTTTATTTTCGCTGACTACAATCCCCGAGAAGGCGCTCGGTCGGAGAATCTTTCGGGGCGCGGTTGACAGTTCCTTTTCCAAGAGGGGTCCTTCACATTTATCATGCCTCTTCCTCGGGGGCTTTGTTATGCAAATGTGGCTGAAATTGATAATTCCAAAGTGCTTCATTTCGGTTCCTTGGCGGTTGGAGATGGTAGATAAAAAGAAACTGACAAGACACACTGATTGCCCTCAATGCTTGTAACTCTCTTGCTAACAAGGCTCGATATTGTTAAAAATTCCTATTGTTATCAGGGTGGCAGCTCCATTATGCAGGCCTTGCAAATTTGCCATTTGAATATTAACCCTTTAATCGCCCGCCTCCCCTCCCCCTCCGCCGGCCCCCCAGCACTTGCCATCAAATGGCAGAAAAAGCACAAAACGGGAGACGGTTTCCCTCGCACGGGAACGTGTGTGTGGGGCGGGTTTCTTTCTGTTCATTCTTTCTCTCTCTCTCCCTTTATTTATTTTTTTTTGAACTCCGTTAATCATTTTTTTTCAAGGTAAGCTTACTTAAAAAAAAAAAAAAAGCTTTAACAAAACAAGTCTAGCAGAGACAGACAGAATTGGGTTGTTTCAAGTTAGGGTTGGTACAATATTTACAGGGAAATGTGTGCTTGCAGAACTCAAAATCAGTAACTCCTCGAGTGCGGAGAAGTTTCATTATTTTTAACTCGTATGTGCTTGCATTTTATGTCCTAGCGTAGGTAGGCCTCAGGGAGGGGATAGCGTGTCTGCATACACCACAGTTACCGGAGATTTTTAGCTGTCTGTCCTACCGGCTGCAATACTGCTGTCACAAGGCAGCCGACAAGAAACTTCCTGCCTATAGGCAGATGACCAAAATAAATAAATAGAGAGAAAAGAAGCTTGTAAAATACAAGGGGTTTTGGTGACGCGTTTTTTTTAACTTTGAAGGACACGTGCCCATAACTTTACTTCTGCAGTCAGGCACTTTTTTTGTTGACAGATTTCGCTTATGCACTTATAAAATACTGATAAGAAGTGGAAAGTGAAAGACTGTTTCAGAGACCTGACCCGGCAGCTGCTGCAGTCCCTGGGAGCTTTGCCAGTGACCACTGAATCAAACCCTGGAAATGACACATCACCGGGCAAAGGGGAGCTCAAGCTAAGGATTAGCTCAAATGCAAATTTTAGTCACACTGCAAAGGAGCATGACTGGTTGCTAACTGATTTCCTCATTGATTAATGAAATTGCAATGTCTGGAATTTCAAATATCTTTGTACAATTTGCTGATGTGTGTCCGTAGAAGGTGAATTTCTCCCCACCAAGCACATGCCTTCAGGCTTATATTACAATTATAGGTTAATTTTAGTTTGTCATTTTTCTGAGGACACCTGACATGGTTCCCGTTAAAGTAAATCTTGGTGTGACAAAGGTAAGTACAGCAGAGACTGGAAGGAAGTGGAGAAAGGAGGAATTGCCTCTGCAAAATGAAGCATAGTTCAATGCTAACACAGGCAGCTGCAACAATATAATATTTCCTTACAATTACCAAGAAGATGCATCTCAAACAGCTCACATCAAAGGATCATTGAAGTTTCCCACTTTTTTTCTGAAGTCTTGCAGAGCTCTGTCCGCCAAATTACAGTAAATAAAAAAGACACTGGTACAACAGTAACCTCTTCTGTATTGGACCGAGGATCTCTTTCCCACTATTAGAAATAAAAGAAGAAAAAAAAGAAAAATTATATTGTTGTTGACAGAACTCTTGAGAAGTTCTTTTTTTGTTTGTTTGTTTTTCATTGATAGGTGTGTTGGCAGATTATATTCAAGGCAGGAAACACCGATAATGCCCACTGTAGAACCTTGTGAGTTATAGCAGCTAAATTTCCCATGTTGCTTTTTCTTTCAATTATCTGAAAACACCCTGTTAATTTTTAATGTGTTTGTACCCTCATTCTGTTACCAAAATTGCTACCTTTCCCCTCTTCTTATTTCAGAAATAGATTTCACTAAACCTGGCTGCTGTAAACTCATTATACGATCTATCATTTATTCTGTCCATTAGAGTAACCAGTGTTAGTGCTTTTCCCCCCACTTGAGTCTGTCAAGTACTGTTATTTATGCTCAATGGTATTAATATCTCTGGTTGTATTATGGCTGTGCACTCAAAATTACTAATATAATCTAAACTTGGCAATAGTGACTGCATCAGCTATCAATAATCAAAAAGTATCATGCAACTTGTAAGTATTAGCAAGAGTCAATAATTGCATAAATATAATTAACCTCTTCTGCTTACTGTAAGGAATCACCAGTAGTACTGATAGCTTTAAAAAAAATCACCTTTCTCCGAATGAGATAGCGTGCCTGTATTATGAACAAGGGAATTAGAGATTTGACAGTATGTTTTGAGTGTTTCTTATTTTCAGTTACCCTTAGCAATGACTCTGTTGTAACCTGAGTATATAAAATTATCCATAATCTTTAGATAGAAAAAGGCTTAAAAGTTGATTTCTCTTTCATTGTTTGCTTCTGTGGGTTAATTTTGCCCACAAAAGGATATTCTGTTTTTCTGTAACAAGAAAATTTGTTAGGTAATTTGTGACCACAGAATTAGAGCGATACAGCTAAACTAATGTATATGCAATGGCTTCATTATGCACAAGAGCAGGCACTCTTTACTTTGCAGCCCAAAACACACAAAGCACCCATTAGAATGAAGAGGCCTGTGATGTCTCTTCATGTGCAGAGTGTAAAGGTACATGAATGTCCTTGCTTGTTGGCATTTAATTTACCAGTTGCCTCTGTAGTGGAGCCTTGGCAGATTCAGCTTGAATCTGAAAGACAGGCTGTCATACTGAGAGTCTGCTGCCTACTGCTGAAATTGAGAGGCTTGGCAGATATGCAAACAGTAACTGGGTTTGAGTTGTTTTGATTACAAGTTAAACAGAAAGTCATTGGCAGGGCCAATATAAATCTGCTGAGGTTTTTTGGCAAAATCTGTGGAGGTATTTCTATAGATTCTGCAGGATTCTGTAGCACCTTGATTTCACATCAGAGAGTGTCCACCTTTGAACCCGTTCTGCAAATAAATGTGTCAGAGATGTGCACGAACATGTTTAAATTCCTGAGAGCTTCCAGATTCAGAAATATAAAACACATTAACAACATCCTATAGCATGCCACTTTCATACAGTTGTTAAATTCTGGAGCTTAATGTTTCATTCAAACTCAGGTGAATTTTTAGATGAAGTAAAGGAAGGTGAGTTAAAAGCAATTGAAGTAGGAAAGAAAAATGTATTTTAATGAAAGTTCCAGAAGAAAAATAAAAATAATAAAAAAGAGTGGACCAGGTCCTGAACTCAGTTATCTTAATTAAAATGCAGAGATATTTTATCAGTATTTTTTTTAGTACATTAAGCAAGATATTCCAAAGTTGTTCCCTTATTCCATGTTGTGCTTTAACAGTGATTAGAATCAGTACAATTCAGTCTGCCAGTGGCTTTTTTCTCCCTTTCTTCAGTAACTTTACTTGAAACATCCTGTTTGTCCGGACATCCACTCCTGACAGAATCCAAATGTTCATCCCAAATTCGTTTATTTATAGAGTTCGTTTGTCTCCATGCCTGATATGTGATGCTGAGTTGATAAAAGTAATCCAATCTGACATTATATAAGCAAAAAAGAAGTGTGTACACTTTAATTACATGTGCTTTTACAATGCAACCTCTGCTTCATTCCAAGTTAGTGTTTTGAACACTAACACATCCTTTACTAAAATTGCCTTGCAATTTTAAGGCAAAACCATGTTAATTTTGGAGGGAGGAAAGAGAATACATGTAATTGTCGCTCCTATTGTTTCTGTCTGGCTAGCTGTAGACAGATTTCTGCAAGGCTGGCTAGCAACAATATGTTGATTTACAGAGGCAAGAATATCTCCACAATTGGAAGGGCTAAGGCACCTTTCTTAGAAAACTGAGAATCTGCAAAATGTGGCAAAGTTCTTGGAAAGAACCCAAATGTATGGAATCTGCAGATTTATTTTCATCCCTTTCTTTTTTCCTTTCACTTGTGTCTGCTGCTTTGCCTATTACAGCTTTCTAGGCAGAAAAAAAAAACCCTGAATTTGCACATATTATTGTATAGCTCTAACTAAATTTTAAAAGAAACTAATTTAGACAAATTGATTAGAATATAAACATTGTTATCTAAATGCTCTTTATTTCCAGATCTGGCAAATTAAAAAAGCAAGGTATTTTCCTAAGTGAAGTAAGAGTTTGTTTTCTTTGGAAATTGCTTCACTTATTTTCTCTCTCATTTGGACATCCCTTTCCCTTGAGTGAATGAAATAAAAGAGTTTATATGAATGGGCCATATTGCACTCTTGGTAAAATGGATAACAATAGCATTTTAGGAATTTCATTTTCAGATCCAGGTTGAAAAGATACACTGGCTTTCTGCCTCCTTCTCTGAGTTCAGAATATTTCTTTTCAAGAAAGCGAATAGAAAGAGAATTTAGGAATCTTTAGCAGTATGTTCCCCCAATACTGCAACCCGATGCAGATTTTTAGAGAATGCTTGCAAATGTCAACTCTCTCTGAAAGTGATATAGTTTATTACTGTTCTTTCTTATAATACAAACATTTCTGTGCAGCTCGGATCTTATTTTTCAAAATACACAGGATTTTGATATATGGACAACAGGAGAATATGTATTTTAGATATAATACCATAAGTGCTTAAAAGTTATTTCTGAGCTGATTTAACATGGAAAATCTCCAGGTAGATTAATTTTATAGGCTGCTTTTATGGGTGTAACATTTCAAGATGAGAAAGCCGTGCTTCTGAAATTTAGTTTCGGCAGATTTCATTGGCACCTACATCTCCATCTTTTATTACCTTAAAGTTGAAATTTAATCTCATTTTTTTTCCTGATTTTTACTTAATTTCTGACTGAAATGGCAGGCTTTCTTTTTTATTTTTTTATTTTTTTCCCCTCTCAGGTTCTACTGCTTCTATTGCCGTCATGTTATTTACATCCCAAGATAAAAATCATTTTAATAGAAGTATGCTAAGAAATCACAAGACCTCTAATATTGAAGATCTTTCCTGGGACAGCCTGCCAGAACAAGGTTAAACATACATCCTCCAAAGCCTCTTTCCAAATGCCTGACTCCTTATTTCACCATGCTAAGAGCCGCTGCCCTCACACTGGTTGTTCTGTTGTAGAGAACACAGAGCTGAAAACTTCAGTCCTTGCACAGGCAAAACATCCAGCAGAAACATGACTTCGGGCCGGAATATCTAACATTCCCAGCAATGGTTGTGATGTAGAAAAGGGGAAGTTGGAGTATATAAAGGAAACATGTTTAATTATGTTTCTGTATTACATCTAATATGGATTCAACATGCACTGCACAGGAGGTGGGTGTTATGAATGTCTATGGACAATAGGACACATTTGCAAATTCTGTAGTTTCCTAAATCTCTGGAACATACTCAGGGATATATAGCAACTCTTTATGAAAAGTGGCTTTTATGCACGTGTTAGGAATACTTTTTAAATCTCAATACCTCAGCCATTTAGGTGGTTTTGTTGTTATTTTTCTCTGGCAGTAGCAGAGAGGTAGTCTGTACCACACCTGATGGCCAGCAAAATTACTAAAAAAAAAAAATAGAATATGGTTTTAAATTTCAGGAGTGCCGATGAAGGGAAAGAAGGAAGCATTTTAAATCAGAAAATGTGTGTATGGGGTGCGTGTGTGACTGCATGTGTTGGAAAATTTACAAACCAACACTTTCAGGCTATGGTTTGTTTTTTATGACTGAGTTATATACCTTAAAAACTGGTCTCACTAATATAAATGCTGAAAAAGTCTCACCTATTGTGGTGCCTGCTGTAATAAAGAAATTCACTGGGAGAGAATGACAGAGATACAAAACACTAAAGAATGATGATTTCCTCACTACCAATGTGATTGCATAAATTAGGTGTACATAAGTTCCCAATGATTTATAGCACTCGAAAGTTACAAAAAATGATTATATTTGATTTACCTTAGAAAATAAAAAAGCTGGTGATTATTCACAGAGCGTCTGAAAGAACGAGGAGCTAAATTCCGATTATAGCAGCTGTCTCTTGCACAGATCTTTGTATACCTTTTATATAAATAATTTTTGTATTTTTTCTTTGAAAACATACTTAATTAGGCAAACTTGCATATAGTATTTATTAATTTGGAAAAAAAATCATTTTTATTTTTCTCCTCTTGCCCTCCTCGTTGTTAGCCTGTTAATGAAAGTAACATTTTATTGATTATACATTTAATAACAATATTCTTCTATACTTGCTCAAATGTTTAACTGTTTGCATGGTAACTGGTGTAAAGATGCCTAAGAATAGTATAACTAAAATGGCAGAATAAAGAAATGTATTGGCTATGACAACAAAAAGTAATTGCTTTTCCTCAAAGGATCAAATGTGGTATAGTTGTTTGAAAAACAATCTAAACAACATTTTGTTCACCATTGATTTTAAAAGCATTAAAATTAGTTTTTATGCAGCTATACTCATTAAGCTTTTATGTATACTGTGTAGGGTGAATAGTTAAGAAGCAATAAAGCATTCTGCAGTAAAATATACTTTGCCAGTTGTCAGAAGAAATAAAATACATAGATTTGGAATGTTTGTTTTCTGTAGAATATTGTGATATTTGCCATGTTAATTACAATCCAAATAAAGCTATTTTATTTGTGGATCTTAAACAGCTTTGTAGCTGTAGATGACTAATACAATTGTTTTTGCAAGTGTTGTACTTGGAAGTTGTGTGTTCATACAGATGAGAAATAAGCAAGACCCACATCCATCCTGACCATTCTTACATTTTAAAACTAAATCTCCTCTTAGAAATTAATGTTCCAAAAACTTATGAGAATGGAATGAAACTGCAAATTTCCTTTGTACTCCCTTTGGTTTCTCATATCAATATCTGCATTCATACATAAACCGTCTCCTCTAATTTCACTGAAGTACTTAACATTTTGTTAAAAAAAAAAAATCTGGACTAGGCTAGTCCCCAAGCAAAAGAAACTTATTTGCTTATTACACATAAGAGCATAACTGTTTATTTTGCATGTGAAAAATGAAGAAAGCATTATGTGTACAGTACAACAACATGTCATCAGAGAGAATAATGCATATAAAAATGAATTCCTGTTATTGTGTTCAGGTGTGTTTGTGAATAAAAAATGGAATTTTGAAAAGTCAATTAAAATGCATTTAAATTCTTTAACACCAGAATTCTTTAATGTGAAAAATTTTGCTAGACAGTTTGTCAGTATCGCTGTAAGCACTGTGCTGTGATCATAGCTAGTTCTCTCCACCTATGATTGTTAGATGGCTCTGAAATACATTGTTGCTTCCTTTTCCAAAAGAGGGGAATACGCTTGAAAACATGGAAGTACTTATAAAGTAAATAAGCTTTAATTAAATATCATTGTCTAGCATTAATCTCTATAGCTGAGTTCCCTATGGAAATAAAAGTGGATATTCAATTTGTTTTGATTATGCATGAATTTTAACAGAAGGTTTATTTATATATTACTGTTTTCTTCAAGATAGAGGCATATTTGTGTCGGCTATAAGCCATTAAATAGAAGCTTCCTCATTAATGTGAAACGAATGCCTCATTTTTGTGGTGTAGAAATAGATTGACATTTAGAAAAATTAAATATCATATTTAAGCATAAAAAGCATTTCATATGTGGCTAGTGAAACTTTCCTCTTTAGTCTGAAATATCATTTTTTTCACAGTTAAGTATGAAATAAATTACAAAGTGTTTTTGCCATTGAAAAGGCATCATTTTTGGTACCTGCTGGTTTCAAGGTTCTTTTGTCCCACAAGTCAATATATGCTCTTTTACTAAACCAAACTCTGCAGAGTGTAGATGAGAGGTCATGTAAATCTTGCTTGCAGACTGCCCTGCAAACAAATACTAGTAAACCTGGTATCTTAACCCTCAGGAAGTTTCACATGGCTTCATGAGATTTAAATAATAGAACTACATGATGATAAAGTCAGGAAAGTCCACCAAAGTCTAGCTAAATATAAGAGCCCCGTGCCACAGTGTATCCCACTTCACTAGGCTCTTGTAGCTTTCATGGTCCTCTGCTAATGGTGACTTCTATGTTAATTATTGCTGATGAAAAAAAAAGAAACAGAAAAGCAGGAGAAAAAGCCTGCATCCACTCCTGTGTCTTTAAGAACACTTCTCTGAGTTTCTCTGGCCTCTAGTATTATACTGAGGAAGGCAGTTTTAATGATGAACCATGAGATAGGCCATAAAGGTTATAATAATGCAGTGTTGTATGGCATGATTTGAGGATGCTTGTTTCTCAGTGTGGTAAACTGCCATTTGTTGCGGTTGTGCTGTAAGACACCCTGCACAACTACACTATGGTTGTGCATTTGCAGGAGATGTCTGAGAGTCTTTAAATAATGTGTAATGGAGTGTTGCTCTTTCATCACCTTGGGAAGTGGCTCTCCCCTGTGACAGTCATTATATGCTCAGTGCTGATCCTTAGAAAACACTTTTAATCCTGTCTGTTGTGCCCACACAACTAGGACAGAGCGTGCATTCAGTGCAGAAGCATTACCCCAACGTATCACACAGCGTTCAGAGCTGAAGCCTTGGTCAGCCCCACCAGCACAGACCCAGCGAAGCACCTGCGGGAGATGCGGAGCCTTCGGCCGTTCCACAAGGCTACAGAACAGCCCCTTGGCGCCGTGTTCGCTGCATTAGGGCAGAGCGCAAGGGGCAGCCTGTTTTTCTTCTTTGTAAATGATGCGTTGGGAGGGGAACAAATAAGAGATTAGATCAGATAAGAGGAAAAACACAGTAAAATTGCTTTTTCGATGAAAACAGAAGCAGCATTCCTCTCATTCTTTCACATATGATTTCCAGGTTGATTATAGGGAGAGAGGAGGGACTGCAAGATGCAATGCTTTTGGATGGCTATTCATATCCTCAGACCATGCATGATCAGGATCCCAGACATCCCGCACAGTCAATAGAAAAAGACATGTTCTTACTGTTAGTGTTTTGAATGATATTTCAGAAGCTGCACTGGCTGTGTAGAAATCCTTCATAGCCACCTGATGCCCAAAGCCGACTGCAGTGGAAGTAGCTTACTAAGCAGGCATTCAATAACAACATTAACTCTCACAGCTCTTCACGTTCTTTGGCTTTGGAATGTGGAAAGCTTGCGTTGGAAAACCTGAAGAATTATTTCAGAAACTGGGAAGAGCAAATTAAAATTCTGACTGCATATTATAAACTATGACTTCCCTGGATTAATTCTCGGTTCAAGTTCGACGTCTGTGGTTGAGTTTCAACTTTTCACTCACCATTTTACTATTTGCAATGGGGGAGGATCCACCTTAAACCTCTCTGAGGTTTAAGGCATCTCATTTAAACTCTAGTCTTTAGCTATTGATATTTGCAACATTTTTTTTTCTGCTAGATGAAGATTCCCCTAGTATTAAGTTCCTCTTCTCCCTAGAGGCAAGTCTCAACAATAATCAAGTTATCCCTTTTATTTCGCTAAACTAAATAAATTGAGTTCTTCGTGTCTTTCACTCTAAGTCCTGTTCTCCAAACCCTTAGTTGGTTGTTCGAAGCATTTTTAGTGCTTCAACCATAGCCAAAGGTATAAACTCGGATCAATATATTTTTCCAGGATTGTTCCCACTATGATTAAAAACACATGAAACTTTTCTATTTCTACTGTATGTTCTCTTGTTTGTCCATCTAAGGACTGAGTTAGTCCTTTTAGCAACAGTGTCACACATTTAAGCTCATGGGCAGCAAGTGAAAGGGATTAATGGATGTAGGAGTCAATTCTTAAAAGTTTACACCACAGTGAATGCTATTATAAGTGTCTTTAATGAGAATGAATCTGTGCAAATATTAGTGATGGCACCTCTTCGGCATTTATTTTACAGTAGAGGTAGCTAAACATTAAATGCCTTTTGGCAAGGGATTTAAGGCTGAGACTTATACGGAGACCATTCTACCTTTTGGTACTCTATTCCTTGAGAGATCATATTGTCTCCTACCTGAGTAAGTATAGTGAAACCTGCTGTTTTTTGAAAGTGTGTTACTTTGTTGACATTCATTTTCATTCTTTCTAAATTTGCCAGTGAAATATGTTCCAATGGCTTTGTTTAATGTGGTCTGAACACAGAAAAGATGATAGTTAGCAGTAGCTGGAGAAAAAGGGTGCTAATAGAAATTGAGAGTTGAATTGAAAGTGTTGTGAGTTGAAATTCAAAATGTTGACTATTTGCTATAATTTCTACTCTAGATTATAACCAACTGGTTCTAATATGGATGCTATTTCCCAGTGTAAGAGAAACTCTCTGAGGAACAGTGATAATTCAGTGAAGGTATATGGAGGGAGGGAGTGAAAGAAGCCCAGTCAAGAGAATTTGGTGAGAGGAAATGATGAAAGACCATAATAACATAGCAGGAAATAGCAGAACATGTGGCAAAAATACTGAGTACTGCATGCATTTTATGTGTCAAATTACCTCCAAAGAGGTTCTTAAGAATTTAAAGCATAGTAAGAAAGTATATAGCAAAGCTCACAGGACCTAATTATGTGGGACAAATTAGTCTGCAAGATCTTCATAATCTATCTAAACATGTGGGTGTATTAGTAAGTTAACGAGCAGGTTATTATGAGTGACTGTCTGAAATTCCACTTGTGCCACATGTTAAAGCACTATGTGCAGTAAACAGAAAATTACTCGTGGTTTTAATGTATATCTGAAACAGTATAGTGACATAAGGGAGGTGGGAACAAGTTTCCAGTGGTTGATTTGAGCAAAATGGGCTCAGATGTCTCTGAGGATAGGGTAGCAAGCATTCTAGAGTTACAGTTTAGCAAAGAATAACAAGCAAATTCTAGATCGTGACAATCAATTTTGTCTAAGGCTGCTTACAAGCTACCCCAAGGTATTTAAAGATCATTCAGACTAAAGTCTGAAATGAGAAGGCTGTAATGATGGTCTTCAGTTGGGAATCAACCGGTAGCAAGAATGAATGATCAGCAAAAGGAATGGACTATCTCCATTAAGATAAGGAAGGGTGGGAATAAAGGTGCCAGGGAGATGCCACTAGATTGTAGTGAGGACCCTCACAACCCTATTTGTTTTCTTTTTGTCAAGAAAGTAGTAGCAAAGTGAAGTAGTAGTAATTGTGGATAGCAGTGTTTGAACCTGTTTAGAAAAACGAGAACAAAATGTTCATTAAAACAAAGTGTTAATCCTAGCATTAGCTATGGATTCCTCTTAGGGACTGTACTTCAGTCCATTGCCACAGAATTGTATGTTAGCTAAAAAGGCATCATCTCAGACTCTCTTACCTGATTTAAAAATTAATGTATAAAGGAGGTACTTGCACTCAGAATGTAAGCAGGTATTTTCCTGGAGCTCTTAAACCTCATGCAGTGTCAATGCGATGGTCAATTCACTGAAGTAACAGGTGTCAGCCTTTCTGTTGGGAAGCCTTTCTCATACTGAAGCAAGATTTAGTTTAAGTCAGATAAGAAGTATTTATATATAGAATCACATTACGACTGAAATTTTAAAATGTGCCTAAAATATCCAGATTTAGAAAGATAGTTTAATTTTTAGGTTAAAATCAAAAATACAATTAGCATTATGAAAAGATGCAACTAACAAATTTGTAAAGCTCCAAAAAATCAGATTTGCAATAAGTCTCAGAGCCATATGAATATGTACCAACCAACATGTATTTTAGACAATTGCACAAGAAAGTTAGTAAATAAAAAGGGACGCTGGATTTATGAGTGAATATTGAAAATGATGCTCTCTTGTGTAGGGAGCACTAGTGCATGTGAAACCCTATGTGCTTTTTACATAATATGCCTCTCTAGTTAACATATAACATAAAGTGTCATAGATCTTTTAGAGCTTGATTCACTAGGAAAGAAACACAACCATCTGTAGTGTGAAAGTTTATGACTCAATTGTCCACACCTTACAAAGTGATTCAGCAAAGACATATCTGGGCCGTGGAAACTTTTACTTCCCTATTCCATTAGTTCTTGCTTTAAAGAAATAAAAAGATTTTGGGGTTGCAATATGCATTTTAACTCTTGCATAGTAGGACAATGCATGAAGATTTGGGCATGTGCTTTTAAATATTATTTCTACTTCACAAGACCATTTCCTGCTTCTGAGCCATATTTTCAAATTTCAAAGGTAGATTAATAAAATGTGAAAAATGGCAACTCATTTTCAAAGTGATGGGCATGTGGATAGATTAGATCAGACAGAAATCTGGACAGACCATTGGAGAAATGTTGTTAGACAAAATGGGACTTCTGCAATTACTTCTAGTCCAGTTGTGACCCATTTTGCAGAGGTTACACAGTGCTATTTTTTCATCTTTCCTTTACTTACAAATGAAAAAACACTATGTAGAGCCTCAGTTATTATTCCATCGTCACTTGAGCATGCAAGCTGCAAGCTAGTGTTCAAAATCATTAAGGTGTTGGAGTTTGGCATTGCGGGTAACATTCTCTCTTCATATAAAATACATAACCCCCTTTCACTATAGGCCAAGCTAACTCAGTTTCACTTCATGCATGTTGTAGGCATACAGGATTCATGTGGATAGGTCCCATAGATCAGCTGATACACAGTATTTGCAAGAATCCATCCATTTGCCCTCTTACTTTAGTGTTCTCGCTAAGCCCGCCTGTGTCAAGAGTTCCCTTTTAGGACTTCCTGCACTTCCTCCTTCTTCCCACTTTTTTGATTGGGGTGAATCCACACCTGACACTGTGAGCAGCTGAGCTTGAGTAACGTTAAGTCCCACTTCAAGTCTTAGTGAGTTCTAACACTTGCTGACAGATTGGGGCAACCCTGTTACATACCCTCTGGAGAACCAGTAAATCTTCTTGCCCTTCGTGATAGCTGCCAAGTAGAAGGAGCTGAATATACATCTAGCCTCACTTTGGAAATCACCTTGCTTCAGGAACATGCTATTTCTTTCATTTGCTATTAAATCCTTGCCAGAATCCAACAGTTTCAACTGAGCCAATTTTCTGAGATAGAAGAGCAAGAAAAAGTCAAAGGTATCCCTCTTTTTTTTTGTTGTTTTTAATCTTGGCATTCTGCTCAAGGAGAGATCTTTGTTGCCAACATGTCTGCTGCTTCTCCATCTCTCACCCTTCAGGTTTCTTAAAATAGCTAAGAACACAGAGTTTCTAAGCCTGAAAAATACATTTGCTGGGAAAAAAAAAAGGTCTCTATGAAGTTAAAAAATATATATTTATACTGTAAGCCCTGCAGCCTGGCTTCCTGCCCACGTTTGGGCATCTGTCCTGTCTCTAGATACCTCAACTGACACACGCGTGCCAGATCTGAGGAAGAGGAAATAAAGGGCACTGCTGGTTCAGTGGTGAGCCTGTGAATACAGTGCAGTATCTTTGAGAGGTGGATTTTGCCACCACTGGAGTCTATTCATTATCACAGGCCTCTGGAGGCTAGAACTCAGTATTTAGTATTTGAAGTTAAAACTTCTTTCATAATCTATGCTGTTACTTCAAACAGAAATCACTCAGTCCTTTAATTTTCTCTCACTGATAATAGTACAGATTATATTTGAAGGTGAATATGTTTCCAAATCCAAATGCAGGGCAAAAGATGGAAGACTTAAGGAGTTAAAATATCAGCTAAGTTAAGGTTTCTAGGGCTAGGACTGAATTCATGTGAATAGAAAGAGAAGATTCAGAAAACAACATAGCAATCCTTCAGGTCCAGGAAGAGAAAGCAAATCCTTCTCCGAAAGAAAGAAGAAAGGGGATAGGACTTGAGATGTAAGTGAAAAGAAGGAAAAATCCAATTCGGAAGGAAGAATGCTGGCATATGAGCGAAGCAGGAGAAATTCTTGCCATATATGATAAAATTCAGAAAAGCATATGGAGTTCAGGGGATTGAAGGAAGACTTACTGAATTCAGGATTCAAGGTGCTTACTATTTAGTTTCTCTGAACTACTTCTCTCTTCTCCCTTTGAAATTATCATAGATTTCACAAAGGAACTTATGTATGGTCAGCAGAGCTGAACATTCAGCAACAGGCGAAGAGAAGTTATTACCAGATGCAGAAGTATGACTAACCCTCCTGACTGACCTAACAAGCAGTCCTGAAGTCCTGATAGCAAATGACACTGTGCCTAAAAGACATCTAATATTACTGCATGCACTAGTTCCATCCCTCACTATATGGAAACGCTTGGTGACCAAAGTTTTGGGACTTGACAACACTTATGCAACACAGAAATGCAAAAACATACAGAATGTCAGCTCCAGAAATGCTTTGGTCCTCTCTGCCATACTCAAGGGTATGCAAAGAGAGGTTAGCAGATTTATGGTATCGAGCTACAAACTAGTTGTGCCCTGGCTGAAGAGATCATTGAGAGCGTACAAGCTAGGTGGGTTGTGCCATCTACTTAGAGAGAAAATAA
Source organism: Crypturellus undulatus (assembly GCA_013389825.1). Classification (NCBI taxonomy): domain Eukaryota; kingdom Metazoa; phylum Chordata; class Aves; order Tinamiformes; family Tinamidae; genus Crypturellus; species Crypturellus undulatus. The sequence continues at coordinate 1,098,912 of VWPW01016040.1, read as the reverse complement.
AAGCGAGAATTTTAACAGCTGTTTGTTGAGTCAGATACTCATTCCTGATTTTGTGCCACAGTGCTAGATAACTGCCAGAGAAATGCATCTCCTGTTGCTTAATAGATCTGACCTGTGTGTTATAAAGTTCCACCTGCTGGAAACAAGCCCTGTGATGTAGTACTCATAAAAAGTCAGTGTTCCTCCTAGAAAAATGTTCTGAAATCAGTATGTTGGATTTATCCTATAGCAGGAGACAATAGGATATATCCCTGCAAATTCTACAAGGTGATTCCATGGGCCTGAGCACTCTATCCATGTTATATTCATGTTTTCCCTGAGTATGCTCAGTTTGTTGGTTATGACATACTGCATGTGAGTTGCTCCTAGTCTGTATGAGTCATATGTTGCAGCGTGAAAGCAAGGCGGCATCTCTGTCATTGTTACTCATTGCTCAGTTACTGCCATTCCACATAGCTCAAGTCACTTGAGCTCACCTTGTTTATAAGGGTGAGATTTAATATAAGCCAGTTCTCAGCTGTTGCCTGACCCCTTTAAATGTGATCCAGAGTGTAGCCCAATACTTGGGAATGCAACTGCTGTGTGTGTTTGAGTTTGGGCTCTGAGTTAAGAGTTTGTGGATTAGAAACATCAGCTAATCTTCTGAAGGGATCATAAAGTGTCCACAAAAGCTACAGGTATCTCCAAAAATTTTTGAAAAGTGAAAAGATTTTAAGAACTGTCATACAGTAAAGTGTGTTCTTTATTTTCCTCATATACCTGACACTGCAGAATTACACTCTGTTGTGTGTAAGCCTTCGGTGGGTTGCCTAGACAGATGAACCAAGAGTGGTTCAAACTTTCAAAGTCTGAGAAACGCTGGTACACTGATGAAGGGTGCAAATCACGGAGTCATTGCTCAGACGTGAAACATCCACAGTGGACTGCCTGAGGGGTTGTTCTTTTATTGCTGAGAGGATAGACCTGGAGTCTCTAGGTTTCAGGATCGGCTGTGGCTGCAGCCATTAAGCTGCTGTCTTTTGTGGTCATTGGGTAGAGTTGTTTGTGACGCAGAAAATGTATTCCAGTCAGGTAATAATTAGTGCTTCGAATTAAACCTGTTTTAAAAAGAATAGAAAGCAGAGCAGAGTTGCACTATACCTGTCATTTGTACGTGTCCAGTGATCTCCCAACATCATGTGATTCATGGAACTGAAAGCAATGATTTACCTAAAAAATTATCAATGCTCATTCTATCTGCAGAAACCCTTAATTCCAGTTACACATGTCAGCATATTATGACTGGGAGCTGTCAAATTCTAATGACTAAAATTTCATTTTTCTGTCTTTTCATGCTGTGTTTGAGAACTATAGGTTGGAAATAATTCCCTAGCTAAATTTATTCTTGAAATGGTAAACTGAACCATTTGCTTTCACTCTGTCTTTCTCTCTGTTTCTTTCTGAATTTTTGTTTACATTAATGTCTTTCTCTTTCCTTATGCTTCTTTCACTAAGAGAAAAAATATTTTCTTCTCAAAACCAGTGTCCATTAAAAAAAAAAAAACATAATCTGAGTTGACAGCAGAGATTTGATACAAAAATATCTTTTTCCCTACTGATTTGATCAAAATATGGATTATTTAAAAGAAGAAGGAGGAGGCAATGTTTGCAAGAAACAAGATGCACAAAAAAAATCTTACCATTTTATGTGGTTAAATAAGCTTGACATTGGAAAATACTTTTGCTGTCCTCCTTGAAAGAAGAATTTGTTGACACAATGCTTGGTAATAGAGATACAGAACTAATGTTAACGTATTGCAAATACTGCACCAAATAGTATTTATTGATCCACTTGTTATTATGCTTGTTACTGAAATGCTGTATGTGAAGCAAAGGAAACCAGTTTCCAATTTAAGTCATTAATAGATTGCTTTTGAAATTTATGTTACACGTGTCCAACAAATCAAGAATAAAAGCATGTGAAAGGCTATGCAGTCCGTATTGAATTACTCATTCTTTCCACAGTAAAAGCCTTTAGCTAGAGATTGACCAAAGAATTTTAAATATCTCATTATATATATGTCATTGTTCTAAGTGTCCCTAAATGGGATTAAACAATAGTCACTCAAGAGTTTCCTGCAATGTCTGCACTCCCATCCTCCCCCTTTCCCTCCTCACCTTGACTTAAATTAAGGCTAATGATATGTTTTCAGTGTAAGGTAAAAGAAGGATTTTCCTTGAATGACTTTCCAACACTTTCAAATATATTTCATTATAAGTACTTCTGTCAAATGATTACTTATTTCATCTCATTGTCTTAGAGGATTTAACTCTAAAACACACGTTTGATGTGCACTTGATGACCATTTATAAACTGAAATGAACTGAGGCAGCATTCACCTATGAATGTCTGCTTGTACTCGGAACAAAAATAATACATGGACTACTTTTCAAAGAATAATAGATTATTTTTACTAGTATTTTTCCCTTCGCGTGCATTCATTTATCTCATCTGCTCATTCTTCAGTAGTGGGGAGGAAAGAAAGGAAATAGCAGTAGTAAAAGTGGAGAGCTGGGATATTTTTGGATAATTTGTTATTTTTTTGAGAATCAATTATAATAATACTTTACTTTTTTTAAAAAAAAATCCCTATTTAACCAAATTTTCTGATTTTCTAACTCTCTATAAAAAAAATATTTTTTCAGTCATAGGCATAGTAATACTAAATATCTTTATAAGGAGGGAAGAAGCAAATAGTTTTGGTTTCTCACCAAAAGGAAAAAAAAAAAAAAGTCAGGATAATTAAGGTAGCGAACATATTGCACTGCTATATTGGTTCAGTCACCTGATCTGTCTCTCCGATCACTATTTGCACGATATACATGGTTTTGACGGGCTTGTGATAGACTGCTGTCTGAAATTCTTTAATCTGGGTCTCCTGCTTGGCAGTGCAGCAGACTTTGCTATTTTGGGTTTTTGAAACAGAGCCATACTCTGGGAGGATAAGAGCGAGCTGTGACTGGGTACTGACTCATCAGTATGAAAGCAAGACAGGTAAACTTAAAGCGTACAACAACAGCCCTGTTTGTGCTCTCCCTTGTGTGCAGGTGAAACACAAGCAATTCCACTGAAAATAATGTTGTTACACCTGCGTGTAAGCCTGAATAAGTCTGAGGAGCAGGCCCAAAGAGCTTCTTCTTATGGAGACCTTTAAAAATAAAAGCGTCATTAGGTATTTGGTGAAATATGACCTATCAGGGACTTTGCTTCAGGAAGGACAACGGCTGCATTCCCTCTCTGAGGACAGGCAGCCTGTGTTGTCACATCGAGGAATGGCTGAATTGCAGGAAAGTGGATGTAACTGCTGAGTCTGTCTTTGGCCTGTGTAAACGGCGAGGAGTTCATTAGTAAATTCCTCCCAATACAAGTCTTCTATGCCAAGAGGAAAAAATCCTTTGCCTTTTGCTCCCAGATCAGGAAGGACAGATAGGAAGGTTGAATTACATTGAAAAAACAAAAAAAGATTTTGTTGGAGAAATAAGGATGTGAAGAATCATTCAAACATAAAATACAACCATTTAATTTACAAACCTATCTTTTACCACATTTATTTGCATTCTGACTCAGAGACTAGGTTGAATGTGTATTTCTTCTTACTTACTCTGGCTGTACATATTGTGCAAGACTCTCCAGATTTAATTCTAATGTAAATGGTAGAAGATCTAGGCCCAGGGCTATTGAGGATTCAGTTCAGCATTTATGCATGCTCAGAGCAGGGAATGCTGCAGCAGCTGCAGATGTAACCGTGCGGCCTGCAACAGGACTGCAGGGTAATCACACTGGGGGAAAAGGACAAAATGGGAGTAGGACCTGGGCCAAATGGGAGTGAATCCTTGGCTACATCTAAATCAGTTAGATGGATCTGTAGACATTTCCTCAAAATATTTTTCACTATATGACTTGAGAATGAAAACTGATTAGGTTTTTTTCTATGTTTTTCTAGGTACAAGTCTGAAGAGATTCCTAAAGGCAGGTAGGCAGCATTTTGGACCTAAGAGTAGCCAGGTCCCCAGTGCTTTTGTGTGCGGTGGCTCCCCAGGGCTTTCCTCTGTACCAAGCATATTTTGTTCATTCACAGTTTTGCAAGATTCTAAATATTTCTTTTTAGGAGGTAAATGTCTACAACTGAAAAGGCAAATGGAGTCTGCAAAGTTATATGACTGTGCTCTCAGCAAGAAAGATCTCTAGATCAGTTTGGGGTTTAAAAAAATAACTAAAGCCTGTTTTCCATATTTTGCATTGAGAAAAGAGAAGGGAAAAAAAGAAGATGTGTAGTGCATATTCCACAAATCAATTATGAATAAAATTGTTGAGTTTGTTTTGTAGGAGACACAATTGCTAGTTTTGAATTTATACGGCAACTGTCTTGTGTTTTGGGAAGTGCCTGAAAAAATTGAAAGACTCACAGAATTTGCAATGATTCCTTGAAATTTGCATGAGTGTGTAATTTGCCTGTTAATCATTCTTTTCCTCTTAAAATATTTCAGTCAAGTAACAGAAATGACGGTGTGACATGGATTAGCTTTATATTTTTGTGTACATTTAGTATTTATACTACAGTCAAGTCTGGCAGTGCAAGGAGAAGGGTGCTTTTGTCCTCAACCTTCTTGTATCAGAGCTCCTCACACACTTTGATTGGGAACAAGGATGGTCAGCATCTTGGAAGCTCGTGTCGGGGATCCCCTATCTCAAAGCCTTTTGTGAGCTGGTAGTGAAAGGCCCCAATCCAGCGAAGATTTACATGTCTGCTTCACAGTATGTGCTCTGAATTGCCTGTGTGAGCTCAAGCTAATCTTTGTGGGATTAAGTTCTTGAGGTTTAAGTGACTAACTCATGCAGCATGAATGGCAAATAATCTATACAACTGGTCTATGAACAACCAAAAGATTGAACACTCCTGTGAATGAGGTAATAAGAAGCACAGGAGAAGCTTGACTTCAGCTCACAAGCAAGATTTCCTAACCATCAGCAAGATGGCGGGGGAATGAAAGGGTGCAGAACCCCTTTTTTTTTTTCCCCAGGATGTAATTTAACCACGGGGCATTCAAAGTTATAGAGAGGCTGTGCTATAGAAGAAAGTGTGCACGTGAGCTCTAAGGGCAGCAAGTGAATTTGTGAAGAAATCATAGCCTTAATGCAAAATTTATAGGAGCTTATTTCCAAGTAGATCACAGTGTACAAATTCCTCAGGACCAAAGATGAGTTAAAGGAAGATGTCATGCAAGAAGACACTGTAGAAAACAACCCATCAGCTGCTTCCCCACGTGACAGACCCAGAGGCAGCTCCAGAGCCATTAACACAACTGCCTGGGGAGTTTGACAAGGAAAAAGATTCTGACACTGGAATAATATCTGCCAGCACTTGGCATCTGTGTCCCGTGATGGCCAGCCATCCTCCGTGGGTACCGACTCCAAGGCTGGAAAAAAGAGAAAAAGAGCAGTAGGAGAAGATTATCTTCTCTCATATGGAACTGCGTATTTTCACAGTAATCTGTAATCAGGACCTGGAAACAAAATATTTTGGCAATGCATATGTGCAACCTGTGCTATTAAAAAAAAATCAAAATTGTGTATTTGAAAAATATTCTGGGAGCACTTGATTTTAAAGGTATAGCACAGAGAGAGATAAAAATCATTGAATGTCATCCTTGCAGGTCCCAAGCTTCACCTAGAGAGACAAAAATGAATCATATATAACAGTTGTTAATTTCTGGAGTTAAAATTATTCTTATTTGAGTAAAGTGTTTTCTCTTGATCTATTTTTTTCCTGTTTGTAGTCAGATTGGTACTTTAAAAATCAGACAAAATGAAGTAACAATTAAGAACTAAATACAGCAGTGCCTACACAATCCTTGACTTTACCAGTATTTGTGAAATGGGCAGTACTAGAAGTAATTTCCATTTCCAAAAGTGACCTTTCATTTTTCAAATTGCTGCAGGTTGGACAACAGTATGCTCCATTATGTAGAACACCCCAAACCCTTGGAAATCTGAAAACCTAACCCTTTGAAAATCATGTACTTCTGCTTTTAAATATGTTGACATTTTAAGTTGTTGTTCAAGCACTTTATACAATACTGAATTAAAAAATAGCTGAGTAATTTTTCTATTGCTACTAGATGATATCCCTGTGGGATAAGACTGGGTGCTTAAGTCTCGTTGTTTCTGATGCCTGAGTGAAAGACCGATCATGTGGGTCCAGCCCCTAAAGAATTTTGCTTAAGTACATACTTTCTTAAGCACTTTGTGCTAATATTGCATATGAAAAATAGCTAAATGCCTGTTAATAGCCTTTGAGCCAAATTACAATTTTTATCAGAACGAACATATGAATGCCTCTTTGCAGCAACAGCAGCATTTGTCTGACTCTTGTCATCCCAGCAGGATGCAGCCGTGAGAAAGGGAATGTGCAGTATTTGTCCTTCCTTGAGCCAGTGTCCTCTTTGCATCTTACATTTTGAAAATCAAGCCCCCGCACTCCCAAACCATTTGTCTTATTTGTTGCTGTTGTGACACTGAAAGAACTCCCTGTTCGTCGTGGCTGCAATTATCATTATGGCTGAACCACCAGTACTGGAAGTAAGACTCTGGCCCTTGAGAATAGAAGGCTATAGCCTCTAGCATGTTGTTCCAGTCCACTGGCATCCTAACTAGACAGCTTTAGTTTTAGCATAAAATCCATATTCCTAACCTTATGGAGGAGGCAAAGGCAAATTCTGTTATCTGTGTTTTTTTTTTTTTTTCTGAAAACACCATGCAGCCCTGCACAGGGTTTAAGAGATTAAAAAGTGTTTTTCTGTTGACTTCTTGCCTATGCACCTGTGTAGTTTACCAAAACCTTGTGCAGACTGGAGTACATTCTATAGGAGCAATATATAGTGAAAGAATAACCCTGTCCTGAAACTCAACTGAATAATTTATTATTTAAATGAGATTTCATGAGGTAAAACGATGAATCCAATACAGCCCCCTTCTGAGTTTGAAACATTGTTTCTTCGAAGGCATAAATTTGCTTTGCAAAGGTTTCTTGATCTACTGTAGATGGTATTCCTACTTATGCTACATGGTGACAAAACCTAAAGAGGGAGTCAGATGTGTGCTCTACAGTACTTGAGAATTTAAGTTAAATCTGTAATTTTCCCCCCTGCATTTCCTCAGAGAAATTAGCTATTCTATTCACTGCATAAATTTTCAGGTTTTGCTAGCACGACACTCAGGGTGTTGAATTTTTTATGACAAAAATGCTGTAATAATTGTTGAACAGATGTAAGTGTTGGAGAGTGGGCTCTGGCAGACCTCATGAAACCTCTATTAGCAATTTAACCCTGTCGTTACTTGAATGAAATGGAGAGGGAAAAGGACAGACTTTTGAATTTTTTCATTCAGATGTGTGCAAGGGCAGAGCAAGGGTTTCCCAGGTGGGGGTACATGATCTTTAATTAGACATATTCTTAATGAAAACAGAGATGAAAAAAAAAATCTTAATGAGCACTCACTGCAAATTACTAAACTATTAAGACTTTTGACTGTGATGTGTGGGGTTGAGGCTGCAGTCTAAGGGCTAAGAATAGTTCTGGATGGAAATGTCCTAGTCCAGCAACCTGTGATATTAGACATATTTAGAAGATCTAAACCTTTGATTTTAGGTCTCTGTAATACACATCCCTTTCACTGAAGCTGAATTAGAAAGTGATGCCAAAACAAAAGTTTATATCCAAGAAATGCAAAGGTCTTTAGACTTTCCACACTTGCCATATTAAATAAGTGCCTTTTGAAGCTTGCAAGGCAGCAGTTACAGTCTAAAAAATAAACCCTAAAAACTATCAACAAAAACCAAAGCACAAAAACACATATTTATGGAAATATTCTTGATTTGCTGCCTAAAAAGAGAAATGTCATTGGGTATTACCCCAAAATTCTGTTCTTTTAGTGACTGAGGCATTGCAGCTTCCTCAGAAGTGAAAAGGGAAAGAAAATGGGAGGTCATCACAGTGTAGCCACAGCTACACACCTGCAGCTACCCCAAACAGAGTTTCGTGGCATACATGCCCCACAAGTAGATGATATCAAAAGATGATGCCTTTCTGTAGCATTGTATGGTGAAACAGATTTTGTGGTTTTGTATATAAAAATGCACATATACAATGCATACACACATGCACATAAACATACTCATTCTTAAAATACATGTATATTTAAAACTACTATTAATAATGAAGTTATATCTTGAAATATTATCATGTGTTTGACAGTAGACAGTAGCTAGCGAAGTATCACTTACAGAGTCCTAAGACCAAATTGTGTGCTGGAGGCAGGGAGAAAGTGAGTCAGACCTACGTACAACCACATCATGCTTAAGCAACGCAAGAATATAGGGCTCTTGTTTTAAAATATTTTGTTGTATGCATATGTTCAGAATATCTTATGTTCAGTGGATGGCTTTGGTAGGGTGAAGCCCATTTTTCAATTATTCAGTTTTCAATAAGGAAAGGAGTTAAAAAAGAAGGAAAAAAAAATGTTAGGCTCTAAGTCAGAAGTAACATGTAAAAATACTACTCTGCATCTTGAGGGACATTATGTACCTCAAGAATTTATATTCTCATTTTTACTAGAGAAAAATGTGTGCAAAAGTCTTCCAAGTGCATGTGTGTGTGTGTGCATGGTAATATATAAAGTGTATATGTGCAAAAGCAGCTCCATCTGCTTTTGTTTTACATGCCCCTGTGGTGCTTAGTGAGGCATGGGGAACTTCAGTGCAGTGGCTTAGAAGTTTTGTGGATAAAAACAGGCAAATTGTATTCTGTCCCTAATTTATGGCACAGATGATAGCATGCATCTATAGAGCAAGACACTAAAAAAAAAACTGCAAACGAGTAAATTTGTCCAAGGCTGCATATGTATTAGACGTACAAACTGTACGTCTGCGGTGAAATGGAAATGTTTTCAAAGGCTGAAATGATGTTTGAAGATCTGGGTATTTCTTTATATACGTTTATCTACCCAGCTATATTAGTAAGCATAAATGGAAGTATATAGTGTGCAACTAAATTTTCAGGAATGCATTCAAAGATTTGTAGGTGGACTGCTTCAAAGACACACTTTCACATCCCTAAAGTACGCGTGGCATATGTGCAAACTGGCATTTTTTAAACTTCTTTTTGTTGTGCTTTTCTATGCTGTGTTCTCAGAGCCTTATAGATAAATAGTCTTAAATATGAAGCAATGTCCATAGAAGTGAGGGAGAATGCAAGCAAATAAACTAAAGAAAATGTCACTAGTGAGCATGCTTTCAACTTACTAATATCTATTACCTATATTGATATAGCAAACCAAAGATTTTGTTTTGAATGATTTATTAGAGAGATACTGTTCTCATTCCCTGAACACAGCATTTCTAGTTGCACTTTCATTTCAGATTTAACAGAAGAATTGCTGTGTTTAGTTTCACAGGGTGCTCAGGGTCAAAATGAGGAATGCCTATAGGGTTCATTCTACAAACTTGATGTGATGATGTCATGGTTTATGAAAGAAAATGTACAAAACTTACTCTGCTGCTCTATATCAAAGAAAAAGAAAATAGGGATGCCAACTTTACTTAGATTATAGTATGATGTGCTTAATGAGCCTGTTACTTTGCTTAGAAACTATGATGTCTAATGGCTAACAGATCTTCTTAAAGAACAGATCCTCTTAAAGACAGTTTGTGCAGCCTGGTGGACAGGCACAGCTTCTGCAGTTACTGCGCCATACGCAGGAGATGCCACACATAACCAAGGATTACATAAAAATTAAGTGGTTTTTGACATTGCTCATATTGCCATAGCTCTTGCAAATGTGGATGGTCAGATCTTCTTAGAAAGGTCTTATTTAGTTTGCTATCAGTTTGTTAATCAGTCTTGAAATCTGATCTTACTTCCTGAGCTTTGAACTAGCGCTTTATCTCATCCAGATTCCTAGAGCGGCCCTTAGCACATATTACAGCTAATTACATTATTTGTTTAAGCAGAAAGAATATTTCAAAAAGCAAGCTGTCTGAAGCTGTCTAATCTAGCAGATGTTGGATACCTGAAGAAAGGATTAGCAAGTTTGAATTCATTGCTTCTAAATGTGCATTGCCCTTCCTCTGATTTCCTGCCCGAGACATGGTTTAATAGCCTGGTGGAAGTGCACTGGGCATTGAGCTAAAAATACCAAAATACCCAGTGTCACTTACATGTACATTTCAGCCACGAGAAGAAAGAAAAAAAAAAAAAGAAAAGAAAAAAAAAAAGGCAAGATGTCTTCAGTAACTGTCCTATTAGAATGGCAGCCCTTTGGAAGCCTCAGTATGAATACATTGCTTAATGCTACACTAGAAAAGGTAGCAGGTGTTTGTGAGAAGTTTACTGAAAAATTATTATTCTTTTTTCATTAATCAAATATATAAAAAATACGTGTTAATAGGAAAAAGCATTCTTTATCTGATATTTATTATTTTTATTAAGATTGTCCCAAGATCCCAGTTAGAAACTTGGGATCTGGTATCTTGGGATCTGGGAAGTAAGAAGAAACTGGTGGGCAATTGTATCAGTCCAATGTGGAGGGGCTGTGAAAAGACATTTTAGAAGACAGGTGTTGTTTTATTAGATTATGATTTAAGCAGAGACAGGAGGACTTGGTATTGCCCAAAACTGCAATGCAGGCTTCCAGGTCATCCTTGTGTACTTCCTTGCAGCATAGAACTTGGAAACCTGGGTGCTGAAACCAAGGTGGTACTCTGGAAATTAATCTATAATAGTGATAATAAGGAGTAAGGGGCACCATATTATCTCTGAGGAAGGTTACAGGAATGTGCTGCAAGAGTAGGGAATAATTAATGAGCTGGGAGCCTTTCCCCAGGGACAGTGAAATCTGAATAGCAGCTGCGCAGGTGAGAGGTCCGGAGCTATGGGTCTGACCCTCACACACATTCAGTAGCAGAATCCAGTACCTTACAAGCACTCAAAGTAGAAGCCACAGTGAAGTAGCCCTTTACCTTTTCTGAAAATGCAGTATGCTCCTTCCTCAGAGAACCGAAGGACGGAAAATGGCAGCATAACGTGTTCCTGAGGCCAGGTCATTAGAAAGCTGTAGATGAGAAACTACAAAAATAAGAGTCCTAGAGAAATGGCACTTAAGTTAATGAAACCTAGAAGACCCTTGTCATAAGTCAGAGAATTAATATACAGAAAAAGTTCAAACTTCATTTTAATCATGTCATCTGCTTATAAGGGTTGACTGAGTGGTTAATGCAGAAAAAGAATATATTCCCAGAATTGCATCTGCAATTGAGTCCAAATGTAACTGGGATGTGATCTATGCTTTGGACAAGTTTGACTACCAGTTTTCAGTGTTTATCTTTGTCCTGTGGCAATCAAATTTAAATAATATTCTAAATTATAAAATAAAAAGGAAAAAATATGAAAAACAAAATTCAAATGTTAAAGAACATTGCCAATGAAGTTGTTCTGAGAGACATACACATGATTAAAGAATGATGTGGGGAATGAGTCCTGTAGGCAAATACAATTTTTTCATTGTTGTTGGCATTGGTATAAGCAAAGAAAAGGGCATGTAAGTAGGGCTTGCCATCCCTTTTGCCATATTATAGCTTGGTCAGCTATGAACCTGACCTTTGGCTGTTCTTCCACCACCATTTCTTTTGAGCAAAAACAACACATAGATTTTTTTCTTTGGACAAAATGCCACAGTTGATATAGTCTCAGGGCAAAAATGGGTTATTTTTTCATTAGTGTATGTGAATCCTGCCTTGCTTAAGCTGGGGTTAGTTTGTACTACGTGGAAAACTCTCTGTACCGCTGAAGCGTGTCTGCATTAGAAGTTTATATTGCTGCAGTTACAACAGCGGAGCTTCACAAGCGCAGGAGTCAGTGTAATTAATGCTGGGGGCACAACCACCCCATTGGTTTTACTCATAGTGAAGACTAAAGATGGAGCTTTCAAAAGTACTGAAGTGACTTCAAGTGCGACTCTCATTGTATTGCAGGTCACAGATTCATTAATCACTCTTAAACCGTGATTACACACAGAGATTTTTATCCCCACCAGACAGCGTACTGTACATACATGGCTATATATGTAGCATGGAATTAGGTGCATGAGTTCTTATAAGAAGCTCTATCAGAGGTTATTTTTTATGGGATTATCTACAATAGAATATGCACCAGCACGGTAGCAGTCACACCTCTTGAACTAAAACGGTACAAGCTTCTGTGTGAACAATGTTTAGAGATTTTGATGACACTACCTAAACGTGACCGTTCCTCTTGCTAACTAGATGGAGGTGCGTGATTTTTTGTTTTTTTTGTTGCTATTTTTTAGAGAGATGAGGAAAGAATCTATAAACCACTGGTGTCTGAAGGGAAACTCTTACCTGAAATCACAGAGCTTGCTGGTCTCCTCCATAGGCTAACATGAAGTTGGCCAACAATGTCCTCATCGGTAAACAGCTCTTGAGTTATAGGGAGTCCACATCAGGTTTCAAGGGAGGGGAAACTTTTAAGGAGACCATTTTATGTCTCCTGGTTACAGCATTTATGCTAGCAATGCTAGAAAAGCAAGATTATAGTGTGTGCATGTTTAATACAAAAAGTAGCTTTGCTGATATAACTGTTATTTGCACTGTTTATATTCAAATGTTCTTTAAAAAAAAACATCAAAATTTACAGATAGTAAGAGTGTGTAAATCAGAACACTTATCTTCTTTTTATAGACTAAAATCAAATTATTCCTTACATTTTTCTCAGTTACAGAATATTAGATTGCAGTATTTCTAAATTACTTGCTGTTTTGCAAAAGGTATGCTCTAAGAACAAAATTTAATCCCACATCAAGACTTTTTAATGTTTTTTTAAAAATCTCAGCAGTCATTAGTTGTCCTACTGCATCTAGCTGGTATCATTTCTAATCCTACCCATGGCAGTGTAGAGTAGCTCACAGTGCAATCAGATCCCTAATTAATTACCTTGTAGCCTGCTATCTCAAAAATACAGGTCGGAAAAATGGTATGCTAACCTCTTAATTTTTTTTAACCTAATAAAATAATCAACTTGTTTTCTGACCTGTAATTCCAGATCTGATTGAGTTTTCAATATACTGTAATTCACAGATTTTCTCCCCTCTAGCACTAGGTTTGTATCTGTCACATGGTTTTCAGTGTTCCTAATGAGCTGTTAACAAGCTGTCAATTACCTATGCAAATGAGGGAAGCAGACATGGAGGGTTGCTGTACCTAGAGTTAAAGCCTGCTACCTCCGAATGTTACGAAATAAATCATTTCAGTTTTAATAGCTGTCTGTACCCATGTGTCTTGTGTCATGTAGGCACTTTTTCATTATATTATTTACCCAGTAATAAAATGCTGCAGGGGATTTAGGGGGTGATTAAAAGTTGAGGTGGGGAGGAGGGGAACTTGCCGGAGCAACTTCATTCTTTTACCGTTTGCACCTTCTGCTCGGCTGGTGTTGGCGCTCCGAGCCTACAAGCTGCCAGGTGGCTTTGGCCCCAGTTAAAGCCGTTCCCGAGATTAGGCCTGATCCTGCCCTAAGATTGAACAAATGCCCTCTTAGGCATGTGATGGAGTTGCATGAACATACAAACACAAGAGCTGGAATCCTGAATTTCCTCGGGAAGAGAAAGAGAAGTATTTTTGCATCCCCCTCACAACCGCTTTCGAGGGAAAGGTCTGCTGGGAGACAACTTCCACTTCTATCTGTTCTGTCCTGTAAGGAGTTCTCCCCTTCCTGCTGAAGTCAATGAAATGTAGCCTTTAAATTCTCTTTCCCTTTGCTTTAGCTTGCAATCGACACTTCCTGTAAAACATTTTGTGGTACTTTGTATGAAGAATGTTACATAAAATGAAATTGCATTGTATTTATGAGCAGCACTATAATAATGGTCTATCAGTCTCCCCATTATAAGCCCCTCTTGCTGAAGGTTTTAAAACTCACCCACAGAAATTCGCTCCAGACTGCAGGCTGCCATACAAAGCATAAACAAATCCTCTTGACTATTTTTTGAATTATTGTAAATGAAATCAAGAATGGAAATGAGATTTTTTAGAAGTTTCATCTCGTTTTTAGTGTGTGTATACATATATTTACATTTCAAAAGATAGGTCAGAAACACTGTTTTCATTGCTTAAAAAATGTTTTCAAACAGCAATCAAAAAATATTAGACTATACCATTTTACTCCATTGCATACCTAGACGAGGGCATTTGATAAATCTTTGGGCAGGATCAGGCCTAAGCTCTCAAACTGTCATTGATTTAAATGGAGCTAAAGGGACTTGACAGCTTGTAGGGTTGGAGCACCAACACCAGAAGAGCAGAAGGTGCAAAACATAAAAGACAGAATTTACTTGTGCAAATTCCTTCCCCGCACCTCAACTTTTTAATCACCCCTAAATCCCCTGCAGCATTTTACGGCATAGTAGATTTGCACACTTAGCTAACAACTGAGCTGAAAGGTTGTTGGCATATGTGCTTTTCTTCTGTCCCTGTGTCGATTATTTTTAAGGTTCAGGAACCATAAATTGTGTCCACTGAAACTGGGATGCCTGGAGTGAAGCAGAGAGAAGTGCCCTGATGGGAAGCTGGGAGAAAAGGAGTTTGAGAGAGATGGCGATGTGAAAAGCAGTAAATCGAAATGAATTAAATAAAAATCAAGAATGCCTTTGCAGATGGGAGAAACCCCAAAGAAATAGTCTGCAGGGGATTTAGTAGACTAACTCTTTTCCTGATCAATCCTGATGGAAGCTTTCTGGTCAAAATGTCAGTGGTAACTTTATTTTCTGCTGGTATGTACAATAATCCTTTTGTTCCATCTGCAAACACTAGGGGGTAAATTTTTAGCGTGATGCTCAGGGATTTAGCTGTAGGACTCCCATTAACGATAATGGGAATCATGTAGCTTGAGCACTCTGCATCGTGCTGAATATTTACCCCTTAGTTCAGAGCACTCTCTCGTTGAATTTTTAATTATATTTACAGATAAATTCCATAACCAAATATCATCAGCTCTCAAGCAGATTGTTTTATTAAAAGGTGCAGATTTCCAACTTCATTTTGAGCTGCAACCTACAGTGATTGGTTTAGTAGCGGAGTAATTTTTTTTAAGTGTCTATTTAATAATGCTTGATTTGTCAGCTTCAGAGCATTTGGGAGACAATAAATGTTAGAAAGCATCCCACCCTGCATGCATGCATGCTGCAGGAAAATAAAGAGTGTGAATAGTCTGCTATATACAGAGCTTTCAAAAGGCGTGTCATGATACAGCTTGTCTACAAGCTACCTCTGGGAAATCACACCTTTGCATGAACCTAGGGTTAAAATCAGTAGCAGTGTACAGCCACTCGGCACCGGTATCACATAGCTAGTGTATTTTTATTTGCATTTGTGAAGATGGATAAAAGGACTTAAACAAGATAGGAGATTTGCTCAAGGTCAAAGGAGTTACTGTAAGGGAGGACATGAGAATCCAAGAATCCCTAGCTCCCATGCTCCATAGCTAAAAATTTAGCACCAGTATAAGCAGATACAGAAGAGATGATAGACTTGTAAATGTACTTAGGTCCTCCCTCAGACTTACTTCCATTTGTTTTTACAACTCGTAATACTTGTAGGAACTAGAACGAGCTTTGCTGTGACCTTGCTGATGTGACCTGTGCCATAAGAACGATTCTGTTGGCTAACTTCACGCTTTTCTCTCCAGAGGAGTAAAGATGATCTTTATTTTAAAGTATCGGTCAGGTCAATCTCTCTTTCCAGGTGTTTTTGCAAAGGTGAATTAAAGGCTGTTCAACTAGTCATGGGCAGACATAGTGTAGGTATTTTTCTGTGTGCTGCTATTCTAGGGGCCTCTCTGCCCATGCTCACATGCACTCAGCAAAGAGGTTGTGAGTGGGAGCTATATATTGTAAGAGCTTCTTAGTGCTGTTCATGACTGATACATTTCACTTTGGCTTATGCCAAAGGACTGGACTATCAGAAAGCAAACCCAAGATCTGAAAAGTACAAAAGTATCTTGACTGAGCCTTGCTGTGCCCTCCAGTTTCTTCACAAACTGTGATGAATTCTGCTTAGTTTACAGCAGTTTGCCAAGTGTTTGCTCATAAAAGCTTGCTTGTGTGGGAAGCTGCCTTTTAAAGTTTTTGGTATTTTGTAAATGGACCCAAGAAGTCTATCAACGTTAAACTTGTCCATCAGTCGATGCACAGGAACTGCCTTCATGTGAAAGTGCACACTTTGATTATTTTGGGAAGTGTGATGTTTTCCATGAAGGAAATTTGAGGAGCTGGCTTGAGAATCTAAACCCTCCCAGAATATGCTGATATTTAACCCATCCAGTTTATATATTACAATCACCAAAGTTCAGATAAAACACCTACTGCGTTCCAGACTGTTTCCCTACTTTGGCCATTTTGGAATGAAGATAGGCTGTCAGTAAACAATAAATTATCACCTGAGTGAAGTATGCAGATGCAGTACATCTGTGTGCTCCAGGTTAGGTTTTGCAGTCCAGGAGATGGAGAATTCCCTCTTCCAAGGTTTGACTGGAGGGGCATCAATCTGACTTTGGTAGAACATGATTGAAATCCCATCTCTGTGTGTGACAGTAGTCTTTAGCCAGGATTGATTTCCTTTCAAAGTCAGTGGAAATCCCCATTATGGTCAATAGCAGGAGATCAAACTAGCATATCCCCTGAAAAAAAAAAATAGTGATCAGTCTCTCTTCTTGATACTGGTGATTGAAAGTACAAGACAGTGGGATAACCTTGATAATATTTCTCCCAAGAAAACTTACTTTTTGTATATTAATCATATATCTGAATATACACTCAGATCCTAGTATTCATACCTCTGCCCTCAGTAATCATCAGACCATCTCTAATGGTTATTTTGTTCAGAAATGGTAAACTCTTTTTACTTTCAGTAGCAGATTACACAAAGGAAACTTTATGGTATATATTACACTCACAAAGTAGTTTCTCCATCTTGCAATCACTTAAAAAAAAAAACTTTCTTCTTATCTCATCTTCCTTCCTGCATGAATGTCTGAGATAATCAATGAAGTTCCTGTGTAGAGAATAAATTGAGCTCGAATGGCTCCTCTTAAACTGTAACAATCAAAGAAAGAGGAGTTTTTTGCTGATGATTTTGATATTCAATTTAACTTTCTTCACCAGGCAGTCAGCTCCGTGAAAGTGAGGTCAATCTGACCACACTCTTCCTAAAGGATCCTCTTCTGAACCATCTACTTGAGTATACATCTCCTGACAAATCAATGGCACAAATGGGAGGTATGCACTTCATCCAAAAGCCTGAGGGCTGATTGTCCTTTGCTTTGCATCTTATGCGGCCTTTTACGTGAGTGCAAAGTGGGCACAATGTACTACTACCTGACACCAATAGTAATGCTTAGTGTCTGCTTCCCAGTGGTCTAAATGACTGTGTGAAGATGCAGGACACCAGAGATGCTGGCCTCTGCTCTCCGATGCGAAGAGGTTGAGACCTCGGAAGTGTGTAGGGATAGAGGTATCTCGTACACACACACACACACACACACACACGCAGAGGAGGAAATTGTTTCTGTGAAAGGGTGATAAATGGCTGAATGGGATAGGAATTTTAAACCAGGATTCTGGTATCATTGATTCAGAAATCTGAATCAGTTACAGAACAGACGTGATAGTGCAAGGCACTAGGCAAAATACAGGAGCTTACAGAGACCAAGAAACTTGCCATCAGCACATCTCTCTTCCCTTTTTTTTTTTTTTTTCCCTGTAATTTTGCATTTTTGGCCAAAAGCACATGCCTGGTTCCTAGCTAGAAACTAGGCTGTCTTACTCCTGTGAAGTTATGGTATGGTGAGGCTCAGCAGGCACTGCAGCAGTAATAGTATAACAAATGCGACTTGGAAAAAAAAAAACTACCCCCCCCCTCCACGTTCTTTTGCTAAATTATCCAGATCAAGCCAAATTTCTCAGGAGTAAACAGTTGTTTCAGCTAATTCACATTTTTCTCTAGGATTATAGCTGGACTTTTGTCAGTATTGGAATTTGCTCTTCAAGATGAGAAGAGAGCTACAAAGGAGGAACAAAACTCAAATGTAGATCTGTATTGTAGAAATTGGGTTAGCTGGGAAGGAGTTCCTCAATATTTGCACCCAGTAGCACTGGATCTGTGCCTTTCACTTCAGCCTGACAGGTTTGGCTGGTGAATCGGATTTAGCTGTTTGTGGACAAATCCTGGACCTCGTCCTCCCCATCTCCTCCCACAAGTTCTTTTCTGAGTGTGTCTGCATCCTGATGTGAAATGAAGTGGTATATGAGAATAAGGGTATTACATCCTGGGTAATATCCATTTTGTTGTTCTCTATTAGCTTTCAAGTCTTTGGAGTGCATTACTGCATTATTTCTTTTGTGTCAACGCTATTCCATCAAGGCCAGTGCTGGCTTACTCAGTTGTATCAATAATTTCTTCTAGGAAGACCTAGACAATATGTTGTAATATATATTATATTATGTGATTTTTAAATCAGCCTTGTAAATGTGTTCTAAAAATTTCCCAGCTCTTCAGACAAATCCTATTGTCCATCATTTATAACGATGATCGTTGATTAGCAGAAAACACAGAAAAAGGTTTTCATACACATAAAAAATCTCTTGACTGAACACAATTCTTTAGAAAGCTTAGGAATGAGAATTTTGTTATGACCCACAGTGTAGAAAGCTTTTCTGTTGTACTGTGAAAGAAGAAATAAAACACATTAAATAATTTTGAATTGTATATTTTACAATATGCAAATGTCAAAAAGTAAAATGTGAACTGAAACATATTTTCACTTGCTCTGAATTACAATTGTATTCAGGTAATTTTTCAGCTGAATAAATGAATTAAAGTTTATTCTCTCAATTTTGAGAGCATTAAAATAATACTGCTTTTCTGTTTTGAGAATAAATTTTTAGTAAGCTAAGATACCATTAATATCGTAGAAATGTGGTAACATTTGAAAATAATATTTAGGAACATCCTAAAACTTTTTAAAAAACAGTTTCTTTCCATGCTTGTGTTCTTTTGAGGAAAACTTGTGAGAGATACATGTTTTCTTTTTTTCTTTTTCTTTTTTTTTTTTTTTTAATTCCTTTTGTGCCCCAAATTAGCAGGGAATGATCTTCATTTATAGTTGTTTTACTTAGCAATACAGTCAAATACAGCCAAACTTTAAGAAAGGTTTGTGAGATACACCAGCTTAAAATTCTTAAGCCAAATAAGGGTTTTGGCATGATCTAGACAGTAGCTGTAGCTGAGCTATCTGTTCACAAGCCAAGGGAAAAAGGAGGCTGCAACCTCAGACGTGAGAAGGAAGTGCATCCTTCTCAGCTCCTCTTGTACCTCTTCCAGCTGCCTGAGGTTTGCCCTGGTTTGTGCCATGTTGCCTTGGCTTGTGCCCCTGGTGTCTGGGTAAATAGTTTCTTTTAGCAGATAATTTTTAAGTGGCCACGCTCAACAAGTGAACTCGGAAGGTCCAGGTCTCAGCAGAGCTCATCTGCCATTTTGTACTACCTTCTCACAAAGTTTTATTGTGTGCTGGCCAAAATGATACTCGATGTTTGTTTGAGAGATGAAGCTTAAGAAGAGAAGTGCGTGCAGGGCAAGAGAGAAAAGAGGACTAGGAAGAGACAGGAATGATGCTGATAGGGATAGGTGAAGAGGAGGAAGAATACAGGGCACTTATCAGAATGATGAAGTTGAAAAACATGTAAATCCAGTTAGCAGCTTGAGAACAGGTAGCCACATTAAAGGAAGTGGGAATAAAGTCAATTAGTGGCAGGAGGCATTAGTTGGGAGTGTCAGCTGGTGAATGGTGGCTAATTTGATATAGACTAATCACATAGTTTGGCTATTTGATTACCAAATTGCTATCCAAACACTGCTCATTCCAGGGTCAGATAAGAGGGAAGCTGGAATTGTCAAGAGATCTTATCCATTCCTTAATTGATTTTTTTTAAACAGCTGTAATGTATGTGATGTAAAACGTAAAAGACAACTTGTTGCTGAGATACTATCTGAAGCAGTGATAGTGCTGCAAAGCTGAGGCTGTGGAAGTAAGAGAGATTGGAGGTTGTGCTAACCTAGGAAAGTGCATATGAAGGTTCCCAGGGCCATGCACAAGGAGTGAGCCTATACAGAGGCTCCTCTGTCTGCTGTGCTCTGAGTTGGAAGCCGGGGTAATCTCTAACCCATTCTCTGTTGACCACTGCTGCTCTTTGGATGAACCGCAGCAAGAATGACAGGAATCAGCTCAACCTTGTGCTAGCCAGTGGAGATGAGCTGAAGTGCATTTGAAGGTTATATGGCACCTCGTGCCCCTTCACAAGAACCTGGGCAGCGTCTCCAGCATTGTCTGCTGGCTGACGTTAACAGGAATGGATGGTTAGGGGAAAAGCAGAGGAAACAGGACACATGTAAAGTGATTTTTTTTCTGACAATCAATGGCTTTGCAATTTCCTGAATCAGAGGTTATATCCAGACCTAAGGAGCTCTCCTACATGAATTTATCTAAGTTTGTTTTCAAATATATTAGTATTTTTGGCCTTTGGTAATTATCTTGCAGCAAAAAGCTGCACCATTATGTGCTCTGCTTCCTCTGTTTCAAATGTGGTGCTTTTTCCACTCACCCGGTACCTCTTCCTTTGGCTGCCGTAACCAATGCCTATGCTTCCTCTGGGCCACTTGTGATCTTACACACCTCTGTTGAGTCTTCTTCAATAATCTATCTTGCTCACTGAAAAATGTGAATTTCTTTCATGTCCTTCTTTTTGAGCCATATTGCCTTTCATCATACCTTTTCTAGCTCTTTTTGAGGCTTGTTCCCTTTGTCTGGGCACAGTATTCAGAAGAGTTTTGCTTCTTCTGTTGTTTGCTTGCCCAGTTGCTGTATGCTGAAGGAGGAGGAAAGGCTTACAGAGGAAGAGGGCTTTTTGTGACTCTTTGCCTGAAAGTATTTTGCCCATTCTGGGCCTTAAGTCAAGGCCGGACACAACAAGCCTTGGTACAACAATTATATTTTCAGTGTCTGTGATCTATTGAGTGGAACAAGAGAGATGATCTCCTCTAAATGCCAATTTATGGTTGCACTGTGTGCTGTAATCACACAGGCCATGATTCAGCAAGAAGTTACCTGTCTTTGCACAAAGAAATAGCCTCGGTGAGATGCTTAGAGGTAAGCATGTGTTTAACTATTCTGTTAAACTATTTTAAACCACCAATATGAGAGCTGGGCAAGAGAGCAGAGAGTGGGAGAGTTTTCATTCCAACTTGCTAGCATGTATAATACGTGCTGAATCCTGAGCAGGTGCTTTAGAAAAAAAAAAGAAAATAAAAACCCAAACATCTACATTTTTAAGGGAGCTGCTCCAACTTACACCAGATGTAAGATGTAAAATAAAATTCATTCGCTTTTTCAGGGAGCGATGCATATTAGCCAGGAACAAAAGAACAAATGGGAAAAAATACTCTAAGCAAATTTTACAAAGATTTTTCTGTTTTTTTCTTTGGTTTGGGAGTCATCAGGATTGGACCTTAGCACTAGCAACCTCCAGCAGACTGCAATGGCTCTGCCTTTAACACACTCCAAGCCCTGTGTGTTATACAGCCGTAATACTGAACACATGAGGCAGACAGGCGCCCCGAGGCATTTTCCGTAAAAACTTTCATATCACAACAGAACTGAACGTACCATTATAACACCACGTCTCCTCCTCTTCACGGTAAGAATTGCTCTGAGAATCAGGCAATGTCACAGAAATGTTATAATAGACACATCCAGAATATATGGGTGACTTGGTAGTCCCCAGTGATATATTTAAGCTGTTCCTTCTGCTATACATAGAACAGGTTAAATATAATTAACATTGGTCAAAAGGTCCTCTTACTTTATGTACTTTATGAACGCATTACCTCCATTATCAGGAAGGGAAAAGAGAAAGTATATTTCTCAATATCTGCTTGTATAAGGTCCTCTAAGTCATTTCCATTGCAACGTGCATTTTTTTTTTCTCTCCAAGAAGCATGAATATTTTCTCTCTCCCTAAATCCCATAATTGTTTTATTGCTACATTAAAAAATGTAAATAATAATTCTCCTCCCCATAATAAATTAGACGCAACCTGTCTAGCTCTGAAAATGAACATTTCAATATCTTCAGACACACAATGACATCATATCAATATTTAAAATCATTTTATGCATGTATTCCAGGTTGTCCAACTTCATTAAGGGCATTCATCAGCCCTCCAGCTACAGTGTATTCCCATCGGAGTTGTAGGCCTCAGGCCCTACCAAACAGAAATTTAAACTAACTTGCCTTTTTAATTCACATTATTCTCAAATATTCTCTTTTTTTAACCCCCTGCCATGACTAAGGCATTTAGACCTGACTATGATTCTGTGCACATCAACATTTAACAGACAAAATCCTCAATTTTATGTCAGAACTTGAGTACATGAAAATAATAGCCTTTCCCCTTTAATTTTCCTCTTTTTCTTTCCCCATCCACCTCTATTTCTTGGGTGCAATAATAATTATACTTCTTTTCATGATGTATGCTAAGTTAATAATTTGAGCTACAGGTTGATAGGAATGTCGGGTTGTTGGGTCTTTATGTTTAAAAATTTACAAACATCTCAAACATATTAAATTTCATTCTTTTCTATCTTTCTCTTTCTAAAGTAAAAAAAATACTCTTGATCTATATTTTATATAGCTGAGGATGCGCAGCATGAATACATATCCTTGCTAGTGGCATCAAATACTGATATATTAGTATAAAAATCCTCTTTTACTCACATACAAAATAAACAACCTTTCCATTGTTCCCTTCCTTGGGATGATTGCAGATCTGTTCCTCTGGATCTTCTGTGACCCTCTGAATTCCAGGGTAGGAGCCAGGTACATTACACAGGATTGGAATGAGAAAATCACCGCATCATAAAACTTTGACTGCTACTGGCCAGAAAATAAAGGTTTCACTGAAGCCTTTGAGTTATCCTCCAGACTTGTATGGAAAGGATTTAAATATCCATCGTTTGTTACAAAAAAGGATGGAAGCATGTGGAAGTAGCCAAGTTGATACAACATTTGCATCCAGGTATGGAACAGACGTGTAAGAGATATTGGGGACTGTAAAAGTAAAAACTGGTATAGTATGTGTCAGTGCAGTTGGCTTTCCTAACTAAAATGTTCTGATCACATCATGGCCAAAGAGTGTACGCTGGTGGGTTATGACCCATTTACCTCCAAAAAGGAAAGATGTAAGAAAGAGGAATTAAAAAAAAAAGAAAGAAAAAATGTTACCAAAGGGCCCTCTTGGATCCCTTTTTTTTTTCTCTGTATGTAGCATTATTTTTTTTAAGCAACTGCACTCCTCTTGATTTTCTTACGCTTTCTGCATCTTCTCAACTCTCTCTCCCCCAGCCTTGATCCTGCAGCCAGTTCTTACCTTGTGCCTCTCCAGCCCTCTCCCTTTCTTCATTTTCTTCCTCAAACTGTCTCAGCCCTCTGGATTTGAGACTTCTCTTAGTTACAATACACGATGCAGCCTGTCAGAGTATGGGAAGTTCAACCTGTCCTACTTATCTAAGGTTCCTTTGGCAGTGGTGCGGTTAATTATCATCTGTATTTTATCCTAGAAAAAAAGCAGGTGCTCTTCTCTTTTGAGGACCTGGATATCATTCCCATCCAGCAAAGCTCTGAGGCTTAGTTTCACAAAGATATATTAATCCACAAAAAGATTCAGCCTCATAAGGCCAAAGTTTGCAGTCTGAAAATACTATTCAGACTGTTCAGCTAAAGTGAAGTGAAAATGAGTCAAGGGCTGCCACGAAATCGTGTCTTACCACAGCTAAGTTGCTGCTTGAAATATTCCCCAAGCAGCCCAGAAAGCTCCAAAGCAGATATTTAAACTAATTCTGCTCTGATATTATAATCAGACTTACAGCTTTAAGAGCATCCAGGAAAATGCTTACTTTTTAGCCTGCCCAAATGGGCATTATCCTCATTTTCGTGGAGTCACTATACCAGACATGCACAGATTGCAGTCTTTGCCTTGAAGGTGATGCTGGAGAAGAGTGCTCCCACTAGTGACAGCCTCCCGGGCAGCGAGGGTAGCCTGAAGTCTGCTTGTTTCCCTTCTGCAGTCACCAGCCAACGTGATTTTGGAAGAGCGGGAGCTCTTGGAGGGGTTTGTGTGCTTTGCGACTCCTGGCAGGTACTCCACAGTAAATGAGTTGGCCTGTTTCCTGGAGATCACGCTGCGGCGCGGCCCTGCCTGCTCTGCACACGGCAAAGCTGGCTGGCCGTGCACCTATTCTCTTGACATGCTGCAAGGATGCACTAATCCCTATGTTTCTATTGCCATCTGGGCGCAGTCTGCAGGTGGAGGAAAAGGAGCTGGAGAAGAGACCACATCAAGATCTGGGAGCGCTCCTAGCCTCATAGGTGGAGCGCTGCGAGTGGCAGGAGGTGCAAGGGAGGCTGGTCAAGATTAGTTCTTTGGCCTCTGCTGCAGTATAGTTATATAAACAAGAATAGTAAGAACAGGAGAAGAGAAAGGGTATGGGGCATGTGAAATGATCACAGAAAGGAACAGAATGTGAGAAATGGACTTTGAAAACAGAGCTGGGAAGGAAGAGAATCACCATCAGAGAGAATGAAGAGAGAAACCAACAGATAAAGAGGAAGAGATGTAGGGAAAGGGCAAGAAGATAGACATAGAATAGAGAGGAGGAGACACAGAAATATGAAGTAATGAAAAGGAGTAGAATAATAGAAAAAGTGGAGAGATACTTAAACTACAAAAAGTCTGAAACTGAAGCTAAGTGAGAACAAAGGGGATGGAAAAGAAAATGTCAAAAAAAAGCCATGCTAAAGTAAAAAAATGTAGAAAATATATTTTATAATGAAAAAAAAAGAGAAAAGATCCTGTGGAGGTAAAGAGAGAATAGAAGTGGGAAACTAAGGGAAATTTCCTGTTTCATAAAGTGGTGGAAACCTATGGATAAAAGAGCTATATAAAAACTTCTCATTACTGGTTATTATTCATTGCCCCTTTCTCAGAGGGAAAGTACACCAATACAGCTGTTTCTAGGCCATGGAAGAGAATGCTGCCACTTACAATACTGGTTTATCTAAAAAGAGATATTTTTATGTTTGCAGACATGCTGCAACATCCTTGTAACTGAGGTGTGTGTGGCGCAAATCAAAGGAGTTTGCTGGACCAGTGAAATAACCTTTGCAGTAGCAATTGGGGTCCCTGTCCACTCGCTGCCAGGACAAGTGTGTCCTACATGTTTACTGCTCCTAAGCGCTGCTGACAAATCTCTCCCTAAGGAAGGCAGTATGGGGGGAGTAGCATTTCAGGTCGGGCTTCAGGTGCATTGGCAGAGGAGTGCGCACGGGAGAGGTTGTGGAGTGCCAGACTGCGCTGTGTCTGGCTACGGCCAGTGCTTTTTACTCTCTCGTTTTCATGAACACATAATTCATTCATAAATTTTTCAAGGGGAAAGAATCATTGTTTAATGAACTTTTTGTGAAGAAAACAAGGTGAGGCAGGAAAGAAAAGAAACAGAGTAAGCTTCTTACTCCCTAGACTTATGACCTGCATAACTCCAATCACTGTGTTATTTAGACAGCCTTCCTATTTAGCTGGCATTAAATTTGTATGCTCCCACATGGTTGAGTTGCTACTTTTTTTTTTTAATCCATATAGCTGGGATTCTCTAAGGGAACCTGATGGGTCAGGGGAGGAGGGGAAGCGAGGACAGACTTTTCCAAAATGAGGAGGATGTGCCTTTCCGTCTCCGTGTTGGTTGCGCTCGGGCAGGTACAAACTGACTGGAATCAGCAGTGGCATCCATGCGAACGAGGTCAGAGTGGCTCCTCCGTGGCTCTCTTATTCTTCCGAGCTCCCTGAAAACGTGGGTGTGCATGTTAAAACTGCCCTGTGCGGCGGCTCTGACATGTGGGGCTGCCTGGCACAAACACAGCACATAATAACACAAAGTGTTTGGCAGCGTTACAGGGCTAATCTTTACGTAACTGTTCCCGAAACTACTTCTCTAGCGCGCTGAGCACAAACAAGCTTTCCACCAGCCTTCGGCTGCATGCAGATTGGCTCGTGTCACCCGCTTCTCCACTGAGCAAGTAGTCGCTGTGGTCACGGCGAGGAAAGCCTTGTTTTGCATTCGTAACCGGCTCTCCCCACACGACCTCCTCCCTTTCCAAGGGTACACATGAACCATGGGCATGTTTGACAAGAGTGTCCTCTTTTATAGAATTTTTCCTCTTAAGAACAGTCCTAGTCTAGGAAATTATATTGCAGATTGTTTTCAGGAGAGCTGTGGGAAAACAGGATCTGATTTTTAGACAGTTTCTCCCCTGTTGACTAAAGTCTTCAGAGGAGGGATGGCTTTTATTGTTACTACACCAGCGTGGGACTTTGGGGAGCTGCAATTGGAATAATAATGTTTCATTCCTTCTACCCTTTGCCCCTCCTGTCACTTTTCATTGTGAGCTCTCTGTGATTATCTCCTACTGTTTTGTTGCTGGGTTCAGTGGGGCCTGGTCTCCATTAGGGCTTTTGTGCTGCAGATACCATGAAAAGGGCACATACCAATTAAAAAAAAAAAAAAAAAAAGAAGGGGTAAGGAGATAAAAATGGGCCAAGCACCTTTGATCAGTGCGGGTAATGTAGGCATTAAGTTGCAGATGTTTTCTTTGGCAGCTCCAGGGTATTTCCAGAAGGCCCAACCAACCCCAGCAGCATGCACCAATGATGCCACCTCTCCACTGGCACCACCTTCCTGGAGCCAGGCCCTCTTTTTCTCTCAGTGTTGTGCAGCCAAAACACAGGTGCTGCAGCACTGAAAAGACATATGGCAGATATATGAAAGTATGTGCGCTTCAGAGCTAAACCTCCTCCTTCCCTCAGAGCAGGGCCTGGGGTGTTGCACGGCCCCACAGACATAGAGGCCCCTGTGGAAGTTTCCCGACATGGAAACTTCCACATGTTCACCCTCCATGTGAAGCTTGGAGCTTGTTTGTGCTCACCCTTCATGTTCACCCTTGGCAGCAGCTTCCCGCTGCTCTGAGGGGAGCCGCTCCGCACTGGTTCCTCACTTGCAGTGGCTCCATCACACTGCCCTGCCTCTGGAGCGGGGGCACTGGGGAGTCCTCGCTGTGGATGTGGTTCACTGGAAACACTGAGCACATGGAGGACACCACAAGGGAGAACAGCCTGGACGTGCAAAGTTTGTGAAAGGGGCTTCTAAACCCTGAGCCTTCAAAGTAATATGGTGCATGGAGAGGGGTGAAAGGAAGGAGTTCTCACTGCTTGCCTGCTGGGATTCGGAGGCTGCAGTTTCCTGAGGACACATTTCCAAGTTTTTCTCATCAGTGATAGGGAATGGAAAATACACTTTCATGTTAAATGAAAGCTGAAATTCCCCCTAGTCATAAGCACCAAAGATCTGGAGCTTTAATCCTGACTAAATCACAACAAAATCTTTACAATTGGCCTGTACAAGATGTCTTTCACCAGGAAAGAAAAATCCATAAAAAAAAAAAAGAAAAAGAAAAAGAAAAAAAAAAGCTGTTAAGCAATCCTGGACAAATGCAGCTGGTAAAGGAGTAGGTGCTCGGATATAACCGGGAAGGAGCAGAGGCACTTTGAAGGGTGTGAAGGAAGTTCATGTCACTGAAGGTGAGACGATAGGGTCTCCATGGCCCGCTCCTGCGGCTGTCCTGTCAATCCACCGGTGCATTGATCCATGGATCCCGGCAAAGCACGCTACGGGACAGTTCAGAGATGCCCCTGCAATTCCTTTTAATCCCTTGAAGCTATGGATTTTTTCTTCTTTTTCCTACTTCTTTTCTCCATCTCCCTCTCAGTTTTAAGGATTTCTAGGCTGGAGCTGAGTAAGGTTATTATTTTAATTATCTTCTCCTTTTTGTTTTATATTGGGTTCAATTTTTAAATTGTTAATGAGTTTGCCTACAATGACAGATGCTTTTTGATCCACTTCCAAAAAGACGTGTGTGTTAAAAAAAAAAAAATGAAGTGGCCCAGTAATTTTAAATTGTTCTGCACCATGAATGCCCAGAACTCCGATCCTTTCCAAATGCATTGCTTCACTTTTTTTTTTTCCCCTCTCTTTTTTTAAGAGCACTTCATTTTGGAAGTGAATAGGGTGCTCTGGGCACAGGCACTGTAGACCAATTTAGATTTCCTAGATTGCTTCAATAATCTGAAGAGTACTTCAGTCATTTTTAACTATTCTCCACCACACATGCCTGCAAACTCATTCATTTTTGAACTGAAGTGACTATACTTAGGACAAACTCCGCTGTTCATTTGAAATTGTTCCATTCTGCATATCCATAAACCTCAAATTCCAGCAGAGAAACTTAATACAGTATTTTGCTGTAGGAATGTAGTGTGCTTCGTGCCACTAACATTACTGGTCAATCTTTTTTATGCAGTCCTCATTGTTGTCTGAGGCAGGGCCATGCCACTACTCGCAGTTTGCTGGCAGAAATCATAATTAGGCATTTTTTTCCCCCTAGATTCAGGTTTTTCATGGCTTTTTAACTCATGAATCTAAAAAGCTGTCCATATAGTTAAGAGTTAAAATATCCAGTACCTTTACAGGACACACATTTTATTTCTACTTTTTGTAGGGGGTGAAGTGACTAGCCAAAGATCATACACAGCATCTGTGGCAGAGCCAGGCAATAATAAAACACAAGCAATGTTAATCCTTCTCTTTCCTCTTACGCTCACTGCATTCATGTTATATAGTGTATGCCACTTCCTGCTATCTATTCTATTCCTTATTGCTATTCTTGAGGGAATACTGGTGTTTCAAACACTACCCAGAAGAGAAGGCTCATGAGCTTTCCTGTGCGGTTTCCATGCCCTAATTCCCTCTCCTGCCTTTACCTTTCATATATTAAAAAAAAAAAAAAAAAAAAAAAGTTACTCTTAATTCATATTTCTATAAAAGAGAGTCTACATTTCTAAGAAATATGACCATCTTGTTCCAGGGAGGCTCTTTGCTGCCTTAACTAATTAAAGCTTAACAGCAGGGCAGTGTCATGCTATACTTTGCAGTCCTCCTAATGTCTTATTCAATCATGATCCAACATTAAAATTATTGAAGGCAGCACAGTTTGCATTGATCTACTGTTGGCATAACTTTTTGCTAGATGAGTGTCCAGCTCTCACAAAAAGCGGTTTGAGGGCATGGAGGACAAGTGAACATGCTCTGGATTGCAACCTCTTTGGCAGTCCTGTGCTGCTCCTGCGGAAGCAGCTGCTCTAAGGCTGGTTTTGCAGTCTGTCTCCTGCAGGGAGAGGATTTGGTAATCCTTTAGCAACTCTGCTGCTGAGACACAATGGCAAAAACTACAGCTTTTTTCACTCTGCATTTTTTTCCATACAAGTGCAGGCTACCTGTGTTACTGCAATTTCCATGCAAGTGCAGTGCTTAATGGTAGCCTTAAAGACCAAATATATGAGGTGCAAATTAAAGCAACTTTGGGATTGCTCTATCATGCCTCCAGGAACAAAACTAGAACTGAAACTCAGGAGGCCCAAAGTCAGTCCTAGCCCCGTTTGCCATTTTCTTCAACTGAATCTTGTAGTTCTCAACTGCTGTTGAGATTTTTAATGAGAAAAATAGCATACGAAAAAATGAGTAATTGCTGCCTGCATAGAAAAGTCATGCTGTTTTCAGGAAATTTGTAGGCATTTCATTAATTCTTCTGTACCAAATATTCTCTTTTGCCTTACAGGATTTATTTCTAAATTTAGTCTTTGAAGAAAGAAGGAGCTGTAGGGGCAGGACACATGGAAGAATCCTGAGCTTGAGAGTGTGGCATTAAAATTTCAGCTGATGAGGTGACACTTCTGTGTTGGTGTCCGTCTTGTCAGTACAGTCAGGAAGACTGTACTGTTTGCAGGGGTACCACTTTTTGAATGAAATGTTAACTTGGTCCTAGCCACTTACAAAGACTAAAGATCTCAACAGCTGAAGGAGTATAATCTTAGCAACTTCAGGCTGGGTGATTACATTCACCATACTTGTATTCTTTGAAATTTTGATTGAATACAATCTTTTTCTTCACTTACCTTCGTCTTTTTTATCTTTTTTTTCCTCTGCTTGCTGCATTTCACTTCAGGTGGAGCAGATTTTCAGAAACTTTGCGCTCTTTCTTCTGTGAAGAAAGTTACTAATGTATATATATTAAAAAAAGGTTGTTGCTTTGTGAGAGAGGGAGAATTGCTCAACAGAGTTCTATTAGATTTGAAGAAGAAACCAAGACAATTTTTTCTTCCTTTCACAAAAAATGCTTCTAAAGTTTAATGCTGGATAATAGTTTCTTAGTGGATTCCCCATATAAATATTAAGATAATATTATTGTTTATTCATCTACCTCAAAAGATCAGAGCATCAGTTTCAGAAAACAAAAGACAATATTATATATTATTCCAGTATGCTTAAATTTGCAGATATTAATCCTCCCTTCATTTGCATTTGTTTTAAAGTAATGCAGCTCTAAAGACAGCAGTGGAGTTACTGTGTTTTACTCCAGGGTAAATGAAGCATCATCATAGTCAAGAGTTTCTTTCAGATAGTTATATGCGAAGGCAGCATTTGCTAATATAGTGATGTATTATCATTCATCCTTACACCTGTCCAGCTAGGCAGAGATCTATCCAAGCATAAGACACAGTGTAGGAGGATTCCATTCTGCAAGACTAAATCTTCAGTTAAATGAACCTGAGGTTGCTTAGGGTCGGCCTGGCAAGCTATCCCATTGAGAGTAAGTTAAAGAAAAAAGGAGGGAGGGAGGAGGGGCAAACATTTCACCAGTCTCTGTCAACAATCTGGAGAACTCTGTGTTTCATACTGATTTGCTTATAGTTCTATGTTTTTTATTCTAATTGGTGGAATTTGGGAATCTCTGGAAGTGAGAGACTCAGCGTGGAGCCCATACAGATGAGCTCAGCTGGACCCAGAAGTGCTGGGAGACACAAGGAGAGCATGTCTGAGAGGCAGAAATGGCACAGGCAAGAGTAGGAGACTCAGAAGACAGGAGAGAGACTGGGGAGTCTTAAGACAAGTGCCAAGGAAGTAGTAAGCAAGAAGATGGAAATAAAGTGGGAATAAAAGCCCAGTTTGGGGGGAAAGGAGCTGAATGCAGGCAACTATTACACGTTGTCAATTTTCTCAAGTGAGGCTTGACTACAGAAAAGTTGGGAATCCATGATACTGGATTCATAGACTTAGTTGGCTGAACTGTTCAAGAGAAAAAGTGTGTATTGGCAAAAGGAGTCTTTTTTCTTCAACTACCTTTTTTTGAGTGACATATGCCATGCCAGCGAAGGGATTCTTGCATCTATACAGAGGGTGTTGCTGGCGTATATATATCAATTAAGGGTGTGATTTTTTTCACGCTTCTGACTGAAACAGCTTTGTCAACAACACTTTATAATTTAGACCTGGCTTGAGAGCTGTCCTGGCTCTCAAGCAATTGCAGAGTGTTGGGGATTTTAGAGTGAACTCCTTTATTGCTGGCAAAGGAAGAAAAGGACACAAATGCAGCATACTCATTTTGTATAGATTTTTTATTGTTATTTACAGCACACACACTTTTTTTTTCTGGAAATGTAGTGGCTAACGTAGTAAAAATAGCACCCTCATAGCAGCTGTGCAGGTTTGTAGCAGGGCATGCACTAAAATATAGGATTTATTCTTAGGTAAAAACCACAAAGGTTCCTGTTATGACCATATCGTACCTATAAAGCACCTCTGATGGAGCTAGACTGTCAGACACTTCCACTGAGGGCTAAGTTTACACTGGCACAAAAAGTTGATAAACTGCTGTGACTTCCTGAACAAGAGAAGTATAGGACAGGAGTACTCTTTCATGGATAAAATGCCATCTACATCAGGGCATGTGCTGTTTAGGAACATGGTTTGTTCTCTGTTTTGTTTTGGTTTTTTTTTTTCACTACCTTAACCAACATAGGAATGCCAACAAAACTCAAATGCCAGAATCATGAGTTTCTCTGTTTGTCTAAATTTCTCTAATTTATTCCACAAACAAACAAACAACTTGTTTTTGGGTAAGCCTTCTCTTTTATTCTTACCAGATGTCCCTGTGTTTTGTCAGAATAACAGTTCTGTCATGTCAGAAGAGGTAACTCCAGCTACCGTGATGTAGCCTTGCTATGTACGTTGTCTAAGAGGGAGGGTTCCTGAGAGGACCTGAAATAATGCAGCATCCTGAAAAACTGGGAGGAACAATCCTGCCTTCCTTCTCTCCTTTTATGCTAAACAGGTACCCTCTGGTACTTGTCTGATGGCCCAGTAAGCCACTTCATCTCACTATAAAGTGGAAAATAACCAAACAAGTAATAGGCCATCATTTTCTCCCAGTTTAGTGAACTAAATCAGCTTTTACAGAGATCGGATGGGTGTCAGAGCATGTGGAAAGCAAGAAGCAGCATGTACAGCTAGGAGAAAGAGGTAGGAGTTGAAACACTGCTTTAGTAAGCATCAGATGGATTTAACTTGCAAAAACTAGCACGGGCTTAAACTTGGGTCACAAAGTTATAAACCAGTGCAAGAATGTGTCCATCCATGCTGAAACTTGCACTTGTTTAGTTGGTTCTCAATAGCACAGCTCTTTGACTTGTCTGCACTTCGAAGTATTTCTCATAGCCATGGTATTAGCCATTAGTACGGCTAAACTGACACTCTCCCTCTGAAGAGATGCAACTTTTAACAAGTCACTTGCTGGGGCAGCTCAAGCTCAATTTCGGAGAAGGATTTCCTTTTGATATGAGCTTTTCCAAGTCTGCCCTAGGCTCCTTGTTGCCACAGCCATTCAGGTCAGACATGGGATTTTTTTCACACTTGTAATCAGTAGAAATGATTATCCTACTGGTAAAATATTGAATGGAGACCAAGTTAAAAGCAGTGTACCTAGAGGTCTTCTTTCAGATAAGAAAATAACCGTTTCCTTAATCACAAAGGAGAGGACTGATCTTTGAGATGGTGTGCTTAGCATTTAGCAGTGGACCATATAGCAGTTTCTGTTACAGAAGGAATTGCAGAAATTGATGCTTCTTTTTGTACGCAAGGCGTTTTCTTTCTGTAAAGCTATTAACTTTTTTTTTTCTATAAACTGATAGATTGTCAACCTTCAGATGAGTGAATACTTAGGGAATTTTTTAATTGCATGCCATTACTTCATTACTACTTTGTGTGTTATGTATGGAAAATCAACCCTCCTTAAAGTTTAATTGGAAGAAGAAATGTGTTTGGATAGAAGACCAAATAGGGGGAAAGAAAAGGAAAAGAAAAAAAAAAACAATTTGGAGAATGAGTGCTGGAAGGTTGGTTTTCTGTGAGTCATGGAAAATGCTCCTTAGTTGGAAATATTCAGACAGCTGCCCCATGGCAGGGTAATATTTGTGAATGCTGCAAGTTGCACAGATATTAATACGAATCACTGCACATCTGCAAATTTCTCCCTAAAAATACACAGTCCATTGCTTATTATTAGTTGCTATGTAATATTCATACGTCTAAAATCATCCAGCATGGGAGAAAAAATAAGTTTGATCATTTCTCTGTAACAGCAGTGACTAAATTTAGTGAATACTGAGCCTGTCATGGAGCAGAGGTTAGAGTATTTCTTACCTTTACCTGAGGGGCTCTTTTAACAGCACTTTGTATGTCCTAAATACTGTGTGCTTAGCAGCAGAATAGGAGTGACTAAGGAGTGAAAAGCTGAAGCAAACAACCCACAAGCTGAAATGGTTGGATGAACAATTCAACAAATACCTATGACAAATAAAAGCAAAACCCATTTGCAAATGATTTGCTAATCAAAATGAGCTGAATCCTTAACTGGTATTATTTGTAGCTAACTGTTTGTGAAGCTCTAAAAGGCAAGCAAACACTTGAAAGAAATGAAATACCATGGCTGATTTTAATTAGATATTTTTACTCTTAATGCACCCAGAGATATTAATTTGCTTCTCATTATGAGTGAATTAACTGTAAAAAAAAAATCAGGCCATGAAACAATATATATATATTTTGAATTACAAAAACAGCAACAGCCACAGTGAACAGGAGCTTCTATGTGTAGTGTAGTTATTTCAAAATCTAACAGCCACTTTAGCTATTACAGAAGAGATGTGTCCTCCCTGGGTACCAACAGCGCCTTCCAAAGCCTCCCAGAGGGACTCCTCACTGCCTCTCCAAAGCCCGTTTTCCCTGTCAGGGCTGGGAGACCGGCCCTGAGACAAACACCAAGACAAAACTCCTGCCCTCCATCCCTTCCTCTGTGTGCAGCCTGAACCAGCGGCTCTGGCGCTGTTGGCGTTGCTCAGCAAAGGACTGCAGTGGGTCGCTGTCAGGGACTTGCTGAAGAGTATCAGATCACAACATTTTTGTGGTTGCTCTGATAGCTACAAAATTTGGTTCTCAAGTTTGGGAACCACGACATAGAGACTTCTCAACCTTCCTGAAGTTTGAAGAGTGCAATTACAACATTCAAATGCTGGTATTGGGATACTTAAAGTATGCCAGAAAAGACAAGAATGCTCTTAATAATACAAACTGTAGGTGCCATCTAAGCAATTATTTACATGGCTGTCTGCAGCTGGGATGTTTAGATGTATAATTACCTCTTGGCTGTAAAAGCAGAACTTCTGTTCAGTTTGGGATGTTTGGATCAAAACATGCTATTTCAAGTTTTATTGAGTGGTGTGGGAATTGCTGTATTTCAGTCTTTAAGGGTTGCCCCTATTCACTGTTCAAGTGGAAACCAAAATGTAATAAGGCTTATTGTAACTTATAATCATTTTATTTTTCATAGCCTCTTCAGTTTCATTTAATCTGTGTTTGCCTGCTTGGTACATGCCTCCACTGTCTTTCTGAGATGTGGATGCAAACTGCAGATAAGAGTATGCACACTTTTTTTTTTTTTTTTCTTATAGCTGCTGTGAAGATACTGTCGCAATATTAAGATGATAGGAAGTTCAAGAGAAGATAAAGGACCTTGGTGTGATTGGACACTGAGAGGTACACCAGACTTCTTCCTTTTGCTTGGCACTTCTCTTTTTATTCTTTGATTAAAGTCTTTTTCCTTTACTTACATCCTCCATTAAGATGTCTCAGTGTCATTTAGGGTGTTAATTGAGAGGAGGTTTAAGCTCATCAAGGCGATTATAAGTGATAGTTAAAAATTTCTATATATGGCCTATGCTGGAATCAGCACAGTAGGATGCCATTTTTCTTTTATCTAACTGACATTGGTAATAATAGATGAAATTATTACTAAATCGCAGCTGCAGAGATGATATCATGATTTTTTGTGTAATCTTTGATGAAAAATTAATTTTTGAGAGGGATAATTTAAAATGATTTAAATAGTATTATACTGAAGTCCTTACTGGTAATTAACACCAATCTTGTCAGAAGTGAATCCACTTTTGCAGCTGTTTCTAAAGATACCTACAGTATTTGTAACTTTTCTGGGACTAAAATTACAGTGTTTGGACTTTATTTTTACTGCATAAGGACCATTAAAAGAAAAGGATGCTAATAGAGAAGGCTTTGTTCTTCAGTGGGGCCAAATTTTATTTTATATTTGCAGTGTTTTGCTATGTATGCATTTAATTAGCCATACTCAGCATGTGCACAGAGTTTAAGTATATGCAAAGTAGACTTTACATGGTATTTTTATGTATGTATTTGCATGCTAGTATACTCATAGATATGTATATCTTTATGGGTTAGCTATACACGTATACACAACTTTGTGAGGAGTTTAATTGGTTGAACAGATGGCTGATCAGAAATGCTTCTTCATCTTCATCAGTGACTCGTCTTTCTTTCTTTGCATCGACTTTCATCACAGTGGCAAAAAAGTGCTCTAACGAGAAACAGCTGAAAATAGATTTTTCTTTGGTACTTTCATCATGCTTTAAATGACAGAAGTGGATTTTTTTGTCCTATATAAAAAGACCTGCAGGAGAAGGTTAAAAAAGGAAATATAGTGAAATCTAAATAGAAAAATTTGAATGAGAATATGGGAGAGCCTCAGATTATTCCTCTTATCTTCATATTTTGCTTTCTTCTTTTTTAAAGTACATGCTGATTTTTGACAAGATATATCGTCGTGGTTATTCACGCCAGCTACAGTGCCTGCCAATCAGTTTTTCTTTTCCTCGAGTTTGGTGCAGAAAGGGGGAGGGAGGAACAGGAGCTGAAAGATGACACAATGGCTTAGAGGACTGTTACTTTAGGTATTCATTAAAATATGAGTTACATGGCTAGCTTCTGCTGTTTCTGCAATTTTATTATATTCAAATCAAAGTGTAGGTTCTGTAGGCTTTTTAAAGAAAACAATGTGCCTAATAAACAGAGTGCAGGGTTCATGTAGGAGTGGTTCATGTACAAGCAGGTTCCTGGGTAGAGCTTATGTGTGGATATGTGAATATGATATCATACTTTTAATTTGTAAAAATAAGTTTTTAAATACTTCTTTTACGCCAGCACTAAAGTCTTTTGTAAACAGTTGCTTCTCCTCTTTGCAAATTGGTAAACTGAATGGCACATCGGTTAAGGGACCTGAGCAAATCATACAGCTGGTTGAGAATCAGAACTAGGGGGAGAACATGCAGATTCCTCTCCCTCTTTCCTACTCTCTCACTCTCTATTTTTTTTTTCCACAGCAGATCAAAACCACTGGAAAAGTGTAATTTACAAAAAGAAAAATAATTCTTTGTATTTTAAAATGTTCGAACTGAAAACGGAAGGAAGACTCATGATCTGTCTCAAGACAGCATAACAGCCTGACATTCTTTCCCATATAAAGCCTAGATTTGATAGTCTTTCTCCTCCTAAGCTAGGTCAAGAATCCACCCATGTGCTCAGTGTAACCAGGGAAGATCTGTGGGCCTTAAAGATTGCACCAGGGCCCTAGAGAAATGTTTCTACTGCAACACGGGGTGCAAAACCAATGGCTGCAAGCAGAGGTTTTTCATGTCAAAGAGGGAGTAGTAGCAAAAGCACTGTCATGCCTTACAAACTAGAGGACAATTAAATAAAGTTCTTCAGGATTTCTGAGACTGGTCAAACCAAGGGAGATAGGTACCTTGGAGATAAAAGGGAGAAACATATGGTCAAGAGATTCCTGGAGGGTAAGGATGTGTGGACTTAAGGGAGTGAGATAACGGCAGTTGGCAATGTGGTCAGTCAAATAAAATAATCTCTTGAATTATAGTACTAAAAGTCTTTCCTAGAGAGAGAATGGGGTTAGGTTTATAAATATACAGATCCTCCATCTGGCTCTTTTAGTTTCAGTTCTTTGGACTGGGACAGACTGAAGATAGAGAAAGAGAAGATAAAATCAGGCCTGTCTCCTTACAGCATTACCATGACCGATAATGTGCTTAAAGCAGCAGCCAAAAGTTGCAGTGGATTTTTGTTTCCCCCAGAAAAAATACTGAAGGATGAGAAGGATGTTTGTGTGCTGGAAGGGGAAAGGAAAGATGCTCAGAATATGAACAGCAGCTTCAGATTTTTCTGAGCCTTTCATTTCAGACTGTGACCCCTTGTTTGCAGGCTTTGAAACCCTGATAAAAAGGGTGTGGGCTTGGGAGGAGGTAATCTTGGCTCAGGAGGTCCAGCAGATGGTGTTGGCAAATGGAGTTGTAGGCTCCTGCAGTGTGGTGCAACACTCTGGAGGTGGTTAGGGGAACAACGAGGTCACGGG
The DNA here is from genome assembly GCA_013389825.1 of Crypturellus undulatus. Taxonomy (NCBI): domain Eukaryota; kingdom Metazoa; phylum Chordata; class Aves; order Tinamiformes; family Tinamidae; genus Crypturellus; species Crypturellus undulatus. The sequence goes on along the minus strand of VWPW01016040.1, from coordinate 1,060,965 downwards.
AAGCAGCTGGTGGCAAATACACTCAAGATGGCTCCAGCGAGCAACCACAAACAGCTTGGTAGTGAGGAGACGGAACAGAGTATCGCTCAGAGTAAGTGAGCCTACCCTGCGTCTATGTCCTGCATCAGGAGGACACGTGGGAGACGAAGGTCTGCAGCAGGCAGAGCAGAGGGAAATCCGTTGCTAACTATGGCCCTCTGCGAGATAAATCTTTATTTGTGCAAACCTGATATCTTAGATCACAGGAAGGCTGCCATTAAATCTTGCATTTTCCTGGCTGGAGACGCTTGGTCTCTTCTGTAATGGGGTAAATCCATAGGACATCCATGGAAGTCTGTGGCATGTTTACAGAACCAAGCATAAGTAAGAGATGTCAGGGGGCCTGAGCTGCATCCCNTCGCTCAGAGTAAGTGAGCCTACCCTGCGTCTATGTCCTGCATCAGGAGGACACGTGGGAGACGAAGGTCTGCAGCAGGCAGAGCAGAGGGAAATCCGTTGCTAACTATGGCCCTCTGCGAGATAAATCTTTATTTGTGCAAACCTGGTATCTTAGATCACAGGAAGGCTGCCATTAAATCTTGCATTTTCCTGGCTGGAGACACTTGGTCTCTTCTGTAATGGCGTAAATCCATAGGACATCCATGGATTTTTTTATTGATGTTAATGAGAATAGTCCAGGAGACTTTTTCTGAAAAGTAGCAAGTGCTTCTTTCCCGCCTGTATTACTGGTATGGCTGCTTTGTAGGTGGTTGGGAACTTTGGGACAAAACAGCAGAATTAAATCCAAGTGGGCAAGAAGCATAGACTCTTGTTCTCATTCGTTCAAAATACTAAGACATGTGAGGAGGAGGGGTCTGATAGCATTTGTGGATCAGATAGCACTGACTAGGAGCTATACTATTTTGGGCACAAATTTATGTAAAAGAGCTTCACACAGTTTTGCCAATGCATCTCTATCCAGAGCCATGGCATTCTTCACGGCTGTAGGCCTTCATTTACAAAGACTTACAAAGTTGATGAATGTAAGAGTTTTATATATTGCAATAAGTATTTTCTATGACAGTGAAAATTAAGCAACAGCATTAATTGAGGAGCTCACCTCAGGGACGAGTGGTTTCCTGCATTTCTTGTAGGCTGGGGGATCCCTTTGGGTATCATTTCCCTTATCGTGCTGCTCAAAGACCTTTCTCATTCCGTCTATCTCCTTGCTTGCTAGGGTCATCCCCCTAAATAGTGGCTATGAGGTAATGGCTATCAGGTATTCAGGCCAAAAGGTCTCAGGCTGCTGGCTGCAAAGATGGGAAAAGTATGTGAAAAGCACTCTTAGTTGGCTGAATAGGAGATCCTCATTACAGTCCTTGCACAAGGGTCCATGCCAAACATGCTATGCTGTTGCTTCCAAGAGGGACAGATGGAGACCTTATGTAATAAGACAGGATGCTCCTTGCCAGTGCTGTCGCCATACCTGTTCCAGGTGTTGATGTAAAGGAGCAAGGTGACTCTCTTCTGAAACATAGCTCATTCAGTTAGAATTGACTATGAATTGTAACAACTTCTGTTGCAGCAAGTCAGTGCCCAAGTTTATTTTAGTGTTAGACCGAAATAGAGAAAAAAGTGAATGTGGTACTTCATAAAATGTAGAAAGGCATTACATTCTCCCTCACCCCACTTTGCTTTTGCTGTTATATATCTAAGTCCTTTTAATATGATCTATGCCTGAAGAGCTGATGAAATGATGACATCATAAGAGTCAAAAAGTTAAAGGGAAGAATGAATCAAGGAAAGAAATGGAGTTTTAGTGATATTCTCTGATACTTTTTTTTTCTTGTGTAACTGTAATGCAGTACAATCTTTAGAAAGATAGTAGGTTTTAAAAATAATTTCTTCTTTCCTCCATCCTCTTCAGCTAGGTCTATAAATTCGCTAATCATTATAGTGATTAAAATGCAGGAAAACCAAAACACACATTTAAAAATACCTTGAAGAAAAGAAAAATAGCTCATCCAAATAAAAAGAATAAAACTATTCCTTGGCATTCTTCATTCATTCATTTTAAAGTACAAACTATATAAAAATAACTTCAGAGAAATTATTTGTAGGTCATGTTTAAACAAGCTCCTGAGATAAAAAAGGCAAATAGATTTCCTATTCTTTATGTGAAGTAGGCTTAAAAGACAATAATTAACATTTACATTTGTCATTCAAAAAAAAAGTTACAAAAAAGGTAACTTGTACAAAGTAGAATACTTGTTTCCCTGCTAATATGCAACATTCAGCCATCTAAAGTCTGTCTCTTTTGCTCTTGTTTCTCCCTTACCAGAATAACTGTGGAGCTGACTGTTATGCCAAATTCATGTATGTTTTTCTTTGTGTTATGCCATTAAGATGACTCATTTGCAGTTAGACTATATATTTCCTCATTTTTATATATATTTTGTTATTTCATAGTAGTGTTTTACTTTTTAACATACTTGTACTTGATTTATGCTTTTTGTTTGTTCGTTTCACTCCAGACGTAGCATTAAATCCTTATTTATTCTAAGCTGTTCGTGGAGAGAATATAAAGGGATAGGTAGATCCAAACACTCATAGTCAAATGCACTCCAAAATTTTGTTGTTTCTACATTTGTTGATCTATATCAAATATGAAAACATATAAAAGCTTTGAATTTTCTGTGATGAAAAGAAAGAATGGAAAAAATAGTATCATATTGTTCTATACTTAAGGGCACTGGTTAGCATGTTGATGCTTAAGAAAATAGTGAAATGTACAGCCTGACTAGTTTCCCAGAATTTTGTATTTAATAGTCCTTCAGTATGGAAATCATGCAAAATTACTTGAAAATGACTGTCAAGTGTTTGATCATAGTAGTGTAGAATCCCTCAGGAAAAAAAAAAGAAAAAAAAAGCCCAGTAAACTTTTCAGAATGGTTGAATATCAAGTAACAGACTGGGCTGCTGCCTTCATACTTCTGGTGCATTTTTAACTAGGCTACCTTGTGTTCTTTTCTTTCCTTTCCAAACATAGTATTTAAAGTCCCATATGGCAATAGACATTGCTGGAATAGAATGCATACTCTTCTGGAATCAATTTGATCTGAGTTAATTTTATATATTTTAAAAGGCAGCTGAAATATTTTGCTTTCTTTACATGTGCTTTTGACCTCATCTCTATCCCCTTTCCATCCTTCTCTCATCTGCAGCCCTGCATATATATATGGAACCTTCTTTATTCAATCCTGTAGAGATCTAGAAGGGGGAGAGGAGAAGAATCAGAGTATGAGTTCTGTCCAATGGCATATGCACTTAGATAATAGGTAGAGGAAGACTGAAAGTGATGGAGTATATAAGATAATATCAGATCAGGCACAATAGATATGCACTTTCGTTAATGGCATAGAGAATGGCATAGAGAGGGAAAGAATGTGGATGGAAAAAAAAATTACTTGGAACTTGTCGATGCCAGAAGCATTATTTAACTTTTGAGGAATGAACTTGATGTTAAAACTTTTCTCCTATGATCTGAATTGATGACTCTGCCTTTTTGTGGCAGGCCCTTGCCATAATCTGAATTGGGATACTGTTAGGGAATAATACAAAACCATGGTCATTTTACTTCATATACTGCTTAGCAGAAATCAGTAGTAGTAACTGACAGCTCTTTACAGTCATCAGAGATTTTGTGTCATTAGGTCAAAAGATTTAATATCCCCTTCAGGTTGCCTCTTGGCATCTTACAACAGCCAAAGACCTGACCTCAGACCATCTGCAGTTTTAAGCTGAACCAACTGCATGTCGAACTAGAACTCTGGGAGTTTAATCAGTACAAGGTGCATAATCTAGCAGCATAGGCATGATATGAACTAGGCAGATGCTGACTTCACCAGGACGTTTTCCTTGTGTAATAACTCTATAGGGGAGAGAAATCACATATTCTTGAGCTATTCCTTACTGGAGAAAGCTATTAGAGGATCTGGTCTAACAGCTTGAGCTGTGCAAAAATTACATAAAGCTGGAAAAATATTGTTAAATGGAAAACTTCTTGTTTGTTTCTTAGTGTATTTTGAGTACTGTTTTCTATTTCTATCACGCATATGTGAAGTGTACACTTTCTTCCTGCACCTGCTATCACACAGAAAGTGAACATGACATTAGTAGTCATTAATGAATCACAGAAATTTTGCCATCTAAAATTTTAGATCCTATTCATATTTTATTCAAAATATTCAAAAGTGTAATTAAAATTTCCATCTTTCTTAAGAAATTTCTTAGTAGATTTCTGTTGGAATGGAAGCACAGGAACAGACTTTGGTTTTAGATTTTTTTTTTCCTCACATGGACACTTTTTGTCTGTCTGCCTAGTAACGTCTTATTGTAAACCAGCCGATGGTAGGAACAAAATGCCTTCGTCAGAAGTTGTATGAAAAAAGTTATGTAAAAAAAAAAATAAAGAAGGGATACCCAAACTGGGGTATGTGAGAAAGATGCATCTTTGTAAGCTTTGTATTACCAAATGACTGTAGTGCCAGTCACCAGAGAATACACCTCAGATAGAACCATTACCAAGGCCCTAGTTCCAGGAAAAGCTTCAGACTCAGTGTGAACCCTATTAGATGCAGATAACACAACCATAAAAGAGGAAGCCACAAGCTTCATGAGCTGCATATCTCATTGTTTCCTTCCATGAGTCCGAAGAAGGTCTTGTGCAGGGTCACCAGAAGCTCAAGGATGGGCCTCTGACAGCTTGAGGGGAAGCAGAGTTGTTAGCATGAGTAGCACTGTCACAGGAGAATGTTTGTTCTGTGTTCCCAAAGGATCTCCAGGGCTTCCCTACACTAATTAATGATGGAGGCTGCTGTTGTGGGAAAATAATATAAAGGCCCAGATTTTCTGCTGCAGGCAAGGAGCAAGGAGTGCTAATTGGGAGGGAGGTGTGAGCAAAGATGCCACCTTGCACTGACTGATCATTAGCCAGCTTTTGTCCCTTGCTGTGAGTTAGAGCAATCTGAGGGTGACGGTAAATTGTGTGGATTGCTAGTGGCACCGAAGAAGCATTACGCTAGCCACGCACCTGAGATATACTTACTACAAACTGTGTGTTATCTGCATGGAAGCAGAACGAGAGAACAACATACTTGTGATTTTGAGACAAGGCTAAGCTGTTTTCAGGATTAGTTTGGGTAAGTGGGAGGAAGCATTAGGTCTGAACCTAACCACTTTATTGGGATTTCTGCATTAATACAGGTCTTCATGTAATTCAGATGCTGAGAAAAGGGGTCCTATACAGAAGATATTGTTGAACCCAAAAGATTCTCAGCTACGTAGCTCCTGCTACTGCCTGCATACCGTGTATTTGCCTCTGCTGAACATCCCAGGCAGAGCATTAGCCAATGGTGTCACTGCAAAATCAAACTTCTAAGATGTTCTGTAGAAAGTCTGAGAAAATCTTCTGAGTAGGGGGCACAATGTCCCTTTGACAGACTCTTCTTTCACTTGATCTTCTTTCCCTGCAGGTGTCTCAAAAAGGTGGTGGTAGCACAATTTGACCAGTATATGTGATTAATATGTGTAGGACAGGGAAGACATGAAGAGAGAAAAGGCAAAAAAGGAACTACTTGCATGGCCTATATCTATAAAAACAGAGCATAGCCAGAGATAAGGAAGTCTCGCTCTTAGCAGGGTTTATGAGCTCCATCGGAAATGTGAGCGGTCCTGTCAGCTTTGCATTTGATTTCTTTCTATCGTATTCTATCAAAGATAGTCAGTACAGAGACAGTCATTGCTGTTTCTGCAGGTTATGGTACTTTGGCACTAGGCCATTCTCTGCACACATGCGAAGATGCTTTTACAAAACATTAAAAAAGCAGTACTAATTAGATATTTAGAGGAATAGAAATTCTGAAGGTTAAAATATGAGGGAAGCAGTTATGACCACAAGTGGGTGTTATATAAGTATGCCCATAAAGGGCATTTTTTACTGGTGAAAGTAAACACAATAATCCCTATGTTTCTTTTATAGTAGAAAAGCTTAGACTGCTAAATGTTTTTGTGCTGCTATTCCATACCTTTGTTATCACTATTTATTTATTGCAGTCATATTTAAAGGCCCTATCATTATACCTGTTACTGCACACAGGAAAATGCAGTCTCTACCTTGAATTGCTTGTAATCTCTTAACCTTCCAATTTATACATGTGTTCCAAGGCTTATTTTAAGATGCCAGGTGAAATACTCCAGGCAACATAGCAGAGAATGAATGCAGGCATGATATGAAAAGTTTTTTTATTTAATACTAAATTGCCTTTTTTTTTTTTTTCTTATGTAAAGGTTCCTTATTCTAAGTACACTAAGCTACTTCAAGTGGAAAAAATAAGATAACCAATCAGGAATGTCCACTATGCCGTAAGTGGCTTAAAGAAGAATTATTCAAAGAACAAGAACTAGGGGGCAAACAGTGAACAGAGCGGGTAACAATTCAAAAACAAAAAGAGGACTGCTGCTTGAACTTTTTCGTAGAATTGTGGTTTGCTGCCAGATGACCAAAAGGATAAATTGTTTTAAAAGATAAATGAATAAAGATTAGAAATGTAAGTATCATGACGTTGCAAACGTGGGATTTTGTCTCATTCTCTTTGCCCCAGATTGTGCCTGTATCCATCCCTACCTATGTTCATTCGTGAGGTGTGACTTCTGAAATGTGAAAATGATCCAGAAAGCTAAACAAAGCCTGGAGGAGCCTCTGGCCACACGCTGGACTGACTCTGCCATACACCCTTAAGTAGAACTAACAGCTTCAACAGGCTCAAGGCTAGTAATATCTTGTCGAGCTAGATCTAGCTCTTATGTAGCATAGCCCATAATTCCCACTCTTTACTAAGTAGTCTGTGCTTTTCCTTTTTTTCTTCCCAGAAAGTGATGGCAAGAAAGTTTGTTTTTCCGGCATGAGTATAAAAGAGAAATAAAGTTGGGTATATTTCTATTGCACGTCATGATATACCTCTATCTCTGTATGTGATTTCATGTTCTGACTTGGTTGTTCTGTTTTCCAAATAGCTTTGTTTCCAGAAATATGCCTGAAAGGCTCCTCAAAACAGCTGCAGAAGATTCACAAGTGCTGAAAAAAAAAGTATGATATCAATCTAAATGTCAGAAGTACAGGGCAAAGTTATTGTCTGGGCTGTGGTGATACAACTTCAGTGTAGTCACATGTACACACTAGTAAATCCACAAACACAGAAATAGTGGGGGAAGAGGAGAGGAAATCATAAAATTATGAGACTGGTAGTAAACAAGACACCAGGTTGTGACACTGCATACGATGCAGTGGTGTATGCAGTGGTGTATCAATATAGAGATTCCTTGTCTTAAATGGCATATATTATCAAAGTTATCCTGTGTGGATATTTCTCATTTTTTTGTCTCTGGATTTTGTTAATCCTCTTTCAGCTTCACGCCTCGTGTTCCTTTGCTGCAGGGTATAATATAATAAAACAGGTATGTATCCATCTATAAGCTGCACTTAAGTTGCTGTGTGCACTGTGTATAGATATATAATATATTTAGATACTATATAAACTTGGTACATACATAGGCAGGCATATATGCATATTATATATATATATATGCACACGCAAATTAATACTTTGATGTATTTAGCATTTTCAGCTAATTATACCTTGCAGTCTCATGTTAATTCCCATTTGAAACATTTGGCAGTATTCCTCCTAATTCATTTATATTAATGAGGGGAGGATCCTCTGAGCAATAATCAGTTAAAAATCATGACTAGCTTTGTTAATAAATACCAGATTGGTACATGATACTGTATTGGCTTGCCCTTAATTAGGAAGCACTGGAAGGAGTACCAAGAGGGAAATACTCATAAATTTTTCTTTTAAAGTCTAACTGCTCTCTTTCTTGTATTTGCATCTTTGAAACTGAGAGAAAAATGGTAACTTTGAAATTTTTAAATTTTCCTGCAGTTAAAACAGCTTATCTTTAATTAAGATGTAGATCTGATACAGAAGTTTTTCCAACCAAATCCACGTAGGAAAAGAAAAATCAAGAGAAATGCAAGCAACATTGCTAAGTAGTAGGTAATTGAAATGATTAATTTAAATATTAGAGAACTAGAAGTTTTAGGAAGCAATTGGGGAGACTTGATGGCTCAGGGAACTAGTAATGAACTAGTGAAGCCTTCATTTCTAGATGATTGATTGCAATTACATCTAGGAAAGGCTAGAAATATATTCCCGTAAGTCTGTAAAGTGGCAGACTCGGCCTCGCTCTTGTAGGCAAGGTGGTTGTCTTACTATAGGCAGGGAGTCCAAGGACGAAATAGGCATGGAAAGTTGGAACATTGAAACAGATGTTAATGAGGGTAGGTGTCTATCTTTGGAGCCTGAGTGGTCTGCAGTGGTAATAGGGAAGATGCCCTTGTAGTCATTGGATCTTTTGTGGGTTTCTCCATCTACAAATCCTTTAAAGCGGCAACCTTTTTTGGCATCACAACATTTTTTTTTCCTCATATCTTCCAAATACTTAACATGATTGTAGGCTTGCCAATGTGTAATCCATTGGTGCTTGTTTATGCCAATACCTCCAGCATATGTATGCTTATTTTATCAGTAATCAGTAATATGACTAATACAGGAAAAAGCCAGTAATTTACAACCACTTATTTTTGAGATCTACTAAACAACAGTGCGGCAGCCACTGGTGGTCCTGGCTTACGCCGTGACGGAAACTGAATTCAGCACCTTTCCTGACAAGAGCTTTTAGAGTGGATTAGTGCTTCGAAGCCTGAATCATGGGCTGAGGTGGTGGTCAGCCTGTGAAGCTGTGCCTCAATTTCTTTCTGTCCTCTCTTTATCCACCTAGTTTTGTCACACAGGCAGCAGCTTCGGGCAGAGAGTTTTTGTTTCTGCGCAGAGCTCTGGACATGCTGAGTTTGACCTCACTCAGAGAATCGGTATAGAACAAAAAGCCCTACTGGGGCAACAGGTCGGGATGAAAGAGGCACAAAGGGGCCAAGATCTGAGGGGCAGTGCTCGGAAGGACGGGACTGCAGGGTGTCAGACTGTTTCTGAGCTGTCGGAAACACCCATCCAGGGCCACCCAGGGGCACATCCCTTGAAAGGCTCAGGGAGGTGACAGTGGTCACTGATCTCTGAGGCAGGGGTGCTGCCGAGAGAGGGACCAGGCCCCTGGCTCATGGCCTGGGGGCAGGCCCTGAGAGCACTGTCCTGTACCAGCAGGGTGGAGATGGAGAGGGAGTGAGATCCACTTTGAGAAACTGTTGTTTTCAGACTATTTTCCATATCAAAAGTTTAACTGTATATCTCTTAGCCCCCGTTGCACCTTCCCTTTTCATGTCTTTTCAACCCTTACCCTCCTTGCTTTCCTTTCTGTTCTCTTTCAGGACTTCATCTCTTCTCAATCAATAGTTTAGAAAAACCTCTGTATCTGGGATCAAAGAGTCCTGAGGCCTTACTGCCAAAAGCAGAAGAACCTCTTGTGGGACTGGGCTTTGCTCCCTAGCTTCACTGAGCCCGACCTCCCTTTCCACTGGTGATACTCAGGTGATAGCAGAAATTCCCCTTTGGGCAGCGAGGGAAGTGTCAAGGGGTGTGGGGTAAACATCTGATCACCTGAATGTTTGTATCTGAAGAAATAAACACCACTGCAGTACTAATTTCTGACTGTTTAGAAATCCTGAGGAGAAAGTATCTATATTTGTTGAATGAGAGTAGGGAAAAAAATGGGAATCTATTTATTTTTGACTTTTTTTTTAATTGCTTGTACTGAATAATAAAAAATTTCAAAATAAATAATCTGAAAGCAGTTTTAAAAAAATCACTTGACAGGATCCTTTTAAACTTACTGGTGACAGAATGATTGCAAATGTGTATCAAGCAGCCGCTTTCAGATGCAGGTAAGCTGCTATTGAAAAGAGATTTAATCCTAACTGTTTACGCCTGCTTTTGATGATAGTGCAGTTGAGTATTGTGTTATTTAATAATGCATTCAAGCACCTGTTTAGAGAAGGTATATTCCACTATGGTCCAAAATGAAAACAACCCCATTACTTGTCGGGGTTTCATTCATAATTCTTGTATCACGCTCTGATTAGAGTATACATTGAACCTCAGATGAGCATTACCTAAGGCACATTGAGTTAAATGCACTGTACAAACCAGACACAAACCACAAAGCTACCTTTAACTTGCACAAAACAGCAAGTAGAAATTGATTAAAATATGCATTCTACTAATATAACGGCTGGTCTCAGAATAGAAATTAATTAATGCTAATAGTACACAATCAAAACTGCTTTTAGAAATCTTCTTAGAACATTAACTAAAATGTTCATCTTTTTAATGCATTTGACTGAACCTCTGAGACTAAAAGCTTTGCTTCCTCCATGCAAATGTAAAAAAAAAAATCACAGCCTGAATTTTCAAGTGGTTATTTTATAGCAACCTCCCCCAGCCATTTGCTTTTGGATTTCTTGTTAACCTGAGCTTGGTCCCAGGCCATGTGTGAGGTTGTACTATTAGCTACTACAGATTAAGGTGGCAGCCCTGGGAATCGAGGCCAATAACATATGCAGATTGAGCCAAGGAGCAGAGAAGGAGATAACTAAATGAAAAAAGGGGAAAGGGTACTGCGTTAAAAGAGGCAGCTCAGCTATATCTAGACTTGCAGCTCACAGTTATTCAGAACACAAGGTACAAATGTTTGCCAAAAAAGCTCCAGTGTGCTCTTATCCTCTCACTCTTAGCTTTTCGTTTGCTTTTTCTTTTCTATATTTGGGCAGGATTTTTTTTTTTCTTTATTGGGATGAATTTTCCATAGCCATTTTCATTTCCAAAATGTAAATCTTTAAAGAATCACTGCCATGGGCATAGCAATGGTCAAAACTTGTGAATCCAGTGGATTGAGAGCAGGGGGTAGGGTGGGTGGAGGTACCTTCAATTGACCTTGAACTTTGAGGCTCCAACACAAAAATGGCACTGTTATTTGTGCATATTTCTTTGGAATCTCATGACGGAAAAATGTTTTCAATCTGGGGAACAAGTTATTTAATAATATAAGAGTTTTATTTGTATTTATATATACATATATGCACACCCATATATACATATATGAACTTAAGGTTCACAAGTATTGAGTTACTACCTTTCTCCTCCTCACTGTTTGTTTCCCCTCCTTCCTATTTCATCTTCTTTTCCTCTCCATTTTTCTTCTGTTTCTCATCCCCTACCTCAACCCCTTCTGAATTTCAGGTCCTTGTTTCTCCTTATTTCCTTAGAGTTCTCTGTCCCTTTCTAAAAATTTGAATAGGCTTAAAAGGCGAGATGACTGGTGACACAGGTGCACTACCCAAGCCCATAGCCACAGCACCAGTTAAATTGCAGAATGATTTTTTTCTGGATCTGAACTTCCAAGAGCTCCAGCAGTTGTTCACAGAAATCTGGTATCTTGACTATTATTTTTTTTAAATAGTTCCAACACTCCATCAGATTGTTCCTGTGTATTTGTAGTGATGTAATTTCATGAGATCATTTTAAAATCTCCCGAGAATGATGTTCATGTTAAACTCCTCACTTGTTGATGTGCTTAACAGTCCCAGAAATCAGGAACTCTGCATTCAGCTTTAACTTCTTCTGTAAGTTGGAGATAGCTGCTTGCACTCCACCTTTCTAAGAGGATATAAAAGGATGGACTACTTTACTCCACCCTAGTTTCATAGAACCACTTTTGGTAAAATCCTGCTGAGGAAACTTATCTCCCTCCCCTCCAAACCTCCTCTGATTTTTCTACACAAGATTAGTTAAAACTCACCCAGGGAAGAATTCATCCAGATCAAACTGCCTCCTGCCTTCAGCAGCTATCATCTGCTGCTAATGCACTAGTGTTATTGGGATCACAGTGGCTAATAGGCTATCTTCTTGATTTTGTTTTGGAAACATATTTTGCTGCTTTATACTTTCTTTACAGTTACAGTACATTGTCTTTTGTTCTCTTACATTGACCTGGGTCATCTGAGCCATGAATGTCTGTCACTGCTATCAGATCCACTGCTGTTTCTTCATGGAAAACTATTCCTGAGGTAATCGCTGATACTGTTCACTCCAGCTTTCTTCTTGTCTTCATACATTTTAACAACTAAAATAATAATATGGAGAAACATTTAATCAGAAGCTAGGTGAGAGTTAACTAGACCTTTTTTTTTATTTGTTCTAAGACAATTTAACATTGCAGAATCTGAACAGATGACTTAAAGAGACATTATTAATAGGAACATTACACAATTAAAATCAAACTCTAATATTATTGAACAAAATGTTCATCTACCCTGCCAAACACAGTGAGTAGTTACAGGTTTTGAAAGCACAGATGGGTATGTGGTAAGCCATCTAACTTCCTGGTAGCTAGAGATAACAACAAACTACCTAGAAAGACATAAATAGCTGGACCAGTGGGATATTGAAGGCTCAGTGATCCTAAAAGGGAAGACAACTTTCTTTCAAATATATTTACTGTCACTCATTGGAGAGATTGCTAATCATTATAGAATTATCTGTAAGAAAATACAATTCGTCACAGCTTCTACCTAGAGTTGATGAATTATTGGTATCCTGAGAAAGACTGTTTCCTTTTTACTATTTCTAAGTCAAGAAGAGAAAGTTATACTTGGTGAAGTACACTATGAAGGAGGTGAGCAACACCTTCAGAGAGCTGGTAGGATCTCATTGGATAATCCAACTGCATTAAGCAAGATTTCTAATAAATACTTCAGTCCAAAGAAAAACTCCCTACTTCAAAAGGCTTGCTTATAAACAAAAAGTCATCTACTGGAGCTACCTTTTGCTCCAGTTATTGCTCCAGCTAACTTTTTGAATCCATGTACAGCTTGAGTTTCATCTGAAACTTTTGCTTTGTCTTATCATATTGAATTACATAAAATCCGACGTAAGGATGGACTTACTGGGAAAAATTTAAGATCCACCCAATCTATTCCTGTGTCTTTGACAATAACCTGTAACGGATATGTAAGGAAAGGATATAAGAAGAAAGTGAGTATAGATACTCCTCCAGCATACTCTCCCAGCTTCTGATATTATGATGTACAAAGGGATTTGAAGCTGAGTGTGACACTTGATATTCTTTGAGAGACTTTTCTTTCATGATTTATCCTAATTGTTCTTTGAACCTATTTATATTTTTATCATCCAAAACATACCGTGACAGTGAATGCCATGATTTCATTATGAGTTGTATGAAAAAGAACTGCCTTTGGTTGCTTTAAATCTGACACTTGATGATTTCATTTCAGACTGACAATCCAAATTACTTTGTCATCTTCTTTCTTAATTCTAATAGCTAAAATAGGACCCATCATTAGGTAACTTAAGATTGTTTCCTTTGCAAAATTCGTTTGAGTTTTATCTGCCACCCAGTTACTCAGTAGTAAATTCTTCTCTAACTTTTAACTCTCTGAGTGCCACCCATCTATTCTAAGCTAGATCCACCCTATGCAGGCATCTAGGAGAAGCAGGATGAATAACTGTGTGAAAACACTTTGCTTTGTTCATTGCTTAAGAAATCTCCATAGATTTATTTCTCCATAAGAGCAATAATTCTTTGTTTGTTTGTTTTGTCTTCAATATTTCCCACCAATTGCCCAGTAGAGAGATCAGGCTTACTGTACTACAGCTTGCTGGATTTCTCTCCTCGCTCCCAAATGCTCTTTAAAATTGGTATCGTATTTCCCACCTCTTTTGGTACTGAGGCTAATTTAAGCACTAGGTTACACACCACAGTGACTAGTTTGGCAATTTCATATTTGAGTTCCTTTAGAGCTCTTGCATGAATACCGTCTGGTCCCAGTAATTTGACACTATTCATTTTGTCGATTTGTTCTTAAACCACTTAAATTTAAGGTAGTTTCTGAGATTTGTCCCCCCATAAGGAATGGTTTCAGTGTGGACACTTCCCTAAGCTCCTGTGTAGTGAACACCGATGCAAAGAATTCATTTAGTTTTTCTGACATGGCCTTATCTTCCTTGAGTGCTCCTTTTACACCTGTGGGCCTGATTGGTCCCTGCCAAGTTTTCTGCTTCTGATGCATTTGGGGAAAAAAAAAGAGTTCTGATTATTGTTTTTATGTTTTCAGCAAGTTATTCTTCAAAATTTTGTATCCCATGCCTTCTTGCAGTTCTGTGTCTAGACTGCTAGATTTTATATTCTTCTCCATTTCCTTAGCTGGAAGACACGACAAGCAGAGGAACCAGATTATTAGGGACAAGGCAAGAAAGACACAGTTACAAAAATCCAAGTGTGTAAGCTATTCTTAAACAATCAGGAACACCATCAGATGTCATCATTTGCCTGGTCTCCTCTAGGCGTGAAAGACATAAATATTACTAAAGAGTTACAACGATTACAAATAATTATTTGGCAGATTCCTTAAGGATGTCAGAAATATTTATGTTGATTTCTAGTTTAAATGCTTTGATCAGGTTTGAGAAAAGACCAATAGAATTAGTGATATCCACCACCTGGTGGAAAAGCCTTTCAAAGGGCAGGAATACTTTTCATGTGTATTCTAACAGAAAACAAAGCAACTTAAAAATATATAACGATGAGCCTAATAATTTTACTGGTTGCAAACTTTTATTGCCTGGCTTCTGATATTCTTGTCTGGCTTTCAACTCAAACTGACAATACATTTTTGTGTTGCCCCTTTCAGTACACTGTCACCTCGGCTTTTCAATATCAGCATTTTTTTTTCTTCTCTGTCTCTCTCTCTTTTATTTGGAGGAATAAAAAATGGCCAAGTATGACTGAAACTTTGTCCTCTAAATCTGGATTCCGTCAACTGTACAATAACACGTGAGAAGTGCTATTTCCCAGCCATACTGCCTATACTGCTTATAGAGCTCATCTGGAGCCAAAGCCAAGGGCCCAGGACAAAACCTAAAATAGTTGGGCATGAAGATAAAGTAATGTGGGTCTCCCTCTCCTTTTTCTTCTCGTTTTCTCAGTTTAGAAAAGGAGTATCGGACAGTCTGCACTACAAAGCTTTAAGAGGTGCCCAGATCTTTAATTCTGTATCTGGAACACCAGAAACTCGTAAGGGGAAGCTTTCTTTCCTCAGAGTGACTTCTTTGTGAAACCTCTTCTTGCAGTGGCCAGAGGTTTTCTGACCGGGAGGCCTTTCTGTGAGGCATCAATGTCCTACAATTTCCATAACTTTCTTGCTATTCCGTAGCCATTTCTCCAGTAGATCATAAAATGTATAGAATTTGTTGTATGCGGCTATCTGCCATATTTAAAATTTTAAAGAAAAATATTGTTTTGTTATTAGTCCAGCAGTACATAATAGTCATAATTTTGCAATATTCTCACTTGTGAAAAGTTTTCAGAATTAGGTTTTTGAATAGCATTAGGTTGCAGTTCTCCCGTATTGGACTTCAGATAGGTCAGAGGATCATAATTACTACCGAAACTCCTGGTAACAGGCAAAGCAAAAAAGTTTTATTTCTTGCTTAAGTGTTTGACAAAGTTTTACTGTAAGTACTGAAACTGGATTAACATCTATTCTTTGCTGCCTAGATTACGTCTTTTTGAACTCCAAGGAAGTGATGGTGGGTTCTATTTAAGGAACTTGTCATTTCAGTCTATCAGAGATTTTCAAGTATTTCTATCTCTCTAGTGATCACAGAGAACAAAAAAGCAAAAAGACATCTTCACTGTACACTGACTACGGGGAGACCATTTGGGGAAAATATTGGGCCTTTCCTAACAAAATAATCAGAAAATAAATTAGAAACAAAGACTTCTTTATTCTATTTGTGCTTTTTTTGTGCTAAAATGGTGTTTTAGCATTTTTTTCTTTGAAAAACATACAACTTACTTACATAAGAAGGAAAAGTCTTTACAGTCTTCTGCAGAAAGAGGCGCAGATGGTGGGGAGAGGTGCCAGCTAAGGCGACACTCCAGCTCACATGACCTGGTCACAGGCACACAGCTGTACAGTACTCTCCATCCAGAAGGCATCAGGCTCTGGGCCTGAGAAAGGCTAAGCAGGATATCAGTATTTTTTTCATGATAAGAAGGAAAAAGAGGGTGAATCACTCACAAGCATCTTTTTATACTGCTTTTAAAATGTAAAATTACAAAAGCACAGTTAGAATTCGGGCATACAAAGTGCCTGCAGATGCTTCTGTCACCATCTGGAGATGAGGTTACTTTTCACTGTGGCAGCTCAGGCTTTTGGAGCTTAGTGTTTGTGGTACATTCAAATAGTCAAGCATTAGAATTCACATGTGATCAAATACGACCTCAAATATGCTAGTTAGGGTGGGGAGTGTAAGTTTTAGTGAGGAGAGAGCAGGATTAGAACAGGAGAGGAGCACCTCTAATGGCTCCACTACAATTTGGGAGAACTTGGCCATTGGGATGATCTGATACCCAGTGCAATAGAGCTTTGATACTGGTTGGCACATGTAAGCACAACTGCAAAACAAAGAAGCATACAAGTGCGAAACAAACAAGGGTGGTCATCATAATGCTATTATATATAGGTGCTCTGAATTTTATGGTAGGCCTAGCAACATCTGGTTGACTTTTTTCAAACAGCTCAGTAATTTTCTCTGGGTGTGTAAGTAGCAGTGGTAATGACAGAAACGTTAGTAACCCATCTCAGGCCTGGACAGTGATCAGCTCTTTGCAGAGAGGTAAATGCAACCACTTTCTAACAGAAGAAAGTAACAGCTGGGCTGCATTTACAGAAAGTTATCTTAGCTGATTTATAGACTTGTACTCAGGACAAGCTTTTCATCTGCCCTCATCAGCGAAGCCAAGTTATTATAATGGAGGCCACCAGCAGGCTAAGAAGGGAAAGAATTTAAAAGTATGGGAGAAATGCATGTCAAAATCTGTTTAAGACAATATGAAAAACTGCTCACGTACATACAAATAGGTGAAAATTCTTTTTCAGCTTTATTTACCTGAGAATGAATTTCAGTTTGAAGAGGCCTTTATGTCGTTTCAGGCAAAGCACCTAAGATATAAGCAATTTTCAACAAGAGTACTACACATTTGTCTTTATAACAATTTGTATGTAACAGCTTTTATGCAAATGACACTAAAGTGGCACCTTTTTTCTAAATTGGACATTTTTATGGTTATAATTTTCTTCTGTAATAACAGCAAAAAAATGGCTGTCCCAGTGGAGTTGAGCGCTTCATCTCTAGTGCTGTTTTGTGAAGTTGGAATGACAAGTTTCTTTCATTTGTGCAAAGAATGACAAAAAAAAGTATTTTTGTCATTCCTGTCTGACTTGGTTGAGGCAGTTATACTTGGAAGCAGCAAAGTCCCCTGACACCAACCTCTTCTCTGCCTGTAAGAATGGTCTCATAAAATCATAATAAAACTTAAAGGAACTAAAAAATATTGCATTCTCTCTGTTTCTGCCCTTTGAAGGACATAAATTATTTTGTTGGTTTAGAAAGTTCTTGCTTTGGTTTGGTCATTGGGCATTCATGCCGACTTGTTCCCTAGTTGTCAGACAGAAGACTCTTATAGACTGTGGTCACGTATGTAATTATTACAATACAAGAGAATTTATGTATTTCGTGCAAACATCCCCAGATACTAGCAGAATGAACAAAGTAAAATACACAAGTTATTGTTGCTGCATAATTCACAAAGAATCTCTTCAACAGCAATGTAAGAAAGTGTGAGTTCTTTAACAATGATTAAAAAGTTAACTAGACCCCAATTAATTAGTGAGCTATAGTGAAGAAACTTTATGAGAGATGATTTTATCTCACAAGGTGATACATTAAAAGAGCTTAATTGTAATATACAGCTAGTTAACAAACGAAAATCCAAGTTGAGGTCAGACACTTCATCTCATAAAAATCTCCTAAATTGTAAGTTATTGTACTATTAAATAAAATAATTTGTACTATAAAAATTCTGAAAATATTTGTTTTAAAACAAATACTTTAGTACTTTAAAGTGAACAGCCAGGAAATGCTAAAAACGGCCTATTTCTTTCCAGTTTAACCCAAATATATTTTTAACCTCTTTTTCTGTAGTGCTAACTTTTATTGCTACTGCTCCAGTATTATCAGTGCGAACTGTAAGCAGTGAGTTTATGTAGCTACTGCTGGCTTACAGAGTACGCATATATGTGAATGCAGCACCTCCTCCAGAGAAGCTACCTAGCTGGCCCAACCTGGGCTAACAACCTTATGCTTCTCTATTCATAAGCCTAGGGCTGCTGCAAAAACAAGCTCAAGTGCTGTTGACATGCTGAATCTTCTAGTTACAGTTATACTGACCCTGGAAATACCTCCCTGCTAATTTCAGCAAAGGCCATGTAGGCTCCTAGCATTGTCACATAACATTCTGTAACGTGTAGCAACGTGGTTATGTCCCTTCCCTTAAGCAGGAGTAAAATAAGATACTTAAGATAGTATGTCTCAGCTGTTACGCATCAACTCAACATCTTGAGGAACAGAGTTGGTCTCTTCATAGCCTACCTTCCTAGACTAGGAATTGGAGAAACCACAAGTGTGTTGCAGGAGAAGAAAGATCTAGAACAGTCTTTTATGTCTTCTTAGCTTGGACTAAAGACAGGAGGCATCCTCACAGCCAAACAGTAATGCAGCATCAGCTGCCGTGTTCTAAGACAAAACCTAGCTATAATTTTTGATCTTCACATATTCACAAACAACCAAACTGTATCAAGTAAGGATGTGATTGAATGCATTTCTAGAGAGTGAATGGCTTCATGTTCAAACAGAAGAATCCACTGGAGACTTCATTCTATGCTTCTGAAAATTGGGGTGAGCTTATTGGAGCCTAATTTTCTCAACTGTTTTGCTCCAAATTATTTTTGAATCAGACTAAGTAAACCATAAAACACTCAAATTGCCTTTCCCTTACCAATAGCCCTCATTTTCGTATGCCTTACTCTTTTGTTAAAATTTGCTTGGACGGTCTCTTGCATCTCTTGCTGGTTGCTACAGCAAACTGAAGGGGATGCTCTACGACTCACATTCCATTCATCTCCTCGCTGAGAGTCTTTCATCCGCATTATGTGAAGAGCGTGTGTCTGTCTTCTCCCACTTAAACAGCAAGGTTAGGAAGGTGCCTCCTCATTGAGAGAAAACGCTTCTGTTTTACTCATGTTGAGAACTTCACTATTGCTGATATACATTAAACCATGGAAGTTTTGTTGGTCTTTCAGGGGCACCTGTGAGTTTAAATTTCATTTTCATGGAGGGCTTGGCTTTCTTTTTAGAGGTTATGTAAACTATATTTATCTTTTATTTGGCTCAAGATAAAAAGAAATCAAAGATTTATTTTCCAACTAAGAAATTACTTCTGCTTTTTCATCCCAATCCCAAATTCTTTACAGAAGACAAGATGGAGGAGTGGTATGTTGAGGTTATTGGGATATAAAGTAAGACTGAGCTTATTTCTTGCAGCTTCAGCCTGACAAGTCACTGAAGAGCAGTTTGGCAGCTGGCTGACAAACAGAACTCAAAACAGGACCACAGATAGAATAAAATTCTTAAATGAGACAGTGTTTTGGAGAAAGGAGATCATAGTTCAGTCTTCCCTCAGCCCAACCAAAGCAACACACTGCTTGTAGCTTGCTGTTTTTGGCACCTGTCTGACATCCCAGTTTTAAATCTGCTCTGCGTGCCAATCCAATCATCCTATAAAGGCAAGATATAGATGCAGATCTTTTATTCTAAAGGACAAACAATTACACAGTCAGTGACATCATTTTGCTTTTTCTGAGCCTATTAAAATAGCATACACTTCCATTGCAAGAGGTAGAGTTGTCTTTGAAATAAACATTATATAGTTTGTGCCCCTTAAGCCATTCAATATTTGTGGCACTTCATAGAGTTAATCCTAATTATGTTGATTAGATGGAAGGTCAAGTTCAGCACATGTTTCTTCAGGATGCCTATAACCCCACATGATTTACATTAGCAATACAGAATGTTCTGCGTCCATTCAACAGCTTCTGCCTTTGAAGTTCCTATACTTTGCATCATACTTTTCCATTTCAGACATACATTTAGCTGCTGAACTGTGAGAGTTGAATGACTTGAGACATGTTATAATTCCAGTAGGGAAGAGCTTCAGAGAAATTAGAGCAGTAGCTGGATGTGCTAAAGGAATTTCCTGAGAATAATGAGGAGGAATTGAACTCTGAAATAATGTTTAGAAAACTCCATAAAAAAGCCCTATCTAGAAGCATTTAACACTCTATAGAAGGATTCTGGAAACCTCCTGTCTTCTGTCCCAAGAAAAGAAAATACATAATTGTGGATACAGTTGGGTAGGTGAAATGGTTTGTATGTTTGGGGCACATCCGCAGAATTCCTGTTTTTACATTAATCATTTGGTTTTCTTAAATCATTTCTCAGTCCACCATCTACTTTATAAATATCTGCTTATGAAAAAAGCAGTTCTGGTATTATTGAAGGTTTTTAATGCATTATTTACATTTTAGAAGCACGAATATCTTTTTCTCAGCATAATATTAATTAATAAATACTTTGTGCATTTAATAGCCCCTTTCATCTGAAGACCTCAAAGCATCTCCAGGCTTTTACAAGTGGGCAAACTGAGGCAGATTACTAGGCTGATTTTCAAGGTCATTCTGTATGTTCCTGGCTGAGCTAGTAATGGATACCCTTGTGCTTTAACTACAAGTCCCTAAACCAAACTCCCTGGTCCATTACACTGCATGAGCAGCTCTGTGTATACTAATAGATTATTAATGTTCTGACAATCTAATGGTTTACTTAGTCTGACATACCTTTAGGGCTTTATAATTAAGGAAATATGTGATAACATTAGTATTGAAAAATGCTTTTGTTATCAAAATACTGTGGAACCAAGTTGACAAATGCCTGCCTTTCTGTCCCTGAAACCTTGTAATGGAAACAGCTGATATAAGGGTATTGAACCAAAAGACCAATTTCACAAAATGGATCTTTTTACCTCTTCTAAATAAAATGTCAGAAAGACTTTGAAACTCTGCAGCCTCACAAAATCAACAGGGCTAGAAAAAAATTCAAGATTTATTTATTTATTTATTTAAATTTTGAAAGGCCTGGTCAGCTCAGACCTAATTCACATTTAAATTAAGACCTCTGTATGCTTTTCTGACAATATAAAGGAACCTGTCCCCTAATGAGGAGATATAATGTATAAATACATTAAAGAGTTTAGGAGAAATGTATTACTTCAATGTTACTACTTACTATATTGCTCATTGCTTTAATTCAATAAGAAAACAAAAGAAATGTGGGCTCTTCTGATAATGTTTTCACATGCCATATTTGCTTCTCTCTAACAGGCTTTTTTGGTTCAACCTCGGCTATCTGAAGTGATCATTGTATCATGAATAACCAAATGAGATTACCCAACTGTATCCAAGTCCAATTGTCCTATTATTGTCTAGAGGAAAAAGCATCCCTTGGTTTTAGACCACTTTTATCATCTGCTACCATAATCACTATAAGCCTATCACCACTTGAAAATGCCTCTTTTTTCCCTTAAAAAATGGGATATTCTATATCCATTTTTGTTTGTCTGTTGTCTATCTGTAGCACGCATGACACCTCACTCTTCCTGTCATCCTGGTGTGTTTTGTGCTTCGTTAATTCTGAAAATCACATGGTGATTACAGAGCCTTCATGTGCAAATCAGAAAACATGATGCACGCAGCCACACACGGACATTTACTGTGCTCCCCAGTCACTGCAGGATCCCAGAAAGTAGGCTCACAATTACCCTAGCAAAGTTATTTCCTGGAAGTGTTTTTTTCCTGTAGCAAGATAAGGGACTGAGGCAGAGGACAGATCCTGATCTGTCTTACCTGGGTGTAAGAGAGAAACAGCCTGAGATGAGCACGGTTACTCTGAGCAAGAAACTGAGATCAGAATCTGGCTCAGGATCTTTGCATAGTCACTATTAAATTTGGAAAAGGGAAGCCCTGTCTGTCTCAATTTCTCAAGTGCTATCTGTCTGTTACCAGGCACACACACATTAATTGTGTGTTTTAAAACTTTGTTTGGTTGAACCTGTCATCCTAGGCTAAAATTGTGTGACCTAACTTGTAGTAGCTTTTGCAGTGAAGGTATCATTTACTGTTGAGTATATTTTACTGTGCTGTTATAGATCTTTTCACTCAACCAGCTGTCTAACATGTTGAATAGTCTTTCATCTTGTCAAACACTTCCATTCCCCTTTCTACAGCTTTCTCAGCCAACATGTACACACCTAATCAATCTAATGCCACTGTCTCCAGACTTTAAAACCAAAAAGCACTGCCCAAACTACTTTTTTAAAGAGACAGTCATCCTTTTCCAGTGAATTCATCATCAAGAGGACTGATAAATTGTTAAATGAGAAGAAACACTTCTCTGAAACTGTTACTCTAGGTCCAGCCTTAGAGCTCCAGTTCACTCACTGAATCTGTCATTCAGGAAAGGCTGTTGGGGGCTTCCCTTCACACTGATCATGTATATGTTAATGTAATTTAATTTAATAAACATGTTACCCAAGGAACTAAGCTTAAATCCTCTTGCCTTTGCTTAATTTTTTTTTTTTTAACCATTTTTAGGCAAACAAGATTAGTCTGCTTCAATCTGTTCATTGCTGCTTTTTCTTCCTTTTTTTTTTTTCCCCTTAGCCTTCATCAATGGGAACTCCATTAGTAGATTGATATTTTTATTGTTTCAGAGGCAGGTGAAAAATGCCACTCTCATTTCTTTCAGGTGGCTCCTGCTATGTGATATAGTGTATACCTTACAAGGTACGGAGTATTCATTAGGGCTGCTTTTATTTTTATTACTTTTATTTTTATTAGATATATTACCTCCTGAGACTGCATGAAGTGAACCATGTCACTGAGTGAGATTACTGCTCAGTTAATAGCAGTCCTGAAATCAGTCAGTTGGGAATGGGCTGTGTTGCAAGAACAACGAAAATAAATGTGTATCTGTGGAGAGGGGGACGAGGTAGCTCTCTGAAGGGAAAGGTTTTCTTCTGCTGCTGGATTCTCTGGCGGAGCATTTTTCAATTGCACACTCATTTCTATATGTGCTTTTAGTTAAAACAGATAACAACACCTGAAACAAACACTTTTATAGCCAGCAGGTACACATGAAATAGAGAGCTCTGAACAAACAGGTGGAGGTAGGTGCTTTGTATTTTCAGCCTGGTTTCGAATTGCTAAGGATAGAGGGAGGTATAGACACTTCAACCTTTGAGCCCCTTTGACATTCACAAAGTGCTAAAAGTCAGCTGGGGTCTCAGCTCTGACAAATTTGCATCTCTTTGAATATGACGCTTGAAAAGCCAAGCCGCTAGATTAAATTTTGCCATGGAGAAAATGAGAAAGGCTTCCATCTCCCAGGTCTACTGGGAGGATCTTTATGGTTGATTTAGTTCTTTTAAATAAATGTTTCCTTATGTGTTTTCTCTAGTTTGTGTCCAGCCTTCCTCTATCACGCATGCTGTAACTTCTGCCATTATACCAGCCCACAGTAAGTCAACCTGGGCACAGTACAAGGTGAAAGAATATTTCAATCTAAACTGCATATACATTCTGTGTTTTCTCATTAGAATTTGTGAGCAAACCTTGGAATAAACTATACCTGACATGACTTCTAAAATAATCTACACAGTTTATAAACTAAGGGCTAAATCCCACAAACCTTCCTTATGCTATTTGCATGCAAAAGTGCTGCAGTTCTGTGGGAGCGCACCTCTCTAGCTAGCTGAAACCTTACCTAAGAGGTCAGCAGGCAGAATAATGATTATAGTGAACCCATAAAAATAATAAACTGATTGCCCACTGAACAAAACCTACTAAAGTATGAATTATCTAATGAGCTGCTGTGGTTCAGCCTGACTTATTCTGCCTTAAGTGAACAACGACACCACTGAATTGTGGATTTAGAACAAGGAGGTGAGGCTGGGTTTAGCCATGGTGATGTTTAAGTTAATGACAAATAAAAGGGTATACCCCAAGACAATGTTTCAAGGTTTATAGAAGTTTACAATGTGGACTGTGTATTTATTTGCTAAGTATTTATGGCAAACTTCTAATTTATAACCATCCCTGAAGAAAAAAAAAATGCTATAGATGTTGCATGGAAACATTTTTTTAATGTATGTTAAAGAAAACCCTGGTACACTGCTGTTTTTCTTGTGTTGTTAGAGAAGCCTGAAAACATATTAGATTTTATAACAAAACATAACACCTTGTATCTACATTTGCAGCTACAGGAGTTTCTTGAGACAGGAGAAGAATCCTCAGTGCTTTACTTTACTCTCTCTCATTCTTCACTATATGTGAAACATGTAGGTAATGGAGTTCATACCCAGAGTCAGTAGGAGATGTTGTGTGTGAAGATTTCTTTTTTTCCTCTACACAAAAATTGTTTGAAAGCTCTGTAGAGCAGCATAAGTTATGAAAAATCAAATATAGCTAGTTTTTCCTTTTTATTTTTATTTCCTTGCTGGGTTATTATAATTTTCTGGCAGATCACATTACATCTGAATGCAATGTGATCTGTAGTTAGGGCTTAGCGATGTGTACTGCAATTTTTAACTCAGTCACTTGGGTTCTGATTTAGCCCAACATGTATCTCTAGAAATAGCTCAGGATAGCAGACTGATATACTTAGCAGAGGAAGAATAGCTTTGGAGACTGCCAGTACTAAAAAATCCTGTTCTTATATTAAGCATCTAAAGAAGTCTAACTTTCTTAAAAAAAAAAAAAAAAAGAAGAAAGAAAAAGATTAGGAACCCACCGGACACTCCTGTTGACATTGAAGGAATGGTGAGGTGCTTGGAGCACTTTTTAAAGGAATTAAATGTAGCTCTCTCTGTCTAGCTAGCAGAAACTGATCCTGAGCATCTTAACCTCAGGATCTTACTGGATTTGTCAAGATATCAAGCTCTTATTCAGGTCTGTTTGCTTCAATTGACACACAGCATTTCAGCTGCGGACTCAGAAGTTATTCTGTCTTCAGAGGAGGATATAACTCTTCTCCAGTAACTAGATTGCTTCATGCCTTCCCGTAAGCTTCATTTATTCACTCAAATTTTCTCTTGCCTTTCAGTGTCCATTACTTTTGGTACTTTTCTTCTTGCAAGTCTGGTTACTCGCAGTGGTCAACGTCTGCCCTTACATGCTCTGCTCCACTACATGCTGCACCTCCACATTCCTTCATATCACTTCCAGTCTCAGAAACCTGATCTGAATGTTGACTTTTTCTTTTTTCAGGACCACAGTCAACCTCATCATTGTAGCCCATGGATAGAAGTAGGTCCTGCCACCTATTTCATTACTGGAAAAGTTTCCTCTTCATTCCATTCCTTCCATTCCGTTCATTTCCTTCCATTACTGGAAAAGGAAAAGATCAGTCCCGTCCAGCTAAGTGTCTCCCCAGGACAGTAACATCTGGGTCTGCAACAAATGTCTCCTCCCTGAGCACAGCGAGCTATGGGGATGGTGACTAAACAAATTCAAAATAGCAAATTCAGCACAAATATTTTGTTCTGAATTAGGCCCCTAACTCTGAACAAGTCCCCTTCACAGCTGGGATAATGACTTGGTTGCCTTTTTTAGAGGAAGAGGAAAGTGAATGATTGGGGAACCTTTGAGAAAAGCACTTCAATACCTCATTTGAATAGAGTCTTATGCAATGTATTGGAGTTTCTAGGACAACTCCCTTACAAATGGATCATTACAGCGGTAAAAGCCAGTTTATTATTTAACCAATTCAGGCTGAGTGGAGACTGGAGACTATTAGCACTTGCATTGATTGTAAGTAAGAGTCTAGTAATTAATGATCAGAGTTTTCAGCAAGTCTTGTGGAGAGCGTGCAATGTGCCCAGACAGGTATGACTGAGAAGGTGTTAACTGAGTTCAGAATTAGCCTGAAGACAAGGGCAATAAAAAGCAGGCCATTCCCATAACCCACAGCCAATATTTTGTCCACACTTCACAAGTGCTATTAAACAGTGAGTGGGTTAAAGTAGCCTCTTTTGATCTAGATTGCCACAATAGTGCTCAGTCCTTACATGCTGCTTATCCACAGTAGATCCCAGAATACTTTACAGAAGAAGGCAGTTGCCCCCAAAACCTCCTGGGAATTGCTGTGAGTGCTGATAAGTCAAATTAGGGGGTTGAAGAAAAAACTATGATAGCCAAAGGCGAGAGGGAATACACAGATACAACTAGAAAAGCCCACTCTTGCCTTGGTCCTGTCATGAAGTCCTGGGCAGAAGGTGATAGACTGTGGCAGAAATCTTTGCCTGCAGTTATTTAATGTACAGCAGCTTTGAAAAAAATAATTAATTTTTGATTGCAGATAGTAAATCTTAAGGTTTACTGTGCTCATTTTTTTTTTGCTTACAACAATAGGTATATTTATTTGTTTTAGTGAAGCCAGAGATAGATGAACATTCACATGACTCCATAACCTTAATGTTTAGGAAACACTCCTTCCTCCTACAAGATTGTACTCCAAAGGGACACAAGCATTTAGCTTGCATCCTATTTGAGAATCACAGATGTCTTTCTATATTCCAGACTCTTTTATAGATTCTTTTTTTTTTCTATAATCCTCATAGAGTAGGTCAAAAATAAATAATAGCCTAATACCCCCCCACCCCGTCTAGTAAATAATTAAAAAATCTAATCCAATTAAACAACAAGAACAAAAAATCCGCCCAGATCATTTTCATGCTTGAGCTCTTAACCATATTATAAATTTTCTGTATTTGTCCTTCAGATGGCATGATCTTCAGGGTACTAGCTTAATTTCTGATTCGTTCAGTGGAGAGTACATGGTCAGCATATAGCAAAAAAACACATAATAATACATAGATTTGTGATAGATGCAGAGACACACACTGCATATGCACTTAGAAAGCTATATATCTGACTGCATATGTGTTTACTCATGCACACAGTCATGCATGTAAACAAATGAGGACAGACACATGCATATGCAATGCTATCATCAAAGCATCCATCTCAACGTAATGAAAATTGATTTTTTTTTTTATTTAAGGTAAAAAACAGGAAAACAACAATCTTAAATTAACTCTTTCCAAATAATAAAAATGTTATTATTAACATGGTATGTTTAAATCCAAATGGACAAGTGTATGTTCCCTTCTGCCCCTTTCTTTCTCTCTCACTCACTCTATCTCTGTCTCTCTCTCTCTCTCACTTTACCTTCCCAACGGCACTATTTTATTTCAGAAGAAAACTTATGAAAATTGTTGAAACACACACTACAAAGCATTTGCTTTTTTTTCTCCCTCTTTTTTTTTTTTTATTTCAGCAGATAGCCCCCAAAAAAGGCAGGGATGTCAAAGGCTTCGAGTCCCCCCTTTGACATTCACGCAGTGCTGAGAGTCAGCCGGGGTCTCAGCTCTGACAAATTTGCATCTCTTTGAATGTGACGCTTGAAAAAAGCCGGAGCTGCTAGATTAAATTTTTTTTTTTTCCGTCGAGAAAATGAGAAAAGCCTCTATCTCTCCGCCGAGTCTACTGGGAAGATCTTTATTCTGATTCTTGTTAGAATTGTTTATCACCCTGACAGACCAGACTCGGACGAGATAAAGGCGCTGCTCCATCACGGGGCCTGACAGTGGTAGGACATGCAGAGAAATGAAAGGAGCAGGGGAAAATATTATTAATAGATGCCGACTTGATTTGCCTCTATGGCACGTCAAGGAAGGAAGGGAGGGGGGAGCCACGGCTTGATTGCAAGCCTATGAAGTTCTGTCCAAAAAAGAAGCTATTTTTCATTAAGTGATAGAAGGGCTTTTTTCATGTTCTTTCCTGAGGAGCTGATAACTTATGCAGTTTATTCTAACCCTGCTGATTTCTGTCAGGGAAAGAAAACTCCTGAAAGATGGCTCCAGCTCGTCCTTTTCAGAGAAGGAGGCTGCCTTGTCAGAAATGGTAGCAAAGCACTAAAGCCTGGGCTGCGGATCCCACCAGGTCCTGTCGTTGCCGTTGGGAATGTGTGTGGCTGCGAGCATGGGGTGTGGGCAGGCAGCTTTACCTGCCCGCCATGGCACTGCTGTGGAAAACCAGAAAATCCATGTATGGACAAATGCTTACACATATCCTGGGTACTTGTGTGTTTGCCTGTACACCCATAAACTTTATGTTACTGAATGACTCTGCAGCTAGAAAGACTTCTCCTATATAAGCACGTGCTGAATCTGAGAACAGGAGGATAGAGGTAAACTTAGACTGACCTCATTCAAAGGGAACATTAAAAATAGCCAGTTCCCTGCTCCCTGTGGCAAGGTCTCCCGCGGAAATGGTACTAGCAATACCTAGGTCAGTGGTTCCCACAGGGGTGCTGACTCTCCTAGGAATCTACCTCTCCCATGTGCTCTGTAGCAAAATTGCTTCGGCATAATCATTATTAATATTAGGCTAGATTTTTTTTTTTTTTTTAATCAGGGAATATTACAGTGAGAAATAACGCTTGTGTGCATTGTGGCCACATTATTGTTATTCTTGGACTCTTCACACATACAGTTCTGACGATTTGGGCCATTTGCTGTAATCATAGTGTTGCATGAACAGTTTCTTACTGTAATTTTCTTGTTCTTCTCCAGAAAGGATTGTGATAGATCCCTGATCATCACTTATCTTTGGATTTGGACTGCAGAAACACTTGCCCCAAGGCAAGAGACATAATTCTGCTTATGTGAAACATCCTGTAGGCTCCATCCTACAAAGTGTTGGGCATCTGGGAGAAGTTGTGTGTGCTGCTTGGCTCCTGGGGGTATCAGGAGGATGGGACCGCTCAGCAGCTCAATGGAATTACTCAGCACTTTGCTGATGGAAAGTAGTCTTTTTTCTGGAAAGCTCATAGGTCTCTCTCTTTTTGTCATTCATATTTTTCCTAATGACTCATTCTCTTTGCTAAGACCAAAAAATGCTTCTGAAATTCCAGGTCTTTTGCCTTCAGGTGATAATAAAAGGGGAATTACTCTTTGTGCATATGAAAAGTGAAAAAAAATGAAATGTCACTAGATACTGGGTCCACACAGTAACATAGCCATACAGTGCTAATTTTAGTCTCTTATCTCTACTGCCATTTGCTTCCCTTGTTTACTGTATCATATATGCAGCTAAGGGGAAAGTGGTGTTTTTTTTTCCCCAAAGAACTTGAAAGAGACTTGTTGTGTCCATCTATCTAATTAACTCTCTGTCTTGTCTCTCCCATACACACTGCAGCATAGTTAAGTCTGGAATTGATTAATTTCCAAATTTAGATGAAGATGATGCAAGATAGAGGAAATCCCAAAAGGTCCTGCTTGCATAGCAGCAATCTTAGGGAATACTCAGCTGCTGGTGGTTAAATACTTGTCCACTTTGGGATTAGGAAAGATTTTTACCACAGGAAAGACTGTCAGGAAGCTTTTCATTTCCTAAGACGATCTGGGCATTTTCATCGAACAAATTCCTTGGTGTGTGGCAGGGGCCCACTATTCTGCTGTTCCTCCTAATTTCTCTTCAATACTTGCTTTGATACAGGCTATATTTGCTATTACAGATCTGAAGTGTGATGGACCACCAGGCAGTGTGCTATGCCTGTAGTTAACTCTTTGCTGATAGTTGTATGAGACTGGATGTGATAACCTAGTTATCCACTGTCTATTCCTTACTGTGCTGCATGAGAATGCTCATGCAAATCAATCATATTATTCTTAAATTTAAAATTAAAAGGACATGTTTAACTACTTCTGAATGATACTTTAGTTATTATAGTATAATAGCAATAATTAAATGAGAAGCTGCTTAAGAATTTGACCAGCAGTATGGAGGGAGGGCACAGGCCTTCCTGAAAACATCCCAGGGAAAGCAGATGGGATCTGTAGGCTGAGAAGGAAGAAGCAACTGTTGCAGGTAAAAATACTGATGAGAGACAGTGAAAATATTCAGCTTGTATCCTTTCTACATACCTTTTTTTGCTTTTTTATGGGACCATGAATCTCTTGTGAGTTGTCGCATCTACACACCTATTTTGAACAATAGGCTGCGTATGGGGACTCTTCTGGGAAAACCTCTTCTGGGAAATTTTTTAATATAAAGAAAGAGATCCATTTATTCATGGTAAAATGATAGCAGTGTCAGGTGAGCTGAGGATCATGTTATACTGGGTTCTGTACAAAGCCCATAGTAAAAGATGATCTACATGTATCGGACAACCAAAGGGTGGGGGAAAAGAGGCATATTGAGTACCTTTTGAGCTCAGGATCTGAAGGGTGTTGATACTGAGTGACCCAAGGTGACACAGAGAGCTGAACTGAGATCTTTGGTCCAGGCTGAATTTCTTAACCTCAGCCCAGTTCAGGGTGGCCTCAAACCTGCTCTGGCTGAGCCACGCTCACCATATCACGTTCCACTGTAATACACACGAAAAGCGATTTAAAAGGGTCCCATTTTTATGACTACAGATAATTTACCAAAGTTATGTGAGAAAGCATCATGACGTATGTAGGGATTTGCCTCCTTTTCTTCTAATGACATTTGTTTATATCGCTCCAGTGAGAAAGAAGGATGTTGTTAGTGTAACTTTGAGAGAGCTGTCTCCGTTAATGCATCCCCAAAGTCCTCCATTTGCATACTTTTTGAAAGTGGATATATTTGGCAGGCATTCTCTTTATTCAGCCATGGTTTGGCACATGCCAAAGTACAGAGGCTGAGTGAGCACCATACAGCAATTTAAACTGAGAAAACAGATGTGGTTTTGCATTTTGCTATGTGTGGAGTTTCAATGAAAACCATGAAAATTTCTTTGGGTAATCAGCACACCCAAACTGCTCATTTCTCAGGTTGATATCTTACAGCTATGATAAAAAGGATGTATTGTACTTTGTTTTGTTGTGTTTCTTTTTTTGCATTTTGTTATGTTTCTTCAAGTTAACTCAGTTTTGTTGGTAATTATAACGGAATGATGAATTTCAGAGCGTCCATTTTGTTTCAGATAATCACTGTCCTTATATGAACTATCCAGATCCTTGGATGACATCATAAATTTTTGGGTAATAACTCTATACACCCAGAAGGAAAAAAACGTAGAAGAAACTGTTTTTCGTCTGGTATTTCAGTACCTATACTTCTGAGTAGAAGCCAACATAATGTGCAGAAACAAATGAAATAGGGAGTTACCTAAGCAGCATTGAACTCTGGAAAAATGCTTGCTTGGAAATCAGTTCAAATTTAGACTAAAGAGCTTGTGAGTGGAGTGGGAATTTAATGTAAGGAATTTAAGGCCTTGTCCTATATCACTGGAAAAATTCCCTTGACTTAAATGCACGTCAGTTCAGGTCAACAAAAGGTAATCGTTTTCTATGATGATAAGTAAGCAACCCTGAGTAATGTCTGGAATGTGTTCCTTACTATTTGTCTGAATTAGGCAAGGAAAACAGTGATTTTTGCATTGTTATCCGGTCTCTTAATAGATCACATTAAGTGTGATGGTTTCAAGTTGTTAAAGAAGGAAGTTAGGACTCTTAAATTGTGATTTTTATGTAATTATAGAAAACATATGCATTTGTACTTTGTGCTACTTATTGGTTTGCTAGATTTTTTTACAAGGTTATGTAGAAATAGTACTGCTAACATGTTCATGGCACTAAATTTTCAACTGAAAAAGCAATTGCAGATTGCTTCAGGGCAATCTGCAGACAAAAAGAAAGAGGTAAAGTAGCTGTAAAGTACTAACTTTACTCGCTGGCTTCAGTATAAAGCATTAATCTGCATTGACTATCTGGCTTGGCTGTTTCTTCTTTAATTCATATATACTTTAATCAAATTTGTTTTCCCATATAAAGTCATGCATATATGGTACCAATTTATAAACAGGGAACTAAAGGAATTGATTAACATTGTATTTTTAATATCACCTGTTACTAGTAGGGAGTCAATAATTCATAATCATTTATCCACAAATTTCACTTTTTTTTTATCTATCTCCTGCAAAGGTCTGCAATCAGATCGCTAGTATTACAAAAAAAAAAAAAAAAAAAAAGTATCAGCAAAAATGCTTTAGTAGATTATTTTGTTCATTTCTGACATTTGGAAAACACATTTTAGTAGCTGTAATAAGCATTACCATCAGTCACAATTGGCTTCTTTAGTCACATATCTGCAGTTGTAATTGCAAATTTTAACAAGGCCAGTTCAGGGAAATTTATATACAGGTCCATCTATTTTTGCAGAGCCTGAAAGAAGGTTCTTCTGGGAAACTCTGGTAGGAGAAAAGATCCTGGATAAAGACTTCAGTCACCATTTTTGGTTCAAGAACTCTTTGCAACACGGTTTAAACTTTGTTTCTCCACACATATCGAAGTACAACAGGTTCTTAATTTGTTTCCCAAAAGAACTATGTTAGGGTATCATCTGATTTCTTAATGATACCTGTATTATGCACCCTCCCATTCAAAAAAGTCTTGAAAGGAAGAATTGTAAAAAAATCTCATTTTAAAACCGTTTTTTTTTTTCAGTTTCCATGTAACTCTGCTTCTTAATTCATCATCTTCAAGTGAGGAAAGACTGACAGTATTATGTGTTGGTTTTGGGGGAGGAGAGCTGTCCTTTGATATTGGTTCATACTCAGGGAACAGACTGGGTTAATAATTTAAAGGTAGGAAGTTAATTTATGCATTCCTGAAATCCTCCTTTTGTGCACTTTTAGAAAATGCGTACATGTGACAGGATATCTCATTGTTCTCAGGATGTGTTATCATGTATATGTGGAGTAGCTTTAGTGAGATATGAAATGCAAATTTGCCTCACTTTGTTCTTGCCACTTTTATGAATATTAAAAATATGGATAAAATAATTGTGAACAGTTTTTGGAAAAGGTCTTTAGCTCCTAATTTCAGCGCTATAAAGTTTTTATATTGGTGCAGTAGAAAAAAAATTGAAATTTTTACCAGCTCCTATTGCCATGAATGTAAGAAATTTAATTGAAAATTTGCATTTTGAGTAGAGTTTTATGATGGCATGAAACCCTAATGCCAATAAATAGCAAAACAGCCTCAAGCCAGAACAATATAGTTCATTCAGGTTAAGTCAAACAAAACATCATCATTTACGTAGGTTTAGACCAGCAGTAAACTCCTTCAGCACAGCTTTGTAATAAAAAAGAGGTTAAGGAAAAGCTGGTCCCTGACAGATAAGGCAGTTAGCAACAAGAAGTAGCACCAGTCCCATCATTCTGAGTGTTATAAGACTATATCCCTCATAACACCAATCCATCTTGATCTTCCCTGCTAAGTGGATTGACTTGATGAGAAGCCTTTGTGTAATACAGTTTCCAGTCTCGCTAGCAGATTCTTAGTTGTAAGGGTAGCCCTACAACTGCCACGGTGTGCCTCGTTTAACTTTGTTATACACTACCTTTGTAAGCTATTCCTGATTATAGATATATGCTGAGTAGTGCCAGAAATTGAAGCTGTGTTAAATCAACAGAATAGACTTGTTTAAATATTGTGGGAGACCAAAAGGCCAAGTCATTATTTTTGCACACGATTCTTTAATGTAAAAATAAAAAAACAGAGACTTTGCTTCCCCAGCATTCATTGATGTTATACCTGTGCATTAAGTGCAGACTCAAATACTTCATATCGCAAGACAAAGAATTATGGTCTAACTACTAAAACAGTCTATTGCTGTGTACGAATATGGAATTGGTCCTTTAATTTAACAGCAATGTAATGAGGAAGACACAAACACAGGATCATTATCCTATTTGTTTATATTATTCATATAAAAGCATGGATAATAATCACAGCTAGGGTTACAATTCTTCTCTACATCGATTCATCTGGAAGCTGGGGCTGTTTCAGGAATCAAACACCTTTTCCTCAGTGTACTTTTGGGGCTCAGATTTTAGGCTGTTCATTAGCATGTAGTAATTTTGCTCATCACTAAGACAAAAGGCTGATAGGCTGCACTGATTGTTTTGGCTGACTCAAATGTTTAGTTTGCACATGACTTCTTTGACCGATACACTGAGAAATATTCACCATACAGGAATGCAGGTCGGTCAAGCCAGGAGACAGACAAGCATGCTTGTCCCGGATCCTACATGTCTGTACTTCTGTAAGTTTCCTTCTTTCTGAGGTTGGACTCTTCTGTTACAGTCTTTGCAGTCTGCTTTTGATAACTGAAAATTCTAGATCCTCACAGCTAGAAACTACTCTTTAGACAGGTAGCTCTTCTGGAATGTGTCTTCTCAGATGTAAATGTCAATCTTGAGTGTGAACAGGTGTCTTCTCTTACAGGAAAAAGAGGCAGCCATGCAAGTCAGCAAAAATTTTTAGTCAAGAGGATCACACCTATGCAAAATGTACACATGTGCTTAATACTTCGTTTGCGTTGTTAGGCTCCGCTTGTTTTGTTTCTCAGCAAGAGCTCCACCATGAGCATGAGCTAAGGTGGGGAGGCTGGATTTTCCTGGTAGAGATGGCAGAGTACAGAAGCCTGTTTCACAGCCAAGAGACTCACTGATTAGTGGATCTGAATGGAGCTTTTGGAGGTTTGTATGACAAAGACCTCCAAGTATATACATTTGATTTTTTTATCAAACATTTGGAAAAGTCACTATGATGTGAAATGCTTTTTAAATCTAATTTTTTAAATCTAATTCTTTTCCTGGAGAAAGTAATGTGGTCTTTCATATAGAAGAGATTCAGGTAGGGGTCCAAGTAAGTTTGGCTCTAGGTTATAGGTAGGTGATTTTGAGTATATTCAAAATAATACAGAAAGAAAACATTTAACAATTCCTCCTGAAAATACCTGCCTTTAAAATAAGATAGCTTTAAATAAAAATCTGAAGCCCTTTGAGTGTAATGAAGCCTGTTTACTTTCCATTTCATTTTGATTTCCCTCCACCACATGCTTTGAATCAAAAGCCTGAGAATTTCAGTATGGAAAGCTGAAAAAGAAATTGATTAAAAAAAAAAAAAAAAAGTAAAAAGCCATGCAGTATGTTCAATTGAAAGTCTGTCTATTTGCCTGTCTTTGCCAGGAGTTGATTGGAAGGACTGAAAGACAACTGTTCTTTTCATCAAAAAAAAAAGGAAAGAAAAGCTCTCTGTGTCTGCATGGCTCCAGGTACAACTACATTTACACATACATGAATACACAGAAGTATAAATATGTGTAATGCTACATTTCAGCTGGTAGTGGTGTTGTAGTATGGTATGGATGGAGACATAAACCTGTCAACTCAGGTTTTACTGCGGGGAGTGCCAGATGCACTGTCCAGGAACTCAAACATACCAGTCTATGCCACCAACACAAGAGGCCACACCAGCTCTTTCCTGTGCTGCTTTTACAGTTTTCTCACTTGATAGACTCATGTTCCCACACTATAAGTGCCATGGCCTCCCTCTGTGAGTTTCTTGCTTTTGATAAAGATGCCATTGTGTTTAGCAACGCTTATGTTTCTTAAGAGTTCCCATATCGGCTGTAAGAAACTCTTCAGGTGCTGACCTAAAACAGATGCCATGCCATGAGCACTCTTTTTTCCTACTCTTTAAATGCTTTAATGGCTTGTGTGTTTTAATTCTACTAATCACTTAGTCTTCTCATTATATCCCATTCCTCTCTCAGTTGCCTACAGGGAAGACAAAGAGAGATAACCTTTCCCTTTCTGTTTTTCCAAAGGCAAGGAAAAGTATGTAGCCATGGTGTGGCTGTGGGCAGCCAGGCTCACCGAGCTCTGCAGCGATCTGCGAGCCCTGCTTCAGACGTCAGGCAAGAGGGCTGTGCTCCGCTTGCCTCTCTCCTGCTTGGGGAAGTGCGGTGGTCTCTGGTTCCACGGGTGTCACCACTGAAATGGCCATAAGCAAGGCTGACAGCATGACCTGGAACAGTGGCTGAATTTATAGCGGTCTCAGGATGAAAAATAAAGTGAAGAGAGATCCATCTTCACTGTCTTACAAAAGACAGTCCCA
Organism: Crypturellus undulatus; assembly: GCA_013389825.1. Lineage (NCBI taxonomy): Eukaryota > Metazoa > Chordata > Aves > Tinamiformes > Tinamidae > Crypturellus > Crypturellus undulatus. The sequence goes on along the minus strand of VWPW01016040.1, from coordinate 1,024,884 downwards.
GAAAACAGATCAAATTAGATTGCAGGAAGACTGGAAAGCCGGAAGGCCTGTAGTCTAGATTCCTGACACCATTACGTATTACCTTGTGTTTGCCCAGTTTTTATCACCTCTCCACAATGTTTCACTTCAATTGTAGAAAATACAATGAAATAAAAAACATATGGTGGGATTTTAAAAAGCGTTCCTGCTTTTCTGTAACCCTCAGCCAAACGTATTGACAACTGGCTGGTGAAGTTTAATGCCTTATATAGCTCGGTCGTCTTGAGTCACAGAAACTTCACAAGACTTATTCTCCATCAGGAAAGGGTTTTACACCTATTACAGAACAAGAGAATAAAACAAAGCCTGTAGACACAGTCAAATCCACTAGGCCATGAAAATTTTCCTTCCCCTCAATGACACTTTGCAGTGGCTGTGGGCAGCAGATTGTGTTTGGATTGTCAGGGAAACAGTCGGGCCATTATTGTTGTTGTTTAATTTTTGGTGTTTTTTTTTTTTTTTCCCTAGCCAAAGTATTAAAAAAAAAAAAGTTGATTTCTTCAACAAGCAGCTGCAATGACAGATGGCTGATGAATGCACTACCAGCAGTTCCAATGGAACTCGACTCCGTGGGAGTCGGGGCACCATGCACCTTCCAAAGGGCGCCACGGTAGTCAGTTGGGAAGGGGAGTGAGAGTCAGAATTTTTAACCATGGTGAAAATGTACTGAAGGAAGAGAACATGATGACAAGGGGTGAGAAAGGGAAGGGAGTGATTGAGATCCATCCAGCTGAGTCTTTATCCCTAAGGATGAATTAAGATGAAATAGGGGCCCAGAGCCATAAAAACTTCAGGAGTACTTTAAAAATAATGCCTCCTCCGCTAAAACATATCATTTTAGCCACCCACCTGCCATTAGGCTCTGTTGATCTTTCTTCCCTAGCCCGCAGATGGACTCCTCCCCTCTCTCTTCTTTCTACATATTTTTCTACTCTCTTTCCAATTCCTCCTTTTCCCATAGCTCCCTCTTCCCAGCCTCATGACTCTGACTGCAAAGGAAGTAGCAAGGCTGCTGTTGTTGTTGTTAAAGCAGTTTAGTTCAGTCCCTCTCCTTTTTCTGTCATGGACCTGAGAGATTTTTTTTTCTGAATCCAGTCCTGTTAATGTGAAGAAATTTTGTGCCACTGGACAGCAGGAGAAGTGAAAGAGAAGCTTGGATAAAGTTTAAAATCTTATTTCTCAAACAGTAGAGATGGAAGATGATGGAGACTTGCAGAGTGTGCTGGGAAAGCTGTGTGCAGTTCCTGGCCTCAGCCTGCCAGTTATCACATTCATGGCTACTCAACAGCGTCTTGTTCCAACTCTTTTCTCCTCAAATTTCTGTAATGGGCAGACTGCTTATTTCTTTCACTGTTATCTGTCTCCATAGCTGAGATACCACCATCTCCTTCAGTCTTCTCTTTTGGCTGTGAGGTTCCTGCATGTTAGTTTCACTTTTAAGGCTCATGCAGAGACTTCTCTTGGGGTGACATCGGTTGTGGCTTGCCCTCATGCTTCTCTCCCAGGAGCGTTCCTGCAGGCTGGGCACCACAAACCCAGGAGCAGGCCGTGCGCACTGAACTTCATGGCCCTGCTCTCTGCTCACTGCTTTTTCTTAACTCCCCATCAGATGTCCTCTGTAGATGTCCTCCGTAGATGCCCTTTGCCAGGAAAGTTCTGGATCGGTCCTGCTAGGAAATACCCTGGCCTTGCCCCAGTGATCCACTGTGTGCTTTCAGTTTCCTCCCTGTCATGGTGTACCGATGTGAAAAGAGGGTTTGCTGTGGGAGTTACCACCTCTTTCTCCAAGGGTTCCCCACTTAAAAGGTTGGTCATCAAAGTTTAATGGCACTACTGCTGGTCCTGGGTCGGATGCGGGAATTTCTCTTATTACTTCTGTGTTTTAGCAGAAACACAGCAGGGAAGGAGCATGAGCTCAACACTCAAAAGGGAGTCTGGAGATAATTTTCTGCATCAAACAATAAAATGTCATAACCTCTAACATCCGCAGCCTCTCACAGTCCCCATGACAGTGCGATGTCCCTCTTTCTTCACCTTTCTGTGTGAAGCCTGAGGTGAAAAGAAAAGAAATGATGGCAGTTGGAAAAGCAATAGGAGTTTGCACCAGGGCAGTGCGGAAATGAGGAACAAACTCAAGGAGCAGGAAATGTACTGTGTAAACATAAACAATAGCAGCCACCAAGATACGTATTCAAAATCCATCTCCAGTGCAAATCAGTTATGTTTTATACAATGAATCAGTGGAGGGGGCTGGTGAGAGAGAAGGAGGACCAATAGGTTATTTTCAAGTCAAGTCAACCAGCCAAGTCTGCAAACAAAAGCATTTTCTGTCTTTTTCTGTCTGTCTTGTTGATGGCCTCTCCTTGCCTCTCTTCCTTGGCATATTTCCTGCAGTTCCCCCACCCAGCAGTAGTTATATACATCCGAATAATACTGCAGTTCAAACACCAAAAGAATTATTTTCCTATGGTTTCTAAATGTTGTTTCTATTTCCTTGTATTCATAATCTTGGCATAAGCAGTGCTTATCAAGGGGTGTACTATATCAGAAAACTCAAGCGTGAAACTGTGAGTTTGTGTGCGTGCCCATTCATACGTACATGTGTGTGACCATGAAGGCAAGAAAGTATTGTAGATTATTAATAAAATAGTGATAAGTATTTGCTTTAAACCTGTAGTTGTAAAAAGAAAGGACAGATTTTATTCTTGCATCTGCACATCACAGCACTAATACACAGAGACTATTTTTTTTCCTTCTATCCTCAGAATTATAAAGTAGGAAATAAAAAGGAGGGGAGGAGGAAGAATTGCTAGAAATGATTGTCTCTTAGGGTGTTCTTTAATAATGAGAAAGGAGCCCCATTTTGAACTCTTGATTCTTTGCCAGAGAACAAAAACCTTAAAGCATTTTGCTACGTTTAATTGTATTACTCTTCTAGTAATCAATAAAGATAAAAAAGGATCATTCTATGTACAATATGAAATCACACAGGGTATGACTATGTGGAGATAGATTCCACTTATCTGTCTCTAGGGGTAACTTCTCTTGTAGTAGAAAACTCAATTTTTATTTGGATTTTAAAAATGTTTCAAATTATCCAGTCAATGTTACATGCATATTAAAAGATTTATTACCAAATATTCTCATCTTGATGTACTGGATCTATGCACCCAATTCCCACTAATGTTAATGGAACTGCATCTGTAAATCCCTGCACATCATAGCAAGACAGTACCCATAAGTATTTCAAATACATAAGTATCTGGATAAATAGCACAAAGATTAACCACCTCTGGCATTACTGTTTTTTATTCTTTGTGTAAATGTTGGTCTTATCTTTCTAAGGATTAAGGCCAAGATTCCCCACGCTTCAGTTTAGGCGTTCACTAAGGCACTAAATTCGGAGCTGCGGCACCCACTCTAATTGAAGGGAAGAGCGAGGGGGACGCCTTCGCAGGGTGACTCAGATTTTAGGTGGGCTGAATCGTCCCTGGAGGTGCCTATTCCTCTCCACTGACTATTAACTGGGGGTGTAAAAAGAGCCGTTAATTTGAGATGTAGGTAAATTACATCAGGCCTTGAAGTATTAAAGCCCCCATTCTGTCCTCTGCTCCAAGGTGCTTCAAGGATCCAGCTCACTCAAGGGCTGTTCATCTCATGCTGGATTCCCTATTAGCTCTTAATGGTAAAGGTGAGGAGAGAGGCGGAGAAAAGGCATCCATCCCACCTCTTGCATACACACCAATATTCAAACATCACATCTTTCAAATGTGGGTTCCTAGAGTTTTAATCTTAAATCCATAGGTGGACTTAATAAAGAGCAACTTGGATTTCGGTGCTCTAAAACTTGAGCTTGGATTAATTATCTAACCTTAGGCATCTATATTTTGTAATGTTTGGGTCACGTTTAAATATTAAGAGAAAATCCATGCAATATTCTTATTAATAATATTAATAGCTCTATTAATTAAAATCCTACATATCTGCCAATGTAAACTGTAATTAAAGAAAATTAAATGTACTAGTAGCACAAGTTAAATAAATAGAGATATAGCATGTTAGAATTCAAAGCAAACAAATGCATGTTTTAAAGTGAAAAGAGGACAAGGTAGAAAAAGCAATTAAAGTGGGGTCAATAACAGCTGCATTCTCTTCTAATAATTAAGATCGTTATTGGCAATTCAGCCACAAGCAGTGATTTCTGTGTTAAAAGTTGGGGAGGACAGTTAGCACATGGACATGCTAATAAATAGTGCTAATTATTAATGCCACTTCTGAAACTTCCATTTCTTATCCCGAGATCGGCAAGTACGTCTTGAAGTATCATTAGCCCCCTTAGGCAGAGGGAGAGTAATGAAGTGCACGGGCAGCGTGTCTCAAGGCTACGACTGCACAACAAAGTCACTGCACCTTGGAGTAGGGCACAGACTGACAAAGTCTGGGGCTAATCTGTGTTTGTGGCCTCTCTGATAGCACGGGATAGAAGGGGAAAGACTGAAGGAGAAGGAGTGATATGAAGAGGGGAGTGAGACATGCACAGTTTTGCGCAGAAGAGCAGAAACCTGGCATGGCGACGTGCCGCAGGGTTCCAGGAAAAGCAGGTGACCTGGGAATGCAGCTTCCCATTGGGACAAGGCTCAAAGTGATGGGCTCTGCTCATAGCCAGTGCCTGGGTTTTTAAGGCTTGAAAACTGAAAAGGGCCAACTTAAAATCAATGTGCCACGTCAGAGGCAGTCAGTGCGTCACCACGTGCTCCTGCTGGCACCGGGGCTGTGCTGCGCAGTGCTCTGTCCCGTGCGGCTGAGCGCGGGCTGCACTAGTCCAGCTTTCTGTTAGCACAGTCTGCACCAGTCATAACTGTGGCGGTTTGGAGCAGGGGAAGAGCCTCTTTGACACCAGAATCGAAATCCTGGCTTCAGCTTGAGCCAAGGCGAAACTCCACCAGCTTCTGTTCGAGCAACGCTTGCCAGGAGCTTTTCCCAGATCGCTGTGGACTAGCAAAGTGCCAACATTTGCCCAGGTCACGCCTGAAGGCCGTTTCTTTGACGTACAAGAAAACATAACAGAAATAGTTTCAGTTCCCTCACCCCACACCTGCTCCTGCCAACTACACAAAGAAACATCCTTGGCTGCACCAGGACACTCTGCTCCCCCCGCTATTCCCAAAACAGAAATCAGGATGCTGATGACATGGGGTTATGCTTTCTGAAAGTCCCTAAGGTATTCACCCTAATTTTTCATCCTCTCGATGCATCCTGAACTTACTGCAGCTCTCACATGTAAAACCCATGGCAAGACCTGTCCCTGAGACAGTGTTTTTTCCTTATGTGCTGTTTCCTGTGGCTCATTTTCGATCAGAAAACCCTCTGCATGTAAAAGCATGAAACTTTGTCCAATTACAGCTAATAGCAGAAAGCATGAGCTGGAAAATCTTTAATTTTCAGCGCGCTACTGTGAGCCTCATGTTCCGTCAGCTCCCAAACAGGGCAGATGCCTCCACGCTGGGGTGCTGAGGAGATGCTCTGCGAAGGCTCCAGCTCTTCCTGCTTTCTCTGACTTGCCTCCCTTTCCCAGAGCTGTTTTCTGGTTGTCGCTTGTACGGAGACAAGCCGTACCAAAGGGATGCAGATGAGGAGAGGAAGACTCTGGTGGGGTGGCTCAGGGAGTGCTTTGCCGCTACAGTGAGGTGGGCAGCTCCTCAACGCTGCCTGAGAGTCTCTGCGTGGGCAGTGGAGAGGACCGGGTCCCACACTGGAGATCTGCAGTGTCCTAAGACCTCCCACCAGCCTCCACTTTTCTCCAACCTGGGCAGCCCTGCTCTTACAGTTGGGTTCTCCCTTAACAGCCTTAACTTTAGGTCACGGGAAGTGGGGACCCAGGTAACTTTACCAGTTTAAACTAGGAACTTAGGGTTTTAGTCTTGCTAACCTGAGATGTTAGCGAGGTAGGGATTTGAAGATCAAAAGTTTGGAGTTAGACAGGATTTAGGTATGCCTGCTCCTTTTGGGCTAACATCATTTGCTGTGCAAGAATAGGTATCATGAAATTCTGTGGTCTGCCCTGTCAGACACAAATTAGAAATGGAAAATACATGAAACAAAATTATTCATAAATATGTATATTGCATATAGAAATTTGTGTGTACATTTGTGTGTTTGTGCACCTTGAGTAAAACGCATGGTTTTTGCATAACTAAAAAAGCATTTTTTAAAAAATGAACATATGATACTCTATGTGAAGTCTCCTGTCATAACAGGAAATCGTGCAATATCTGCAGAAGGATTTTATTTAAAAAAGCAGAGTGCATCTCATTGACCTACATTCAGCTTCCCCAGCATACACTGTACCTGCAGAACTTTTCTGCAGAGATACATCGTAGATATGGATCAAAGGGAAATGCTGGTGTCAAAATTGTCTAAATGTCCCTTTTTGGGCCTGAAAACCTGTATCATTGCCATGCATTTGTACTGACTGTGTAACTTTAATCAACCTGTAAACTTGGGCTGCTGTCTTTAAAAGCGAGGTAGGCTGTACTTGGGGATAATGAATGTCTGTATCTATAGAGCAGACAAATGAAGCTCTCTGTTGCCCCAGAATGAAAATTCCTTTTTTTTTCTTTTTCTTTTTTTTTTCCCAACAGCTATCCAAAATACATTGCAGCATATAACAGTAGGAAAATAAATTTAGTGGCGGTGTTAAAAGTGCTAAAATCCACAACCAGCTAGATTTATCATATTCAATACATTGTTTTCTAGAGCGCTTCCTCCCTTCTTTAAAAATGGCCATGAGGGTGTTAAACGTTGCCTGTCAGAGTGCTGGATTTTATTGCCTGCACATCTTTTTCCTCTGACTTAGACTGAGACCTGTCAGCTCGTTTCCCACAGACCGTGTTATAATGGGATTAGACTGACGAATGTGTGGTGTGGGGGTGTTGGCGCGTGGGGGTGTGAGAGGAGGGGGCTGCGGGGAGCGAGGTGCTGTAACACAGATCGTGCGCCCTGGCGAGGGTCGCACAGCAACACGCTCCAGACCTGGTGCGTGGTCTTATGCAGGGCCGAACTCAGTATCAAAGACATGGAGTTCACAAAAGGCAGCGTGCAAAGAGAGGAAAGGCCTAAATTGCCTATTAGAAAATAATAAGCATCTAAACTGCAAGGTATCGACACCCCCACTTGGTGTCTGTGTCCCTGTTGTGCATCCAGCTGGCTGGAAACTGTTGTTATGTCAAGTGCTTACACTTTCCAACAGATAATCTCTGTAAAAAATGTTTTTGTGTCTTTTTTTTACCTGTTAGAAGACTTGAGTTACCTTTATGTATGTGCTTTTTTGTTTGTTTGTTTGTTTTCCCCAAATTTAACACTCTAAAAATACCAAAAAACAGGACTTTTTTTTCTGTTAAAAGATCTTTTGAGAAGGTGGACTGTTTTCTTTTTTCCTTGTATTTTCTTTTGCATTTCTTTCTTTTGTATTTTCTTTTAATAACATGATAACGGAAAAGGAAACTAACAAGATATCTCTCCCTTCAAAAATGACTACTTCAGTCTAAAGAAAATTATTTTAAATATGAAATATTTAGAAGAAGAAATGTCCTAGAAAAATATAATTGTGAAATGACTTTTTATCAAAATATTACAACTCTAGTCATTACTAATTCTCTGAACCTGGTAGGCACTGGAATGCAAATCTGCAATGATCTGAAAGCATCCTGGAAGTTAGTTTTAGAACAAATTCTGTAGCTGTAATGTTGCATTACTGTCATGCTGTTCTCATAGGCTCGTAGAGTCAGCCAGTCTCTAAGATCTTTCATTAGCCCTTAACTCATTCCCAAAATCATAATCTGTCACTCTCTCCTTTTTTAACAGAATAGGAATCATTGCTTTGTGCTACTTGTGTAGGAAAAAAAAATTGAAATAAAATGAGTTGCTTGGCAGTTCTCTTTCTATGGCAAGTACTACAGTTTCCTCCCCTTTGCCCTTAAATGCCTGTTCAAGACAGCTTGAATTTCTCTGTTTTAGGCTCATTGAACACAATTTTCACTGAACTTAATCATCATCCATCCTTAATAAATTAACACTAACTCATCAAAAACTTCCAAACCAAACAATTACTTTCATGGAAAACTCCTTGGGTCATGTTGGCTGTGGATAGCAACTGCTTTAACCTTTTATGACTTTTCTCAGTCACTCATTCTTGACAGTTACACAATACACAGAGATTAGCATGTAGGTTCTATGCTATCTCTTACCATTGAAGGGGTGATTGGTGGAGCCTAGGCTGAATAAAATAAGTACAAACATATTTATTTGTGAAGTAGATAAGATATCAAAAATGGATAAGAGAACTAGGAAGATTCTTTTAAAGGGAGAGTCAGGACAGAAGAGTAAGATAGGATCTTAGAAAAGGTCTAAAAGATCTTAAAGAAGATACATCCATAAGCATATATGACCAGCTATCAAAATTCAAAAACTTGGCCACAAGAAATCAGCCCAAGAGAAACCTCATGGTTTCTCATGGAAACTGTTATTCAGAACATACTAGAAATGCTATAAACTAAGAGTTGTCTTTTGGGGATTGGTACATATTACCTTATTTCTCTAAAATTATCTGAAAACAAAACAAAACAAAATGCTTAATACATATCCCCTGAAAAATATGATCTATAAACAGCCTTCTGCATGGGCACCCAGAATGAAGACATCTGAACATCATCACTCTTAAAAATCTCACTTTTGGACAATGACTAATTAAAGGAAAATGGCTTCACCAAAACTGGTTGATATCAATGGAATAGACCCAGTGATTTCAAAGGAATTTGGACCATATGCATTTGACTGCCAGGGTCACATTCCTTTGTTTTGGTGTATTCTGCAAGTCATAAAGTTTAAGAATTAAAGTACTGTCAATATATGCTATAAAACCACATGTCCTTTAAGAGGATAATGCTCCACTAGACCTTTTGCCACAAATTACTCTGTATAATTGGACCTAAGATCACAAAGAGTGCACATTTACAAGATAAATTGAAAATTAATGAACAAATAATATAGTAATTACCAAATCCTTATTATTTGAAGAATATACACACTATGGGGTCTATTTCTTCCACGATGAGCATGTGTAACCCCCATTAATTTTAATGGGAGTTAAGCGTGCACATCAAGGGGAGAATTAACTCATGATTTTAAAACTGACTACTAAGATTAAGACCTGCACTTTTGGCTTTGAGTTGAGAATGTGGCATATCTTGTGATATTTATCTCTTTTTAATTGTGTATTTGTAGCTGAAGCAATTTGCAAATCATTGTTATCCCTATCAGTACAAGGCAAAGATAAATTGCATTATATACCCTACTTCTTGGACTCCTTGATGTTCTTTCTGATTAAATTGAACTGTACCAGCAGTATCATAATTAATAATCTATGCTGATCAACTTGGCAGTGCTAAGGATACTTGGCATCTGATGGCAATGAAAAATTGTTTAAGAAAGGTGTGTCGTTTGTTTCTTTCACTAATATGAGAAATGCACAACTAATAACAGTGAGTCATAGATATCGGCAGATAATGTGAAACCTGCAGTTTAGGTTTGGGCAAGGGAAAAAAATACTCAGTTTAATATGACCTCTGAGCTCATTCATGAGCTATGATCTTAAGCCTATGCAGGAAGGATTTTCTTCCTTGGAAAGAGATTATTAGTCTCTCAGATGGAAACTTTTCATCCCAAATGAATTAGACACTGGTGGCAGTTGTTATTACATCTCAGCTCAGGACAAGGATATTTCCATGTGCCCTATTTCCGTTGTCCATCAGTAAGTTTTAGTTAAATGGTTTCTCCAGTTTTCCACAGATCTTTTGATATTGATCCAGGTGTCTCTTCCTATCCTAGGGCAGGAACTAGGAGTCTTTGTAATGTGCAAAAAATCCATGGTTGAGATGTATACAGGAAAAAAATATAATTTATTTAAAATTAAAACAGTAAAAATATTTTTAAATAAATGCTTGTTTATTTTTTATACTGAACATAGCATTATGCTAGTGCTGAAGAGCTCAGAAGTGCGATTAACAAGTTGGTGACCAGTGTAATCTTACTGTCAAGCATAAATGAACAGCAAAAAATAAATAACAAAATAAATCAGTGAAATCAACTTAAAATTTTGAAATCTTTGCATTTTAATTATGTAGACTGTTTTTCTTGTTATAATTAGAAAGTTTGCTCTAATAGCAGATTGTAGTAAACATAATTCTTAATCTATCTGTTGTTTTCCACAGCCACTGCGAAGTAGAATGACTTTCCTTTTGTCTGATCATATGGAAGTAAAATTGAAGGAATGGACTTGTGAAGGCATGTCTGGTGGTATAACCATTCAAAATCTATTTAATGTATTCTATTTATTTTGCTCATCTGTTCATTTAATACTAAATGTTTCAAGCTCTTGCAACTTTTGGTTGCTATTCACACAGTCCCATTCATCCATGACCACAGCGTAGTACCTTTTGGAGCTGGAGATCAGGTTAAGGGTTAGGAAGTCCTACATCTCAGCCATGGAAATCATCTGAAGCAATTTAAATTCAATATTAGCGCTATATTTTCAACAGCTAGTTATGGAAGGTCTTTCCCTATTTGTGCTCACAAAAGGATAACATCACCAAAGGATACCTTCTGCAAAACCTTCAGACATCTGAAATGGAGGTGCTCAGTGTCATTACTAGGTTATTACAATGCTAAGCTAGTGCCTTTATGTTTTCTGGTTATAGAGGATATAGGCTAAAGTGAGCTTCACTGTTTTGTTACTTCTGTCGATCAGAGGATGGGAACTTAGACACTGATCAAAATGAGAGCATTTCCAGTGACATCTGTAGTAACGTTTGAATAGTGAATAATATGGAAAGAGTTGAGAAAGAAATCTTTTGAGTATTTTCAAGAAGGAAAAAGTAATTCTAGACTATCAAAATGAGGGTTAGTGCAACAGTAAAAAGAAAATCATAAAAAGACACCAAGAGCAACCAATATGTATTCATTCTGAAACAGGCAGTTCAAGATGTATGATAGCTGTATTGGTGACTTGCACTTGTATGTTCCATTAAGATAGAGTTGCGGTAGGGTGACTGATATTAAATCTTCTAGTTAGAAGGCACATATTTAAGAATAGTGTTCTGTGTCTTTCCCCCTTAGATAACTATGAAATGTGTCTAAAAATTATCAGTGGATCTCAAAAAACTGTAACATAAAAGATGATCTTCCTTCACCTGGCTCTCAAGCTAACAATATAACAAGTAATCCAAAACCATCTCTGGATAATTGGTGGTGGTGGGTTTTTTTTGATGTTTTCTTTTTTTTCCTTCCTTTGTTTATGATGGTAATAGACAAACTTTTAATCTTGTTCAGATGTTCTTGTTTTGTTGTTTGCCTGTGAAAAATAGAACACTGAACAGAACACCCTTTCTGAAAAAGCTGGGACCTTCTCAGCTCCATTATTCTAAGCCACAGGCCATTTTTTTAAGCTTAGTGGTGTGAACTGCATGTACCATATCCTTGCATGCTCAGGACTGGTACTATTGCTGTGTGGTGTAGAGCTGAATGGGGAATATGTTTGCTATTCACTACAGAGGAATTCAGAAAATGTTTTACCCTAAGATTTCTCAACTAAATAAAATATTTCCAAAGTCATTGAGGGGCTACTTTCTATCTTCTTTCAAAGGTTCTCACAATCTGGATGTATCCCTGATGACTGGAAATGGCAAATGGCATACCTGTCTTCAAAAAAAGGAAGAAGAATCAGGGGAACTACAGGCTGATCAGCTTTGCCTCAGTCCCTGGAAAGGTTATGGTGCAAGTCCTCATGGAAGCTCTTCTCAGGTTCATGAAAAACACGAAAGTGTTTGCCACAATTTCCCACAAAGAAGTTATACTTCACCAACATGACTTTTCATACAACTGGCTGTCTGGATATAGGAAAAGCAAATAAGCTCATGTTGGCTTTAGCACAAATTTCAACCCTATAGCATCCTTATATCCAAATTATGGATACATGATGATGGTGGGTGAAGAAAAACTTGGGTTTTTTTCCTTTCCTTTTCCTTTCTTTTCCTTTCCTTTTCCTTTTCCTTTTCCTTTTCCTTTTCCTTTTCCTTTTCCTTTCCTTTCCTTTCCTTTCCTTTCCTTTCCTTTCCTTTCCTTTCCTTTCCTTTCCTTTCCTTTCCTTTCCTTTCCTTTCCTTTCCTTTCCTTTCCTTTCCTTTCCTTTCCTTTCCTTTCCTTTCCTCTCCTCTCCTCTCCTCTCCTCTCCTTCCGCTTCCCCTTCCCTTCCCTTTCCCCCCTTTCCCTTCCCTTCCCTCTCCTTCTCCTCTCCTTCTCCTCTCCTCTCTTTTTTTTGTATTGTATAAGGTTTGTATTTACTAAGGGCAACAGTAAATCCCTAGTGATTGTGACTGTGTCAGGAAGCAGAACTCAGCAGCTCAACTTTTTGCTGGTTTATGATTCATCTGACTCTTTGCTGAGACCAGTATCCAGTGCCTGGTGTTCTCTTAATTTGGAAGTCTGAATGAATGAATATTCAAATAGAATACTTTCTTCCAAAAAGTCTTGCTATTCTTCTCAATATTTATAGCTGCTCCCACCTCTGAGTTTAAAGGGACAGATCACATGTGGTATGTTGAAAATTGCCCCCAAAGGACTCCAAAACTGCATCTCTACAAGGCTTTGGATAATTACCTAAGTTTGTGAATAAAAACATCAAGGCTTAGAAACAGCAAGCATCAAAACTTGCCCATAAATGATTTGATTTAGTGTCACTGAAATCATTTGGATCTTTGCCATTAACTTCAATAGGCTCACTATCAAGGCACAGAAGGTCTCTGCCTATAGCAAGAGAAAAAAAGTATTTAGGAAACCCTCGACATTTTTTTCGGCTCTGCTATGATTTTTTGACAGCACCAGCTTTCTCTCTTTTTACCAGGCAGCTTGTGTTTAAGAGTCCGACACGGCAAGAGTTTAATGTAGCAAGACTGCACTGCACAAGCATCACTGAAAGCACGGAGAGAAAAGCTTTACATAAACTTGCCTGTTTGTTTGTGCTCTGCATCTCTCTATTAATGGCACAGTCAAAGTTTGTATTGTGCTCATATTGGAAGGGGAAGCTTCATTCTCACAAAACCAATAAAAGTTGATTACATACATATGAAATCTATGGATTAGAGGAAGGATTCTTGGATCCCTTACAAAGGAAGTGTCATGTTTCATCTTCTGTAGGGGGGTTTATGGGAATGCGTATGTGAAGCCACAGAACTCCATATCGTTCATTTCAGTAAAGATCACATAGACAGAACTGTGTTCTCTTTTAAGCACAACTGCAGGACTATACTTAAAAGGGGAAAAAAATCTCTTTCTCTTTTCATCTTCAGTGCCACCTGAAGGCTGTCAACAGAAATTAATGAGTTTGCTTAGAGGACAAGACTTGGTAGATATTCCTAGTTAATAATGATATAGCAATAAATTATATTAGCTCATGCAGTTTCGAATGGCAGCTTGGGAGGGTGCCGAACATGTGACTGAAGGGCCAAATATTCTAATGAGACAAATTAAGCTTCAAAATCAAAAGCCAGATTTTCAAAGCAAAGTGAATATTGTGCTGAATTTGGTTGAAAATCCAGGAAATGTGATCCACAGTAGCGTAGGTCTAAGAAATGATGCCATTTTCCTCTGGAACATGTGGTTCAGCTTAAATAAAAAGCTCTGTGAAAGATGGTGAAAATATACAGGCATGTGGAGTTATAAGAAAATAAAGGGGAAGGGGAACTCCTAGTAAGTACCCTATCATAGTATTCTCAAAGCTGCATACTTCTGTATTTTTAATTTTGGAATGGTATTTCAGAAGGGATCTTTGATTTTCTCTGACATAATCCATCACATAACTTAACATAAACATGTAGAAGATTAAAAGGTTTGACCAACCTGCTATAATTTTCCTCCTCAGAATTTTTATTAAAAAAAAAGTCATTTTTTTATTTAAAAATAGGCTTCTGTAATAAAAGGAGAAGTTTTTGGCATACACAGTAGGTAATCACCAAAGCCATAACATGAATCAGCTCTTGGAGGTTGGGGAAAACACCTAAGTAAGTGTAAGATGTATGATTAAATATTTTGCATAAGCAGCTATTTCAGGGGAAAAAAAATCAGCTCGATTGTTACATTATATTAACTGAAGATACAAACTGAAAGATACATACCAGTCTGGTAAATTGCCACAGGGCAGATTACCTCTGTTAGGTCTGATAGTGCCTTTCTCTTGTCCCATTAACTGTAGGGGCAGGAGCCGCTGGTCTTCAAGCAATGAGACCGTTCAATGAGTGACATACATATTCCTTACAGGAAAAGAGGGGAACCTCTTTGCACTGAAGTTGTAGCATGCTGATGTTCTCCATAGGCTACTGCAAACCTGGTGACTACATTAGCCCTGGGATTGCCCCAGGTTGCCTCACTAGCCATAGCTTGCTCCTCCATGATGCTCCATAACGTTCCAGATGTTTTGACTGTTTTATAGTGGCTGTTCTTATGCTCTTTCTTTGGCTTTCTCACATGAAATTTATTTAAAAGTCACTGGGACCAAGACTCTGGAAAGCCATGGATAAAATGTGTTCAGATGTCCATGCTTTTACTGCTGCAGAGGAAGGTTCTCAGGAATTTTTTAATCCATATAATTCTAATCTGCAGATACATCTGTAACTTCCATGGCTTAACATTAAATAAGTATTCTAGGCTATTTGGCACAACAAATAAATGCAAATATGATGTGGAACACGTCTGAAATGCAGGACAAGTAAATACTATGTCTAGATGCTCAGATGCACGGGTGCCCACGTGAACATTGATGCCAAGCAGTTCTATACCAGTCTGAAACCTTGATGTGAAGCAGCAAGTGTGTCCTGCTCCTGGGGGAAGGAAAGTTATCTGACCTATTTTGTCACATACAAACAAAACTTAAGAAGTTGCCTTGTCAGGAAATAAACCTCGAAAATTCTTAATCCATGATTTTCAGACATTTGGTCATATTAGGTAACATCTAGCCAGAGTCAGTTTTATATAGAAAATACCTTGGAATACTTTTTTTTTTCCCCCTACACCAGTTTTAAAGGTACAATTCTTAAGTTCAGTCCATCAAAGCAAAAATTTCAAACATCACTACAAAATATGTTTGATGATAAAATATTAAATGGTAAGTAATAAAGGCACAGGAAATGATTACATAACTCTGTAGGTTAAACATGATCCACTTAAACAAATAGCTGAAGGCTGAAGAGAGTCTGTAAAATCAGAATATTTATTCCTAAGGCTTTGAATGACATATGTTTAAATTGTTCTCACAATCTACTAATATCTATTTCAGGTCTGCCATGATACCTATTTAATGAATCTCATCAGAAAAGAGAACAATCATTCCTGGGTGATAATTCCCTTGCACAGTGGGATGTAGGCTAATACTGATGAACGCAGAGCCAGATTCTGGCTGATTTAGATTTCAGTGGAACCAGAATTTTAGTATCTCTCAAAAAGGAGAATGATCAAACTTTGGAAAGAAAGCTGTCTGCTGAGAGGCTGAGGATCTGTGAGCTCTTTGATTTCAGATACAATCCCTGATTTTCAGGATCTCTTTTAAATGAGATACAAAACCAGAATAGAGGAGTATCGGGAGAATAATCCCACGTCATTCTTTCATGGGAAAAAGCAAGAGGAAAGGAGATAAACAATGTGGGAGCACAGGGAATTTTGACTTAATTGGAGATTTAAAGTATAATTAAAATACATTAAAAGCTGATCAAATAATTCCATATATGTAAACACAATGTATCAAGCTGTATATATTGGCTCTATTTCAAGGCCACATTGCTGCTCATGGTTGTGCACAGGCTTCTGCTTAAGCACTCTTCTTACAGGAGACGGTTTTAACCTCTTACTTAAGTGCTCTACTGAAACAGGGCCAACGTGAAAGTCCATTGTGCGTTCACTCATATTCTCTACCTTTGCTCAGAACGCTGATTATTTCGTCCTGTCTCTAACGCAAGAAACTCAGGTGGGAACTGTGGTTCTACACTTACTGACACAGTACAGTCTCACTAGGCTCTCAGTCCTAACCGGGGTTTTCTAGGGTTTCTGGTGTTTCTTCACTGTGTTGCTAATACTACTAATACAAATAACAGTTAATAAATCAATCTGTTTCTTCCAGGAATTTTGCTAGGAGGCATTAACCCCTTCTCACCGTCTCCCAGGCCACACCCCTGCACTCTTTACAATGAGTGCAGCATATTTTTTATTTCTTCAACTGGCATTTGCAATCTGTCCTGACATAATTTACACATTTACACATTTTACAGAGCAAAGCACAGTCATGCAATTTAATTCCAAAAAACATAAGCATAGGAGACTCGGCACACTCGATTAGCAAAGCATATGATCGAGTTTTGCCAGTATGATATCAAAGGCACACGTTTGATTTGAATTTGTGTCAAAATGTACCTGCTGCTCTTCATTTCAAAACAGACATGTGCTGATGTGTTAGCCCACATTCACACACAGGGGGCTTTTATATGCTGCTAACTGCACGTGTAGACCAGTGTCCTTTACAAATGCACTTTCTTTCCCTTCCTTTTCTCTTATCTTAAGGCAGCTGGTCTCCACATCCTTAGGGAGAGGGAAGGCTTGTCACAGCCAGAGAGGCAGAGAAGGGGAGAGCGTGAAATCACTATTCAACCTAATGAAATAAAGTTCTGACCCAGATAAAGTCATCTGGGTTCTTCCACTGATCATTGCCCTATTGAGCCACCATTCAACTTCTATTATTTCTTTTAAATAGGGATTTAATGCTCATGAATGGAAGGTGAATGCTTGAAAATGAAAGGTGATCACCGCAGTAAAGGACAAATCAATACAGAACCAAAGTGCTCTACTTATCCACAGGGCAAACTAAAGTGAAAGGAAATGTCTTCAAGACCCTCTCAAGCAGTTGTACTAATAGAAATGATGATTAAATTCCCATACTTATTACACCTGGACTTAAAAAAAAATCAGTGATTAAACATTTACTAGAAAAGAAATTGGCAGCTACCTGGACTGTGGGTATTTTGTTGTTCATTTTCCTTTGGTGTGATTTAAAGGAAAGGAATTTGATTGAATTTTGTGAATTTTTAATTATTAAAGATAGATAGCTGGAAAGAACAGACTTAGGAGAACCAGGAAAAAGTAAAGCCTCTTAAAAGTTATTTAAAATGTAGTTCTTAGAGATGCAAGGAATTTAGTACTTTTCCTAGGTTTTGCGTCACGTATGTATGAATGAATATATTTGAAATAATAGTTGGAAATTATAATTTATTCGATAGTTGTGACATGAGCATCCTTCTCCCCTTTTCTTCCACCCCCCAATTTGGTTAATATTCAGTATTGAATATTGCATGACAAAAGTGCAAATAACATGGTAGTGAAAGAATTGTTCATGTTCACAGGTAACAGAGCTTTGAATTCCAAGGAAATTGTAAAATTGAAAATAGAATTTGGGCAAGGAGCTTTCAGTGCAAGTCTGGGACTGACACTTGGGGGTGTCAGAGCCAGGGATTTTGGTTATGGGTCTTTCTCAGCAATAGATGAAACAATGAGGGATTTGCTTTGTCTGAACCTCCATCAGGCCGTGATTGGCTGGGAGCAGGGAGAGACGCTTAACTTTACAGAGTCAATAAGTGTGGCCATCTGGGAGAATGCAAATTTAGACAAATGTGATATATGTGGGATGACACTTTTGCTTAGAACATGCCACACCATAAAAGCATTAAAAATACATTCATATGACCCACAGCATTTGATTAAAGCCCTTAATATACAATAAATTCAGTCCCAAGCAAACTAAATAAGAGAAGTTGTACAAATTCCAGACCTGAATTCAGTCAGGTTTAGTTTTCTGCTTCTTTAGCCTCTTCTCTCCAGGCATCCTGTATTTCCTTTCATTTCAACTAACTCTTAGAGGAATCTGCATCAAAACCACACTTCTTTGTGCCACAACTCCTTCTTTGTGTGGAAAATCATTTTACCTCTTTCAGCTCTTTATATTTCATCCTTTCAAGGAACTAACTTGAAAAAAAATTTAAGTATCTTTGCACATGGGTAACTTCGTCTAGGAGGAGTCCTGGTAGGTCTGAAAATGAATGAAGCTACAGGACTGGATCCTGATAGATCAGCTAAGAAGTTGCCTCATTCACCAGTGTGTCCTTGCCTAGCTGCAGGAATATCACCCTATGAAATTCTTGGTCTCAACTAGTCCCAAGCAAGAAGCCAACCAAGACTGCTCTCCTTTCCAGCTAGGAAAACATGCAGAGCTCACGGCACAGTGATGTTTGGCTGTCAATTACACACCCAGCACCTTAGTTTGTGCATGGTGTGTCTGGGAATAACATAAAATGCTGTGATTTCCATAGACTGGACTTTGTCTTGAACTTGGTAACTCATAGCTTATCAGAAGGCTGTTTTAAAGCAGTGGGTAAACACTGCTTCTGTGCTGCCCAAATCTGTATTGTGGGTAGCATTGCAGGCAAAAGGGTAAAATCGGGAACCTCCTTTCTCCACAACCTCCAGTGTGTCTAGCTGGACAGGCGTGTGCTACATAATGATTTGCTGCTGCTATCAACACTTAACTGCACAGGGGATGGGATGGAAAATGATAGATGGGAAAAAAATGTGTGTCAAGGCAGTGTATCTGTGACACAGCACCTCCTGGAGATACAGCTGATGTGGTACAGTCTGTTTAGCGCTCCTTCCTTTTAGGTGAAAACTGAGGGCAAAGCCCAGCCCTTACCCAACCCAAAGCTTTGTTATTATTTTTTTTTATGAGCTTGAATGACGAGCTTGAATGACGCAAATTAAAAAGCACAGACCTTGCCAGCTTCTATTTTTTTGTGAAATATTAATACTTGTTGGCAAATTACCTGACCATTCCTATTTAACAAAATAATTTCAAGGATGAGTTTATAGCCTTTACTTATATCAAATAATTCTTTTAGCATTAGTGGAACCAGCCACATAAGTAAAACTTTTGGTCTCAGCCCGTACTTTGTGCGATGGCAGATAAAAGATAAGAAAACAAATCAAGCATCTCGAAGTGTGGCTCAAGATTGCTGCAGGAGAAAAACTGTAGTTACTTAAAGCTGCTTATTTCTTCTGAAACAAATTGCTGTTCCATGTGCCTGAGGCTCAGACGGTGCAAACCATCCTGGTTCCTCTGCCATCCATAAAATCATTTTTGCCACTCATGAAGCTTCCCAGTCTGGACTAGGTGACCAGACTCTAATACTAAGAGTCCCGTCATGGAACTGGGATGAGGCAGGGGCTGCATGTTATATACATGTGCTGCAAAGGCCTGCTGGAAACCAGGCTGCTAGTGCAAAGCAGAGGCCATGCTGATACTATCAGTGTTTCAAACACTGAGACAGAGGTACAAAAACATTAAGGTTTCTGAGAAGGAGAAAAGGAAGGGGTGGGGGACTCTCCCTTTGAAAGTGCAAGAGTCCAAAGTCCAATTTCCTGTAAAGTCTCTTGCGATCACATCTACTTGTGGTTAAAGAAACAAATATTCCACAGGGCTAACTGCGCACTTGTTTGCCCATACTTTCAGTTCATACTGGTCCTTTAACTGCTCTGTGAAATAAAGCACACAGTGCTAACCACTGCAGCCTACTTCATCTGCACTTCATCAGATTAACATTAGCCTGAAATCTCCAAGACAATATAAATGAGATCAATAAATAGTGCAATCAATCTCATCTAGTTTTAAGTGTCCAGAGAGAAATTTAAACAGGACTCCTCTAGACTGACATTCCTTTACCAGCAAATAGAGCATCAAACACATTGTGTTGATGCTAACCCATGTGTTGCCCATTAGGATGCTTCTTGCATTTAACTGGCAAAGCTAATGGGAGTCTTTCTGTTGACTTATGGGTGTTTTGCAATAAATGTTTACAACATTGTTGAATTATCAAATAAAAGATATAGACTTATATCTTTCATTTGCATTTCCAAATGCACCCTTCTATCTTTTGGTTATCTTTCCCAGCTATTCAGACAGGGGCTGAATAGCTCTGTCCAGCTCTGAGTCCATCACTAATGGGTGAGAATTAGTGCAGTTTTCCAGGATTTGCAATGGAAAAACAGTAATAATGCCAAGTGCTCCAAATGAAGCAAGTGAGCAAACACAACTCCTTTATTCCAGATATTTAACAAGCACAAACAAGGACAGCAAACTTGAAAAGACAAAGCAATGCAGTACAATCAGAATTTCTGCAGATAAAAGAGACAGAATTGATTGAAATGTCTGTTGAAAAAAAAAATTAAAATACAATACTGTCAAAAAAAGCAGGTACAGGTTTGGTGCCCGATTGCACGACTTCACACTAAAATCAAAGCTGCTGCAGCAGCCTTGGGTCTAGAAGGGTGACTCAAGCTCCTAACATTTGCTTTGGTGAAAAACAGGGCAGAAAAATTCAGAACATTCCTTATTGCAATTTCCCAGTGACTGCAACTGTTTCACTGGGATAGAAGCATCTTCCTCTGTTTGACAAAAGTCATAAAGAGAGCTTGGTTTTTGAAAAGCAGCAAATCAGGTAGGACATTTCTTTTATATCCTTCCTCTCTTTTTACCTTTCTGTGACCCCGAAGAAGTCACAGTCCTCTCACAGTCTAATCAGCGTGGGGAATTGCAGAATGAATGGGCTGGAAAATTCCTTTGAAAGGCAATAATAATATTTTTTCATATATGAATTCCAGCTTGGTTTTTAAGAGCTCAACAAAGTGAAGTCACGGTCCTTGTTTTTTTATTATTTTTTTTTTATTCCTTCATAGAGCTTTTCAATGACACTCACTTTTGCATAAGTTGTAAGTCTGTTGGAGTCTCATGCTACTCTGTGTAACAGGGTTTTAGTGCGCTCTGTACTGCCCTGGGAGCTAACCCCCCTCCCCCAAAGAACTCTTTCTCAGCCCCTTCATCTGTAACCTTTCTGCAAGTAAATGCTAATTGAAAAAGAAAGAACACCACTAATCTTGGAATTTAAATGCATTTAACAAAACCAATCTCAATCTAAATTGTTGTTTCACCATTCCCTTTTCCCCAACAGATGTCGAGAAACTGCAATTCCTATTAAGAACACTTGACTGTTTACTCAGCAAGAGAACTTCAGGCTCAGGCTGCATCAATCTAAATGCGTTTCAGGACGTCAGTCTTTTGAAAAGTGCAGACTGTTAGTTGGTTATTTTTAAATGTAATCTTCACATAAAAGAGTTGCTGCATTTTTCTTTTCACTTTGTCATCCCTCTCTTCCTCCTCCCTCTATTTTTTTAATGGCATCAAACATAGATGTCCTGAATTTTTATGTCCCATTCCATTTAAGTTTCTCTCCATGGTGCTTTATTTCCCTTTTTTGTCTCTCTCTTCAGCTTTGACCAAAAAGGAATATTAGTGAAGATTGTGAACATTATTGCTGAAAAAAATACCAGAGATGTTATGTAGAAAGAGTGCTAGACATCAAAAGGATGAATATGTTTTCTTACTGAGCTTTACAGTAAAGCCCCCGTGGGCTTTGACCACAGACCTACGTAAAGTTATCTGAGCAGATAAAGGCGACTCTGTGTGGTTTTGTTGTTTTGTACCCTGGGCGTCACTAGTTAACCATGATCAGGGAAGTAGGCATGTGTCTTTTCTTGTTTTCTCTTTTTTTTTCTCTTATCTCTTCACACGATCCTTCAGTTTGTAAATGCAATATTAGTATTTGCAAATATCTCCTCAAGTGATTATCACTGAAATTTAGCTTAGACCTCAATTCTGCAATTACAGTCTGGCTGCAAACCCACACATTTGGGCTGGTTTGAACTCCAGCATTTAGCATGACTCCTGCAAGCATGTTTGGTGATAGAAGAAATTTTCATCTCTTTACTCATCAGGTTTTGAAACACAGCAGGCCAAATCTTTCACTTGTGACTGAGGGAGCTAATAAAGCTGAGAATTGCAGCCGCGGTTTTTGCAGCTGCATTGCCAGAAGCAGGTCTGTGGTGGCTGAGGCAGCCTCCACCTCAAACACTCGTATGGCAACGCACCAGCTGCAGCTGGAGACTCCCTCTTAAGAGCCCTCTCTTTGGCTCATGAACTCCTGCAGCTATCTGGATGCTGTTGAAGAAGACTCTGAAAAGTGTCGGATCTACAGATTTGTAAGAATAACATTTTTAGAAGGTGATGTCTGTACTGTACATTGTTATGAATGGAGGTGCTGCTTTTATGAGGTCTTTTGAGTAGCTCTCAGTTTCTTTGTCAAGAGCAAGAATTGGGAGTGCTCTGCACTGTGCAAGAGCAAGCTCAACGTGTGGCTCTAAATCCCACTACTGCTAAGTGTTGTAATGCAGAGGAAAAGCATGGAAAAAGCAGAAAGGGGTTCGAGACAAAACAAAACCAAAAACCTTAAAATGTGAGTTTTAAGGTGACGTATTTTTGTGTGTGTGTGTGTGGTGTGTGTCTGCAGCTGAACTTTTGAACTTTCAAGGAGCCTCCTACTTGCTAGCTTCAGCTGATATGGCTGGTTTTATATTTTGGAATAACTTGGAATAACTGGAATAAGCAAAAGTAGCACTTGAATCCTGCAATTAATAAAGAGACATAGATACAACTACCATTTATGAGGCTGCTCATGTTTTGTGCTTCTGTACATAGATCAGGAAAATAAGGGACTTGCAGTTCCAGAAAAAGAGCTAGTGCCAAAAAGAAGGGTCCCTGGAGAGAAGTGGTCTCAGTAAGAAGAAGGGAACCTGGGAAGAAGATAAGATTCTGGCTAGAGGAAAGATATTGAAAGTGGCAGAAGATCCTGAAGAACAAAATGCTGTGTGGGAATGAATGCTGGAGCATGTTGAGAGACCTTGGCTCGTAAGGCCTGTGTCTGGTAACTGCAAGTAGCAGCAAAGCACAGTCCAATGCAACTTTCTGTCCTACCTTCCTGGATCAACAAATCTATCTATCTGTCTCCCTGATGGGAAAAGGAGACACAGGGAAGGGAACAAGTGAGTAATGTAGGGTAAAAGATGTGATCTTGTTGGTTCTCTAAGTGAACTAAGTATCCAGAACCACCAGGGCTTGTGACAGAAGGATGAAAAATGATGTGCCAAGATTTAAAGGGTGATAGTCAAACATCCTAAGCCTCAAATGCTGTTTTGAAAATGAAATAGGTATTTCTTTATGATTTGTAAGAACAAATGCAAGCCTAAAATTAGAAAATCAAACAAAATAGGTTTTGATTAAGATTACCGTAAACAGGATAACTAGGTAATGGAAGCAGTTAAAACAAAAAGTGAATCAAAGATAAATCAAGTGCAACATACAGAGAAATCTTCCTCTATGGCAATCTAATGAGGAAGTTTGCAGTCTTTACACTAGCTGTGCATCCAGAAATCCTTTGGATCCAATTCCTTGTGAGTAGAGCAGACAGGAGAGAGTTTCCTGTCCATAATGTGCTGAGATTTCATCAATGATTACACTGTGCAGAATGAAAAATCAAACCTTGGAAAGACTTCCAAGTGTAATGGAAGATTGTGTCCTCCAGAGAGTTCACATCTGAAAGCTCCAGAGCAAAGTCAGGAAAACTGAACTGTTTATATTTCTGATGCAAATTGCAGTTTAAAATTTTATCACCACTGAAAGTGTATTTAGGTCTTATTAGGAACCTCTGCAGATATAGATTTAGGAATCCCCGTGAACCTCCCCCCTTCCCCTCCCTCTTCCTCTCCCTCCTCAAAAAAAAAAAAACAAAAACCCCAAAAACTCACTTTTCACAGCAATCTGAAATGTTCCAGATAGATAGATTAATGGCCAGTGAAGCTGCAGGATATTTCTTTCTACAGATTCACAACTCTGATCTGGACACATAGAGAATCAATCAATACCTTGAGTCATGCCAAAATATATATTCACAGGTACTTTAAATGCAGTTTAATGCATTTATGCATTATGCATTATCCTATATATAGGATACATTGTTTGTTTAAATGGTCAATCCTCTTGCAGACTATGGGAAGAATTTTCCAATAAATTCCATTTTCAGAAATGATGAAGGCACTGAAGGCCTGAGCCTGAATTTGAGATCCTTCAAGTAAAACCAGTAGAGGTGAGTTAAATAACCATTTCTCCAAATCTTGCTTAACTGTAAATGAATAATCTATTTCTGTTTTTTTAGGATATCTATTGTAAAGCATAAATATATGTCCTAATCAGTGGTTCCTACAGCAGATCCATCTGCAACAGGTCCTGCAGTAGTCTGTCATCCGGCTGAGGGTACTGGATAGCCATCTGCTGTTTCAATGCTATTTTACTTTTCAACCTCCTTTTAATGGAAAAAAGACCAAAATGGGATTGTTTCTTTTTTTTTTTTTTCTCCACTAATGACCTGAAAACCAATAATGAGTAAGATGCCATGCAGCATAAATAGGGAGACAAGACTTGTGTATCAATTTCATACAGAAACCATCCCTGACTTTCAGAGTCAAGACAAGAAAGGCAGATTACTAAGGTCATGTAACTATTAAAAGTGTGTGAACTCATGATATTATGAACAGTTTCCACCAGCAAAGTATTTGCACGGGTGCCTGAACTTTGAATTATATATGCAGCTTCTCGAAACAGTTCATGCCGTACAAGGAATTTGCTAAAACTGAAATCAAGGGCTCTCCGTTTTCATTGGTTGGTTTTCTAAATTACAGTAACATAACTGATAATTCTAGCAGCCACCACATACACAACTGCATGTGCATTAAGGGAAATACACTTCTGAGATTATTATCATTTAGATAAAGTGATTTTGAATTTAAAACCGACATATGGAATCACCAGCATTTCAGCAAAGCTAAAAATGTTTCTGTAAATGAGATTTCTATTTTTGGTCCAAAAAAGGCCTTGGCAACAGATAAAATCACATTTTTAGGAGACTGAATGATTCTTCTTTCAAAAATATTAGACCCAAAGGAGTTCAAGTCTATGGTTTTGTTCTGGTTTTCCTTTGATATCGGGAATGCAAGTCTTTGCTTATGTCTGGTTCAGCAAACATGTTCATTGTGGTCACTGCAAGGGAATTTCCTCCCTCTGTTCCCTCTGTAAGTATAGAACGCTAAAGGTAAACCTGTAGTGTTCAGTTTCCCACTCTAATATCTTTTCTCTTTAGGCAAGTGCTTTTCCTGGGGCCTGCGATTGATTTCTTCATCCTGGCGTGGAAAGATCATCAAATTCCTATTCACTGCTCCAGCTGTGGGCTGGTGGGGAAGAAAGAGCTTCTGGGGAGGAGCAGTGAAAGGGATAGCACCACTGCTCTGGGACAAGGGAGGAAAATGGCTCAGTCCGTATTCGGATAGACACAAGGCTGGTGTGCACCAGGCTACACTCGTGACGCTGGGTGGAAGTGCATGAGCCTGTTGGACACGTGTGGCAGCTCATCAAAAGCTGGAGCTTGCCGCAGCTCGATCACAGCTGCTCGTGTCTTTGAACTGCAGAGATAATGAACAAGGTGGACATTCAGCTCTGGAGGCAAAGGGGTTAGTCTAGGACACGGGCCGAGCTGCCTCAGCCTCCTCAAGAAGGAGCTCTAGCAGCATGATAAGTAACGATGTAAAATAAGGTGGCCCTGTCCTGGAGCCCTTTGCTGTGACATGTTACATATCAAATTCAAAGTGTAGGTCTACTGGCAAAGGCTGTGTTCTCCTTACTGCTGATAGAAGCTTATTCCCATTTTTAACACCCATTCCAGCATTATTCTACAGGTAATTGAGCTGAAAAACTTGATACCAGAGTTTATAGCCTCTGAGGACATCAGCCAGGAGGTATGGTTGGAAGTAGGTCCCGATTAAAGCTTCAGAAAACAGAAATGCACTTAGGTTGTTATTTATTGGTAAAGATTGTAAACAACTACTTCATGGCCTCATGAAGAAAACACTAGCACAAATGACAGCAACAGTCATTTTTGCATCTCCAGTTTAATAAGCAGAAGATTTTCAGTTCTTTGACATGTCTATAAAGGTCAATGTTAGCTGAGCAAGTTGGAGACATCAGTGAAATGCAACTTTTTGCATATAAGTTTTTGTTTGTTTTGTTTCATTATTTTTTTTGCTTGACAAGGACCAAAACTGAGCCCTTTGGTATCTCATACTTGTTTACGTGATTTATGTGGTTATTTATCTTTCTTGTCCCAAGACAGTATAAAAAGATCTGAGTAAGATTGTTATTGCTGTACCCCTACCAAGTCATCTCCCATTGATGGAGCACAATTAAGGTGCTGCTAGTACTTCTTCTCTACTAATGTTTTCCATCTAGAATGAACTCTTTTCTTTTTTCTTTTTTTTTTTTTCACAAGATTTGCTTGTAGTATGTTTTCAAAGAGCAATCAGAAAGAAGAAGATCTTCATGTCAACAGCTAAATTTATACTCAGTCACAGCACCACAGAGCTAATGTGTAACAGGTAAGAAAATATTCATGGAATTTTAAGGAAGTTCATGATAAAATATTTGCTGTTTCATTTAGAAGCAAACACCTGTAGTTTAGATAATTATTCCAGCTATCCTAAATTCTTCAGGTTGCAAACTGAGACTGAGAATCTTTTTGAAATAGTCTTTCTTTTATGACATCTTTCATACCCTGTACCTTGTGAAGGTCAGAAAAAATGGAGAACGGCTCTTACTCTGCTAGATAATAAACTTATTTACTTCTGGGCTGTGATTCAGAAAACATGTAAGTTTATACTTCACTTTTATTCTATTAGGTCTCAGGTATGTACTTAAATGCCTGAATTAGAACTCTGGAAGATAAGGCAACAAAAAGAAAGTAGGTATGTCTTTGGCTAAATTTAATTCACTTTTGGGAATGAAGATTCAAATCAGTTTGGACCTCAAGTAAACATCCTATCTAGTAGATACTTAAGTATCTACTTAAATCATATTTATAATTAGTTGGTTATAGTTATGAGTAGTAGCAATACCAAAGTTTGTAGTGTTTTAAAAGCAACAGCAATAAACTGCACAGCAATTTACAGCTGATTCTTGCAAGGTAAATAATTTTTATTCTCGTTTTGAGAATAGAGAGAATGAGATGGGGGAGTAGATGCTCACCTGGTGCTACAGCATGAACTGCTATGGAAGGAAATAGAATTCCTGACTTTTGTCTTATGGTTAAATCCCACCACAGACTTGAGGGTCAATGAGCAGATTACTGGTCACTGTGGTTTGATCAGTAAAGGATTTTGTTCTTGACTTAGCCTTTGGCTAGCCCAGAGATTTCTGAGAAGTCATTTGGGATTGTTAAAAGTAGAGCTTTAGCTCTTTGGTGAATCAAAACCAAAGAGAAACAAACCAAAAAACATAATGGGTATGCTGAACTTCCATGAAAAATGAAACATTTGTAAGAATTGTTGTGCTTTCAAGAAACATTCTTTTAAATACACTTTCAAGTCTAATAGATGTATATTTTTCACATTTTAAAAATACAGCCAGTTCTTCAAGGTATTTATCCTTTATATTCCTTAGCTTTTCTGTCAGCGTTAGCAGTAGGATGTACCTCTTGCAGAAATACTGGACAACTCGTCCTCTATGCTAAATTAGGGTCCTACATTTCACATTAGGAAGCATTATACTTTAAAGAATATGCATTTTTTTGTGGATGAACTATTCATTTTCTTGTGTGAATAAAATATTCAGTGGTTCAGAATTCATAACCTGTTTCTTTAAGGCACTGCCGCAATTGTGGGTAGAAGGTGATATTGCAGTGAAAAATACTGCTAATTACCATTTATTATTATCCATTATTATTGCCATTTATATCTCACTATTTTTAACTTGCTCATAAAATTTCTCTTCCTATGACTTAGGCCAGATTGTATGATAATAAGTGAATAAATAATGCTAGTGCTTTCCTATCCTGTTTTCTTTTTTCTTTTCTTTTTTTTTTTTATGAAACCAGATTTCTAGATGTGAATTGTCACTTCGTATTCCCTAGCCCTCCCCAAAACACAACTATAATTTTGTAGGCATTGCTAAGTATCTGAGGTGAATGTTTGGTAGAATTCTACAGGCATGTGACAAACAAATAAATATGTAAACAGAGTAAATAAAAATACAATACATTCTGCAGATTTTGCCAGGATTCTGGGAACATTTTCTACTGACCTGAAAAAGAGACTTTTTTTTTCTCATGTGCTGTTTTCTGTATGTTGTGTCACAGAAAGCATATTCTGTACAATCTGTGAAGCCTCACATTAGACACAGTGAAAGTTAAGTGAATTTTAGGAGGATTATTTATTATATTGCAAATCACAGCCTGGCATAGTGCATTTCTTCACTGAAATATGTTTTTAGCACTTTGGAAATCCCTTTGTATGCATCTGAGTCGATTAATTTCTCTGCAAGCATACGTGCTACTCAATATATTTGTTATGTGTTTGTAGCTCTCGGTGTGTAATGAGACATTTTTGCAGTTGCTGATAATTCTGTAGATTCCATTGTACCCAAACATATGGTGTCAGTTGTTTGAAGGCTTTAGCAACCCTCGGATTGGCTGTGATGTAAAAATGTAATAATCCCTGTAGAAAACTTCGGACTTCTAGAATCAGAGTTTAGAATCCGCATGCTCACTTGCAAACTGGGGAGTTTTAAAAACAAACGGGCCCTTGTAGATAATTTAACATTAATGGCCCGAGTCAACAAGAAGTGCAAAACATTCAACCCCCAGGAAGAGCTATACAAATTCTGAGATGTGCTTCCACAGGGTATGAGCCAGATGGAAATATGTATAAACAGCATTTTTTCAGTTTTCCACATGCATTAAATTGGTGCTATTAAAGGACAATTTTAAAATACTTTAATAAGGAAGAATGATGGTCTGCCTTCTCTCTGCGGTCCTAATCTAAAGCCACCAGCAGCCAGTCAAAAGACCCCATTGATGTTGATGAGTTTTCTATGGAGCCGTATGTCTGCAAGCTGGATGCGAGGCAGCTGTGGGGAATTGGGAGGCCCTGTTTTAGCAGATGCTCCCGGCTTCCCCTGAACCTGGGAAGTTGCTGCTGGTCCTTTGCAGCACGTGCATTTGGAGTGAGATCTGAACTCTGCTGCAGTCAGTAGCAGTTTTGCTAGTGAGGGAGTTCTCCCCTACTTTTTCTAGGAGTACAATTCAAATTTTACCCCCGTCAGTGTCCAGTTTAATTCATTTTCTGTTCTGGATATTAAATATTGCAGACAGGAGTAATCTGCTTGGATTGTCTCAGTGCTGAAAGCAGCACAGTTTGGCTGTTACGTGTCTGTAGCCTTGTTGCCTGATTTGGGGCATAAATACAGAGTTTCATTATTTAGAAGCTTTGTACAAAACATAAATAGTTCTTCCAAATGTGTTTTGCCATTTTATTTTCTAAATTTCAGTAATATGAATAATACAGATAGATCAATTTCACTTTAGAAACTACACATACATGGAACATTTGATAGTGTAACTGCCTAATAAAACAGGTAATGGTCAAAGGCCCCAGGTTAAGAGAAGAAAAAAGACTAATTTCACCAAATACTACAGTCATAAACAGTGTTTCATCAAGACTAAGTTAGGCTGCAATATGATTTGTTAAACATGACTAACTATTGATAGGGTTTGAACAAAACAGGAGTGGCATTTCTTCAGTGCGTTTACTTTGATGTGCTGTGGTAAAGATTTTTTAGGGAAAATAAGTACATTAGTGGGGTCTTCTGTTTGATTTAACAAACCAGTGGACCTCAGCTTATTTTTATTCATTATCTGTACAGCTCTTGTATTTACGGCAGCAGTGCTCAGAAGACCAAGTTGTAACTAGGTCTCCTTGCTCTGGATGCGACACAAACACAGAGTTAATCAACTGAACAACTTGTGACAATTTGCAACTATCACCATCCTCTATTGCAGGAATAGAAACCCAAGTGCTGCAGAGGAGTATGTGGCCAGCAGGAAATTATTCCCATCCCTTTCTCTCTGCGAGAGGCTACTTAAATCTCTCGGGTGTGCATCAAACAGCTGCCACCTAAGGAACAGAAATCAAATTATGCTACAGGGGGAAAAATTACCTTGACTGCACAGCCTACCCATGGTTAGGCAAGGATGGATAGCCAAAATGGGAAAGTAAAGAAGGTTTTAGTCCTGGGCTTCCTTTGAATTGCTCAAGGCCAAATCACAAATGTTGCAGGTCTTGTGTTATGCCTGGAATAATGTCTGTTTGGTGATGACCATTTTTCTTCCCTTGTAACAGCTTTCCACCTACAATCCATTCTAGCATCAATGCCAAGGGCTTTTCTAGCTAGTATGGTTACAAAATTGTTTTCTGTGTGCTGCTGTACCAGTGCTAAAGAGAGTCATCTGTGCCTGAGGACTGACCTTTAGTCACACATACACAGCTCCTGTCCTCACAATTTTGTGTCCAAAAGAGCAAAATTCATCAAGCATTTCGCAAAGCATAAAAGAAGTATGCTTCTTGCTTTGAAGCTGCTGTGAGGAATCTGGACCATTCTGTCTTTTTTCTCCATCTCTTAGCTAAAGCTCAAAAGGTTATTCAAAATATTGAGGTAAAATATTCAGACAACCAGAAATATTCATCACTATACACATACTTTAAGCTGAGAGTAATTTATTCAAGGGGAGGTTTTTCCCTAGATAGAACTTCAGTCTCATAACATTGTTTTTAGATGGCCAGAAAACAGCTATGTTAATTGTACTGAAATAATCTAGATGAGAAAAAAATCTGTGATCCTCTCTGATGGAAGCAATAACAGAGGTTGAACATAGTTTGCAAGGTGTAGTTTTACCAGTCTCCTTGGCCTTTGGACCGTGAGAAGAACGAAGGGCCCCTTGCTTGGAGCTGCCGCTGTTGCCTTCTCCCGTCATCACGTCAATATTACTGCTGTCTCGAAGGGAAGAAAATGGCATCTTTGTGAATGGGTAACAGCCTCTCTAGAGCCCCAAACTACCTCATTTGGGTATATACTCTATCCTTTCCCTCACATACATAGGCAAGAGACCGTAGCTGATATCAGAGGAGTTGCACATGATGGGTTTTATTTTGTGAATAGGAAATATTGGGATTCAAAGTGCTAGTTACTTTTTGCATGCAAATGCCCTGTTTCTCTAACATAAAGGGCTGTATAAGTTGCAGATAAGTGTTTTGTGAATCAAGCCCTAAATCCTCTCTTTATTTTAACTAGAGACTTTAGCTAGTGGATAAGCACCATCAGACATTATTCAAACATTTTACGGCTTGCAAAGGAATTATTTTTTTTTTTTTAAAAAGAACAGTTTAAATAAGAGAAAACAAACAGTTTTGCTGGAAGTGGCCTGGTTATGGATATCTTTTTTCCACCTCAGTGGCTTGATGTGACTGTTAACTGGCATTTGGCTGTTTTATAACGGGTGCAATTATTTTGTCAAAGGTTGTAGGGTTTTTTCCTCCTTTAAAAAAAAGTTAGTTTACAGTTTATTAACTTAGATTACTGCTAATAGCTCCCATGGGTCTTTCTACTGAAACAAGGACCAGGATAACTGATTTCTTAAGACCAATCTGGAAGACTTTAAAACGCATTAATAGCTATCACTGAAACAGCAGGAGGAAGAATAGTCTGTCATTTGTTTTTGTTTTTTTCTT
Source organism: Crypturellus undulatus (assembly GCA_013389825.1). NCBI lineage: Eukaryota > Metazoa > Chordata > Aves > Tinamiformes > Tinamidae > Crypturellus > Crypturellus undulatus. The sequence continues at coordinate 993,157 of VWPW01016040.1, read as the reverse complement.
CTTCCTGTTCTCTGTATAAACTTTCCCCTTAACTTTATCTATTTATCTATTATTGTGCCTCTCTCTTTTTCACTCTCCTTTTTTTTTCAACCTATTAAATGTCTAAGTTGTGAGTGAATGCAAATAATCAGCAATTACTCTTTTTGACTGTTAGAGGAAGTACATTAGCACATAAATGGGAAACAAAGACTGGTTCTAGGATGGTTCAGGGGAAAAAAATATTACATCAAAGTTTGGAGAACTTAAGTGAAAGTACCACATCATCAGAAAAGTGTAACAATGGTGCAGGATATTCATGTTTAATATTCTGGACTTTTTTTTTTTAATATTCTGCTATTCACAGACCTAAATACTACAGCGAACATGCACAGAGTAAGGACTTAGATATGCAAAAGAAGGAAAGTGTGGTTGAAAACTGAGCAGATCTACTTAGTCAACGTATCCGAGCTTAAGCCTGAGAGACCTGCAGAAGAGCATGAAGGAGCACTCCTCAGTTTTATGTTCTTGTTGATGCTGCAGCCATAGTGGAGAAAAACTGCTGTGGAAGGGCAGTTAAAACAGGGCCCTTTTTGTTATGCTATTTCTAACATTGGAGTTACTCTGTGCTAAATATCGTGAGAAAGTGATAGTATGAGTCTGTATTTACAGTAATAATAGCGTAATAAATTATAAGATCCCAACAGTTCTCATGCTTTCTATGACTTGACAGCATAGTGCCAAGGAGCCTTGAAGCTCAGCCATACAGGTAGGAATTGGTAGGAATTTCATTAATTACAGTTTCCTGAGTAGAAAGATTGGCTCACTAGTCACATGTACTCATCTTTTGTTCGTTTGTTTTTGACTGCCCAGTGATCTGGGAAGGACACTCTACCATGGTGGATGCGGCACATGTCAAAATTCAAAGCTTTTAGAGTTAAGACTGGTCAGTTCTACTACCTGGAATAAAGCTGATTTGGGACAGGCATGGGAAAAAGGGATGCTCTGGCACCTCGCTTAATGGAAAAATGGAGATAAGACAGCAGTGGTTGCTTTGAGACCTGAAAAGATCAAGCAGGGCCAGCTTAGGTGTTTTTGTATGGTGTATTCTGTATTGCTCCGCACTGCTTTACAGGGCCTTTCAGGGCTCTTCTTTTGCCCTTCAAAACCAGGAACTGTTGTTTGTTATAGCAATGTACAAATTGTTTGTGAGATAATAAGCCACGATGCAGCAAATGTAGAAAAGGTCTAGTCTACTTACAGCAGAGATATCTATACCTGTAAAGCAAAAAGTAAAGAGAAAGCATGGAGTTTCTTTTAAATTTTCTGAAAATGTTGCCCAGGAAAGAGATTAAATTAGATAGATAGCACTTAGTTAATAATATTTTCAGCATAACCCCCTGAATGTCTGACATTACATTTATAGGTTCAGATCTGGATGCTGTGGCCTGTATTTTGCTTAGATGAAAACATTTGCATACCTACAGTTTCATTAAAAGTTGCTTCCAGGAGTTTATTTGCAACCCATTAATTGACACACTAACGATGTTATGTTTTCAGTCCCAAGGGCGATCATACCATTGTCCTCGCTCATCCATACTTGGTCACTGCGTGTGGCACAGCCTGGCATGCTGAAACAACCAGTGCTACCTGGTAGGCAAGCTATAGCAGAAACCGATTTTCCTAGAATGAATTTTTCATACAGTCTAGTGAACTTAAAAAAAAAAAAGGTTCCCTTTGATAAGAACATTAAAAAAACTTTTTAAAAAATTGGCCAATGGATTTATTGGGAAAATACTCATGTCATTTTCTACTAGCAGTTTTTCATGACATTCAGAGGTTGATGTTCAGGCAATCCTGTAGTAAAAGTGACTAGAGTGTATGACAGATAGTATGGTAATGAAATGGCATACTTTTTTGTTACATTGGAATTTCAATAAGTGTGGAATTTTGCCTCAAAAAGAGGACAGTGATCTTCTCACAAACACTGTCCTTTGTCCTGAGGCACACAAAATCCCCAAATCCCTAAAATATTTTATCTAAAGATAAGATAATTTTACACCAGCCCAGGCATGAAAAAGGAAAGTATATCAGATGCAGCTGGAAAAGTCCTGTTGCTCAGGGAGAAGGTAAATTAAAGCTTTCTATCTTATCTGTATTTCAATTACAATTTTATTTTTGGTCCCTCACAGTGCAGACAGTTGAATTCTTGGGAAGTGGAAACACTCATAGGTGTATGAAAAAGGAATCTTTAATGGTAGAGATGTATACATTTGATCTTTGCTGCTTTTCATGTGAGGTATACATGACATTTAAATAAAAATGTGGACTTTTATGGAGGGGTCCATCTGTTTAACTTCACTTAAAGATTTCCATTTCCATTTCCTTTTTTTTTTCTTTTATTTTTCAAAAGCTATGACCTATTTTAGGAGTTTGCAGACCCACCTGGCTGATTCTATAGGTCAGTGTTTATGCAACTGGTTGTGCAGTTGATTACAAAGCAGAACAGCTAATTATAAATGGACTAATCCAGCTTACTGATGGCAATGGTGCAATTTGTATCTAGTGTCCTTGAGTTGTCTGGAGACTGGAGGACAAAGTCTTGCAGGAAACACCTCTGAGTTCTTGGGCACCTGACAGTGAGAACCAGTTCCATGTTCTTGTTGGACTGTTTGGTGATGGTATAAGTCTTCCAGAACAGATGCTGTCATTTAATCCATTTAATCAAATGCCTCTCTAGCTGGCACTGTGAGCCTCACCAAAGATACGTAAGACAATAAATTCTCATCTCAGGACCTTTGGTATTAACCAGGCAAACACATTTAGCTGACACCATTACTGCCTCTGGGTCTGTGAATAGGTAAAGGTTGTCACCAAGAATCTCTAGGTGATTCATCGCTTTAAGCAGGAAACCTCACTCATATATTCTGGAGGTGATTCATCAGCATATTCTGGCATCTTAGCAAATAGAAGGCATAACCCTGGTCAAACAAGCCTGGCAGGGTAAGTCAGGAGATCTCATTCTTCAAAACAATCATTTCTTCTGGTCTAACAGGAAGAAGGCAAAATATCCTTGCTTTGTCCATATTTGTATCAGGAATATCACAGATTGGGGGGAAGAGGGGTTGGTGGCTTTCTTAGCAGGAGACTCTAGGAACTAGGACTGCCCAAGTCCCCCTAGGGCCACACACATCCCCTTAACCTCCCCCATGCACTGGTGTTTATCGCCCTCAGTTGAAGAGCAGTCGAAAAGGCCAACAGTACCAGTGCATTTATTCCTGGAGCAGTGAAGAAGTCCTACATAATGGCACAGGCTGAAGATACATAAATGAAATGGTGTGAGCCCACCTTCATGGGTTCAATGGTAAGTCTGTTTGAACCCTTATATAGATTAGGGATGCACAGTGGCGTCTGAACAAGGACATGGTAGTTAAGAATCATATCTAATTCCGAGTTTTAGTGAAGGCAGCTCTGTTTTTAACTGCTTTCTCCCAGATAAGTAATGCTCTGAAAATGATCTTACTGACTGATATTTCAATACCTTCTGATTTTTAGCTGCACCAAGGATATTTGAAAGTAAAGGATTAGCATCACTGTAAAATTAGTGAGAGGTGAAAGGTACAGGCTTGAGAAATACAAAAAATTGCAATAGTGAAAAAAAAGTCAAAAAACGTTAGCTAAATCCTTTGAAGTTGTATGACTCACTTCCTTAAAAGATTTTGGTGTGAACAGATTCAAACCTACTAAAACAAGATGATTTAGTAACTAAATCTAGGTACACACGCACACATACACACACAAACAAGCACACACACACACACATATATTGTCTACTTATATATCGTAGTCATATATCTATCTGTATATGTATGTATAGCCCATACATATGGAAGATTGACTTTCTTATCTTTTTGCTTGAGAAAGGAAGAAGAAAAGAAAGGCTAAGAAAAGATTCTCTGCCTTCCACCATTCTTCTTGGCAATACTTTGTGTCTGTCTCAGATTCATGCACAAATATTTGCTAAGGCATTTTCCAATCAACATGAGATTTGAACAATTGCATGACTCGTTGCATCCTATATTTTATTATCTTCAGCAAAATGTGTATTTCCTCACTGTTATCACGGAAACACATCGGGTTTTCATGTGGCACAGTTAAAATTCACAATGTGTTCTCAGAAAGTGTACCAGGCAAACATTTTAGGGTCTGGTGGTGTCCTATCGAGAAAGACCTGCAGAAATCACCAGGATAGAATGATGAATGAATTCTGGATTATATTGCAGTTGAAAAGTAGCAGAAAGCTATCTAATAGATCTTCTACTGTTTAGTGAACAGGACTCACATTAGGTAATGGCAGCAGAAAACATTAAAGACAATTGTATATGATGTAGTATTCGGTCAGATTCGTTCACAGTGTATAGTCATTTCCAAATGGCATTTGCTGTTCTTTGTTCTGTAGCAGTGTCTAATATTTCTAAACATTTTAGGCTCTGTGACACCTTAATGGTATACAATAACAGTATGCCTCCCTCTTAGAAAAATGGATACTCTCATTTTTCTAAACATTGTGCCTTTACCTTTAACCATTTCCATTTAAATGCAAATTTCAATCATGTCCACCTCTTCGTATTCCAACAGAAACCCAGGGAAAAGGCTATTCCTTAAATCCTAATTTCTCTGTAAAGGGAGCTGTTTCCTCCAGGTGTGTCACCCCATGTTATCTTTCTTCCATCTCATTTACACGTCATCAGTGTAGCAAGTTTACCTTGCAGATGTCACAAATATAAACTAGTTTTGCTTTTTTCTTGAAAACTGTACTGGGTTTGCTTGCTAAAAGAAAATTGGCATTAGTATTTGTCTCTTTTTTTTCCTCTTAAATTTGCCTGACATCACCAACTGACATGGAAATTTCCCATTTTCACGTCTTTGAATTATTATCAGCATTTACAGGTGTTTACACAATTGAAAGGTTATAATTTCCTAAGCATCTACTGACAAATTATGTGAATTTGTGTCGTAGGCATGGATTAATCTTGTAATTATTGTTCCAATTTAAAGGAAATAATTGAATTTCTAGGTTAAGCATAAAACGTGATGCTATGGAACATATGTGATCCTGGTGTCTGCTTCCTGAATGTCTGTTCTCAGTATGCAGCTTAGCAACACATTTGAGCAATTCATTAAGGTGTCTCTGTTTAGTGAGTCTTCTGAGAGAAAGTTACATTTGAAGCTGGTATGTAAAAAAACATTCCAAAAACAACCAATCAAACCATCTATCTACCTCCCTCAGAAAAAAAAAAAAAAAAAAAAACTATACCTTTTATGCATTATGAGTCCCTTTTGATATACTTTTGACAAGAGAGGGCACTGTGATAACATCCTAAAGAGTGGACAAGTTTGTATACCCTTACTCTGAGACAGCAAGGAAGCCAAGGATTAACCCCTGAACCAAATACTTTACAATATAGCAACTACTTCAACAAAAAGTGGGGGAGAAATAAAGAGACAATTTAACTAATTAGTGAAAGTCACAGGGTTCTTCATGGGAATTACTTAGTTGGAAGAAAAAATTGTTGAGTGTGCTCATAGGCAATAAGATGTCTGCGTAAGAGCGTATTTGTTAATTTTCAGTTTGAGTCAGCTCTTTCTGGCCAGAGAACTTAGCGGAAGATACTTAAGGTCCCAGACCTTGAAGAGAATTGTAAGTGTTGAGATGCTGCAAATGTATATTCTGTCAGCAAGAGCCTGTGTTTAACCCTTTATTCAAATGTAGCCATCGGCATTTGTAACTCCCCTGGGTGTTCCCAGCCCTGGGCTCCAAGCCTACGCGGTGCCTGTCACAGCAGCAGGTCAGGATGTCTGTGCCTGTCATTTTCAAATCAGGGGTTAAACGGGGTAGCAGTTACACACAACTTGGTATTGTCTTGCCTTGCAGATAACTTGTTTTCTGAATTAACTGGGATGAAAGTAATTCTGAGCACATTTTTTTTAATATGGATAATAAGCTTGGAGCGCTTCAGTTCTGAGGTAGCCAGGCTTGGAGGAAGGAGGCAGTTTCAGACTCTGAGCACCTGCCCTTTGAAAATCATATTCTTTTCAAGTGTCACAAATTGGGTACCTGGAACTGCTTGTTATTTTCGAAAAATCGTGCCTATACGTGGTTTATGAATGTTAAACTGTATTGTTGGCAGGGGCTGGGTATTTCTTTCCTGCTTTGCCTACCAGGTGTCGTTGTTGGTGAGATATGGTTGATAAGAATAAATGTCAGCTAAAGGAAAGCAAAAGTTAGAAGGTCCTTTGTGTTTTAAATGTTAAATACATGGATAGTGCCCCTTAATACTGTTTTTAATGACAGCCACAGCTACTGCAAGATTCAGATGCACAAGTTTTTCTATGAATATGGTAGCTGCAGATTCTATATATGAGCTTAAAGCACAAAAAATGCTGGTATTTCCCCATTCTCTCAGATAGTAGAAGACAGTCTCTTACCATCAACAAAGATGATGTATTTGATATCCATTGATTACTGAGGCCTTTGAGCCATTGACTTTCACTGTTCTTTGTTGACACCAGCTATTTGCGAGTGATGCTTGTGAGTCAAAGTGCCCTGCTGAAGAAATTTCACTTGCACTTACCACTCATATTTCAGGGCTTGTGGGGGGGAAAACCTCTTGTTTGGTCACTGTGTGTCAGGTTGTGAAGTTCTGTTACTACCTTGGTTTATCATTTTTTATGCACCCTCCAGAGCAATGCTCTTGAAAAGAGGGCAAGAGTTCCTTCCCTTTTCGCAACAGATGCTGAGGTTATTTCCCAGAAATGTTAGTTTTTTATCCAGGCTAGAAATCCTCCTCCTCCTCCTATGAGCAAATTGACAGAAAATGAAGAGGAAAGAAATACTCTGACAGCTTCCTCTCCCTCTTTCTAACTCTTATTTTGAATAAACAGGACACTCTTTTTTCTTACTTTATAATTTGTATATGTTTCTAATTCTGGCATGGTGAAGCAGATGATAGTATTTAATTAACATAGACTACTGGCTCTCTCAGAGAGCAGAAAACATTAGCTAAATCTGTTTCTCCTTTGTATTTTGCTCTTTGGCCTTTGAGCTTGAAGGATATATTACCTATATTACCTAATGGGGAGCTGGCTACTCTCTATCTTGATCAGGAGATAGACAGATAAAACTAACAGATATTGCCTGAAGATTAGCTGTCATTAAATCTAGCTTTGACACATATGGCTACTTGAAGCAATTCTAGGCACAACAGAAGATAAGAAATAATGGATTTTTTTTAAAGACTTGTTTCTCCTTAAATTCAATATGGGCGTGATATTGGATAAAAATGGAGGGAATTTCATGCAGACTCTTCATGCAGCGATCACCATTAGAAATTTATATCACATATGGTAATTCTTAGCACAGTAAATTAAATATTATGCTTTGGATACCTTGTATTATGCCTTAAGTAACTGGTAAAATCCAAACATATCATTCAGTCTGGAGTTTAGTCTGATACTTAGTATTTGTGCAACTTTCAGAACAGCGCATTAAACCATATTAGAGATATGTTCTAGGAAAAAGAAGATACACAAGGACAAGTAGAAAGAGAAAGCTTCAGAAAATATTTGGACAACTAATATGAAATACAATGTATAAAATTCATCAGGATTAATTGCTTGGTTTTGTGAAATTAACCCATTTTCTTCAGGCAAATAGACATGAATTTATTCTCTTTTTCAACTTATCCCTATGATATGATAATAATACACAGCAGTGTGTATATGTGTGTGTATATGTGTAGGTGTGAACAGGTGGAGTGAATGTATATAAGCAAGCAGTCTCTCAATTGCATATTCATACAGAGAGCATGTACACAGTTCCACTAGCACAAAAAGAATATCCAAGCTCTAGGCTTCAAATTCACCTGAACTGTGGTATGTGGTTGACTGGCAAGCTGAATTTTGTCATAAGTAAAGGTTATGGCTCTCTGCCATAAGCAATATATAACTTTCTTCCCCACATGTAAGGAGGCAAGTATGTAAACCAGTCACTTAGAACCTAATCGTTTTTGTATGGCTATTTTCAGGCTTCCTGTTTTCAATTTTCATCATTTCCAAATATTTTAATCATGAAACCTTTTTTTTTCTAAAAATGTGTCAGAGTTAATAGTTACCTATGAATATGATATAATGCACTAGTGTTTGCAGTGGTGGGTAAATGATGCAGACCTATTACCTGGGTAAAATATGAGCATCCATATCAAATCAGTAGCTGTTTAAATTGATACTACCATTCCTGAGCCAGGGGGCTCTGTGAGTTTATCCCAGTGGAGATACTGCACCATGGAGAATTTGAGTTTCACAGTACAATATTTGTATCATCACAAACAAGAGGCTATCACAATTTTTCATTCTTTCTCAAGCATCTTAGTATATAATTCACCTTTTTTTTTTTTCCCTCAGAAAATTAACCTCTGCTAGCCATTCATCTGCATGGGGAAATCACATATGAGAATTAAATTCTGAAGCATGATCCATCTGTTTTGGCTGTCATGCTCAGCCCTAGGAACTCCTAAGCAGTTGTTGTTGTTGTTGTTGTTGAATAGGCTAGGATAGAAATGTGCAGCCCTCCAGATGTGTTCTGATCTTAAGATCCACACATTTGACCTCAGGTTGACTTTGAAAACCCATGTGAAGCCCAGCAGGGTTACAGCACCCTTCACAAAGAGGACAAAAAACTTCTAGAGCTTAAGTGATGGGACCTGTTCCGTAACCATGGATAGCACCAGTACACACTTCGATAACCTAGTAAAAGTTGGGGAGTAGAGGCATTTAGGGCTTGTAAGGTAGCACAGTGCTTGTTCTCGTTTCTGGAAGTCTGGTTATTGAGTGCTAAAACATGCAACAAGGAGGCCTGTATTGCATTTGTATTTGAAATATATATATATATATTGCATTTTATTTCCCAAAAGATTGGTAATTATTAACTCAATAAAAAACAGGGCTTTTTGCCATCACCTATGGGTAGGAGTGAGCAGTAGATAATCCACTGTCAGAGCGTTTCTAATTTTAACTAGTGTGGGTATTTCTCAGATAAGTGAAGGTAGTGAAACTTTGCACTGATACAACCCAGACAATAAGCCTCTGGACCTACTGTAAGTGCTGATAATGCACACTCGGTGCCATTCAGTGTCTAAATCATTTCAAACAACCATATTTAATGAGATTTGAGTCTGCACTGCCCTGAGCAGAGCACTAATATGGCATGAGGCACCGAGCTACCCGTTCACGCTGTACAAAGCAATGTGAGGATGGACCCAGATGACAAGCTGGCACCACGATTCCTCTCCTTTCCTTAGATAGACCAGGTGCAGAGTTAAGATTCAGTCCGCTTTACCTTTTGGAAACCACAAGTTTTGATTTTTTTATTGACTGAAGTGGGTCTCTAGAGATAGTTCTATAAACCACCCAAATGAAACGGATTTTTTTTCCCAGAAATGTGCAAAGAACAAGTTAAAGGGGAGATATTTCACTTATAAATGTTTCTGATAACTGCAACTTTAAGAAGGAAGTTGACATGAAGGGCTCCCTTCATCATCAGGGAATTGCATGGCACAAGATGCCCTGCCTTAATCACAGCTGTCATGAGAAAAGGAAATAGATTTTTAGGGTCTAGATAGGATTTCTCCTTGGAAATGTCAGGAGTGATTGATTTAAGACACAACTAAAAAGCTACTCACTAAACGTGTGTTGTCTACACTTCTGAATCCTGGCCCCCCCAAACAGATATGGTGTTGTCATGATTTTAACAAGTCACAGGAAGAGTTAAGCTGTGCTTTCTGAATAAATTAGTACAGTCACAAAATGACACTTCCCTGACCTTTGCAAAAGGTGGAGAGTATAACGGTAAGACATACAGGGCTGTTAAACAATGTTGTTTTTTTTTTAACCACTCTGACAAAAGGTGCAAGCTCTTTAAAACAGTTTCCTAATGCACTTCAGCAAGAGAGCTAACTGACTGTCATAAGCTGACATGCGTAACACAGAGATCTTGCTACACATTTTGATGCAAAGGAACACCCTGTTAGTTGAAAATCATTCCTAACTGGATTCAGATGTTATAGCTGAAGTACATGGAGAACTGTACATTTGGTAAAGCTTAAGGCACATAAAAAAGGGATCATAAATTTTTGGCTGTGGCCTTTTATCAGCTCTTAATTTGTCATGGTATTTTAATTACTTTCAGTGTAAAAATTTTAATCCATATGTAAGGGAGCTGATGCTTACTTATGTCTTGCTCTTTCTCTTGTAATATAGTTTTAAAAGGTTAACAGGCCTTTGTGCACAAGGATATTTTAAAAAGCTTGTAACGGACCATTCTAAAGTTCTCTTAGCTCCATACTAAGCATTCATTCAGACAGTTGCAATCTTGCTAATTTGGGAAATTAAAAGGCTAAAGCATTATAAGTAATCTGTCTGGGAGTCTCCACTTTGGATGGGACCCGATATTTAGAAGTTTGGTGTCTGGTGCTTCTATAAGAAATTGCATTTTAATTGCTTAAAGATGGGTACCCCAAAGGATAATTGTACTGAGGCTTTTGAAAATAAAGAGCAAGTCTGATCTCTTACATGGTAAGAGACTGCTTTCCCTCATTTTTTTTTTCTTTTTGTGGTTGCTGCCCTTTTAATCACCTTATTTTCAGAGCTTACATGTGTGACTGCTGAGACATACACGAAATATGATCAAATTGGTACATGAAGCTAAGGGAAGCAATAAGATATTCTCAGTATTGCATGGCTGCAGTTAAGTCATTTTGAAATCAATAATCCCCTCGCAATTCACTGTGCCACTTGACTGGACATACAGATGCAGATGCCCTTGTAAATGAGTTTACAACGCACCGTGCTTGTAGCCATATAATCTTTCATCCCTTCTCAAGTCTGTCCCATTTTTCCTTGCTTCCGTTATGCATATGAAACTCAAATTAAGATTGCATGTAAAGTTGACTAGCTATTCCAGGTTATTTATTGGAAATGAAACTATATAAGCATACAATATATGGTTTGCTTAAAATTGATTTACATAAGTCTTCCCGTAGTTCCATGCACACACAATTGCTGAACAGCAGAGAATTGCGTTGCAGGGGAAAAGAACTAGAAAAAAAAGGTATCAATAGCTAACTTGAAGCTAGTTTATGGGGGATATCAATCTAGTAATAAGGAGACTGATTTATCAAACACAAAAATTAGAGTCATGACACTAAATCCACAATTGTCCTTAGTTATGGTAAGGAAAGGTTTTGAGATGTTGGCCATGTGGGAAAAGCTCCACTGTGTGTTGAATGCCATCTCAACTCATTTGGACACAGGATTCCCCCCAGCACAGGTGCAGGGTGATCTTTGGGCAAAACCTTGGGTAGTTTTTGCTATAACCTTGCACTAGCTCCACCAGGGCCTTTTCCTACCTGCACCTTCCACCTCCGTATACCTCATCCGCCCCAGTGGTGACATCAGTACTGTTAGTTGTGTGCGGACATAAAGAAAAAGCCTTGATGTCTTAACTACGGGGACCCTCTGGCCTGTACAGTGGAAGCATGAGCCAGTCTGGTCTGGTCAGTCTGGTCTGGCTCAGAAACCTTTATAAAAAGGAAAGGTCTGAGATTCTTCCTTTTTGCAAGGAAACACAGCTAAAATGGGTGAGCTGTGCTGAGCGTGGCAGGTCATCTCCCAGACCTTGGATTCTCACGTGGAGAATGAAGTGCTTTCCTTTTTCTGTGAGCTTTTAGGAAATAGTATGTAGACCAGTCAGTCCAGTGAAATGATCTTTCTAAAAGCCACTTCAAGCTGCTGTAGAGGAGAAAATGCAACAGAAGAGGGGAAATAGTCCCAAGGAAATGTCTTCCTTAGCTTCCCTGGTAGGGCCTTATTTTTCAAATCTTTCTTTTACATTAATATACACATGTATGTATGTATTTGAATATATGTTCATGTGCACACACACACTAGGTATTGAGTCTCATCGTATATTTATTCACCTTTTGCATTTGTCCAGCCTTTTTTGGAATCCCGTTCAGCCCCAGGGCCACCGTGACCTTGTGGCAATGAGTTCTTTTGTCATGTACAAAACCTGTCATTTTTGCTGAATGTTCCCCTGGTTCTTTATCAGTGTGAGGAACTGAATCCTTGCTGTAAGACGGACAACATTCTTAAGGTATTCAGGGAAACTGAGCTGACAAATAACAGACCACAGACCAAAGCAGGACTTGTTAGAGAAATGGCTATGGCTCATTGTTGCTGCAAACCTGCTCTGAGAAGGATGAAACTTATTAAAAATGTCTCGTCTGAGCCTGTTTATGCCAAAAATGGAATGGCTTTGAGTATCCACATTTGCTTTAGGTAGCATGGCATAATTGCTCTGCTTCAAGAAGGGGGAAAAAAACAAACGAGAGAAAAAGGGCTGTGCAGCTCCCAATACATTTGCTCATGTGAATGACCCATAGCATGGCAGTAGGCATTATCAGTCAAAGATGCGCATATTTTCTTGTTAGATATTGTTTACCATTTTCTGCACAAACAATAGGTTCTTATTACTCCAAGTTGGCATGACACAGTGTGAAAAATCAGATACTGCTTCATGCAGGCTGAGAAAGTCACACATGTTTTCACTCTGTCTAAATCTTTCATAAGAGCTTCAGTTTGGAGAGGGTACTATCAAACATCTTGTTTCCTTTTGCATTAAAAAATGCCAATTTCATTATTTATTTGACAAAAGACAAAGAGAATGAGATCTGCTGTCTACATTGGTACTCTATGTTTTTTTTTTCATAAACATTCAGAGATTTACCTGATCTCCACATAGAATATCACACGTCTAATTCTACCTTAATTTGGGATATTTTGTGTTGCTTAAAAAAAGCATGTCTAGCTATCACCTCAATTCCTGTTACCCCATCCTAAGTCTAGAAGGAAGTTTCTTCCTGCCACAAACTTAGAAAAAAATATATTATCCTTTCTCTACCTTCCTCTAGATAGTTTTGTTGTGTCTGATTACAAGAGAAATGCTGAACAACGTAAAAAAACAGTCCAAACATACATATTACTGAGAATTTAAAGTAAGCAAAAGAGAAGACCCAGAAAGCTTGTGCTCTAGTAGTAAAAACTGGAGCAGACCCAGGAAGAAAGATTCACTTTCTTGTCTGTACTTCAATTTTCTAAAATTTGTTTCTTCCTCTTTAATTTGTCCAGAAGTATGCCAAAATTTCTTTTGTTACATGAATGTATATATGAGCTCCTCTCTCTTCCTTTGGTTTTCTTACCCTTCCTCTGCTTTTCTCTTTTTCTCTCCTTAAGCAGAATTAACAAAGGAGGCCTCAAAAAGCCTCTGGACAAACAAATTTTCAAATTACTCTGTTTCCATGAAATGACATTGCTCTCACAAAATAGTGTTTTAGGATGAAAATGTCTTCTGTTAATAATGTTCCTACCTACTCTAGGAAAAAATATAATCATGAGAAACTCACAGTGAAGAAGCTCAAAATGGTATTGCCAGCAGTGCTATTTCCCAGAAAACCTACTGGAATTATCACATACCTGAAACTTACAGCGAGCAATTACATGCTTCAAGCCTACAAAACAGTGATTTCATTTTTAACTTTTTATTTGTTTGAGCTGACCTCCAAAGGTGTATATGATTTTACTCTCCAGATATCTTTCAAATTTGCTTGCAAATCTATGTATATATCTCTGCTTGTGCATATGTGTCTGTATATACAACAAAATGAGCAGATTTGCCTGACTTTATGAACTAGATGCCAGACCACATCTGAAGAACTGCTGAGTTTGCAAAGCACAGTACCACACTCCTGCTTCCATTCTCTCTCACTCTCTCTCTCAGTTCTGATGCTTCTGGCCCTTCAGTGTTTTAACCATTTCATGGTTAGTAGTTCAGAGAACAAAGCCCATTTTCTATATGCAGAAGTAAATGTATGTCCTGTGACTACTCTGTATTTATGAGACTCCAAAGGGAAGCTATGTGCCTCCTGTGACTTATTTAAGTTTTATTCTCTGGTCAACATTTTAGAAATATTCAGCCAAAAGTTCCCAGCATTGAGGTACACAGATCTAAGGAAAATCCAGCTATGGAAAAAGCTGGAACAGAAGCTCTTGGATGCTTGAAAACTTATCTATATGTGCCAAAATAAGTTCCTCCAAAATGTGTCCTTAACCTCAGGTATTGAGAGGCTGGGATTACAGTGCTACATTATTTTTCACCTGCATCTCATACACATTCCTGCTGTCATTGCAATTGTTATTGCTTGGTGAGTGTTAAGATTTTAGCTACCCTGGTTAATATTAGTCCTATTTTGGAAGAGGCACTTTTCCTCATATCTTAAATAAATAGTAAAAGTCTTTATTTTTCTAGATTTGCACATGGATGGATGGGACCCCATGGGTCTGTCTCTGCCCTACCGCTCCAAGAGAGCATCGTGACTTTCTGCGAGTGTCATCTGGCAACTCTGGTTGATATCTTTGCGTGAATCTGAGGGAAGAATGTGCTTGTTCAAAGGGAGACTTTGGCTCTGTCAGAAGCAGCCTGTGTGCTCAAGATTTGTTGCTCTCTAACAAAGGGGGGCCACTGATTTGCAGACACAGCTCGCATTGATGTCAACCAAAGCTGCACAGAGAGTTCAAGTGTACAGGGAGGCCCTTTGCCTCTAATTCACCTCAGAGCTTGCCTTATTTTAATATATAACTTTGAGCTGAATGGGAACGGGATGAGTTTTTAAAGATGCTGGCTGCAAATCCAGGCTGACGAGAGGTGAGAAAATACTTACGGTTCCACGGACAAATCGAAAAAGCTGCCTGAGCAGACTGCCATTTCAACTGTTTGTAAAGCGGCCACAGACCAGGGAATTGCTGCGCACAACCGAGTGTCAAATATTCGCCTGGCGTGTTTTGGCATCATTCCATTTGCTTCAGCGGAGCCGTGCTGATTTTCATCAGCTAAAGATCTGGTTTTAAAGTGCACATAACTGTTTTCAAGCCCTGTCCTCAAAGTTCACAGGTTTTCTGTTTTTCTGTTTTCTCTAGGGTAACAGTTTAATTTCACTGGGATGTTCCTGTATTGTTTTTCTTTTTCTTGTAGAAAATAGACATGATGAAAATTGCAGGGCTGGGGCAAAGAACACTGTGTTAAAGTGTAATTTCAGGAAAAAAAAAAGCACCACAGTTCTGCACTGGGCAGTACAAGCAAAGTTTTACTAAAATAGACATTTTACATACTAAAAAAAAAAGCTCTTCTTCCTTTATTCTTTTTTTATAGTGAGTTTTTATACTTACATTTAGTGCTTTCCAGACTGATGAACAACATTCACAGACAGGGTTGTATTTTTGTTAAACCAAATAAGGAAACTGGAAATGTCCTCAGGAAGCGGACACAAAGGGGAAAAAAGGGCAAAGCCTGAGTGTAATGATCTCACAAGGTCTTTGAGACCAGAGTGGAGCTTGCTCCTTAGACTTTCCTAGAGATCCATTAGCTTATCCTTTGCAGTACCTTGCAGGTGCTAAAGATACTCAGAGTGAGTGCAACAGCTCCTTAGGCAGGGATAAGCAGTCTGTTTAGTAGGTGATACCCTAACTCCTTGGCCAATTATGCTAAGGTGGAAAGCTAGCAATTTGCTACTGTTTTGGGTAATTGCTATTTTGGTCATTATGGAGCAAAGTGGAAGGAACACAGGAATCCTGACCTCATACAGTTCCTTGAGGGATTTCTAAGGTTGTGTGACAACATGCTGTCCCCATGCATGCACGTGGGCTTTTCAAGGCTTACGCTGTAACGCTTCCTTCAGAGCACCCAGAATATACCCAGAATATACACACATAGATAAAGGCAAGTTGGTGCCTCTTTCTCTCTAGAGGTGGAACCATGTTTAGAACAGTACATTCTTAATTTATGCTTAGCAGACCTGAATACTGGTAGTTTCAGATAACCTAGTCCCCTAGGACTAACTGCCCCTTGCAGTACAGGCAGTTCCTGGGTTTAAGGCACTAACCTCTTGTATGCTGGAAGTTCATGTTGTTCCTCTAACGAGATCCCAAACACTGGAAATATTCTTTGAAGGAGGGAAGGACTAGCTTCCTTTGCTTCATTTGCTGCTGACCTGCTTTTAACCTGGAAAAGCATTACTAATTACTGTTAAGAAGTCCTGATGTACTCTCTCTCTCAAGGGTCTGCTATTCAGTTTCCTACAAAACTGCAGTGTTGCCGAGTATCGGTAGTCGTGATCTGTTATTGTTAGCGTAAATGGACACGTCTGAACGGAGACTTATCCATCATTCTCCATCCAGAGAAGAACCCTCCTGCCAGCTCTGAACTGACATGGCCATATCATCTGCTTCAGGGCTGGAGGTGGTACAGCCTTTTCACCATGCTGCTACCTGTGCATTAATTAGGCTTAATATCCATGTAAAAAGTAGGGCTTATATTGCAGTAACCCCAGACATCTTGCTGTTATCTTCCAGAAGCTTTTAGTTACTACAGCAGCCTACTTCGGTATGTTTGAAGGACTTCCCCTCCCCAAGCCACCAAGCAATGCAAATGTACCTGCTATCTCCATCTGAGCACATGGAAGAGAGCAAAAGGATAGGTTGGTGGCTCAGCTGTTTGGCTTAGAAGTAGAGTCACTGTGCTAGGACGGTATCACATACTGAATACTGGTGTCACACAGGATCTCTGGGTGATCTCTCTGTCCTGGCAAGAGGCAAAGAGCCAGCTGGGGCAGACAGACTAATTCTGCCAGAATACCTCCGAATTTAGTTATATGCTCAGCTGAACCTCATTGCCTGCAAGGCTGTGGTATCCCCTTCCCATAAGCTTCTTTTATGGTCCCCCTCCTCCTGGCTCTCTGAAATATGCAGTATGTAGCTTCGAAAGAAGATTTAGGTACATGGCTTGTAGTCTCTGGAAAGTTGGAGTATCTTTGACTGTCAATCCAGCACTGTTCTCCAACACTGCATTCTCACTTGGTATCGTTAAAGCCCAAAGTGGTCACTATAATTGAAAACAGTATCAGTTAGGCATTCAGGCTGAAGGTTTGTTTTCCATGTTAATCACTGCTAAATTCGCTATGATGTTACTGAGCAGGGAATTAAGACTAAGATCTTCAACGTACTAAGCATTAAGTTACTAGTCACTGTCCCACACTGTCATTTTGGTTATGCAATTAAACAGTCTCCATGAAGGCATTTAAAAAAGAAACAGGGTATGTATTTTCATAGAGAATTTTATATCCATTCCTTTTTTTATAGACAGCTGAAGAAAAAAATTAATTTTGGTAAAATGTTAACTCAGTGTTTCAAATTGTGATACACCACAGGGCATAAGATGATTTGTGTGCCAGTATGTCCATCTACACATTAAAACCTAGCTTGTTTAAAGTGTCTAATGGAGTCTCAAATGAGCACCCATTGGTTTCACAGCTCCCAGATTGTATACTTGCAGGATGAATTTTGTCACAAGCAATTCCATTCCATCTTTAATTTTCCCTGGCGGTTGCAAATGGGAGGATCATTCACCTTCCTGACATAAACTGTTACATTTTTGTGCGTTTTTCAATAGCTGCCATATTAGCAGACATGGATGCATTCCACCAGGAGGTAGAATTACCCAGTCACATATGTGTGTTCTTTTTGCCCATGCATTATATCACATTCTAATTTCTCAGTGATTGTCATTAATTTACTAACAAATTATTTTCCTTATTTCAGTCTGAGAGCAGAGATATCATTTTACACACACTGAAAACAGCCAGACATTCTGAATATTTCTTTGACATATATTCATGTATTTCTAAGTTGCTTTATCAGTCATTAAAGCTCAGCTTGCAGCATTTAACAATCTTGGCCTTGATCCTATAAGCATGCATATGCCTTGCTTTATGCATTTGAGCACTCCCATTGAAATCAATATTCATCTACATTACGCTAAGTACATGCATAAGTGTTTGCAGCATTGGGACAGCCATTTTTTTTTCCTGCTATTCATACTATTTTCTGTGAGGTGTCTATTGTAATCTTTTGAGTAAATGATTCATAGAATGAATGGAGCTCTTCAGATCTCATTCCACACGCAATGATACAACTCCTCATGTAGTGCCAGGGCCCACTCAAGGCTCTTCAGAAGCAGAGGCGACATTCACTTCCACTATTCCAAGGCTCCTCCCAGGAACAAAATTGGATTTTTTAGTAGTGACACAGATGAGCCAAGGGCAGGGATGAGCAGACGGAGAGGGATCAGCAAGGAACATCATGGGGTTGCGAGAGGTCAGTAGGCTTAAATGTGGGTGAGGGATGAAAAATGCCCGGGGGCATTTTGGAAAACCACGCATGCAGAAAGGGTCCATGAGATTTCGTTGGACCTCTAGACTGTGGAGAGAGCTGGTGAACACAGAGCTGGGGGGAGGTAGGAAGGGTTGTTGTTCCTGATGGCTGTCTAGCTTGCTTGCCTGTTCCCAAGCTGTCTGCGGATCATCTATTTATATGTATAATCAGTTAAAGAAGGCTTAAAGGAGGACTTCTCCTGGAGTTATGCAGCTGAATGCTCTCATTGCTCTCTATTTTTCTTTTCTGAGGGAAAGGAAGGATTATTGAGAGATTGAATCTTGGAAAACTTTCCTTATAAATGATCTGTTTTAAATATTAGACCCTTCCAGAACAAATCTCTTCCTATTATTATTTTGTATTAAGATCATGATGGATAACTTAAAAGTTGGATGAAACAGAGGACTTTATGCCTTTTATTATATCTTGTTTGTCAGGCTATTTAGTATGTCATTTTTCAAAGGACTTTGATTTCTTAAAAAACTTTCAAGTTACTCATAACAATTATGAAAATTCTTCATTTTGCAAAGAAAAAAGCAAATAATTTTTAAAATCAGATTTACTTTCTGCCATTTCTGCTGGCTGTTTGTGTTTCCATCTACCACAATAAAAGGGACCAATCATCTTTACTAGTGTTTACAGGCAACTTCTTTCTTAACTTTTCATGTACTAGCACTGGAATCTTTGGCTTGCAATTGTGGTAAAACAGATTAGCTTCATATTTAACTTTTTGTAGTTACATTTAAAACTAAAATATGGAAACATTTTTGTTTGTGGTGTTAAAACTATGTTTGTAAAACTGAACCACTATGGTTTACCTGAAAATATTTCTGTAAATCTGAATATTTTTATCCTTGAACAGCAGCTTAGGATTTTACTTCGCATTCATTATCTTTTTTCATACCACTTTTCATAGTGTGGGAATCAAAACGATCAAGTTTTTGTTTTTTGCAAGAAACTGTTTCTCCAGTTCATTAAATCCATGAGTACAAATAGCCAACAATTATGCCCTATTACATGTGTATGCATTTCAGCACCTCTAAATTTAAAAATAGAAAATAGATCTGTACCTGAAAAGCATGTGTTTTTTCCACCTGCACCATTTATTTTTTTCTGAAAGAAATGCATTACTTCTCTCTAAAAACTTTTTGTCCCTTTAATCCAAGGTCTGTGTGGCTACAACAAGGCTACTGTCTTAAAAATAGGGGCACTGATCTCATCTGACAGATTTTTCCTTCTATAATAGGCAGCATTTCTCATAATAAGACATAAAAATAGGACAAGAAATAACATGACACACCACTGAATATCACCGAGTACAAACTCTACCCAGATTTAAAATTCCAAGCCTTTAGGGGCCATGTTAATTTTTTGCACCATTAAGTAGTTTCCAGTTTTAATCCCCATTTGTTGTTCATGGAAACCACAACACAAGCGCGCGACGCGCTAGAGCCCGTGCTGGCAGAGAGCTCTGCTTCTCCAGAGGGCAGCGGTTATTGCAGGCCCTCCGTGCACCCAGTCATTGTCACCAACATCTGGCCTTGCAACAATGGGCTGCAGGGGAGGGGAGGGGATTTTGCTGGTTAAAATTTGAATTTGGCTTCAATCAAAAAAAAAAAAAAAAAAAGAGAGAGAGGAGGGGGAGGTTGGGTTTATGAGTTACAACACTCTTTAATTTACAGGCTTGTATAATACTTATGACCACTGAATGTCTGGAGTTAGCTCCAGGACTCTCTCTTTTCCAGTCTCATGTAACCACGAATACTATTTTAGTTCAAATGCAAATGCATAGCTTTTTCTTTTCAGTTCTTCTCTCCTTTTTTTTTTCTCTTTTTTTTTGAAGGCAGGGGTAAAAGAAGAGGGAGTGTGGTTTATCTTGTGTGGCCACCAAATGCATTATAATCATTTATTACTTTGGAAAGTGTTACAGAGTTAGATTGATTTGCATCTGCAAAAGATAGATAGATGGGAACTTCTAAGGGGAAGCTGTGATGGTCAGAGGACTCCATATGGTCACAAGCAGCCTTTTTCACTGGTCTCGAGAAACCTGTTTTTGAGAGTAAATAACTGAATGAAAACAGATTTCTTGGAAAACTGTTGTAATTTAATGCATGTAAACAAAAGCTTTTATAATAGCCTCAGTCACACTGGGATTTCTGAAAGAATTGCTTCAAACAAATAATCAGTTTTTAATTGAGAGGCACCCAAGAGGGTGGTGATGGTGCGGTCTTTTTTTTTTTTTCTCTCCTTTTTTTTTTTTTTTTTTCCCCCGGAAGTAGAAAATATTGCAACACTGACAGTGCTTTCACTTAAAATTTCTATCAGATATTTTAGCAGCAAAACTTCCTAGAATGTATCACAGAACAGCTGAGGTTCAATAGAACCTCTGGAGATCATCTAGTCCAACTCCTGCTCAAAGAAGGGTCAAGTAAAGCAGATTGTTCAGTTCTTTGTCCAGTTGGGTTTTGATTATCTCCAGGGATGGAAATTTCATAACCTCTCTGGGCAACCTGTTTGACAATCCTCACAGTAAAGTCTTTTTCTTATGTTTAAATGCAATTATGGATGTTTAACTTTTTGCCTATTGTCTCTTATCACTGGGAACTGGGCAGATTTAGAAGAATTCGTCTCTCTAATTCCCCTTCCTCCCCATGTGCCCATAGGGTATTTGTGCATATTGATAAGATTCCCCAGAGCCATTTCTTCTCATGGTGAAACCATCCCAGCTCTCTCGGCATCTCCACATGTAACAGATGCTCCAGGCCCTTAATCATCTTTGTGATCCTGGTCACACTCCAGTATCTCCAATAGCTGTTTTGATGCAGCACTCCAAACAATATTTACAATAATCATCTTTCTCAACCTATTGGCGACACTTTTTCTATTGCAACCCAGGCGGCTGTTGGCCGCCTCAGTTGCAAGGACTCACTGCTACCCACGGAGCAGCTATTTGTCCTCTGTTTTTCTGAAGAGTGAGTGCTGCAGGAAATGCCTCATCTTTGAAAGTAGTTTAAGAAAACTGACAGTGCCTCATCATATGAAACACTACACATTTTTCGCTCACAGTATAAGCATAGTTGTTCTAAAATTCATCCCTTATTTCTTGGTGTGTCAAGGACTGAGAAGGCTGAGTAGGCATGAGAAGTTTATGGCATTCATTTCTCTCTCCATCTCTCTTGTTTCTTTCAAAGATGAAAGAAACTAGAGGACTGGACTCCCTCACTGGAGGACACCTGGACATTTGACTCAAAAGCATCTTTCTGAAAGCTTCAAATTTTTTTTTCTTTTTTTTTTTAAGGTTCTTGGTCAAAAATTAATGTGGTCTGATTTCTTAATGACACACTATAATTTTATAAAGAGGAAAAATCATTTTCCAATAAGTTCTTATTGAGATTGCAATAAGAACATATCACTGCTATACATAAACTGATATAACTAAGCAGTGATTGAGATCATCTGCATCCAATAACACATATATAGTTTTTGATGTGACACTAAAAGTAGATTTAAAAAAAAATATACAAAGCTATGTGTGTGAATGTGTAGGAATTAATAATTGATCTCCCTAAATTTTTTGCAGCACAGCAAAACAAAATAACTTAAAAATGAAAGGGGGGAATAATTTTATTTTTATTCAGTTTTCAACTCTTTAATAAATTCAACATGTAAAGCTGGAAGGTGTTTCCTATAACAGGATGAAGAGTTAAGAAATTTAGGACCTTTGAAATTTGTTACTGTAAAAAGAAAGCATTTGAAAGCAGTAAATGGTAAAATATGAAAGCGTTTCTCCTCTTCATCTCCTTCCACCTATATAACCACTTTCAAACTGTGAGATTTTCAGCTTTGACAATGTGAGAGGCCTAGCTGGCACCACTATCCTTGATTACCAAACTGTGAAATGTGCTTTGTCCAGGTATTGGTCTTTGTATTGTTACTGATCCCAGGAAATGCCGTAATGACTAATGCCATTATCTTAACTTCAGTTGTGGATAACGTTGATAAAAGACAAAACTGCAAGACACGGTGGCAAGAGGCCTATGTAAAGATCCTTCAAGTTATAGTTCTAATTTTTGTAGTTTACAGCATGACTGTGCTTGATTTCTTTGTAATATATCAGCCTGTAATATATACAATGGACATGGTCCATTTACATTTTTAAACTAACATTAAGTGGGTCTGAAATTCCTGGCCTTCATGCCAGGATATCTGCCCTTCTTTACTGCTGCCCTGTAGCCACATTGCAAACCTTTACATACAGAAACTCTCAGTGAGTGCGCACGTGCATCCAGCGTGACCTTTTCAAACAATAAAATTATCAGCCTCTTCTCCACAACTCAAAACCTTAAAAAGCATTGTCTAGTCTTCAGACAGGTAATTTGGTAAGACTGCTCTGAGGAGCAGCTCTCGCCATGCTTCCCTGTTGAAACTAGGCAAAGCTGCTGAGGTCACTGAGGAGTAAGCATGAAGGAGCATGAAAGACGCTCCTTCCTGCTGAAAGATAGGAACAGATGCCTAGGACAGAGGCAGACCTTCAGCCAGGCTTACATCTTCTGTGGAAACTAGCCCAGAGACTGTAGCTCAAAATAATACATAGCAAAGGCATTACATAATGGTCATGAACTGAACCTTACTTGTTTTTCTGGGAGACATTAACTTTAGCAGTTGGAAGGGAGATAGGTTTGACAATAGAATCTTAGATGCCTACAGTGTTTTGCCACCAGTAAATATAAAACACATGATATCTTCATGACTGTGTGAATAGTGAAAAATAAATAAATAGAAATAGGTGAATACCAGGATGTACAAACTGTTTGGAAGCAAAAACTGGTCAGGCATATTATTTGACAGCTGGAGGACAGTTTTGCAATGCAGTTTTAGCCATCATATTGTAAAGAAAGAACTCTTAATATTTAAACATAACAAAGTCCTGATGAAAGGGCCACATGCTTCCATCTTCTATGAAGGATAGCAAGATTGATTCAGGTTACAGGAAGGACAAATACCTTAAAGGGAAAAGTAGTTTTAGATTAAAAATCTGGGGCTTTTGGGGAAAAATGAGCTTAGATTCAAGTCCTTCATAATGTTGAGTTTTCTCAACCCCTCTTTGCTTATGAGAGATAGAAATAGTCTCTGCATATCTCCTTAATTTAGCCATGAGAGAAAATGGGAAATCCACAGGAAATTGCCAGAAAAAAAGTGGGGAGGGAGGACAGAGAAAGAAGGAATAAAACAGCCCAAAGAAGAATTAATGGTTCAAGGCAGTCACTAATTCTATAATAGGAAGGCACAATGAACTAGAGCTGAATATGGAACAAAAAATACCAAGGCAACTGAGATCCGCTTTCCTGAACACCTAATGTGAATGTGCAATGCAAGCTACAATATGAACTGATGGCATTGCTGTCTCTTAGATTTACCAGGAATTGCCTGAACAGTCCAAGCTAATTTCCTTGGTCCCTTTACATTAAAAAGTTCTTACTTGGGTTCCCTCTGAGGCTAACATTGAATCGTGCGGTTGACTTGGCTGCCCAGTTATTCAGAACACTCTGTCATGATTTGTTCTCCTCCTGAAGAGGTTTCCGTACTCTGTGTTGGAGAGAAATGCTCTGCAGAAATCTGACATAGGATCCAAATATTAAACTATTACTTGCTGTCTAATGACAGCATAGTATTTATCTGCTATATAAATCTATATATAGCCTTTATGGATCACTGACATCCCAGTATGTACTGTTGGTTGCTTTCAGTTTCCAAGGATTTTATGCTTGTGGCTTAGGAATCCACAATTTCATTGCCAGTTCAAGTGGAAAATATAACTTGAGTAACATTATGTTTCTTGCTTACTTTAATACAGGGACACCTGGATCTCATAACATCACAAACACTGTAGTAAAATCCTCAATACAGTACTGCAAGCTTTTGAATATTCAGTCACAGATCAGAAAATAATCAGAAAATAACCCCATGGCTACTATTTAGCCATGTCTGAAAGCCCGAGTAAAATGACTTTGTAGCTTTGCTATATAATGCAGTTGAAAAAGCCCTCCTGTATGGCCATGTTTTCTTGAGCTTTCTATCATACAATGCCTTATCTAGGAAGCAATGAACTTTCTCAATTACAGAATTTATATGACTTCATGATCTGCAAAGACAAGTTAAATTTGCCTGCTCACCCTGAAATATTCATTTTTCTTTTTAACAATTTTATTTATTTGATATTTATTAAAACTTATGCCATCTGATGAGCAATTTCATGTGTTTAACAGTTAATTCCCTTCCAGAGGCCTATTTGGGCAAGTCAGAAACTGGCTCATACCTGAGAACAATCTTTGACAGCTCTTTTAAACCATGTATGTTTGCAGATTTGCCTGTAGGTTTGGATGCAAAAGATAGTATCACCTAAATAGAAATTAAAATATTTTCCTCACCAAATTATAGCTGGTAAAAGTTAGGCAGCTGATTTAATTTACTCCTGTTAGGCCTCTTCAGAAGACTATCTATCCCACTTGCGTTAGAAATGTAGCAAGAGGCAAAGATACAATCTTCTGTGGTGGTGCCTATCTCCCGAGTTGGATCAGATGTTTTACCTGCGGACAGATAGGGTAAGTTGGAAAAATAATTTTAGGACTGTCCTGGGAGAAATGTGTGCTGAACAGCATATCTGTGCTGAGGGAGCATGCACTTTTTTCATAATATGAACTGCTTTAGTTGTCATAAATAATGAGCTCCCACATGCAAGAAAAAATGGCTGGCACAACAGGGAAATATTTGTTCTGTCTGCTCTCCCTCACCATGACATAGTTGGTTCTGTGCTAGGTTATATATATCTTCTGTGCCATATGCTCTACCTCTGCCTTCCCCTTTTCACAATAAGATCTTGTAAGCTTGTCATTGGCAACCAAGTAAGTACTAACATTTTTAAATATTTTTTATGATAATTTTTTTTCCTCACAAGCCATCAAAGTGTGGCACTTTGTCCGTATACATTTATTGGTGTAACTGGGAAGGTGGGGTCAAACCTTTTGTATATTCACCAGTTTATTAAGACTTGCAGTAATATGGCATGGCATTGTCTTCATTTCGGAGACAGGTAGACAGTTCTGTAGGAATGAAATGTGAGCTAGGTGCTGGAGTCAAATATGTGTGGCCTGACTTCCACATTCAGACTGGCAACCCAGCAATAAGGGTGGCTTAATCATAATGCCAGCCACAAGAGAACATCGGGCTCCAGTGCCATCCAACTACCAAGCAGATGAGCCTGAAGACTCTGAGGAAGAGAAGCTCAATTGGCTTAGAGCTGAAATATAATGAGCAGGCAAAGTCTCTCTAATTCTTTAGCTGAAAACCTTACAGTCTTAGTGAATCAGACCGGTGTATTAGGTTCTACTAAAACTAATTGTCTACAAGATTCGTAGAGTAACATAATATTATTTTAACATTTTTGGCTCTAACACTATCCTTATGCCTTTAAATATAAAGATTATTTCTTGGAAAAGTGATTAGAATATTAAAACTCTATAAAAGTAGGCATTAGCTGGTGATCCTGTCATTATGTTGAGTACCCATGGATTCACCTCAGCACACCTAGTGATTTCACAAAGGCTATTATCTCATGGCTACATCCCCTTCTTCTGAGCTTATTACTTTAAATAAAAAATGTTAATGGTTTCTGAGAAACTCATGATGAGAAATGGAGTATTTCTTATACAAAGAAGCATGCTCTCCAAATTTCAAAGCTTGCATTAAACTTTCCAGCAAATGCCTGAAATTCTCAGTTGGCCAATAATACAGCAAGGTGAATTCAGCCTTCCTTTTTACTGAAATGCCATGTAGATTACTATATTATTATTTATTAAATTACATATCACTGCATGTTGTGCATAGCAAGTACTTACAAATGTGCATTATGCTTTCACATACAGGGAGAATGGGACAAAATTCTAAAACGGGAATTATAAACAAGGTCAGAATGACTGATCTAAAAGCCCTTTCCAGCCTTAAAAATCTTAATCATATGTTGATCTCAGAATAATGGGTACACAGCCATAGAAAGTGATGGACATTTTAAAATCTGAAGAGCAGTTAGGCAAATATTTGCATCTATTCCATACATGATCCTGAGCTGGGGTAACAGAGAGCTAAATATTTTCAATTGAGTCAGAAGGAAAAATGAGGCAAGAGGCAGTAGTAGGAAGTAGGAAATGGTTAGCTGGACTTTCAGCCTTGGAATAGGATCTGAGGCGGCTCAGATTGATATATCATAGCAGAGACTTTGGGTTCAGTGCAAAACAAGGTTTTCAGCAGTCACCAGGCTTTTTTCAACTATGTACAGGGCAAGACCCTCCCCTGTTCCTCTTAAATCCCTTAAACCAGTGTAGGCTGTGACGCTCAAGTCTCTTA
The DNA here is from genome assembly GCA_013389825.1 of Crypturellus undulatus. Classification (NCBI taxonomy): domain Eukaryota; kingdom Metazoa; phylum Chordata; class Aves; order Tinamiformes; family Tinamidae; genus Crypturellus; species Crypturellus undulatus. Next base: position 966,403 of record VWPW01016040.1, on the reverse strand, counting down.
GTTCTTACAAAACTGTGGCCTTTTGACCTGCATCTCTCCTTTCTCTGTTTCCAAAATTTTCAAGGGTGCATAAAGGTCTCTCTTTAGGGCTCTTTGGACATAGTGGGAGCTACAGGAAACCCATAAAAGAATTTTGAAGCATGTTTTGCTTAGTGAATAGCAATACCAGATATTATTAACACAATCTAGACCCTCATAACAGATGGAAATTGGAGATGAATCAACGGTTAGGCATGATTGATACCTATATTCGCAGCTAGCCCAGGGAACAACCAGCCACGGAGAAATGATGCATAAGGTACCTGGCAAGCAATTAGAACATTTTTGGAGGAGACGCAGTAATCGAACAGTAACTGTTGTGGGGAAGGCAGTGTTAAGAGGATAATCTGGTGGAGATAATGCCACACTGCATACAGCATAGCCAATTCTGATGATAAACCATATATTTTGTTCTTATTTAGTTGCTAAAAAACACTTAGACACATGGAGAGGAAAAGTCAATTCAAACTTTACTTCTAAATAAAAATACACTGTAAAGAAGTACGTACCAATGCAAGATCATGCATATGGCTGCTGAAGTATTACTGTTTACCAGGGCTTGTCTGGAAGGGACAGGAGGCAGAGGTGTTATATTTTGCAGATGATAAACCTATGCAGGCAAGATAGTATATCAGCCAGGGAGGTAGAAGAGAACTGGCACACACCGAGCAGTAAGAATGATGCTGGCAAAAGCCTAATTGAATGAAAGCTGGAGTAGTTCATGTATCAGCATTTCTGTTATTGCAAATAATAATAAAAAAATCAGTATGAGAAGTCATAGAGAACTTCAGAGAACTTATCAGTAAAATACTAGTAGAATACCATCTTTAAGTAGAATACTGAAAGATGGTTATGTTCCATTAAAGAAGGAAATAACATTACTTATGCATCAAGACAAAATACCTTAACTTCTCAGCTTATTTCTGACAAAGCTTCTGTCTATCAGTTTCTCTGTATACGCTTTGCCAACATCATCTTGAACATATGAGAAATAAGGATGTTGCTGACTCTTGGCAAGTCTCCTCAAGTAGAGTAATAATTTATTAATAAAAGGGGAGGGGAGGAGGGGAGAGAAACACCACCACCAGCACAACCAAAAAATAAATAAACAATCATACAGGAAAAATCATCTTCCTTAAGCAAACATCCATCTAAAAAACACCATAAACACTAAGATATTTAGCACAAGTGGTTAGGTCCTATGCTTGAGTGTAACCTTCCCTCCTGAATGGACCTGTGGGTAGAGCAATTCTGCTGTTTCAACACAGTCCTGTCTACTCCCAGGACACAGTCATAGCATCACGTCAATCAGAACAGTTCCCATTTATAGGCATTCAAGGCATGACCCTTGCAACAAAGCCACTTCAACAGTAGTGTCCCCATATAGGTTCCTTTGTGACTTTTTGTCCTCTCCACCCTCGCTTCCCCTTTTTGCAGCCAGAAGCTCATTAAAGCATATATTTCTTGTGGCATTAACTGTTTAACCTTGCAGTTTGGGTCCCATCCAATAGTTTTCCAGTTCACAGATAGACTACCCAGAGTGAGAGCCGAAATGTATTTTTCCAGTGTTTATGATAAGCTGATCTCCTGATGTCTTTGTATGCTAGATCAGCAGATGGGAATAAGGGCTGGTAATTTTGCCAGAAGAAACTGACATAACAGTGCTAGTATACATGGAAAATGGGGAATATTCTTTTATCCATTTCTCTTATATTTCTCTTATATGTTAAGACCTCTCAGTACAAATTCAACCAGGACAAAGGCTAAGGGGTTAGGAAGTGACAAGAAATTTGATCCCTCCCTTTCTAAAGTATGAAGAAACTGGGCAGTAGTGCAGGCCAGACTCACTTTGGATTCATTAGTAGAGATGTTTTTGACACTGGCCTTGTGATCATTGCCCACTATAAGCACATTAAAGGCATATCATCATGGCAGAACACTGTACCCTAAAGCAATACTGTAGGCAACTCTTCACAGAGCTCTAGTATTAAGTTTTCCAGTCAAAACCTAGACTCAGGAGGGAGCTAGACTGTGAAGTGTTAGGCTTGCAATCCCTGAGGTATTTGCTACAGTATTTGGGAGTGAAGGCCTAAAGGCTGGGATTAGAATGAGAAACAAACATAGGGTCACTCATTAAATTCATCTGGTTCAGGGCAAGGTATAACCTGCACTGATTTTTTATTCAGAGGATGCTTTAAACAAGGACAAACCTAAGACACTAGCAAAGATGAAGTGAAAGATGCAAGTTAAACACTGATCAGGCATAAGAGAAGTGCTGAAATTCTTTTCACACAAGGGTCCTTTGCTCATCTAACCTGAAAAAAAATGTTAACCTGGATACAGAAACATAGTAAATAACCTAAAATACTAAAAGCAGTTACAGTTGGGGTAGACATGGGAACATTTTTTGTTCACCATCTCTCCTTCAGCCAGAGCAGACTTGTCTATGTCATACTTCTCTGAACGTGGTGTGTTTTTATAATCAAGTGAAATAATCAGAGGAGAGACTTTTAGTTGTTGGTGGTTGATACTATTTTATCATGTTACTTCCTTGCTGTAAATACTGGGGTTTTTTAACTTTTTTTTTTTTTTTTCAATCTGGATGTCCCTTCACTTCATATCTAGCTATGGTTTGTGGCCATACAAAACCTGAGTCCTGTGCAACCTTCATTTTGTTCATATTCTGATGGAGAGACAAAAGCACACTATGTAAGATTTCCTGATGCAGTTTTTTCAGTGTGTGTGTGTGTGTGTGTGTGTGTGTGCATCAAAGACTTTTTAAAACACTACCACTGAAGTCTGCACTATCAAGTTACTAAGAATACATGCAAATATGCTGTCCTCATAGAGTAAGTGTTGCCACAAGACTTTATCACACATTTATATGAGCCTATAATTTTCTGCACTGTAGGAGAGTGTGCTGTAGGGTTAGCAACGGGGAGGAAGGCTTGGTTACCAATGAAAAATTGTGTCTCAGCTGCGCCGATATTTCCGAGGTATTCAGATATTCCTATAAACGGTTAACTTTACAGCTTCTTAAATTGCTTAGTCCATCCATAGACACAAATCTTTGTGTACAGATGCCACATCAATAGATGAAATTCCTGCTGTACCTGGTCCCAGCAATAGCATATAATGAATCTGTAGACACTACAATAAACTGCAGAAAACAGTCTGCTTGGGTGACGCATGAGAAGATATTTCACTACAGTGAGAAAGGTAGACCAGTTCTCTAAATTCAAACACTCCACTTAAGTTCCTGCTGGGACTTCACAGAGTACTTGCTTTCTTTCATGCTAGATTTATTTGAATGACCTTATTATGGAAAATGGGATTTTATATCTCAATGCCCATTACATTTTTTATTATATGTTACAATGAAAACATTTCATTAAAGCCCTTATAGAATATCTGAGTGTGAATCTTGGGAATGAATAAAAGTCATTTATTGAATCAGCCTGAGTTGAAACTAAGAAAGCATGTAGAGTTGCAGAAAGCTCAATGAGTTTGGAGCTTCATAGCAAAATGCTACATGACACAGCTCAAGTTCACTTCTAAAATAAATACAGGAAGGAAGGGCCCAAGTTGTTACAGTTAAGGATGACAGAACTTCAAGCCAGCCCTTGTCCCTTAGGGAAAACCTATTACCTTTTAGAGGCAAGGGAAGTAAAATCATGGTGACGTTCATTTGAGCTAGTAGCTTAGTAGCAATTTCCATCAGCCTTGCTCTGCAGGGCAAGAAAGGGCCATGTCCTCTGCTGAGGATCCCAGCCTGCCTCCATGGTCAGGACCTGATTCACAGTGAGAGGTGGATGGAGCTGGGGCCTGCAGAAGGACACAGGAAATCTCCTTTTCCCTTTGAGGGCATGTTGCAATGCAGAAGCTCAAAGCACAATCTAAACTAAAATCATGAAAAGAAAATGCATTCTTCTGATAATATTGAGTGATACAATTTCAATAGAAGACATTACTTCACATTAATGTGATTATTGCCTGTGAAACACACTGAATTAACAGATTGGAAACGGGTATCCTCTGTTTACCAATAAAAAAAATAAAAAGCAAAACCCAATAGTGGGTTTTTTCTACACCATTACAGCAGTCCTCTTTGGCACCCATCTGGAGGGCCTCCTCTGCTGTACAGTGGAAAGTTGCTTTGCCATTGCTGCTTATTCAGGGGAGAATATTGACAAGAAAACAAGTAACTTTAGTTACAGTGACTTTTCTAGGATATGAATATCGGCTTGTAAGATTTCCCATGTTTTGATCAAGGAAATGCTGTAGCAGCTTTTAGATACTATCAAAATGTTTCAAGTCTGATCTTGGAATCAAGAATTGAAAGTCCTACTAGGTATTGTTAAAAATGTTCTACTAAACTGCCAGGTACCACCTATGAGTCAAAGTGTATTTCTTATGTAAAGGAGCAAATCTCTTGGGTGACCGTGCACTTTCAGACTGTTAGAAAAGAAAGGCAATCCTTGGAACATTTTAAGAAACTTATCACAGAAAATTTCTGAATAATTTTAGTTAGGTAGATCCTATCTGCTCATCCCTATTTTTTTTAATGAGATTCACAGTCGCTTATGCCTCTTTGGCATTTAGTAGCATTTTGGTTTCAAGGATATAGCTGTAAAGCCTAACTGAAAGTATTCATAATGAAACAGTGAGATGAATAGTCAAATATCATCCCAGCTCTGAGCAGCCCAGAAATCCATATTTTGCCAGAACAACTGAATACATCACATTTAGCCATGCATTAATAATGACAATGATGTAGCACTTGGATATAGCACTGATTTAATGTGTGTTTTATGTTTATTCACAAACACCTTGATTTTCCATAATTTTGAGTGCTCATGCAAGATATTTTGCACTGAATCTTTAAGTCTGTCTGTGGAAATCTAGTCCATAAGTAGAGGGATGGGGGGCAAATGTCAACATTTTCCTTTTCAAAATTCTGATGAAGAAAAAGTGCAAACATTTCTCAAATATGCTCATGAAGATTTGTTGCTCACCTTTCCCTTTGGTACCTCAATTGGTACCATGATTTTATTATTTTTTTCTATTATTCTCAGAGAAGTGCAATATTTATGAGTACCTGTACTGACTCAATAGAATTCTTCAGAGAATGAGCTACCACATGACATTTCTAAAGATGATAAAATCCAGCTACACCAAGTTTAATACTCTCACTGGTAATGAACGAACACCAGTACAGCCCTTCAGAATACTGACATTTTAGCCAGACTGTTTCACATAGAATCAAAGTTACTACAATTAATCACAACATACAACGATATAAAGTGTTAATTTAATTAAAAAAAAAAAAAAAAGCCTGCACTCACTTCTATGCCTGTGCATTCCCCACCCTGCTGGCACACAAAGGTTAAAAAAAATGGAAACCAGGTAGTAAGGGATGTCAGCAGTTAGCACATTATTACTTTCTCTCATCCATCTCTATTCATTGAAAGTGCAGAGAGGATAACTTTAACTATCATCTTCAGCACAAAAAAAATGAGAGTTCAAGGCATTGTCAAGGACCGGCTCAGGTTTGGCTTTTAATTAAAGTAAACATAGTTAAAAATATTTCCATTAGAAGGAAAGCTTTAACCTCTCATAACATTCTGACCACATTTAAATGACAGTGGAATGCATTCTACCTCGTGGAGAACTTGCGATGTAAAATTTTACCAGGATAACGGCTGCCAATAAAAAATATTGTGATTTTCATTACACAGTGCTCATTTATCACTGGAAGAAATGCAAGGATGAGATCTTCCATACAAGTTCAGACATATGCCCTTGAGAGCTAAAGAATGACTTTTCAGAGCAATTCCACATGTTAATACCCTCACAGGAATGTAGATGCAACAGAGAAACCTACTACACTACACAGCCATCATTCACCTCAGTTAGAGAACATTATGCATCAGTGTGGTTTGATACTACCACTTGCTAGTTAACACACTGCATTATCAGCCACATCAACAATTCTTCCCTAGACTCTTGTCCAATTGGATTTGACATAGGGAAAAATCACCCTGATTTTTTTTTTCTTTTTTGTATACAACAAAAAACAAGGTTTTCTATTTTTATTTCTTAGAAAAGCAGAACAATTACAACAAAAACTAAAACAGAAAATGGAAAAGAGAGTAGAAGGGACTCCATGGCCACAGAATAACAAGGAGAAGAACAGGCAGCAATATGGTTTCCCTACACAGCTCTAGTGTGCAAAACATCAATTACTAGGTTTGATTCTGGCAGACTTCTTATCAGATAAAAAGTGGCAACTGTTAAGTACTTCAAGGGAACAATAGTACTGTATTGAAGAGTAGAGAGAGCAATTTAAGGAATAAAAAATTAAAATAATTAAAGTTTCATGGCCTCACTTAAGTGATAGATGAATTTAGGAGACATGATAACATCCTATAGACCTTCTGAAGGAAGGCTATTGCAGACAATGATAAAGCTCACTTAGCATTCTTTAGGAAAAGATACAATATAAAGAGGCAAAAATCAAGAAAAAATGAATATCAGGAGAGGAAAAAAAAATAAAGAAAAAGAGGGAAGTCTTACCTGAGAGAATTCACTTTCCTCTTAAAATAATCCCCTACAGGGAGAAGAAAAAAAAGTCTATGAAGTTATTCATTTCAAAGCAGCAGGGGCAAAGCATTGCTAATATATGAACTGTGAGTAGAGAGTGCTGCTCTGTTCCTACAGCGAGATCTTGAAGTTCTATGATAAATGTTTAGGTAACCATAATGGTACGAAAGAATCTGGATGCTATTTATATTTACTTTATTTGCCTTGCTTCTAGCAAGAAATCAAGAAAATTAAGTACTTGATGATAGATAATAAGGAAAGAACTGCTCAGTCAGAAAGATGCTTAGCTGAGGTCTCTCTTGATGCTACGCAAGTCAGGGACAGAGCTGTGAGGATGGTTTGAGGATCCAGCTTTCCCAGCTGGGGCTGTGTGGCATGCTCTCCCAGCAGCAAGGAAAGTCTGTGGTTCCATATGTGTCTTACAAGTGCTTTCTGGGTTTGTGACCACCTGCTCCAGATGAAGAGAGTGAATACAAAGCCATGATACAAAACAGCCAAAAAATACACCCTTTACCTGCTCAGCAGATCCACAATAAGGGTCTACCCTCTCAGATGTGATTATATAAGTAGAAAAGTGGGGTGGAGCTCACTGGTTCATCAAGGCTTCATCCCTCACTGCTGTGGTGCAATTGTGTTTGATTGACCACTTCCTGACTATCACATTCCTCTGCTCTAATAAATCCTAGTTTGATGCCTCTTGTGGAGATATTCATGGTGATTTGTGATCCAGGCAGTAATTTGCTTGAGCTGAAGTTGTGGTCTCAGCACCAATTTTGTGTTACTTAATGGTCTGATCTTTCAAACACTTATGCTTGGATTAGACCAGTCTCTCCTGACTACCTAATCATGCTGAGTCAGGGGGATTATCTGCTACTGCATAGCAGCAGGTGTGTTTACAGGATTGCATCCTAAATCCCTTCATAGCATTGGATATCTTGCAAACTGAACAATATTATTCAAAGGCAGATTACAGTATGCCATTTTTCAGGACCAGGAAATATATGCTATGGGCCTGATTTTTAAAGAGTTCAAACTTTAGTGTTCATTCTTTAATTTGCGGAAGTTTAAGTAGAAGAAGGGTCACAAAATAATAACTAGAAGAGAGGTCTGGATTTCAGGACTTTCTGCATTTTAATTTCCCTCTCAGAATAGCTTTATCTGTGATTGGAGGTGATTTTGTCATAGAAATAGGACTTGAAGGGAATACAAGTCATTTAATTGTTAGCAAATACTGGTAGCCCATAATGCTATTATGCTAGGTGTATATAATTCAGAGAAGGAAGACTGGTCTTAACGTAAAAAACAGTAAAGTTATATAGAGAATGACTGAGGGGACATGGTAATGGTAAGAGACTGTTTTAGACCTTCAGTAGGCTTTAGGATACTTTATAACGCAGGTCAAGGCCAGAAGGAAATATCAAGGAAAGATGAATTAAAGGAAATGGTCATCGACAAGAGGCTGCAGAAAGAATTAACTTTTCACCTCCACAGCTAGAACTGACCACAGAGCAAGAGCAGACTGGTTTAGGTAACCACAAGGTATAAAACTCAGGCTAAAGGTTAGTTCTGCTCTGCCCAAAGACAGGATGAAAAATTAAGTACATCCACTTGCCATAATTAGATAATAACAAGAAGGCTTTGCCTCAGGCTGATGTTGTTTTTGCTTTGAACTTATGTTCATATTGAGGTTGCCACCTTTATATGCAAGGAGACCCATGCTTCCTCAAATGCTACAGATGAGGCTTGGACAAGATTTAATACTAATATATTGACCACAAAATAATCCTTCTTAGCAAATTTGTAAATGCCAGTAGTGCTTTTTATTTATATATTTTATCAAATGATATCCTATGTGTGCTTTTTAATAAAATGTTTGTATTAGCCTGTTTTAAATTAATTCACTGTATCCTTTGATTGACAGTTTCAGTAGGACTTTAAAATCAATTTTTGCAATACTTTACCTGGGTTTGTAATGGTCCTTTGGAGATTTAACACCTCTCTCAAAGCAAATTATCCCCGTGTCATCCTTGGAGATGTTTGTTGACTCATTCTAGAACTCGTACTGTCATTCAGATAAATTCTGTGATCAGCAAAGGTATTTCTTCCACCTCAGTTGTATCACAGCTTATCTTTTCATACATACACATTAAATTCTTCTCAATTTAGGGCAATTTCCAAAGTTCGCTGTGGTCAATGGAATCACTTACACTCGCTTAAATAGAATTAGGCCCTAGAGATGAAAAACTTACTTTATGCATTTTCACTGATCATTGCAAGATCATTTCATTTAAAAAAAAGAAAAATTCCTAAGCAAACATCACAATCTGTGAGCAAGCAGTGATGTTTACCTTAAAAAGGATTTGTGGACTGAACAAAACCTTTTTTTTTTCTGCAGGTATATTCCTAGCAAAACATAAGAGTATTTCTGAAGCTGCAATAGTGGTTGCTGGGAATGAAAAAAATAATTTGCTTTAAATACAAAGAGGGAGCAATAAAAAGGATATATTTTTAGGATATATTAACAACTTCATGTAAGCATAAAAGAGACCTGAATGGATATTAACAAATTGTTCATTGGGTGAGTTTTGTCTCTGAATCGTTTGGGATAAGGCTGTTTTTCCTCACTGTATTTCTTCTTATTGCTTTACTGACAATTCTGTGTGAAAAATCTTGATTGGCAACTCGTTTTTGATCTGTGTGTTTTGAAACTGTAATTACTGTGTTTCTTTTGTTTGATTGGGGAAGTGGTGCAACTGTTAGAAATCGGTTTCCAATGTGAAAGCTACAACTATGATTTTAAATTCAGCTGGGGGCAACTGACTGTGTGATCCAAATAGCTCTGAAAAGCCATTGACTTCAGCAGCAGTTGGACTGTAATCATGTTGCTCAGTGGTAACCCAGAGCTTGCAAGCTTGTTCATAATGTTCAGTGTTCTGAAAGGACTGAAAGAACAAGCAAAGCTCTGCAATCCCCAGTTATTGAGTTATGTTCTGGATTAACTACTATATTGTATTTTTATTTAAATACAATAAAAACTTACCATTTTTTATAAGAAGGATTATAGGCATGATCTCAACTCTCTGCCCATTTTAATTTTAGATGCTTGTTAATAATCATCATCATCTTATTTATTAGTAATTAAACATAGCATTAATAATGCTAATATCATGGGATTAGAATGGAAGTTGTGAAACTGAGGATTTCAAGATTTTTTTTATTTATATTTAAAAGTGGCTTGCTATTTTAATAAGTTTTCCCCTTCACCTTCCTTTACATAAGTGTTAGATATTTACAGATTTAATTCAAAATTAATGGAGGTTTATTTATGGGAATTAATTTTGTTTCTATAATAAAGCTGCTAACAAAGCATATACATAGTTTTGTACTGTGGAACCAATTATTTCCTACTGTATATGTAAATAACATTATAGGCCAGCTAACAATTATGTTTCTGAATGTAATTATCACTAGAATTTTATGCAATGTTCTTCAAAACTACAGATAAACATTAGTAACCTTCACTGCAGGTAATTCATCTCCAAACTTTAAAGATGCCCATCGGACTTGGAAATAGTTTTTGATTTAGTTTGAGAGCTGACACTGAAGGCTGTATTTTGAAACTGTTCACAGAACTTTCCCTAAAATACACAAACGAGGGCCTTTTCAGGAAAGGAAGATACAGTGAAAAAGTACCATTTTAAATTTGACTGATACACCAAGTCTCTGACTAATGTGAACCATCCCCACTAACTTCTCCATTAACCAACCTCTCAATTTATCCTGTGTCAGTGAGCAGTGAAAAGTACTTTTTAAGAAGACCGATCTGATCAGAAGATAAAGGGACTGAAAGATAAAATGGCAAATCATTGTTCATGGGAGCAGACCTTGCTTACAGAAGTGTCTATCCTGGCAGTCTATTCAGCTTGTTATCATCACATGACTCATAACATCTCACACTTCTCCTTGCTCTCTAAATAAGGAATTTAAAGTGGAATCCCCACCAGCTGAATTATAATATTTATGTTAGGAAGTTTTCTATCCATTAGAGAAGCACCACATGGAATTTTATTTGGTGGCCACAATACAGGTACCAATACTGGTAGACCTTCTCAAAGGTACAGAGAAGAGTTCCGAATAGATGTACTCAGATGTCCATTTTTCAGGCCTGTTTGTGCTAGACTGGATGATCCCCTTCTTCAATAATACCTTTTCACTAATATCTTCAACAGTGATCAAATTGGAAAATGTTATCTGACAGCTGTGCAATGTAGGATGAGTATTGGTGGATAGTGAGCAAAGTGGAATGAATTCTTGCTGGTAACAGCCTATTGCCTGGCAATGTGAATTTTAATGATCCCTGTTTTAACAAACATAAATACCATTGTTCATAAAATTATCATCTTGGTCATAAAATTACCTTCCCCTTTTTAAAATTCAGCAGAAGTGTTTGACTCTGTGACCCTCCATGACAGGAATCCCACAGGCTGATTACATGCTGTGTGAAGTATTATTCTCTCTTTTTTGTTTTACATTTACCTGTCATTAACTTCAAGTGACCCTCCCGTTGTTCTGGTGTTCTAAGACACTGTTAAAAAGATGGACTGGGTATTTTTTGACTGTACCCTTCATAATCTTAAACACTTTAATTAAATCCCTTCTAGTTTTTCTTTTTCAGCACTTAATCACCCTAGCACCTGCACCCTCATATGCAAATCTTGCTATATCCCTAGCTATCTTTAACAGCTTTCTCTGGAATTTCACAATTTTAGCAATCCCTTACCATTCAGATCCCCAAAAGAATTCTGTATTTCATATTAAGGTCCACCTTGTCCAAAACTCTGGAAGATTTTTTTTTTGAATCACTGAGTATAAAACTTCCATTTCTATCACTGGCCATATACTTTGAGACTAATTTAACATTCCTGATCACTATGTGATAAGATTATTCCTCAGGTCATCCATGGATGTACAGATTAAGAAAGTACAAGAAGCCAGGCAGAATATCCAGACCCAGCTGGGATTTCGCTTCTCAGGAGCCCTGTGGTTGTCTTCTCAGAACCTGAGCTGACTTGATCAGGAGCGCAGGAGCTGACTTGCTCTGCTGTCCATTGGGTAGTATGGGGGACTCATTTTCCTGAAAATTGCCCACTTTTCCCCCATTATCTTTTGCTAAACTGGAAACAGAAAAGGGCATGTTATAGCTAAATGTGTTCCCTAATCTTCCTAGAGAACTAGGAGGGATTATGCTCTCTGATTTCATCACTAGTGTACTTTGCCTTGTGACCACAAAAGGCTCTGCCTGAACCACTGAGCTGCCATGACAAAAGCAGAAAGTCATTAGGATTATTAATTTTCAGTTTTATAGTCTACATTCATGGCTATAGACTATGCATTTTAAGACCACGACCAGGCTTTTTAAAGTACCTTGTAAAACAAAAACACAAGTGTAAGTCAGTCGCAGTGTCAGATAGCCCCCGCCCAGCTACAAAACTATTATTCACAATTGCTATTGATATGTAACTTCATGATAACACAGTTTTGTGACATTAGCATTTCTATAAAGTCTTAACAATCATTGAATATGTGCCAAAATTATGCCTAGCACAGGACTTGAAGGCAATTGTTTACATTATTCTGCTTGCTTTTGGATTTTTTTTTTTTTTGCTGCAAGCTTTGCGTTCTGTCTACGTCNATTATTCTGCTTGCTTTTGGATTTTTTTGCTGCAAGCTTTGCATTCTGTCTACGTTAAGTCCTCCGGAGTTTAAAGAACAACTCAGCCGACTAAAGTGCTTAGCTGCACACCTGGAGCACATGCGAAGCGTGTTGCCAGCAGCCAGATCATCCCTGAGCAAGCAGCGAGTTCTGACCAGTCCCTGCCGCCATGCAAAGCCCATCACCATGCTTCCCGTGCACCGGCACGGTCTGGTAGGAAAGAGTGGGACGTTTCCCTCTCGCTCTTCAAACACACCAAATGCAAACTGTCTGAACCACAACAGTTAACTTTGGTTGTGCAAAATAAGCAGGGCAAAGAAAGACCCTACGAAATAGCTGTGGTTAGTGGCTTGTTGAGCGGGGGTGGGGTGAGGAAAGCAACTTGCTTTTAATCAATGTGATAATCGATGGCATACGGCATCTCTCTTGCCTGGCTCCACTTTTTCTCGGCACACTGCAGGCCTCAGTGACTTCCCCCTTTTTTGCCCCCTTTCTCCAGTACTTAGCTGGCCAACTGGAAATCTGTCTATTGTTTTTTAATACAGATATATCTGAAAAAAAAAGACATGAGTCTTTAAAGAAGACTGTGATTTAAAGGAGGAAGGATTGTTCACAACCACAGTTTGCTGATAAAACATGCACACACGTTGGCTCCTCCAAGCCTGACTCCACGTGTAGCCCCATGATCCCTGTGGTCAGTAGCAGCACAAAGCCAGGGAATCATGTGCCATGCTTCCCATTTGGATATGCATCAGCTGCAAAGCAAGCAGTGTGGATGAAAATTTTTGGGTGCACTTCTGATCCTATACCCCCTTTTCATCTATTAATTTTGCATCCACAAAGCAACGGACTGCGCTGGCTATCCTTTGAGCAGGGTTTGTATTTGCTTGCACGTAATGCAGAAAGTCCTGAAGGTCTGTAATTCGGCTGGTCTTTCTCGGGGAGTAAGCACTGAAACCCACCATTACAGCAATATTTACTCTTCACACTTAACTAACTGGATTTAGAATTTCATTGTATCCACGCAGCATAATTCTGGGGAAAATGCTCTATAGAAGAAAGATGCAGTCTGAGAACTTCCTGAAAATCTAGAAGTTTCACCTTGAGCCACAGGTATTCATAGAAAAGGAAAGACAATTCTCTCATATTTATTACTTTTGTTAAAATATATGCTTTCTTCCAAAGCTTTTTAAAAACTTATTATTATTTTTGTCACTGCTAGACAAAATGAGACACATAAATTCAGTTAAAGGTTGTCCTATGTAGAAACTGAGGCAGATAATGGAAAATAAAAACATATTATTGGAGTATCTGCTGAGGATTTGATTGTCTTGTGAAAATTTTGCTGGCAAATTGAGCTAATTTTTCAATAGTGTTTTAGGCCAGGTGACTCGAAGGACATGTCAAGGACTCTTGTGATGGGATTTTATTTTTTCACATCAACTGCTGGAAGATTCTTTTTTTACTTCCTCTCTATAATACCATTTCCGCATCTGTAAAGTAAGGGAGTATGGACACCAACTTTCAGAGCATTGAAACTGCTGCCAGTAGTAGGCATGAATAGTAAACTTTCTACAGGGATTGCACAGTGACTTGGTTAGATGGTTTCTTATAGCCAAATCATTCTGGAAACGATGTTGGAAGATGATGATGGGTGAGGTGAAACCTTGAAGCTTCTTCCAGTACTACTGTCTATAATTTACTTAATCTTAGTTTATTCTTCTTTCAGATTTTCTTTTGTTCTTGTTCATTAACAATACCCTATAGCTTATTTCATGTTTAATGATTCCTTTCACATTCTGCTGGCAGCAACATGCTATGACTCCTCTAGTTGGTTATATTTACTTTTGTTTAGTTCCTACAACTTTGCTAAGCAAATGGATTGGACTGTTTCCAGACTTGAAATGTGATTTTATGCCTCTGTGTAGGTGGCAATGTCCTTCTTCTCTGGGGAATGTCCAGTGACATTAGAATCCCTAGGCTATCCCTGGGCGATCCCTGCAGGAGTTTGTTTCCTCCCCCTGCCTTCCATTTACTACATATATTTTGACTAGAAATACATCCAAAAATTTAATAGGTTGGAACTGAGGTCTCCATGTAGGTAAATTGAGAAGTTTAATTTAATAATGTAAGTACTTTGTGAAGTAGTGTGTAGATCGCAGAAGGTTATATAATGTTGAAATTTAATCAAATGTTGTTAAGATGCTTAAACTAAAACCCTAACACATGCTTATATCCACTCCTCATGTGTTCGTAAAATATGTCAACAGTTTCTGCAAGTCATCAGCCTTTAAGTAATTCAGGCCCTGGATAGTTTTCTTACCAGTGCTCCCGAGGAATCGGACCCTCTAAGCCGGAGGTGTTAAAGAGTAGAAACCAGATGACAAATAGTGAATAGTCTGTGATCATACAAGTAGGCAATTATAAAAACATACAAGGTAATCACATCCAGAAAACAGCAGAGCTTCATTCTTGTTGGACAGCATGAGGATGATTGAGATTCTAATGAATAACTCTCATTTTTGTGGTCATGAAGTGATCGAACATGTTTTTCATAAAGCAGAGATTATTCTTACTTAAATTCAAAATAGTGTTTTTAGTGTAAATCAAGATAAAAGCAAGCGTGTCTGAATAGAAACTATCTCAGTACCCATTATTTCCTTCTTGACCCCTTTACAACAGGAGGTTATGAGGGTTTATTTACTATGGGCCTTACCATGCAATATTTAGTGAGTCAACAAGATTGGTGAACTAGTATCTAGGCTCAAAGAGACAAAAGAAACTGGTCTTATATATCTGTGCTGCCCAGTTGAGAGATGTGGGATCTGATCGTGCCTGGTTTCCTGAACTCATTCAGTTTTTCTGTGATTCTTTCTTTTGCTTCCAGCTTAAACTATGATTCTATGATTCTATGAAACATATGTGCAGTAGCCAGCAGTTGTAATGTTCATGTCCTTGCGTGTGTGTCTGTATGTGTATACAACACATATCTTGCCATCGTTAACAAGAAAAGGAACATGTGATAGCAGCAAGCCAATGCATTGTATATCATCACTACAAACAATTTCCATTACAGAAAAAAATGGTTCATAAGTCATGAGAGGCAGAACCTCAAGTGAGTCATGAAGGTAATTCACCTTTAGTTATTATCACTCTGCCCAATAGGCATTTGATATATATAATCCTTTAGCTTTTTTTATTAGTTGACTACCAGCGGGGAGCTACATGCCTTTGACAGGCCTCTCAGGACACATGATCTTAGGGGTCCATTTGAATTTCAGTTTATTATAGATTATATGAATTTTGTATAGATTTTGTGTGTGTGTGTGTTCGGTCAATTTTTTCTGTGTTTAGGTCTAACACTGTGGTTTGCCAGCATGGGTAGAAATGTTGTTCCTTGGAGTTCTTTGGTTTACAGTAGTATGATTAATTAAAGGTAGCTTTTTTTAAAGCGACATGATCATACGGAAGAAATATTTGTACAAGAGAGAAATAGTATTTCCCACTTTTTTCAATAGAGACACTTCTGCATGCCCTGATGCATGTCAATACACAGGCAATCATTCAGAACAATAAATGTGACTGATACTTTGAATAATAAGATATCAGGTATACCTTTGGCCACTAGCACAGTAAATACATCTTACTGTACACGAGCAGGTGGTATGAGATTGCTGGTCATAATAATATGGAGACTGAGCAAGGCCTTGCAGAATCAAAATGCTATGATGGAAATATTATGCATCATTGTGTAGACTGTACACATTCAGATTTCTTTTTTTCATACTAAATGCCCACATGCACATACAAAGCATGTGAAAGATACTGAACAAAATGATATCTTTTATAAATATTAACTGCCTGTTACATCAATATATGTAATAATACGATGCCCTGACCACACTCAGACTTACTGACTGCAATTTCCTAACAGATATACAAAAGTTTGATGATTTGCTTTAGGAGGGAATGAGGGAATCTGGATAATGGAAAAATGTTTGAGCCAGTGTTGTAGCTCAACTTGGAAATTCTGTACCAAATGACTAGATATTAATCCCTTGGTAAGTTCATTTTTGCAGGATCTGCTGCATTGTTACTCTGACATATATAAAAGAAGTATTGTCTAGGAGGAATAGCTATTCTTTGAATGGTATTGCTAGAAAGTCGTTTTGTCAGTTTTTTTTTTTTTCCAAAACTTGTTTAATGTTGAGTGTAGTGTCATTAACTACTGTTGTCTTTAACCATCGAACATATACAATTACATTGTTTGAACATTTCTCAAAATCTCATGCTATATCAAGACCAAATATTCTCAGTTATATTTATTCATATATCATCCTCTATTTCTGATCTATTATAATGTGTAGTTATTCACAAAAAGTAGCTTTACATTATAGCATCATTACCTATAATCATGACCCTGTGATATTAATCATTTTTCTTTATCCATTTACATTCACAGTACTCTTTCCTTTTAACTTGAATAGTTTTGGTATCAAGCTAAATCTCAGACATAAGTGTTAACGTTTCTTTTTCTGTTCTTTTAGAAGACAAGCTGCTTCCAAGCAATTTGCCTAAGACTGTGACTGGCCATTTAGCAACACTCTTCCTCTTTCAGTCTGGATGATCTGTATCCTGACATAGAAAAACAACTGTTTTCCTCTTTCCTTAGATATATGGCACATCATTAGCTTATCTAGACAAATGTGGCAGCTTTTATTTTGTGTATTCTTGAATGAAATCAAAAAGATTCGCATGGAAAAGTAAAAACAAAAACAAACAAATAAAAGAGTATGAATAATAGAAACCATTCAAAAAACCCTGAATTAGGAAGTAACTTGCCTGGTAAGTGTTTTGCTTGTGGGAAAGGTTTGGTACTTAAATTTTGTGAATAATTCAGAATAAATTTGGATAGACAGCACAGCTACATGCAAGCCTCCAGACCTGTATGAACTACTGATAATAGGTGCCTAGACTGCAGTTTTTAGGTCTCTGCGGTGTCTTTTTCTAGATTATGGTAAGATTCCACTACAAAGGTCAGTGTCAAAATTAAGTTTCAGATGGGGAGAAACTGTACAAGAGTCTAAGACTATTCACTTGTGATTGTGGGTGGCTGAGTCTGAGAACATGTAGACGTCTTACCAAATGGGATACAGCTTCTTGTCAGTGTGAAGAGATGTGGGGTCGTTTTTGATCTTTGCTTTCATTTAATCTAGTTGTTTGCGTTCTTATCACCTTGGTAACAAATCAGGGTGGAAGCTGTGTCTTTTATCTTCACGTTTCAGTACGAGCAGCCGTGCTGCTTCTTTACGTCAGCAATCCCAACATGACTTTGTACTTGAGTGCTCAAATAAGATACGTCTGTTTCCTTCTCTTCTCCCCACTACCTTCTACTACTGAGGCTGCACTCTTGAATTGCTTAAAGGCGTGTTAGATGGGGCACAGTGCAGGATTGTGACTGCACAGCTTCAGGATTGGGAGCAGTCCATGTCCAGTCCATGCATCTTTGGCATCTCTCCCTGTAGCATGGCATACTGAAAGTGCCATGCAAGAAAACTGGGAGCTGAAATTGAAACTGAGCCT
Source organism: Crypturellus undulatus (assembly GCA_013389825.1). Lineage (NCBI taxonomy): Eukaryota > Metazoa > Chordata > Aves > Tinamiformes > Tinamidae > Crypturellus > Crypturellus undulatus. The sequence continues at coordinate 948,465 of VWPW01016040.1, read as the reverse complement.
TTCTTTTGGGAAACATGCAAACATTTTGGTTATTGGTGTGGTTTGTAGCAAAGTAAGTGCAAGCAGTGCTTAGCCTGTTATTGAAATGAAAAGATGTAGTATTTTCAAGTTATTATTATTAGAGGGAATACCTCGGAGCAAAACCTTGGCTTAGAAATTGAAAAAAACAAATTCTTTTTTCAAATGAAGGGTCAAAATAAACCATGGATATATAAATCTGTTGTGGAGAATCAGCATATCTTCTTTGTCTTTCAGAGTGAGACAGCTGGAGCCCTATTTTTAGTTATATCTTTTCCCCAGTAACATAGTGAATTGCATTTCCTAATGTTTGTGTTACACAAAAACACAAAAACAATGACTAAAGTATAAAAACCTGAAGAAAAAGTGTTTTCAAGTAGCTTCACCTATCTAAATTTATCTAATAAAAATGTTTTTCCATCATCAGAGTTTTGTCATTGGATAATATTTTTTTGTTTCCTTGACTGGCCTCAGATTTACAGTTATGCAGCTTTAGTTTTAACATTATTATTTTCAAGTAAATCCAAACTGCAGCCTTGCTTGGGTGCACTGACACCATTCATGACCCAGACTTTGCGAGATGCTATCCTGAAGTCTGAAGAGCAGCCCAGCAGTAACTGATTATGATTGTGGTCAGCTAAATTGAAATATGGCAATGCCTGTCCGCACTCTGTAGGTCACCCAGTTTTTGCCCATGAAATTCCTCGGGCCCATCTGCTCTCCGCCTTCTCGGCTCTGCTTCCTTTCCAAGCGAAGCTCTGTTAGGTGCAGGGAGACAAACTCTCCTCTGGTTTTGTTTCTAGTAAAACTCAACAGGGCTAATCTACAAAGACAAATCTTTGACTTCAGTAGGGAAAAAAAAGAGAACCAAAATAAATTATTTTACTATTGTTTCAATACAGTGATTTGAACATAGTATGCATTTTCCATCCAATTATTCACAGATTTTAGAATCAGACCTGGCCCATTGCAACTCTCATTGAAAGTGGTGATATTTGCCACTGAATTCAGTGGAAGAAGAATCAGGCTCTACTATTTAAAGTTATCGCCCTAATATCACTGCTTCCATTGGCTGACTGCATTTGAACTGGCCTCATGCTAGTGTGGCATTGTTTTAACAGGATGAAGAACATGTTTGAGGTGATTTTTATTTTCAGATAAAAATGGCATTTTTTGAGAATTAAAAAAAACTTCTAAAAGAATATGTTCTAAAAGAACATATTTCTAATCTTTCTTATCTTTCAATACAAATTGTTCCTGGTTGCTAGATTCCCTTGATGGTGTCAATAATGTAATAGTAATAATAATAAGACTTCGAATGTATATCATATTGTAGGGAATATAAACCCCAAGAAGCTGAGAAATAATTTCTAAAGGCATTTATATTTTAGGAACATGTTAGGAAGCCTTGTTTGAAGATATTTATATCTGAAACTTTGTTATATAGTGGAGTTTTAGTATATGTTTCTTAATTTAGCTTACAAAGCACCTGGAAACATTTCCTGAGATCAGATGCTTTAGGATAATGCTTTTGTTTAGCATGTTAAATAATTATTAAGACAAGATCAAATACAACTTTTTTTCCCCATTGAAATCCCAAATCTACATAAGTGATAGTGAATAGAGCCTGATAGACTTACTTTTACTAATCTTGGATGCTTTTTGCAATTTATCTTAATCTTTCAAGTGAAATGTGGTCTCATTCAATCCTTTTCCAACATTAATTCTCATTATATACAGCAAGTGAATCTGTAACTTGGGGATTTTGCTTTTAGGAGAGTCTCTGAAATTCAGATTCAAAGGATACTCAGTAAAATGCCTAAAAAGCTCTTAAAGAATCATACAAGACAAATGCCTAGAGCACCAGACTATAGCTATGCTCCACCTCTCCAAGGAATTTAAATGCAGGTCTGGGAAGCCTCAAGGAAACAGCAGGAGGAGGCATGGGGTTATTCAGCCGTGCTAGATGGACACGGGTCTGCTGGGCTGAGCGGGCTCAGGACAGACCCTTGCAGGCGTGTGCAGCCTGCCTTAAGTGAAGCATACAGGGTGCTTCGAAAGCTGAGAGCCTGCATTTTTATGGCAAGCAACTCTGGTCTATAATACCTTTGTCCATTACTCTAGATGTAGAAAAATGGTACTTATGGGAATCTTGTCAAAATTAGTCAGTCAATTCCCTGTAAGGGATGTAAGAAAGTTAAAATGCAGACAGTTCCAGTCAAATAAACTGGAGCTTGTTTATGGCAAAGAAATAGAGCAGACTTATGATCAATGATCTGGAGTCAACAGAACATTTGAGGACTAATCAAAAGTCAGGTCTCAAAGAAGGTGGGCTGAGTGCTTATGTTTTCAACTGAAGCCAGCATGGATTTGGAGGTGTTCATGAACTCCTGGGAGAAGATCCATTGTTTATGTTATTTTTCTCATGCTTCTCAGCTATTTAAAGGAAGATCTGGAATAAATTAAGGCACAGAGAGTTTTGAAAAAACTAGATTGGCAAGCTGGTAGTGCATTAAAAGTGGGGGGCTGCGATGAGACAAAGGGCTGCAGTCTGGCACTGTAGGGAGATGGAGGATGTGAATGAGAGGTCCACTAGAAAGAATCTACACCAATATGTACAGTTTCAACAGAGAATGTGTGTTCTAATGAATAGAAGAATATCTATGGGGATTTCTGTGATCTGTGGTTCATTACTCATATTCCTTTCTCAAATTTCACTCAAATTGACAATAAATTTAGTAAGAAGCCCGAAGAATCTTGTATTTGTTAAAGTTTCATGCCATCATCAACATATTCTTCACTAAGACTAGAGTTACTTCTCCCCACTGCAAATAATAGCTTCCATATTTTCAATACCTCGAGGGAGTTTGAAAATGACTAATTGATGGTTTTTCCCTGCTTTAAATCATGACTGAATTTCGGACTTAGAAATGTGTGGCTAAGTCAGCCAGTCATCAAGTGAGGAATTAGACTCCCTAGTGCCAACAGTAAATTCTCCAGTTCACTCAGCAACCAGTTGAACAAGCTCCTCAATATTTAACCACGTCAACTGTAAGCAGGCAGATTCTTTGCCTGTGTTGTTTTCTCAGGAGAACCTAAACCTTCCTTGTCAAAATATGTGTGTTACAACAGACAGTCAGCTGCCTCCCTTCTAATGATGAACTTTTCCGCGTTGTATAAGACAACAACTGCTGTTGTCATGCATCCATTAAAACACCAACTGTAAAGCCATGCAGAGAGCAGGGTGGCTGGCTAGGTTTTGCAGACTTCCAAAGAACTTTTCTGTTGTGATGTTTTTTTTCCTCTCTGGAGTGTTGGATGCATATTTTTTTCAGGTAACTCCAACTACTCTGTGATATTTAATCACCTCCACTGCCTTCCAGTAATCACTTTTATTACATTATGCTAGTCAGCATATTCTGTACACTTTAATATACATGAGGTTGAGGGAGGAATATTTTTCACTGAAGACTTTATGAAAAATTTTGCATTTATTGATTTCTGTTAAAAAAAAAACTTATTCTTAGAAAATCGATGAAAATGATTGCTGTTGCCATATTTGCTCAAACAAACAAATAATACAGTATAATGACAACGCTATCTCTCATTTCCACATTTCACCTGGAGAAGGAAACCATTTGATCTGGAAAGCCTGTGTACTACATCAGTCCGCAGGAATATCTTTTATTCATGTGTATTAAAAAAATATGCAAAGAGTTTGTACAAGTTGGATAGGCAAAAGAAAAAAAAAAGTTTGACAAAAATAAAACAAACTCATCCAAACAAGCACTGTAGATTTGGGACTTTTGGGGCCAAACTGTCAGAGGAAGTCTTGCTATCATTCTTTCAAAATATGCTGGAAATTTTTAATGTGTAATTTTTTGCATATAAATTTCTGCATTCCAAACAAAGCTTTTCATGGGAAAACTATGTGATATAGAGAACCTCACACAGCTGATGACTGCAAATCATTAGTGCTTGGTATTTATCTATTAAAAATGATAGATTTTTATAAACGATGTACAAACAAACTTGTAAATTCAAATTAGGTAACTCCTCTAGCTTCCTCCAGTACTTGTTTATTCTAAGGTTTGAACACATGAATTGCTCATTCAACACTATGTTTGCAAAATGAAAAAAAAAAAAACCCACAAAGTGTAATCGTTAAAACAAGGACCTGCTGTCCTGAAACACATTTTCTTATCTGAGAATGTACATGTCTCATGACACATTGCATCACACAGCAACTACCTCAACATGTCAGCGTTATGTGGCCATCAATTAAGAAGGATTCTTGGCATGAATGATGTTCTGCCCGAGGCCAGGTCATTGTCTGATGTAGAAGATAGGAGCTTCGGGGCACTCGTGGTTCTGATCTTCTGTATAAACTGAAGGAGCTGTTCATTACAGGAACCCTGTAAGCCAAAGCACTATCATCATCTTCATTTTACATAGGGGGATTAAGGTGCAGTCAAAAGTTGTCTTTTATGTTCACTGAGGAAACCAAGGGGCTGTTTTTTTGAGAAGAATTAAATTTTAACATCCCCAGCACAATTCTCATTGAATTTAACTTTGCTTACCTGTAGCTACTGTGAAATTAACAAATTACAATGACCTGATAGCTAGTCTATGTGGGTTGTCAACAGAGTTTATAATAGTAACACAACTTTTGTCATAAATCACAGATGAAGAAATAAGTTTCCTTTCTCCTTTGGGGGGCAAAATAGTCTTCTTTTTTTAAACAGTAGAATGATTTTGATGCATCTTTTAACTAACCAAAAGTAGCATCTTGACAATTTTAATGGGCTAATTATACACTGATGGTCATCTAGAAATGCGCTCATTTTCAGGTCTTTATGTCCTGACAAGTACAAGAGTTATCAGCTGGAAAATTGGCAAGCAAACACAGAATTTCAATCAGTAAAACCCTGCAGAACTGGATTTGACTATCCTGAGGCTCATCCCTGTGGTGTCAAGGACAGAAATGCTTTTGGTTCTCTAGGTTTAGGACCCAGTCAGTGTCCTGATTAGTTCTAAAAAAATGAAAACCTTTGCCAATATAATAAAATGCAGAATCAGAGCCCTGAGAAGCTCTGCACTTAACAGGGTAGTTCAGAAGAGTTTGTACTGACCTTCAGTCTCAATTCGCATGAATTTGCAACACAGAGCCAGTATGGGGTTCCCATATGTCCTAGCTGACATGGGGCCTCACACCTTCTCCAGCTGAATCTGCCAGCATGTAACATTTTCCCACAGTAACTCATGACCCATTCAGATAGTGCCAAGGAGCTTGACAGACCGGGTGTTTGGTGAACTCTGCACAACATGGTGCTTTCTCCAGGTGAACCAGGCCACAAAGCAAGACAGAATTCCCATGAAGCTTCTGCAGTAAGTGTCAGGCACTCATGATTGTCCTGCTTGGTTGTCTCAGTAGTTTGGTCTGTGAGCTGTCCATATTCAGGACCTTTGTCTCACATAAACACCCATGGGCCAGCAAACTGCATGGATCACAGAGCTAGAGGGACATGGCTGCAGCCTGTAGAAAAGAGTCCCATCGTGTGGCCAGCTTCTCATCAGCAGTCATGAGAAATTTTGGAGAAGGAAGATTGTGGTAGGAAGAAAGCCGGAAATAAAGTCTCAGCAGTAAGGAATAAAGGAGGATTGCACGAATCAGAAGGGGAAATAAGAAAGGAAGAAGATGAAAGGTGTTTAATTAAGCCCTTTGCTTTTACATGTTGCTGGAACCCTTTCTCTCTGACACTGGCTGCCTGTCTCTGATTACAGTAGCCAGAGGTGAGATGTTGATGCAGTTGTCTGCAAAAGAAAACTTTTTTTTTCATCCACACTCCTTAACAGGGACTTTTATAATATTGCTCTAGTTAAGTCACCTCAAACATTCTAGTTCTCCTTTGATCACATCTAGAAACCATCCCTTGCGTTGGCATCACTGAGCAAAACCAGCCTCCTCCATGAGCTGGTGCCCAGAGTGGAGTGGAAGTGGGGAGCAGCATGTACAGATCAGTGAAGGGGGCAAATAAGACGTGCTGCCAGAGCCTTTGAGATGCGTCTACCTCTTATTGGGAAGATACTTGGCCTATAGTAGTGCCCTGACTTTCATACACATTAACATTTATCCACAAATTTGGAAAGGGGAAAAAAAAGGCACGGAAAAAGTAATCTAATACTGTCCAATATTCTTTTTTCATGTTACATTATCCTGCCAACAGATACCATCCATCAGAGTTTTTAAGAAGCATGATGACGTTCTAAATGGTCTATGAATATTACTTTGAAATTGAGACTAATTCCTTGGATGAATTCTAACTTTCCCCAACCCCCATTTTTCCCCTTAGAGAGCTTTTTCTCTCTTTTTTCTCTGCCTGTTTCTCAGGATTTCCAAGGCCACTGACATCTCAGACTGCTGTAATTAAATTAGTTAAATAGTAGATAAAAGTGTTAGAAGAAAGTTACTGTACAGCATTTTAAAGTTAGACAAAAAACATTTTAGACTGAATGAGGAATATAAGGGACAGCAAGGCCACCTGATAATATAAGCTAACTTAATTTTAGTTTTTTTAAAGCAACAATTTACATAGTGAACACCAGATTTTAGTTGAACAGCACAAAATGCTGTATGTCTAATGAAGGCCCTTCACTTCAGAAAAACTCCAACTCCTAAACCTAGTGTGTGAAACATTCACCTTCTCCGCTTCAAATATTTACTGTGACACCCTGCATCCAATTCTCTGTTTGTGTTGGCTGGTTGCATGAAGTAAACGACCACTGAGCTGTTTGCTTATGACCTCCAAATTATCAGGTCCTTTGACAGCCTTGCACAGGATGCAGCAGCCTGGCGAGAACTCCATTAAGCCAATATTGTCTTTTGACAATAGCTCCAAAGGAGCCTCCAGGACCTGTGCTTAACTGCGGTCCATGCTGTTCTGATGCCTCATCTTCCCCACAGCTACCAGATCTCTTTGTGGGAGTATCTCACATCCTCTTATGACTTGAGGACTGTGGGGAAGGTGATTGTAACTTGTAATCTGTTTTTTGAGGATTGACTGACTAACGGCAAGGAATTTTGCACATGCAGAGTTTTCATCAGTTTTTGTATTTGAGTCCTGAGATTCTTCTTTTTTTTTATTTCTTTTTCTTTCTGTTTGCAATTGCCTATTTTCTACCTCTTAGACTGTAAAAAAAAAAGCCTATATAGCTTTTGTGAGTTCTGTCAAGAAATCTCCTCAACCTTCACAAATTAATCTGAGAGAGATACTTGTCTCAAAATGTACATGTAAATACATACATAAGTGTATGATAAATATACAGGCTTACAGATGTGATTTTAAGAAAGGTGCTCTGTTTCAAAATATATTTTTTAATCTCAAATGCCTTCAGGTTAATTACTGACTGAATAGACTCTCAGATGAGCTGGGAATGACTGGATAGAGCTTGCACATTTTGTTTGCAGCATCTACAAATGTTTGAACCACACAGGATTTTACTGACCATATAGCCTAGTGGCTGCCTTGGATTCTGAGGACAGATATGCAGAAAGAATTTTCTCTTTTTGACACCGGCAAAATGCAAAATATGTTATGTATGTTCTTGCAGGCGTCACCAGGGAGGGTTGTATAGCACTTGCAGTCTCTCAGCAGGAGTGGTAGGCTGACCCATTTCAGAATTTGGTGGCTCACCATTCTGCAGTGTGGTCCCAACTCTTCTGCTTTGGCAAGCTGCCACATGGGAGAGTTTTTCAGACTTGAGCTTGCTAGGGACATGCTCCTACTGCAGTCCTGTTCTGACTCACTGGCACTCTCCTTTGCATGTGAAATTACCATTGATGGAGGGTGGGATTTTCTCCTGCTAAAGCTGGTGGACAGTCCATGCACTTGCATGGATTTTTTTCAAAAAAAAAAAAATCTAAAATATCCTGTCCTTCCCTGTCAGTAGCCATCATTCAAAGGTGTCCATCTTTGCTAAATCTAAATACATTTTTTTTTCTGACAGTGCTGTCAGATACCAGCTATTTGAGGCTAGTGAGAGGTAGGTATTTGTTAAGACTCAGTCTTGAGTTAACTTTTGTAGCCTGTGGTTAGACATTTTAAAATGGGGAATTTAATTTTGTAAATGCTTATTTGAAAACAGTACAAAGTATATTATTTCAAGAGGCCTCAGTCCTGCAGTAATTATTTCTACTGCCCAAAGTACCAAATGAAATTTTTGTTTGGAGGTCAGAGTACCTAATTAGAGAGTACATGATCCTTCTGGCCCTTCACTGTCCCAGAGGGTGTAAACTGGCATAGATCAACTGAAAGCAGAAAAATGTTATTATTATTTACCTAATAGCTAAGCTATCAAGTCCCAAGTGAAATTGAAATCCAGCATTATTATAGACTCTCTGTGCCATGAGGCAGTTGCTCTCCAAAGAATTGCCCTGTCGAAATATATGAGAAAAAGAGTCTGAGGAACAGACAGCCATAGAAGATGAAAGAAACTTTCTCAAGGGATGCCTAGGTTTTCTGATGCCTGGTGTAGTGTGTCTCAGTCTCTGGGCAATACTGCCTCTTCAGGGGCTGATCACGACTCTTCACCAGTGCAGGACCTGATCTTGTGAATCTCATTTCTGCTTCTTGTCTCTATTTATAGCAATGCTGAGCAACATAAGTTCCTGTGGAAGTCAAGAGGGGCAGAGGAGATTGAATGTCTGATCAGGACCCTAGGATCAGAGGGTAGTTCAGGCTGGAGTGACCTCAGGAAGTTGCCTGGGAGAAGTGAACAAGTTTTGTTCTGCTACTAAACGACTATTGCATTATGTCATTTAATAGGCATTTCACTGAGTGGTAATTGCGGGTAGGAATGTAGCCTGCCTGCTCTGCCCGCCCACATCTGGACTTATATAAAGTAGAGTTCAGAGCAGTACAGAAGTGCTAGATTTAGATGAGACTGAACTAGCAATGGAACCGGCGAAGCTATGGTGTTAACCATCTGCTGTTGCACTTCAGAGCTCAGGTGCAGCATGAAGATAGTGTGACCATGCTGCTTTTAGACCCCAAGAAAATATTGCTGAATCTTATCCCTAAGATAGTACCAGACCATATTAGAGCAGTCTCTGGGCTGTGCTGTACTGTGAACTCTGTTATGCAGTTCACCTAAATGGCAAGAATCAGGAACATAAGCAGATGAACACTTAGAGAGACTAAAAAAAATCTACTTCCCAGATTGTCCAGAATATCTTGAACCTGTAACAGTCAGAAACATTATCTCAAAGCTCTGTCCTGAATCTTGCAATTTGGTGTTTAGACTTCTCCAGAGGGTTCTCCCACTCCTCTTCATTGACTTCCTGGACATAAGGATAGTCCTCCCTTGTTTTTTCAAAGTGATACTTGAATATCATTATGAATTTAACTATTAATTTACTAAGTTCTTTTTCTTTCATTAAAATAGGGTCAAAAGATCTCAAATTTAACTGAAACATTTTGTTAGAGGATGAATGAACAAAACTTCTGAATCAGCTAGAAACAATTCTAAACAAAACAACAGAAATCCCAGAAAGGACCTGAAAGAATGTTGTGTGTCCATGTGAGTAAATTTTATTGAACAAGATTAAAATAGCAGTTTATGCACAATTTTTAGACTCTATCTGCTTGAAACATAAATTAACTACAGATCAAAGAACACTGTTGAAATCTTTTACTCCCAAAATAAGCTTTCAGGAATATATGATTATGCCAAAAACATTAGCTATAGTGGACATTACTTAGCCCATACTGTAAATGAAATATATGCAAGTGTACTAGATAGATAGCTGTAAAATATAGAAACATGCAGACAAGATTAGTATTAATGAGAGGTCCAACATTTTAATTCTTTATTTCTCTAGTTAACCACTCTGTGCATTAATGACAATGGAATATTTTATGAGTCATCTTCTACTATCTGTGTTCGCTTAATGCACTCATCATTCTTTCATCTAAAGGTAATTATTTTCATAGGCATATGGCTTGGTGAGTGTTGAAATAGCAGTCAAGCAACACTGATTTCCCCATCCCTGATCTTATTCCCCTTTCATGAGATTAAAAACCGGAACTCAGATGCTCTTTCAGGGCAAATCCAAAGCATTACACTTTCTGACAGCTTGCATTGCATTACTTGCATACCAGAGCCCATAGAGCCAGTGCAGCCTGTGGAGGGAGCTGATGTGGAGCGGCCTGGATGTAAAGTCTAGAGCTGCTCTTTGCATGTAAGGTTTGGAATGGGGCTTGGCATCCTTCCTCTCAGAAGAGGGAGAGGCTTTTTTTAGGGCTTCAGGGTGGAGCAGCAGTCATTTCTCTGTGACCATGCTAGACTGCATTTCATATCCTTTCCCCCATCCTCACCTTTGGCATCCTCTGAATCTGGGCTGTTTTAGCTGATCCCCAGACCTCTTAAGTCATATATGGAACCTGCCTTGCTGTCTCTGTCCCTCACAGCTGGGGGAACTGTCATTCTCAGACTTTTTTTTTTAAATAAAGAAAAATATATATATATTTTTTTAAGTCTGAATCTCAGCCCTCCCTCTCTCCCACTTATTCCATTCCTAGGTAGCACCAAAACAGGCAGAAAATTTTTCACAGGTTTGGGGTGACTTTTGCTCTCTGCTGCATTTGGAATAAGCTGCAAGTGCTCTGCACCTCTGCTAATATGAACTCCTGAGAGGCCCTTGGAGCACAAATGTGACTGAGCAGTAATGTAACTGAGTTTACAGAGAAATGCACTGCAAACTTCAGGTTAAAGGCCTAAATGCCGTTGCGTTTTTGTCAAAGCCCTCCTATGCTTCATGAAAACAAGTTAAAACGTGCTGGGGAGTAAGAATTAGTGGACTGCGTGATTGCTGAGTATCACTGCCCGATCATACAGCTGTTAACTGTTGCAGCGGTGTCTGGTTCTAACCAACTGAGCAATGCCCTGTAAGTGCCTCATCATAGCGCTGCTAGCAGTTTGTCCTACTTTTGAGGTTAACGACCAGTGAGATGATAGGAAGTGATAAAAGTACAAGTATGTAAGAACAGCAGCACTGAATATCCTTCCTTTACCAGACTGTGTGCAAGCCTCCTCATACCTTTCCCACGAGCCTCTTGAGAAGAGTTTGTTATGCAAACCTGCAAGATGTGGTTCACACGGTAATGGATGGAGTCAGTTAAACTTCAGCGTGTCTCATCTTCTTACAGTTAGTTACAAAGCAAACTTTTTTTTTAGCTCACTATAGAGATAAAAATAACAGATTAAAGTGCAGCAGGAAAGAAAAAAGAGGATAAATTGCAGAATGAAAATAGTTATTCATAGAAGAGATATTTTCATTTATCACTGTTCAATTTTTGAATGCATGGACCAGCAAAAAAACAATTTTTTTTACCTTCATTACTAGGAGGAAGTTGGAAGTATAAAATATTCTAGTAATATTCTCTCAAAGCATGCAGAAAAGACCGTTTAGTGACCTTTTCCAAGGACATATAGCTAACAGTGCAAAGGGACTTGAGTGACATGTTTGTCTTAGAGCATGAAGGAAAGGGAAGCGAAAAGAAGGAAAGAAAGGAAAGAAAAGGAAAGGAAAGAAAGGAAAGGAAGGAAAGAAAAGAAGTAAAAAAAAAAGTGAAAAAAGTGAAAAAAGTAAAAAAGGAAAGAAGAAAGAAAGGAAGAAAAAGATAAAAAAGGAAATAAAAGGAGAGAGAGGTAAAGAAAGGAAGAAAGAACAAGCTGGAAAGCAGGAAGGAAGGAAGGAGAGAAAGAGAGAGAAAAAGGAGAAAGAAGAGAAAGAGAGAGAAAAAGGGAGAGAAAGAGAGAGAGAGAAAGAGAGAAAAAGAAGGAAGAAAGTGAAGAAAAAGAAAGAAAGAAAGAAAGAAAGAAAGAAAGAAAGAAAGAAAGAAAGAAAGAAAGAAAGCTCCAATTTCTATTCCAAAATAAATAATGAACTGCAACTTCTTCAACACTTGCCAAAGTTTCCAAGTGATGCATTGTATACAGACATGTCACATGTTGTATCAGTCATACTTTATTACATTAGCAGACATGAGTGACAAATCACAAAATGACAGCACAATGCAACGCATCATCCAGGAAATTAGAAAATAAAGTTTCCCTAAAGTGTAATGAGCAAGTTGCTTTTAAAGATTCCTCCTAATTGTTCTCTGTTTTGCTTGCTAAATGGTGTAAGACTGGTGAGACTTTTGTGAATCATTTGCACAAAGCACCAGAATTTTATTTAAAACTGAGTATCTGGGAGATGGGGATGAGTGTGAATATATGTGTTGGGGAGATTGAATCTACAAAGCTTTATGAAATAGTATGTTTTCATCCACTAAGTTATATTTTAGGCTGATTTGACATGCAGAGTTGAGTTACATGTTCTCCTACAAATACATCCATATTTTTTTTCCATTTCATTCAGATCAGGCTTTTTTAACCTATTATATGAATGTTGTAACCCAGGTGATCAAGAAATGAAATTTTCAGTGTATTATTAAGGAGAAGATGACACCTTTCTCATGAAAAGTCCAAGTTGGCAATGATACACCCATACATGAACTAAAGTAGGATGGATGCTTTTTCACTTAATTGAAATATAGATATTATTGACAGAGTTTAAATTTTTAATTTAGCATGGTTATTTTAAACTGACATGTGTGATCTTTAAACAGAAATAAGTGGGCTCTTGCACTGACTGAATGCAATCAGTTAAAATAACCCAGATTAAGTTGGGGGGGTTGGACTCACATCTCTTATGTAACAAATTACTGCATAAACTGAACTGTAATAACTGTCCATGAACACATAGTAAGTAAATGAGATATAGCTTAAAGAGGTTTAACTTTTTTCTAAGCTTATTTGAATTCACAAGCATCCTTATCCAAATGCTAACAGTACCTGGTTCAGCTGAGCTGATACACGTTAACATGTTAAACTATGACTACTTACCCATATGTCTGAGCTTTCAAGGGAAGAAATTTCATGCATGAAGACATGATTTTTATCATATTTTATCATATTTAAGCTATGTAAGCAGTACCAGCAGAGTTTGCTAGGGAATAGTGTAGTGGAGCATACTGAATAGGAATGAAGATGGTCAATTTTGACAACTTTGACAATTTTGCATCCTCTCCTTGAGCACTTCTGAAAAATCACAAGGTACAGACAAAGCGAAAATTGCAGTGAAACTTGTTACATGGTATATGTTTTACTGAGCAGAGGCAATGAGCATATATATCTATAGGTATATGTACCTATACATACGTATATGTATGTGTGCAAGTATAGTCCAGTGTAGTCAATCCTATCTCCTAAATTTTTAGTGAATGTTGTACATAACTGATGGAGCACTGAAAGATTAAACCTTACATGTAACATTCAGCAGCATGAAACTGATGTTGGGTATCCCATCTTCATCCTCTATACCCTACTTAGTCTGAGTGGATATGTGAAAAACCATTCTTTCAATTCTTGCTTAAAAGTCTTTCTTGCTCAGGTTCCATTGGGAGGAAATTATCATTAACTTCTGTGCTTGCAAATATCTGGCCAAAATGTTATGTAATAGGTATGTTTTATTATGAAAACACATTGTCCTGTGATTTAGAAAAACAACTTACAACTACTAGAAATATTTAGCATATGCCTCATAATCAAGCCCCTTTTTTGGTATGCACAGTCTCTGCACTGTGTTGAGCACAGAGCTTGCATGCTTTCATTTATTGTGCTGGATGAAGCCCACACAGGCTAAAGTGCCAGTGAAGTCGTTAAGGGGTCCACAAATTCAGGGGAGAAAAAAAAAGCACTGAGAAAAGAGAAGCTGCTTCAGAAGACCTTTCCTTTTAGTAGTCCCTGTTCCTTGTCAAAAGCTTTTGTATGGATGGCCTGTTCCACAATCTTTTCGTGGGTTTTGCATGCAGATTCTGCAGAGAGCAGGGGGAGAGGGGAGGGTCAGCACAGCAGGGCCTGAGATGTTAGGATGAATCTAAAGTTTCATTGAAACATTCTGCCTCTCTAAAATAGGATTATTATTTTTTAAAAGACTACACAGAGATAGACAGACATTAAAAAAATACCTACTGCTTCCTTTTTCTTCTGCCTGGCTGCAAAGAACATAGTATGGTCATAGGTTGAGATGTGACTCATGGGCCGACTTCAGAATGTTTGTAGTATGTGTGAAAAGTTTGTGTGTTTATCCACAGTTCTTTGGCCTAGAAAAAGAGCTTACAGACAAGTTTGTTTTTTAGGAGATTCTTGCATCCACCTGGCTGTCAGCCTGAAATGCTGTAAGAATAAGCTCTAGTGTGATGCTTCAGTAATTAGGCTTTTGAGTTTTGTTTGGATTTTGGTAGTATACATCAGCATAGCTCTAATGACATCAGGTCTGGATCTACATCACAAAATTCAAAAGGAAGTTAAAATAAAACAGCATCAATGTAGTTCAGTTCTTTTTTTATCTTCAAGGAGGGATCAGTCTAACTTTAGTTTTGGTTTAGTTAGAGGTTTCAGCTTCTTGAGCCATTCAAAGAATAAGCATTGAACAAACCCCTTGATTCAAGTACTTCATAACTTAAGAAAATTGCTAATCTGTGTCAGTATATCACCTCAGCCACATACTTTACCATATTACTGGAATGGAGTAATGCTTTGTGACTGCCTCCGCAGAGGTTTGAATTCTGGCAATTTTGTCCCTTTTTTTTTTTTTTTCTGCTTTGTTAGCTGAGCAATTTTAGGATTTGCCACATACAATTTCTACAGTTCAAACAATTATTCATTTAAAAAGAAATATTCTCCCCCTAAATTCCACTACATATGGAATGCTGTTATTGGGAATTTTTTTCTGATATTGAAGTTCTTTCTTATTCCTCAAGCTACTGGAATGTTTGGGAAAGCTGCAGAACAGAGGTGCTGGATAGCATAAAAAGAAGATGCAGATATGAAAGCAATAAAGATAAAGAGAAAAAGGCTTTCAGATTTGAAAGAAAATCCTCCTCCACCTCATGCAACTGTTAGTTATCACAATAACAAAAACCATTTTTATTCCTTGTCATGTCCAACAGTGCTAATAGCCTCAAAGCTTGACTTTGCTGGGAGATGAGGAAGAGAGGAAAACTTAGCTTTATGTACCCAGTGGAGACTGGCAGGTTACAGAACTTGCAGAAAGCTCCCATCACAGATTTTCCTGACTCTCCTGCAGTTTGAGAATGTGAATACAGCTCTGAGAGGATCAGAGTGACCACCATGTCATTGAATTTGGATGGAAGTGAAGCAAACCCAAGTTTATCTTGCTTCAGTCACTTCTTCCCAGGAATTTGGCTCAGCATCATGCATCTGAGTGATTTAAAATTTGCAGCTGTTTTATTATGTGATTTTGCTTTACTTTCTAAGAGCTGTCCTGTGCTCCAGCTGCTAATGTTCTTTATCTGTGGCTACATATCCACAAATGAAGGTTACCAGCTTTGCTAACAAACCCTACTGCAAAAAATATTGCCTTCAGTATAGCTGATACATAATGGGGTAGAGGTTTTACAGTCGTGACATTGGAGATTACTCTGACCTGCCGCTGACAGTCTGTAGGTCAATGTTGAGGGACAGTAGGAAGGAAAGCAAGCTGTCATTTTGTTCTCTCTTTTCTTGACCTATCATGTGCTCAGACGAAGATGTGATAGACTTATCTGCATTCCAATTCTATTCAATAGTCATTGTCTCTGGAAATGTGCAAATTAAATAATGAAGGACATGATAAAGCAGAGCAGGAAAACTCTCTCCATTTAAAACATCTGTTTGGGTGCCAGCTGCTTAGTAACAAATACATCTTTAATGAAATCAAACAATCCAGCAGGATTTATTGATTGCTAACAATTGTTTTAAATACAGTCTGGTAGACTGGGCTGTTTGCCTTTTTTTTTTTTTTGGTCCAATTAGTTCAGTTGGTTTGAATTAGATATACTTGCTATTATCTTAAAAAATGCAGTTCACTAGACAGTGTATTATTTTCTTCCAGAATAAAGCATGGCAGAGATATATAGAATAAAAGATTTTGATGTTCTTCCAGCTGTTTAGGAGAAGGCAGCCGTGTGCCTTGTCAAGTCCTTTCACCTCAGCAGCTGCAGTTCAAGTCACAGAACAACAGAATCACAGAATGGTTGAGGTTGAAAGGGACCTCTAGAGATCATCTAGTCCAACCCCCTGCTCATGCAGAGACACCTAGAGCACGTGACACAGGGTGGCATCCAGGTGGCTTTTGGGGATCTCCAGAGAAGGAGACTCCACAACCTCTCCGGGCAGCCTGTTCCAGGGTTCTTTCATCCTCACAGGAAAGTTCTTCCTTATATGGAGGTGTAACCTCCTGTGTTTCAACTTGTGCCCATTACCCCTTGTCCTGTCACTGGCCACCACAGAGAACAGTTTGGCCCCATCCTCCCTACATTTACCCCTAGGTACTTGTACATGTTGATCAGATCTCCTCTCAGTCTTCTCTTGTCTAGGCTAAACAGGCCCAGTTCACTTAGTCTTTCCTCCTACAATAGATGTTCCAGTCCCTTAATAATCTTCGTGACCCTAAGCTGGACCCTCTCTAGAAGCTCCATGTCCCTCTTGTCCTGGGGAGCCCAGAACTGCACCCAATACTCCAGGTGCGGCCTCACCAGAGCTGAGCAGAGGGGCAGGATCCCCTCCCTCGACCTGCTGGCAACTCTCCTCCTGATGCAGCCAGGATCCCATTGGTCAGGGCACACTGCTGACTCACGGTTAACATGTTGTCAACTCCCAAATCCCTCTCCATGGAGCTGCTTTCCAGCAGGTCACCCCCTAATCTGTACTGGTGCCTGGGGTGCAGGACCCTGCACTTGTCCTTGTTGAACCTCATGAGACTCTACCCAAGTCTCCATCCTGTCCCTCTGAATAGCAGGTCCCTAGGTCCTTCTGAATAGCAGCACATCTGAAGTCCAGTCTGAGATCTTCAGTGAAGGGAACACGGTGTTGGAACCTTGGAGCCTGTTGAATGGTGGAAAGGACAGGGATCGCTGTGTTTTTGTTGCACTTCAGAGCCAATTTCTGCAAGAAGGATAAGAAAGTCCTGTGGTAACTTAAACCTTACGGCTGACCTCTGTCTGCCTGTAGTTCTACTTTTGCTAACACCAGAGGGGAAATAAAGCAGCACTATCTCAAGCTGGTGGCTTGATGGCACAGAAAATCCTTTCTGTTTTCTATAACTTATAAGAATGTGCCATTGACTAGAAAATTGAAGAAGTTCTATTCCCAGGCAAAGCTCTGGCTTTTTGAAGAATTACGTATCAGTCATATCAGTGCTAGTGGGAAATCCCTAAGCATCTAGCTATTTTCAATACACCTGCACAGTCATTAAAGTATTCATAAAGGGACTGATCCTGCAGGGCTTTTAGCTTCAGCAAAAGCTCTCTTTGAGTTCTTTAGAATTTTTCATTTGAAAAGATTGAAAGCTCACACCCAAACATATATGTGATATGCGGCAGAAGTGTGTGAAGTTTATCGTTGCTGATTTCAAGCACTTTTTTTCTCTGCTTCAGTGAGCATAAGACATATTGTATTCTAGGTGTTGGACATACCTCACAGAACCACAGCGCCAAGCTGAGATAACCGTTCAGAAACACATACAGCTAAGAAAACAAATGGAGTAGATAATTGACTAAAAACACTAATGTGTTTTTTGAATGATATGTTTAGACAAACAAGTTCTGGCACATGATATATTGAAACTAAACGGTAGTTTGAAACTGTAGATGCTTGGCACCCACACTATGGGGTAATGCTTTCAAATGCTCGCAGATAAATGGCTTTGTTAAGCCTTTGTTCATTTAACTTTCTATCTGCACAAGTAGACCTGTTGTCATTATGGCTATTGAAGTGCAGGAGAACTGCTGACACTAAGTGTGCGGAGTGGGACTCATATATATCTGCCATCTAAATGGTTCAGATGAAGCACACTAGTTTATCCGAGACTGACAATCTTTTCTGGATGCATTCTGCTTCATTCTGTGTTTCTGCATTATGTTAGAGATTCTGATCAGCATGTGAGGATGGCAACAGCATGTACAGCACACCAGAGAGCACTCTGATTCATTACATCACCTGCAAAATTTTGAGTGCCTTTACACCTAAATTCCAGTTTTGAACTTTCCATTGTAAGCCCCATGTGTTCATTTGTCTGTACTAGTATAGATTTTTTTTTTTTTTTTAAAAACAGACAAGCCTCTGTTTCTTCCAGGCATTTTATCATAACGTATTTCTGTTTTGTGCATCTACTTTAAAATGAGTAGTAATCTCTTGTTCACTATGGGTCAGGTATTGTGGTGGGAGGCAATATGATCGTTATATGGTCAGGTAGGGTACACTTCCTATTGCACAACAGGTCAAACTCAAAACTGTCACCAGCACAGGGAGGTTAGGAGAGTGGGGCACACTGATATTCCTCAGCTTGTTGCCTTTTAACAAAGTTTCAGCATCTCTTCCAGCAGATTAGCTGTGGTGCGAAAACAGCCTGGTTATCAGGTGTGGTTTTTGCTTAACAGTTAGCTGACATTGCAGATCAGTAAGACCACTAAAACCACCACCTTAGATCAGGACTTGATAAAAAGCCATTGGCTATTGGTCTTGATAATCTTTTTACAGGCTATGCAGGGCATAAAGACATCTTTTTAATGTATACTACCAGTAAGGAAAGATGTTTTTGACAGTGCGGGCTCTGATTCACATGCAGCAGTAGCTTTCCTGGAGACAGTTGCAGAGGTTCCCACACTTGGCAGTGCTTCCCCTCTCTTTCAGAGGTAGTTGCTGTTGAACTGCTGCAGTTCACAGTTGGGTATCTGTCTTAAGATGTGTCCTTGCATGGGGTTCCACAGTGTGAGTGTGGGGGCTGCTATAAGTACATATTGCTGCAGTGGAGGTAGGAACATCTAAGAGGGCTGGGCCAGACTGGTGGGTGAAAAACACTCTGACCATCCCGTTCATTACTTGCCATTGCCAATTATTTGACATTTGACCATTATTGCTCATATATCAGAGCAGAAACAAGAGACCTTTGCAGTTAGTGCTCACTAGAGCTGCATTTTGTATTCCAGCAATTTAACTTCATTTGTTGTAGGGCTAGTAAGTATATACACTAGACCATGGTATAACATTCACTTCTCCATTCAACAGCAGCTACTTTTATAGAGTTTCAGAAATACTATTGTTATCGCTGCAGCAGAGTTCGGGCTTCCTACTGCCAGGTGCTATACTAACATACAGGCATAGTTGATCCTTGTGCTCATGTTCTTATACATTAGACTAATGTTACGAAGAGAAACAAAGGCAAAAGGATACTAAATTTCTCTTCAGACACACACGTGGAAGGGAGGACAAATCTTTTGAGCCTCGGATCTAGCAACTCAAGGACATTTCTTAAAACAGTTATAAATTTTTGAAGTAGATTTGTATTCAGTTGTTGCCTTATTGCTAATCCAAGAGATAACCCTGAAGATTACCAGAACCTTTCTTAAATTTTATAGAAGAGTAGGAAAACTATTATTATGAAGAACATCAGAAAGGAAGCACAGGATAAAATTAAGTCTTTCACTATTGTGAAGACTGAATGGTATAACATATCAAATATTTTAAATTCCAGGGATATATAAATATGTATTAGTAGCAGTAGCAGGAGACCCACTTTTTTAAAGAGTAATAGCATTTGTATTTCATGGCCTATAGACCTGAAATACATTGAGTCCCTATGGTGCTATGTATTGGACATAAACATTTTCTTAGTCCCCATTAGCCAAATGCAGAAAATATTTATTTTCCTATCTTGTTATCTTTTCAAAATGCAACACAAATGAAAATCTTGTTTGAGTTGCAAATAACACAGTTTTTACCTCTTCACAGCAGTTAAATATGCAAAACAACCAGTTTTACAAACCAGCTTCATCTTGGTAACAGGCAAAAACACACATGACTTTTGTCTGTCATTAAGAGAACCTAAGTGTAGAAAGCAGGTAAAAGATGGTAAAAGGTACCTGGAGATGCAGGCAAAACTAACAGGTGGAATTAGTCTGATCAAGTGCAGGTGTTCGTAACATACACAAGTTGATCATATGCCTGTAAATGGCCCTGACGTAGGTGCCTACACTGCAGATCTTTAAAGTTAGATGAGATTAATCTGATGCAATGTGACATGCCTCAAGTGAGTTTAAAAACAGAGATAGATCTGAAGTTCAATCACTTGCCAGGAAGAATGAGGTTGTCCATCCTGGGTTTTGTTTTGTTTTGCAGAAAATTATTTTATACTATCATCTGCATTTCTAAAAGAAACAGTTAAACTGAGCCTAAAATAACTTGGCTAGCAGGCTATAAATGTTATGCACTGATATACATCAGTTACACTCGTATTAAGGAAATGGAGATGCTGGCCTATCCCTTTCATGAAAGACACAGGCAGCAAATCCAACTTTCTGCTTTCCTGGGGCTTCAGTGCTAATTTGAATAAAAATGATGAAAAGAGAAGATTTGGATGGAGAAAGGAAATGCTCAGAAAAATACCTTTGACACCATTTCCATTGTTGTCTGTCTGCACAATTGCACAGAGATTTTCTGTATGAAAATTGTGTGGGGATAGATTCTAAGTAGAGACAGTTTCACATTCCTTGAGTGTATGACTCAAAGTGAAGCTGTCTTATACTAAAAGTTTTTGTTACTTTCAGAATAGATCGGTGGGAAAACCCTTGCTCCAATTTTCCTATAGTATTTTTTTTTTCGTTTTTAATGTGAAGCCTAGGTCACTTCCCCTAAGCACTTTCATTTCCTCTGTGCTGTCTTTTGCATATCCCCTCCATTTTATCCAGTACCTTTCTCTTGCTCCTCACTATGTTTCTTCCTCTTTGTTGACCATTTCCGTATTTTCCTCTTCATGGATTTGTTCCAAAGCCAGTAGAAGGCAGTGGGAGGCAGTGGGAGAGATTTTGGTAACCTCTCTCTGAATTCTCAGTTCTTCACTAACCATTGCTGGAGAATTTGTTTCTCTCCCCTTTGCCCTGTATCAGACCCTTTCCCTGATATGCCTTTTTATTTTTCTGGGGACAAAATTCTCCCCAAAGCTGGATGACATGGCATAAGAAGGTCTTCAGGTATAGGGGGATTTAACACACACAGCTTCAGCATTTATTTAAGATCACAGCCATCTCCCACATTTTAGGACGTTATCAGATTAGGAGAAGTTTGAATGATACCACATTTTCAATCTTGAAAAGTCCTCTAGAAGCTGCTCTAGCAACTTTTTGCCATATCTCATCAGTATAGTGGACACATGTTATTGGTTCCTGACTTTTGCTTATTAAAATGACTTAAAAGTATTGCTGAGTAGTTTCAGATGGATTTGCTTATAACACACTGATACAGGCTGGAAAATGATAGAGGATTTAGGTCTGCATATTTTCACTCTTGATTGTTCTTTTCACCATGGCTAGAAGTAAGCATATTTAACAAGCAATCACACATGCTATCTGGCATCTGTAAAACTAGATACCATTTATAAAAATGAGGTTCAAATATTTTAACCAAATTCTTATAAAATTCTCTCATTTTTGTCTACTTACAAACACTTCATTTTGCAGATTTACAGGAGTGAAATTCAGTCTGGCTTCAAAACCTTACAGCAGAATTAATTGAGACTTTATAAAAAAAAAACATAATTTGCAAGCCAGCACACTATTAACATATTAATACTCTGACCCTTTCTGTATGAAGCTCATGAATTCAGATGTGCAATATCTATAGGATGCTATGACAGAAGTAGAAAAGTGAGGTAATGTAGCTCAGTTACACCAATCAAAAGGTTGCTGTGTTCAAAGACAAGGATTAGTGTTAATAATTCCTCTCCAGGGAAGAAAATGCTGGATCCAAGTTCCTTTAGGGCCTGTAGATCCTTGTCAGGATGCAGAAAGGAAGGGATTCCTGTAACTGGGTCATTTCAGTTCCTTTTGTTTGGTAAGAATGGCCTATGAGATAAAAAATTAGGAAATGCCTTTCTACATAACTGTTGTTTTATTATCATTGATTGCATTTATTAAGGTTGTATGAATACATGAGTGGAATGAAATTGTTTAAACCTTTAGACACTCTCCTTGAAACATTTTTCAATATTGGTTAAAAGCTCTAATATTACATTTATTATTATTATTACTATTATATGATAAAATAGAATAATGACTATAACCATTGCATATAATATACAAATATTATTTCCTTTCTTTTTGCATACATACATATGATCTTTAAATTGTCTGTGATATTGCAGTAGCACAGAGTAGCCCAGGCTGGGAAAATACATCTTAGACATACTATTCACATTTGAAATTAGAAATAAATCTGTCTGCAAAGAGTTTATAACAAGAATTTGCTTCCCTTCTTCATCATTAAGTATTCTTTATCATTAAAATAATATCATTTTAGGAAGGAAAAGTAGAGTATCAGATATGCATATAGTACTTGCAGGTCCAGTATCTAGCAGTTCCTGTAGGACTGATGTCACTGATGAGTTTTAAGATTAACAAATGACCAAATCACAGAGGAAAGCGTCTAAGGCTGGATAAGTAAATACTTACCAGTAAATACTCTGTTGAGTGCTCCCTCTAAATCCTACTACATGTCCCAGGAGCACTACATGAAAACATTATTTCCCAAATATTATTCTTTGAATTGAAGCAAATAAGGTGGTGCATAATGCAAAGCAGGAAGGCGTTTTTGGCAATTTGAGGTACTTCTGTTTAACCAGTTTGGCCATGTATGCTGGTGCTTTCTTAACATTTTTCTTAAATTTCTTTGAAGTTTGGGAAATTTGTTCCTGATAAGTCAATGGCAAGGCTCCATTCCTGCACTGCTAAGATTGTTCTCTCGTAAAGTGCTACTGGAAGGGGTGAATGTGGCAGATGCCTGTACTTTTGCACTTGTGTGTGCCTGGTAGTTCTTAACTTCATTTATATAGGGCTGGGTCTGGTTCAAAACTTGCCAATAATCCCATTCTTAAGTTTCCTCCCATTGAATTATTTTGAATTCTTCAAATGAATAAAGATACTTGTATGACCTCTTTGAAAGACGTTGCCAAAACATATGCTGTAGTGTTTCCGCATTAACTACATGCAATAGTTTTGGAAGAAATTTTTGCACATTAGGATATGTGTAAAGGTAAAATAAATATTTTATGCAAAACTTACTGTGCCTATTGTGTTTCTCTCCAGTTATTACATGAATATGTTATTAGCATACTTAGACTTCTGTTGTTTCATTTTTCATATCTTTTCTATATCTTGTATCTTTGTCATTATAAAGTTTCCAGTATCCAAATACATTATGTCACTTTAAAATGTTTTTACGGGCATTAAAGTAATAACAATTAGGTCTTTTGGGGGTTGGATTTAAATGTCTTTCTTGCTTCCTCGATGTGGGAATTTTCCTCTCATTCACCCTAAGTTAGTGTTGATAATAAAGGTAAATACTAAAATGATTTTTAAAGTCAGAATTTTAGTTTACTGTCTTATCCAAAATAAACAATTCACCTCTTTGGAATTTTATGCAAAAACAAAATCATAATTATTTTGTGTTTACTTCTTATGTTTTGATTAGATCAAACTGTTTTCTTCCTATTTTGACTTATTTTTTCATCAGAAGACAATAGTAATTCTGAAATGAGAACTCAAATATTCTTTTCTGAAGAGGTCAAACTGGAATTTTCCAACTTTATTTTATCTTTTTTTTTTTTTCTAAGTAAAGGATTTTTCATAACAAACATATTTCCAAGAATTTTTTATCTCATGTAAATTATCATTTCCTATAGCAAAAATGTAATGCCAAACAATTTTCAATCAGTTATAAAATGTTTTACCTTGTCTTATAGTATTGTGTTAGCATAAAGCAACACTGGCAGGAAGAGAAAATTCAAGGAGGGAATGTAAATACTTACAAGAAAAAAGTGGTCAACAGTGTGATAACTGTGTTTACAACACTTTCTGCATCTTTTTATATTTCCAGTGGAACACCATAAGATTTTGTTTGATTTTAGAGTTTTATACCTCAGTTTTCAGAAGGGTGATATTGCTATATTAGTTGATATAAATCTCATAGTTTGGGTATTTATTAGGACACCAAGAGTTCTAAATATTTGACTTTACTTACTCCAGCTGCTCAGAATAGAAGGTTACAGGCAAATGCATCAGATGGATTTGAATAGCTAGAATTAAAACTTATTTTGGTCTTGGACTTTAGCTAAATATGAGTAGAGTATTGTGTCTGGATTGCCTTTCAAGAAACAAGTTCCTTACTAAATTCCAGCATGAATGGAAGCAAGATGGAAACTTGCTCTAAGGACTATACTGTTATTCTTAAGCTTTAAAATAAAATAAAAAGAAGTATAAATTTCAGATGGCTTTTAGACCTAACACCGGGTTTCTTTTGATTCTGTATTACCTTTAAATAAGCTATTGTACTGATCTGCTATTCACGTATTCACAATTTAGTGGGTTTTTTTTTTTTTTTCTGGTCACGTTTAGCAGTAGGTTTTAATTTCCAATCCTTTCTGCTGGCATTCATATGATGAAATGTGGATGTTTAGAAAGTATTTCTGAGTTAATCAATACAATCTAATTTTATAATCAACAGAAAGAAATACATATTTTTCTGTGCACTATATCTCACTCAAAAGTAGATGCCTGAACTAGGTCACATGAATCATACCCTAAAAGTTCTTATCTCTTCCTAGTGATTATAAATGGACCCAAAACTGATTAGTTCAGAGATAAACACCTGTTCTGTACATGCCTGAAATGGGTGAAATGAATCCTGCAATCTCTGTCTACCCACAAGAATTTTTTTTTTTGACTTACAAAAAATGTGCTGATATATCCTTCTCTAAGTATATTTAAGAAACTGAGTGATGTCTCTCTAGGTCTGTCAAAAAGTATTAATAGACATCAGCAAAGGGAATGGTTTATGTTTAGTTTCATCAACATGGATTCCTTTTATGCTTGAAGTAGTCTGAGTGTTTCTGTTGAGGGCTACACAACGAGGTCATGAGAAGGGGAAAAAGCAAGCCCTGAATCTGTTTCCCCCATGTGACTTGAAAAGGTGTGAAATTGTGCTAATGTAATTCCAATAAAATCAATCATTTTTACCATTCTCAGCCTAAGAAACAATTTTGCCATTTGCCTCCATGTAACGTTGCATCTCTCAACTTATTGCTAGCAGTGTGAAAAAGACACAGATGCAAACTTATCAAAGACTAACCAAGACAGGGTATCTCTGATCCTTTGATTCCCTTAGGGGAACTCCTTCCACTTAATGCTGTGCCAGCTAGTTATTTTCTCAAGCTCTCTGGAGGCTTCTGAAATTTATTTCCAAGGGAGTCTGTTCTTAATATGATACTTTTTTTATACTGCTTTGCATTTATTTATAAAGCAGAATTATTTTTTTTAATCTTGTGTGCATGAGTTATTACTTTTTCTCCTTAATACTTCCCTATTTCAGGATAACCTCTTATAAGGGGTGAAACATGCAAATTTCACAAATTTTCTTGTTTATGATGGAGGATAAGTGGCTGGTCACTCATTCATTTAGCAGCAAATCCAGTTTAAAGTATTCTTATTTTTGCAGTTTATAACCATACATCCATCTCAAAGGAAATCTGGTTTCAGTACAGCCAGGCAATAGATCCATAAAAGCATAGTTTTCATGTACACTAATCCGTATTAAGAAAACTTGCGGAGCCAGATAGTAACACATCAATGGCTAAGCCAACAAAAACAAATAGCATCGTAACAGATCACATACAAAAACTGACTCTAAATGGGTGTATATTATATCTGGTTCATTAACCTCAGTGCAGCGAAACAGATTTTACATCAGCCATAGATCTGACTTTAATACATGAATCTGTTAAAACAAAATGGAAACATATTGATTGAAAGATCAGAATTTGCGGGAATTTGCCTGTTTCATACCGGCTCCATACTTCTGTATGAAGCACTTCTGCCTTTTCTAAAATATTCCTGATACTTCTTGACATGTCAAATTCTTCAGGAGAGCAAAATGCTCTTCACCTTCTCTGTCAGATGTCCTTGATCACCCATGGAAACCTTCATCTTCATTTTGTTCCCCAGATTATTTAGTGCTGTGAACATTGCTAGGCCACCAGTCCTGGCCACTGAAATATTCTTTTAATACATCAGAGCACAGTGACGAGCCATGGTGTGAGTTTACTCTTCTAAACTGCCACCCCCAAACCCAACAGCTCCAAACACCCTGGAAGAGCACAGTATGAAAGCTGGACTACAAGGTATGATAAGGGACAGCTCTCTTGAGTTTACTATAGAGAAAACTATTGAGTTTGATGCTCCATTTCTCATGCTAGGCACTTGTGTGCCTCACTTCAGCATTCAGTCCTTGGTTACTGAGGAAGCACAAAGTCTGCCACAAATCTCTTGACTGTTTCTGAAGACAGAAGTTAGGACCATTGTAGGCAAGCTAGCTTTTGAATGTACCTAACTAGGCATATCTCCATTAAAATGGAGGCAGTCTACTACGGAGCACATAGCCCTGCATTTCTTTCTTTCCTTACTGCCATATCCACAGAGGCAGGAATCCCACCAAGCTGCTCCTCCTTACAGGATCTTCTGTCTAGAAGCTGTTTCTGCTTAAAAGCTCTGCCATGGTTATTCAGTACTGAATATAAAACAATTGAACAAATAAGTGAGAAAATAAAAATAAAAATAAAATAAAACAGGATTTGGATCAGAGAGATGAAACTTAGTACTTGGCTGAAACTTTAAACAGCCATCAGAACTGTTCAAAAACACTTTAAACAACCCTGAATCAGCTCAAGGAAATTGATGTATGTATTATGTGGCACTTCATGAAAGTGTTTTTTATATTTCCTGGCATTAGTTAAACTATCAATGAAATGGCTGTTTAAATTAGGGGAGAAGCAGGTTAATTTTGTAACTAGTTTGCTTGGGAATAAAATAATATATTTAAGCTATTGTTTCACAAGCAGCAAATTTGGGGAGGGTATTTCTGTGGTGAGATTTTTTCTCTAATAGTATTTTACACTTCTGATATCAGTGTACATCTGTGTACTGCATGTGTCAGTGTATGTGCATATCAGTGTCAATATATTTGGTATTCATAATATCAGGCCCAGAGTACTTACAGATATGTAATGTCATTGGGAAAAGTTTGAATATTCATCGTTCATACGATGTGTCCAAGTCAGTATGCTAGATATATTTTTTGCTTATTCTTTATAGCTACTCAGTCCAAAGAATTAAAAATATCAGGAGTCATAATTTCATACATGTTCTGCTTGTTCTTATTTATGTGAAGTGGAGACTAAGAATTGTTTAGTTTATCTCTCAGAAAGAAAAAGCTCTCTTCTGTCTCTGAGTATATATAAAACTAAGATAAACCAGATCAAGTCCAGATGCTCTCTTGCTATGGCAGCATAGTAAATTAGATTAAAAACAGGATAATTGGGTGACAAGCTACATGCTATTCCTGTCAGAAAGTTGCTGGTAACCAAGCTCCTTTGAGATTACTCTTGTATATTGTACTATATAATTCTTCTGTTCCCAGACTTATTTGATGCATGCTATTTGGCTTGGTTCAGGGAGTCATGGTGTCAGGGAGTATGCTAAAAATTAAACAGGTTCAATTAAACAGGGTAATACTCAAACCTGTGCTTTGGCACTATTCAGTTTACTTAGGGAAATGCAATGACTGTAAACTAGCACTGTTTTCCCTTTACAGAGGGCAATAATTTCAGAAAAAAAAAAAAAAAAGATTGCATTTTGCATTTACCTATGAACCTAGAATGACTAACAGAAAGTCAGAATTTTAGAAGGTGCATTTGAGGACACACATATGCCCTTGTAAGCTTAATGATGAACCTCCGGTTGGCTCTAGGTTTACTTTCACATTTAATTCCTCTCTATACTTGACCTCTTCATGGAGTCTGGGCCTCTGAATCATCATTATTGAGTTAGTGTCCATTCAAGTCTACATTAGTAGATGAAAGGGAGGAAAAAAGTAGAATGCACTCATATAGAGAAAGAGAAAACATGCAAGGTAACTTTTTTTTAACAAATATTCAATTAAAAAAAAAAAGACTTTTGATTAAGAAATAAGCTAAAATACAACATATTGAAAGGAAAATATTATCTACAGCAGCTATTGCCCAACACTGTTGTTGGCTAGACTCTACCATGGTGAGAACAAAATTGGACCAGAAATTCAGTTAGATTTGGCTTCTCTTGCAGATTGACTAGCTGGGAGCTGTCAGGGAAGCTCCCCGACTAGACACACTGCAGAGCTTGGTGGTTTCTGGCCATCCTATGGTCTTTCAGGGCAACAAAGCTAGGGAATGATGACTGAACATATGTCTCTGCTGTGTCCTGAGATGAAAGAACTTGTCCTCTTAAAGTGGCCTTGAGAGTGTAGACTTGTAAAGGGAGTTGACCATAAAGCACTATTTACTATTAAAGGCACATGAGTTTCTCTGTAATATTTACTTGTGCCACAACCTGTCTCTGATAGTGGACTGTGCTGACTTATGCATAGGGAAATACAATAATTCTTGCTGTAGGCAATGTTATCTGCCTTCATCTTCTTATTATTTAACATTATTACTTTCTGTTAAGAGGTGGCATTAGTAGGTGCCTTAGGAATGTGGTAAGACCATAAGATCTTGTGTGTATATTGAAACTGATGACAGTTACACAGGAGACCATGTGCTCCACAGCTGAGAGTGAAGAATATGCACTGTGAGCATGCAAATGTACTGGTCAGCTGCCCCAGCTCTTGCAGCACCTGTGAATCTAAGAAAGATTAGATATGACGCTCAGGTATACTGATTTTTTTTTCTGTGAAGAAAAAGAGATATTATTTTATATCAGTATACCTTTTTCACAGAAAAAAAAAAAGAATCACAGTAGGTTAAATTGAAGGTGAAAAAGCAAATATAGGTAGATACTGAGAATAGCATTTATCTATAATTAAGTTATAAGACATGAAGAGTCACTCTAGAGAACATAGTATGATAAAATGACACTAGATGTCTAAGAACTAATCATGTCTCCTTCAAAAAATGTTATTTGCCATACTAGAAAAGTTTTTAACACCATGCACAGGTGTTATTAACTCAGGTGAGTGTCAGAGAATAACAACAGTTTAAATAGGTTTGCATTTGCAAGAACTGACTGGGCTTATTAGATCAGGATCCTGTGTTCTGACAAGAACTCAGTTTTAGTGAGATAGACCTCAAAAAAATCAGTTACTGGGAAGAAATCTCAAAGGACCCCTTTTACCTTTAGCTTAATTATCCCAAATATACCATTATCAGAGCACACAGAATGAATCACTGGCCTTGCATTTTGTGCCAGGTTGGCCTATCACTGTGCTGGCTTGTCCAGCTCATGCAGATCATTTTCTATAATGCTCATACATTGTCTTTGGGCTGTTACTATGAAATACCATGCAGCACTGCAAGTACGTTTAAAATTGCTGCTTTTGCTTCTGGTTTGCTGTAGCTGCAGAAATGGAAGCTCTAGACCCATAACAATAATCCCCCTCCCACTTCAGATTCAGATTTGAACCAGTATGATGAGTCTTTCCTCTCTGTCTCTGAGTCATTGTCAAATAGTCTTCCCACCTACAGAAAGAAGTGAGAAATGGTTTGGGTGAGGTCTAGACTACTATCATAATAGTTGGAGTTTTTAAGTCCACAGCTTTCAATTCCCTTCTGCATCAGTAGGTGCATTTTAGCATTTTAGGTGCTAGCAGCTTAGAGGAGACAGGATGAGGCAGAGCTGAGGCAGTTGCTTGTTCAGCATAGTCAGTGGTTTCTGCCAGCACTGGTTGTATTACTGTTCATTTGTGATGATAGTGTGCAAATGGGAATTGCAACCATATCTTGATTTCTGTAGCCTCTCAAGGTAGGCCAGACATTGAAAAAGGGCTACAAGGAAGCTGTGGTATTTGACTGAAATGCAGATGCCACCAGAAAAGGAAATGTAAGCATTTACTCTTTAGTGTGGATTCTACCTCTGCTCTGGCTGATATGTCCTACAAGACAGAGCAGGGTCTTGTTAATTCTGTTAGGAACAAACAGAACCTACATTATATATGGCTGATGTGCCATGTGCAGTCAGGGGAGCAAAGAAAGCTCTAGCTCTTGATAGTATTTAGTTTGTATTCAAATTTGTCTGCCTACTATATACTTAAGTCTTTATTTCTCCTTTTTTGGACAAAAATATCTTCATTTTTTTTTTAAGTCTGGTGAGTATGGACAGTTTGTTCTCTTCTCTGCTTCTTTACGTAATGGAAGAGCAGACCCATCAAGAATCTCTTTCTTTTCATGTTCTCAAGGTAACGTGGAAATAATTCTCCCCTAACACAGATAATACCACTCCACTTTTCTGTTTTAGATTATTTGGAAATCCTGCCCTTCTTGTAACCTAGGAAGGATGAACATAGATCCTTAAAAAATTCCAGTAGGAAGCTTTTGCTAAAATTAATTCATTGTCTCATGTTTGATACCTACCTGAGATTCTTGAACAAAGGACTCAGCTAGGGATAAAAAACAATAATCAAAACCATTCAATTCAGAAAAGTTTTGGGTGCCAAATCTTTATCTCTCATGCTAAGATCCTGATCAGTCCTAGATTGAAAGCCAAGAGATTGTCAAACATACACATTCACACATGCGCACATATACAATGTATTAGTGGATAAAATTACCAGCCAGCACACAAAACAGCTCTAAGGAAGATCTGGGCTCAGAAACAACCTGGGAATTCATGGTCATCCCCTCCACAGCTTGAGCAGGGAGACCAGATGTTTCCAGCTTCTGATGTGAGCCAGGGGAAGCTTGGTGGCCCACCTCTGACAACAGGGACGAGCTCTCTGAGAGAGAGGCCCTGAGGCCGAATAGGAAGAATGTTGAATAACTGACTGTAAGGAATGAGTGGGAAAAATGCTTAATGCTGGGACGAACAGGCCAGTGTTACTGGAATTCTTTCATTACACAGCAACACTACATTTGGCTGCACTTGTTAATGAATAAATAAACTGCCACTTTTCCTTTTAAAGGGGGGCTAACTGAAAGAGAGTATTTAAAAAGTACTTAAAATTTAAACTTTAATGAGCACTTTAAAAACGTATCTTTATGATACTAAAACTAATATACACATTTTTAAGGAAAAAAATTATAAGATGATATTCTTTATATCTATGCTGCCACTCATGCTTTGACTCTGATCACTTATCTGGATAATTAAGCAGTATCACGGAGGAACCAGATACCAGAAATCTGATATTAATCCATCCCTCTTAATAGTAACGCAAAGCCACTGGGGTGGAAAGCAGCCTAGGCTCTTAATCCCCTTTTACCAACATTTCGGCATCAGCATATCTCATTTATTTTCCAAAGTGGTTCAAGACACACTATCACTGGTTTAAGTCTAATTTAGGTTTTAAATCAAAATATATTAAGAAATTCAAAAATAGTCAAGATTACCAAGATTTCTTCAGGGAGCGATTCACAGCCAGCACGTGTCCCTCCAACAGGAACAGGGACAGCTAAATGATTGTTGTATGCCTGCATCGCTGTGAGGTACAACGCTTTCCTTTGAATTAAAAGGAGAAGGCAGGATTACAGTGGAGACCTTGAGATCCCCCTGCCATACTTATCAGGTATATGTTAATGATAGTCTGAGCAACTTCTGCAGACATTAATTCACCTGCCAGAAGTGAGGAGTTCAAGGCTATTGTGTCCTCTCCCCTGTGTGTGTGTCTGTGTTTATGTCAGCCTTGTTGTTCCTTTCAGTGTTTTTCAGAGTATTTTTTTCTTTTAATTTTCACTTTGCCCTACGGCCCTCACTAGTCACTGGTGCTGCCATTATCCCCTTGTGCATATCAAGGTGACTGGAGGTGGACTCTGCATACATTTAGCTTGACACTAACTGCAACAGCAATAGCTGTGATAATCATCAAAATGGGAGAATGGCTCTCTTCTACTTCCCTTCGCTGCTGCTCAACTCACACTGACCCAAACCAGGCAAAAAACAAACACCACAGACTGAGCATCCTACTCATGAAGTACTTGAAAGTCCAAAGTATTGACACATTGCTAACTCAGTGACATACGCGTCTGGACTCTGTTCTCGACTTGTACGGTGGGGTATGTCCAATTGTAACACCCACCCAGGGGAACGTG
Organism: Crypturellus undulatus; assembly: GCA_013389825.1. Classification (NCBI taxonomy): domain Eukaryota; kingdom Metazoa; phylum Chordata; class Aves; order Tinamiformes; family Tinamidae; genus Crypturellus; species Crypturellus undulatus. The sequence goes on along the minus strand of VWPW01016040.1, from coordinate 916,178 downwards.
GTCACCTAAGCTGCAGTGTCAGGTGGCTACACTTGACGGGAGGCACCGTGCTTCCTTATGGCCCATGCGCTGTAGACATCGGCATGTTTAAACCATGAGTGGAAATTCTGATTTTTATTTTGGATATAGGAATTTACTTGACTGCAGTTTGTGCACTCTCCTGTCATGGTGCTAGTTATTATTTATATTCACGTATGTACATTGATTCTACCATGCTGCGGACTAAAAGTGATGACATTTAGCTATTTACTTTAGGCCCAAAGTGATATCTTCTAGGAGATAAGAGTCCTGAGAAGGATCAGAGAAGACACAAGACTCTATAAACCTTGCTTACTACTTAAAATGCTTAAAATGTTTTTAAAGAATATATGATGGAGACAGAGCCCAGCTATAGTTATCATGAAAGTGTGAAACACTTGACAATCCACCATGTTCTTATGGCTTTGTCATGAGACTGGCACACATTTCAGCCCAGAAACCTTCAGGAAACTGCTGTTTTCCCATGTATATTTTATTAAGCATTAGTGCCACCAAGCACTTTACAGATGGGGGAATCTATCACTTTATAAAATAATTAGCCTGCTATTTCAATGACAAGAAGGAACAGCAGTATGTAGGCAGCAAACTGAGGTGCTGCCTGTACCTTCCTCTTCATTTTTGTATTTGTATAAAAACAGTAAAATGTTTTTACAGACTAGGCCAATAGTGCCACAGGAATTGAATTAGAGCATCCTTAATTAATATGTCAGAATATAAGAAATGATGAAAATATGTATAATTAAATTCTTGCACTAAAAACAGTGACTAAAAGAGTGACTAAAATAGATTAGCAGAGCTTTTTTTGTTGTTCCTTTTATTTTTTCCCTTATATTTTTAATTTTAATTAAAAATTGTGGGTTCCAGTGTCTTTGAACTATACTGTGATTAGCTATTACATATCTGGGCTAACAGATGGGTCACCCCGAAAATTATACACTATTTGTCAAGATGAAATGAATTTTCCCATTTCAATGAATACAGCATTATTTTCAGGCTAATATACAGTAGTAACAGTTTGGCACCTTGGTAACCTACATTGGCAATAAGAAGCTGCTTGAGACAGGTGCTTGAAAGAGCAAATATCTTACATAAATTAAATACCTATTTTCAACTACAAGGCTTCAATTTTCAAAAGCAGTAAGTAATTCTGAGTTTCCAAGTGTACCTGGGCTCAATATGAGACATTTGTAGAGGGTTTGATTTTATAATTTTTTGTGTTTATGGATAACCCAACTTCATTAAAATGCCTGAATGTCTCTTTTTTTCCCTGCTTTGCAAGAGTTGAATATAACAACAGGTCACTTTGAATGTTAGGTCTCACCTTTGCAGCAAATAATCCCATGTACTCTTTTACAGTAGCTATTTTTTACTCCATTAATCTGAAGAGATGAATATTCTGTGCTTTCTCATAGAAAATTCTTTTTGTGTTAGTACTGCACTTGCTTTAACTTAAGGAAAACATATTCTGGAGCTTTTGTCCCTTCTTTATTAGTACAACCTATCTCAGTCTGTGGTGCCATAGACTAAAACCAATGTAGAATGACAAGAACATTGCAACCAGTTTGTACAAAGCAAACAGTATATGTTTCTTATAAAAGCCCACTCAGACGGTTGAATCGTGTTAAATATTATGTAGTCAATTATTTAGTATATTGACCATTTAATACTCTCTCTTTTCCCCCTTTCATGATTTGCCTTAACAAAAGTCATCACTACCTCCCACCCTTGCTCCTCAGATCCTCAAATTATTTTCGGCAGCCTGAGCCTAGGCTGGGCACTAGCATTATAAAGGGAAATAGTCAGGCACTTCCAATAGCAAAAGAAAATCCATAAACTGCATATAAAGAAGGAGAGGCTGCAGGAAATGGAGTTTTCTGCTCTTATGCTTTACCAGCATTCAGCTCTTCAAACAAATAGAAAATATTCTATTGGTTAACACTTAACCTCAACTAATAGGTCCAATCTCACATACTCAAATAAATCATAATGCCTTTTCAATTAGTTTGCACTTTCACTTGCTGCTGTCCTGAATAATTAGGAAAACAATTCAAATTTCGTTAGGAGATGATATGAAGTGCTATTCCTGTGATAATTACCAAGCTGTAGTTCAGTTTCCCTGGCTCCCACCAGGTCACCAGGGCACAAAAGAGGACACCATAAGAGCATTAATGAGCTCTCATTGAAGATGTTAAAAAGCTTGTATTGATCTGTTTGTCCAAGAAGGAGATATTTAAGCCTTTCTGCTGAGGGCAGGAGAGACAGAGATTCATATCACAAAGCCTTTTATCCAACCCCTTCTGTTTCTGACTTCAGTATTGCCCAGTCTCAGCATGTCTGATTCTGGAGGTCATACTTTTAAATTTTCACAACATTTTTTTTTCTTTTTCTCTTTCTTCTTTTTGTTTAAAAAGAGAGAGAGTGAGAGGATAATATGCAGTGTACACTTAACCTCTACTAAAATAATCCCTTTACACAGCTAGCTCTGTCTGAGAATCAGCTTCAGTGCAGGGAGATCTCCCCTCTCCCTATATCCCACTCATATAGATCTCAATTAAAGTAAGGGCAGCCCAGACAACGCAAGCGCCAGTTCAGTGCAAAATTTTGCTCGTATTTTGAAAACAGATTCAATCAAATAATTTTGGGGATGTTTGATCAAAGATTTCTCTCTAACAACCATATCTTTTTTAATGAACTCCTGCACTTGCTATTTCTAGTTGAGAGTGGAAGTGAAAGAACTGAAAGGCTATAAAATCACCAGTTCTTGTGGTATTTTCAGAGGAAGTTTCTTTCTGTGGGCAAGGGAGGCAAATCCTGCTTTCAACTCATTGCATTGTTATAATATACTGCAGCTTTAAACTAGCTCTGGGTACACTTTTCTGCTCATCAGTTTTTGTCTACCCTCTTCTAAATGCCACAGTGAACTGCCAGTGAGTATTCCCAGCCTGTCTGGGTCTCTGAGTTGAAGAGATTTTGGTATAAAAATTCACCTAGCTGTAAGGCTTTATTTTTAAGGGGGGAGAGCATACATTTGTCACTTGGGTCAGCTATTGCCAGGTTCAGCAAGGTTACGTCTCTCTTTTCACAGTATCTCATTCACATTCATCTTAACAGGAGCAATTCAGTGAGGCCACTTTGTGGAGTGTTTGTAAATGGTCATTGAAGAGCCTTCTGTAAGACAGTGTTGGCGATGTCTTCTTTATTAACATACAGTAAAGGTCATTGTGGCTGAAAGTTTCTCGGCTCTAGTTTTGTTTTTAAGAGTCTGGATCAATGCAATAGTGGGAGCCTGATGACATATCTTTGCTTTTTTTCATGGCCTATCTCATCTACCAGAGCAGGCTGGTGGATGTAGCTAGAAATAGAGCCTAGAACTTCTGCAATTTTCTTCTTCTATCTGGGATCAACCTGGTTATATACACTGAAAATCAACAGTTGAATGGCTGCAATTTCATCAGCTTCATTAATTTGGGAACTAGTATTTACTAGTAAATGAGACTTGTTTAATGTTAATAGACAGAAAAAGACAGAATAGGAAACATTTCCCAGGATATCACATAAGATCACTCTGTCTAAGGTTCTGCTTAGGTAAGATATGCCAGGACTTCATCTGTCCACACCTTTTTATCTTCAGCACCTATTTATCTTCAATCTTGTATCACTTAACATCAAGTCTTTTTTTTTACACATATAAGTTGCAAAAATATTCTTTAGATTAAAACTTACATTAGAAATATTTTATCAGAAAGAAAGAAAGATAAAAAAAACATAGTATGTTGGATCATGTTGATAATAGACAGCAGTTACATTACAGCGATGAAGAGGTGAAGGAAGAGAGAGAACCTTTTGGACTGAACTTTGCTTGTCATTTGGGCTGACCATTGCCTTGCTCTTGTAATGACATTTTACTGCTAAGGGAATTTTGATATTAAGAAATGTATGGTTTCTTGCTGCAAAAAAAAAAAAAAAGCAGAGGAAGAGAAAGGCACAGGCAGCATGGATAATACCATGCTCTTAAGTATGTTCAGGACTAGGGCCCTGATTCAGATCATTAATATTTATCATTGCCACATCACTAAGCTTCCAAGGAAGTAGAAGGATTCTGCAGAAAAGCAGGAAATAAGGAGATGTATTTAAGCTTGAAGGATATACCTGTTGTGCAGCTGTTGGACAGTAGGCAAATAGTTGGTTAAAGCTCTCTGCCTTTAGCTGACATTTTGTAGTCTGTTAGTTTACAGTTATGCCCATAACTAACCTCTTTCTTAAGCTTTGTAACATTCATTTATGCTGCTATGAACCTAGTGGCTGCTTGAATTAGATGAGAGAATCTTACTGATGCACAACCCACTGGTTGAGTAGAGCAGTTCTGTAGGTTTTCAGGCATATTCGTTTTCACATTTTTATATCTGCTTATCCATTTTCCTAATGCAAATACTCTAATAATCTATAACGTGTTCCTGTACACACACACACTTGTAATATTAGGAATTCTGGCATTTGTTTCCGCATTTATCCTGTGAGCAATTACTGTGGTGACATTAATTAGAGAACTACCAGCTAAACCAGCAATATTACTTTGTAACCCAAAGCCCTGAGTCAACTCCCTCTGTTGAGCTAATTTCCCAGAAGTTCCTATCCAGAGAGCCACTAGGAAAGTGAAGCAACATGAAAGATGCTCCACAAGGTATGGAGATGTTCACTGCCTCTTTTAAGAAGTGGAGTTTCTAAAGACAGATTTTGTATCTTCTCCCTGCGGGAGGATGAATGCACACACAAAACACGCTCTTTGTGAAGGGAGACCATAATCCCCACCTTTGGGACTGAGCTAGCAGAGGACACTCTATGCATCTCAGCCAGTCATGGTGATCACTTAATAAAGATGTGACAGAAAGATTCAGGAATAAGTAAAATTGGACAGGGCTAGGAAGTAATGACCCTTGTTGAGTGACAACAGAGGTTATGTGGATTAATATTAAATGTGAAGGGCCTGAATTATTCATGGAAGGTTCAAGGTAAAAAGGTTAACTTGGTAACATCCTTTAACTGACATCTCACGGAGGGAAGAAATCCTAGCTCAGTAGTATTCCTCAAACTGAGAGTTCTGTAGCCCTATGCACAGAGCAGTGACCTGGGGACCTTCCCTCCTTCCTGCTGTATACCACTCCTGGGGACAAAAGCCATTCGGTCGGTGTTGGTAACTTTGCCACAAGCTCTGTGGATGCAGTAACATACATTCTTTGGGCTATCAGGGGAACAGAGTGGGAAATCATTTGTAGAAACCACACTGGTCCCATGGATTTGATGGACCAGGCATCTCCAATGCCTGGCATTAGGCAAATTCTCTGACCAAAAGTCTGACCCTTTCGTACATCTTACTCTATTTACCATTGCCTGTTGCAACAGGGAGATACAGTATTTTCCTCGTGCTGCTGCCCTCTCCTTGCTGCTTCTGGGAGGAAAAGCATGTACAATAGACCACCACACCAAAAGACCCCATGTACTCTCCAAAATGAAGGACCTTGGAAGTAAACCACACTGATAAAGTCTGTGGGAATCTCAGGAAGAGGTCTGCTCTGGAGGCGAGCACAGGAATATCAGTACTGGAATACTGGAAGTAATGAGAGACCCTGCTGTGGCTGCATGGTCAAGAACTTGCCCTGTAAGCCAGAGTGTGAGCAGAAGCAACAGAGCTGTGATACGAGTTTCTGGACATTTGCCACTAGCTCAGGAAGACACTAGACAGTGGCTTCCCATTCACAGACAGATACTGGGCAAGTGGAAAGTAGAACTAGCAACCTAAATGGTCTCTGAGGCAGGAGACTGACAAAAATCACACATCTAATACCCACTTAGCCTAGTCCTGGTCATAACTGGCCAAATATCTATCTTGTGTCTGCATTCAGTGCCTGGTTCTGGCATCGCTTTGATCCAGCACTCTGGGAGCTGGGATGACTAGGTATTGCCCAAGTAAACAAAAGCTGGAAGGAGCAGAGGAGCAAGACAAAAGCGGAAGGGAGATACTCAGTATATTTATTATTTGATGCTTGTGCATATCTCCACCACCAAAAAGAAAGTTTAAGTAATGAGAAAGATTGTTCCTGCAAAAAAGGAATTCCTTTTTCAACATGATAAAACACATATCAACATAGAAAAATGACTTTCTTTTCCTATCTAGCCCACCATCAGTAGAGTGAGAAATCAGTTTTAGCATGAACAAAATGACTAAGGAAGATTAACAGCTCTGTAGTATTCTAGATTTGAAGATTTTATAAAGTCAAATTATTGTGCTCTTGGAAACTAATTTCATTATTAAAGACTTGTACAGAACTTTGCAACTCTCAGTTATCTTTCAGATATTTACTGCTTCTTCAAGATTATCTGAAAGGCCAGTGTGTTGTGCAAGGACCTTGTGTAAGGTAGCATAGCTACCCAAGTAAAGGATGACGCTGAAGAAAACACAGACTAGATTTGAATAAAAGCTCTCACACAAGTGCCTAATACGTTAAACTAATGGGGTTTGTTTGTTTGTTTTTTTACTTATTGTCTTTAATTATTACATTTTAACTTTTTTAGAAGGCCCTAGCAAGGTGCCTCCCCTAACTACTCTAGCATGGTAAAAAACATGAATTGTACTTCTCCAGCATCTTTGCTACTACTAGCATTGATATTAATCTGTTGGCTGTTAATATCCTTCCCATTTCCCTGGCAGGTATCATTTTAATACCTCTTTTACTGCCTTTCCTCAAAAAGACATTCATTTTCATCACCATAGTCTCAAATATCTGACTGAAACAAGACGAACTCATCAAAAGTATGCTCCTGCTAAGTGGGGAAGGTCAGACCTCTCTGGCAGCTATGATGGCGTATTAGCAGCTCTTACTAAGCAACTGCGTTGAGATATTATCAACAGTCCTCCATAACAGTCTCAGGAGGTATAGATTTTGTAACTAATAATAAGTAGGAGAAAAAAAATCATGAATCTGAAGAAAGAAAAGAAAAATATGAAGAAACTGATAGATATGGAAAAAGACTCCTACTTGCTTATTTTCTATGGAAACAGACAGTAGGAAACTTGCAAGCAGCACACACTCTTGCTTAATGCAAATGGTACATTCATACAATAAAGGTTAACAGAGGCAAACATTCCTGATGCTAAGTTCTCATTTAAGTTTGAAATTAAAAGGCTTCCCTCCCTCCTCCATGTTTCAGGAACTACACACAGCACCACCTCCACTCCGCAAAATTTGTACTGAAGGGAATAGGGCTCTCTGTTTGACCTTAGTCAGTGTGTGTTTGGATTTAACCATCCTTTCAAAGGATGATTCCTGCAGTTGTAGCAGCCTAAGCTACTTGACAGTTTTCTCTCTGCAAAACAGCAGCAGACAAATCCACCAGGCCAAGCACTATTTAGTACCTCTGATTAGTTGCATAAGATCAGATCTCTGTTTTGGCACAAGGAACAAAAATATTTCCTTTAAGCTCAATTATTGTTTGCTTAGTGGAAGGCTGTTTGGGGCACTTTAAATAAGATCTGTCCCATCGCATGCTGCCTGCCAAAACTGCAATTAGCCACTGTGCATGGAAAGAAAATAAATAAATAAATAAAAGAGCCAGCAACAACATTTGTTTTTGCCCTCTCTAAAACAGGTGCTGGCTTACCAAACTGACGACCACTTATTGCAATGGCAAAAAGGTCAGGACCAGGTGACTCTGAGGAAACATTTTTTTTTAAAAAGAACCACAGTGATTTTCCATCAAAATAATATAATCACATTGCTGCTATCAGTTACTCAAATCTCAGGATACAACATTTAACTTGCTTCTCAAACCTGCAGACATTAGAAAAACAGAAGTGAGAGGAACATAAGGGCAAATTTCATTTCAAAGCTACTTTGATGCAATTCAATTGCCTTGTTTAAGGCTACCTCCTGGTAGACTTCTGTGTCATTGAGACAAGAAAAAAGGGCCACAAAACTCATCATCGGGCCTCATCTTTTCTATATTGGCATTGGGAAAATGAGGAATGACTAAATAAAAGCAGAAATACAAGGAGAAATTAGTTTATTGTAGTCAGACTTGGATATTCATACTTTTTAAACTTTTTATTATTATAATTTATAACTTATTATTTTAACTTTTGTCGTTGCAACACATAGATGTAGGACTTACTTAAAATCAGTATTCTAATGGTTCAGCTATAGAAATGTTTTTCTTTACTCCATGATTTGCAACGATTATTTCCTGATTTTGAGAAATGAATGATATTTTCTTTTGTTTACGCAGATTTTGAAAGTGGAGCTGGTCAGGATTTTTTCAATATTCTCTCCTCTCCTGCCTCCCAAAATATTGATATATCCAAAAGGTTTCTCTCATCTGAGATGTAATTTCTGGGAGGGAGATTTCAGAGACTTGCCCTAGAATACCGAATAACTCAATCATTATTCACTGAAGTGGAGGAGACCTAGATTAAAATCAATGTATCATATTAGGCACTAAGAAAAAGTAGGCACAAGTCTTCAGGGTGCCAGAAGAATCCTGAAGAATATTCTGCCTTGTGGGGAGTGTGCAAAAGAATATGGCAGGACAAAAGTGCTCTTATTCTTCCTTTTTTCTCATGAAAAATTACTAGAATTTATGTATTTTTTTTAAATCTCTGTTTTCAATCAAACTGTTTCTACATTTCTCTCCTTCGGTTGCTTGAGGGTGGCATCTTCCAAAACTAATTTATATCTGAGACACATAGAAGTGAAGAGATGTAAAGGAAAAAGCTTCTTGGTTTACTCTTTGCCTCACCAGAGCCCAAGAGCTCCCTTGTTACCAGGTCACTCACTCCACTAAAATCATGTGAGTGCTGTGGTATAATGGAGGTCGGAAGCTCTAAGGGCAAGTAGGGGTAAGAGCGTCCAGTCCAAGGTTTGTAGGGAATATAATTTCATTTTCAAATACAAGTACATAGGAGAGCCTCAAATAAAAGATATTAAAAAGTCCAAGTTAAAAAAAAAAAGATCCCCAATTACAAAACTACTAACAATACTAATGCTGTACATGGAGATGTACTAAGTTGGTTTAGATACCTAACAGGACTTTTGCACTGTGAAAAACCTAGTGTGTTTATTGTTACTATAACATTTTCCCTCTTATTAGGACTAGTGATCTCAGGGATACCATTTCCTCTATACCACATGGTACACGGATATTGCAGTTCCCAGTATTTGTTGTAATTTGGGTGTCTGATTCAATTGTTTGGCTATCTTTGGAGGGCAAATGTGATAAACAGTAGGACCATAACCCAATCTTAAAAGCAAGGGGAATAAAGAACAGACCCTGTTATAATATATTTTTGGACAGTTTTGGATTATGATTTCATAGAAAACTAGCCTGCTAACCTCTACGCTTAGCCTGTCAGAGCAGGTTTGTTATGGGTGACACCGTGAGTTCCCATGCCTCCATCTACTGAGGTGACAAAGAGCACGGGAGCAGATGTAAAAGGCTTGGACATCTGTTCTTTGCCCCATGGCTTTCTGCAGTGCTGCCTGGCCTCTGGCTCAAGCATCTCTTACCCAGCCAGGCCTCCTGGACAGCACTCCCTGGATGGCGAGGTCCAGTCCCCCACCACCACCTTGAGTCACAACATGCCTCAGTCGCTCCAGTCTGGAGTACAGACTTGGCCCCCTCATCTGGAGAGCAGAGGCTAAGCTACGGAACTGAGGCGTCCCATGCTGTCTCGATTTCTTTCTGGGGACAAGGTATAATAGTCTTGTCTTATCTGAGTCTCTTTCAGGTGTGCAGGGGGCTTGCCTGTGCCTAGTACGTTCAATGCGGTCAGGACAAGATGCATGCAGTCCATCTGCACCATGGAGCGCTCAGGCAGTCATTTGTCAGCAGTTTTCATGGAGCAGAAAAGACACACCCGGTGAAAGACGGACATGTGGGAGCCTCACAGTGAGCACTGTCGTGAGTACAAATTGTAGCAGACATCCCCCAGCACAGTCCTCGCAACCACTAAGAGCACCTACACCCATTTTTTTCTTTTCCCAAAGAAAACAAAAACAAAAACAAAAACAAACAAAAAAAACTAACAAGAATCGAGAGGACTATGGCAGATGCTAAGGGACAATGTTCAGATACTATCAGTTTAAAAAAGATAAATGGATTTTTGCTGTCTTCACTTAAAAAAGGAGAAAAAAAAAGAAGTTCTAGGCATGTTCGCAGAGAGGAATAAATGGAAGGTTTGAGGCCAGTCAGAGGCCTGGGTTCACACAATACTGTCAGGGTCCCAGATTTATGCTTGACAGCGTTAGTGCCAGGACCACTATTTATGTTGCTTTAATCAGTCACACTTTTAAAATCACCTATGCTCAGCATTTATATCAATGAGGTGATAATATTGCTGTCAGGCACTAATATCGATAGTTGTGTCATAATCTAAACTCTTTTAATCTTTTCCTATGCTTGCATTAATGAATCTGCAAGACAACTACAATCTACAACAACAACAAAAAAGAAAAGGATGGCCCTGATTATGAGTGGCCATGGAGGAAAAGAAAAACAGCACTTTTTTGCTCTTTGCAAAACTATTTTAATTTGCCTTTAGCCTTCTCTTTTTCTGTCTGCCTTTGAAGACATTGTCAGCACATCCTACTGATTTTCTCACAGGCTACTTGTGTCTCTGAAAATATTTTTAGGTTCTATGGAAGTGTGAGGCAGGTAACCTCTTCCCTAAGTGGTTGGGGAGAGGCAAAGAGAGAAAAAGAGACAGAGGAAACAAAGAAACCTCAGTCTAATTTTGGTGTGGGGAGGCATCATTGTGCTTTTTCTTTATCCTTCTCTTTTTCTTTTTTTTTCTTTCTTTTTTTTTCTTCTGAGCCCACCCTTACAGCTGTCAGTCTCAGTTCTTTTTCTATGGTAAATAAAGTCTTTCTTGGGTTATAGCTTTAAGCAATTTTTTTAATTAAAATTCAATTCAAATATGAAAGTCAAAGAAACTTTCAAAGCAAAATCTACAAACTGATTCACTCAAAGGGTCTGTTTTCATTGCCATAGCTACAGATTACTATAAAGAAACTTGAACCAGACCTTTGACACCTAAGAAGGTCAAAAGTCCTTTCTGCCTGTGCTAGGACCCTTTTGACAACTTCCTGTATAATTTGACTGTTATTTGCGTGTCTGGTCACCGTCTGACCCTGAAGTCTGGAAAAAATTGAGAGGCAGCATATATCTCTGTTTCATATGGACCTCAAAAAGGGCACATTTAATTACATTTTGGTGAGAAACCCATGCACATAGGCTGGTGAGGCAGCAGCTGGGGAAGTGCCTAGACTTCTGTAGGTTAAGAATTGTCTTTCCTTACACTGCCAGAGTTTGTTGCACATAAGCTGCTCTGCACCATTATCTCCACAGCAAAAGTAGATGCATTTCACAGGTTACACAGATGTTGAAATCAGTACTTACCCCAGTACGACTAGCTAAAATTGGTAATACAGTGCTCTGCCTTGAAATCTGTGCAATTCATATGCTTCCCTTTTAAAGCTGTTTGTGCTTATGGGTCTTTGTTGTGCCTGAGTTATATTAAAGCTGTCTCTATAGTGCAGGATATGGCAGCAACCCTAGCTCCTGGTCTACCATGCTATGGATGGGAAAAAATCCAAAGTTATGGACCAAAGGAATGGATGACTGTCTTGCCATGTTTCCAAACTGAATATTTGGAGGTTGGGGCCTGCTGCATAGCAAATATGGTGCATGCCACATGCTCTAGCATCTCTGTTAGGAAAGTTGGAGGCGTCTGACACCCAAAATCGCAGCATCCTACAGCCACAGCCTGCCCCAGCACAGCAGGTAGGCAGGTACAGGTAGACACAAGTAGCCCTGAAATGAGCGTGGCTGATTTTTGCCCCCAGTGGCTTCCCTGCTCCACATCCTGGTTGTGCTGTGGGAGGCACGAGGGAGGACCAGTCACGGGCATGGGAAGTACCATGCAAAACACTTATCTAAACAGTGCAGACAGCAGGTGACATGTTTCTCATGGAAAGTGAAAAGATTGGCAAAAATAACAACATTTAAAAACTCAAAGTATCTTTAAATTTGGAAAGATCCTTGGTACCACTTTGTGGGAAGTGATTTGTTCTCTCACCATCTGAAGAGGTAGTGCTGACCGTCGTCTTTTACCTCAAGAGGAATATTTCTCACTGAGCTTGAAGTTTTGGAGTCTGTAGATGTGAAAACCATGGCATAACAGACAAACCCATTTTCATGAATAGTGGCCTTTCCTTTGTAATGTTTTGACCTTTTCCTTTTCCATAGGGAAAACTAGTTTTTGTGCAAGAAAGATATGCAAATTGGATGCTGAGCCTTGCCATGTCAAACTCCTAATGTGGTTCCTTATGGGGAGTATATTGGTCCATAGAGGAGACTAGTGTTTAACATGCAGCTATTGGACAAAAAGAACAGCCTCATCTTCCACCACTGCAGGCACTGACACCTTCTGTACCTCTAGCAACATCGTTCAGGCCGTGATAGATCAACTGTTTGATTCCTTGTGTCAAATCCCATCTCAGGATGCAGAGTGCAAGGAAGGCAACATAACCAGCTTTCTGCTCAAAAGATAGCTAAGGAAAAGAAAGATATGTGTGCATAAATTTAAGTGGGGTGGGGGGGAGGTAGACAAAATATCCAAAATACTGCTTTTATTGAATAGCATTAGCTACAAACCACTGTGCTTAAAGCTGGTAAAATTACACAGGGGAGAAAAGAAATAAACAAACAAACAAACAAAAAAGCTGTGCTTTTATGTGTTATTTTTTCATTCAGTTAATGATGCACTTCAGTTCACTCAGAAATAGAGGCACACTTGAATCAATAAACAAGGACTAACTGCATACAGTCTATCCAAAAGGCACTGTCTATGCATCAATCCTAGGCATGATAGCAATACCACACAGAGAGCTCTGCTTCTGAATGTGGGGGTGAATAGGCCTAGCGATTACAGTTATTTATTTATCTGTGACTTTCTCAGAGCTACAGAGCTGCCTGCTGCTTCGCAAAGCAAGGAGGAAGGCCCTGGCTGGAGGAGCTAAGCCTTCAATTTATTCCAGTAAGGATATAGCTATACAAAACGGGGCCAGATATGAGGTCCCTCTCCAGTGAGGAGAAGGGGTGTCACAGGGGTCCCCAAAGTTTGTTTGTGTGGAGAGCAGCAAGATAAAGACAGAATAAGAAGGGTGATGGGGTACTTAACGCTTCCTCAGGCTAGGTTAAGATTATTTCTCCGTATATACAGCCTGTTGTGTTGGTTGATGATGGTGACATTTCTGTTATGAAAGGGAAAAAGTTTTTTTTTTTTATCTTTGAATGGAATAAAACTATCAGGGTAACTTTTGAGTGCAGCCAGTGGGAGTGCCCCTCTATTCAGACTATGTATTGGTGGGGACATGGAGGTGTTTGTAGCTCTAATTCCCCACCTGACCGTTCCTTTGGGTACAACTGGCCTCGAGCAATAAGAAAAAGGAGAAAAATTAGAGAAATGTAAATAAGGAAGGTAACTTGCCATTTGTCACTTGAAAGTCCTTATTTCATGGCCTGTTCCCTGTTCTCCTGGAATTTTGTGTCATTATCTTCTGTTAAAAGGATTCAAATGACATTATTTGCATGGAAACTCGCATACAAATGATGTCGTCTGTGCCACAAAGTTGCATTACAATGAAGGGAATGATGACTGTGTCACATGTACGTGACATTCTTTGTGTCATTAAATTTAAAGTCAATGCTGGCAGTTATAAACCACTCACGTCTCAAGCAAATACATCACTTCTGATCTGAAATGAATATTTTAAAACGCCAACTCCAACTGCATCAAACAGCAATAACCTGCAATGTCATCTAAAAAAAAAAAAAGAGGTAAAGATTCTAAACAAAGGTGGACTTATGGGATTGTATGATATACTGCAAAGAAAAATATTTTAATAAGCTGTAATAGTCTCCAGAAAAACAGAATTCATTACTTGATGGTTATCTCCAGGAGTCATTTTTAAAAGGCATTCAATATCATGTATATTTTCAGAAACCCTTATGCTGCTAGATAGATTCAGGATTGTTAATTTTCAGGCAGGGTGGATGAATTAATTGTAGAGCAAGATCCACAGCACAGACCTTTCTGTGAGTTGTTACCATCCATTTCCTTGCCACAGTCTGATGCTGACAACAGGCCAAGCCTTTGAAAGATCTCCAAACTCTTCCACAGAGTCAAGGGCAAATGATGACAGGAAAGGCTCAAGCAGTTATCACTGTCAAAATGAATGAGAAAAGAGGAGGGACAGTAGGTGGATTAGGAAAGGTTTCATAGTACTGTGATGATCAGAGCCATACAGCAATGAGAGCCAGACAAGTAAGTGCATAGACGAATCTGCTTTCTGATTGATGCATTGTTTGTGCAGGTCAGTTGTAAGGTAAGGGACAGCTCACCGTGTTTTTGCAGAAGCCGTGATAATTGTGCCTATAGTCGTCTGCACCAACCCTGCTGGTTCGGAGTCAACTACTAGCGCTTTTTCACTGATACAGAGGAAGGCACTGGAACATGTTCCTTAGAAAGTTATTGTTTTAGGAAAAGCACATGGTAGGTGACCTCTGAAAATTTAGGTGTATAATTTTAGAAACTCATTTAAATAGAGAAAATCAATCATTTAAATACCACAAAGAAGCTCAGTCTCTGGTTAAGCTGCTGTGCAACCTCTCCCTTCCCGCTGCTGGCCCCAAGTGCACGCACAAATATGAGCCCGTCTGACAAAAAAAAAAAAAAAAAAACCTTCTCTGGAGTTTGTAAATGTGTAAGGCTCCGTTAGGGATCAGACAGAAAGGAAAAACTGTGCACGGGTCATTTCTTTTTTCTTATTGATACCGTTTCAAATCTAATTGAAACATTCTTGGAGAAAGCTGTGTTCCCCATCCCTTCAGCTTTGATATGGCTATTTAATCAGAGGGCATTGTTATTTCACAATGAACATGGAAAACATTTAAAACATTTTTGAGATGGAGCACATTACTTCTGACCCCAGCCAAAGACCACATTAAAAGGAGTTCAATGGAATTCACTCTTTACAGTGTTCTGGGTTTGAAAACAGCAGTGCACATATGGAATATGCTGAGACATGGGCCTATTAATTATTGAGGTATAAGCAACAAGCTGTTTTAAAGGCAAACAGGGGTCAGCATCAGCTAGCCTTGCTCCAGAGGGTCAGGTGTGTGTTCCCCCACCCCAGAAATATGTTCTGCAGGTGTCCCTGTGACCACCACCGTCCCACCAGGCTGAGATGGGGCAGAACTTGTGCAGCTCCTATGGATGCTGCAATAAGCGTGAGCAGAGGAATGTGCTCCCAGCAGGGAAGCAGTGTGTGGCGACCATATTAGATACTCCACTGTCTCTTCCTTTGGGACTAGCATGATAGGGTGGAACCAAAGCTCTTCTGTTGCCTGCCATTCCCGCCTTGCTCTAAGGCAGTGACTGATCTCACCCCCCACTGCCATCCCACAAGTTGTCGTGATGCTAAGGAAGCCACATGTGGAAAGAAGGGCAGGGTTACTCTTGTTTGTTGTGCATCAGGGAATGCAACTGAGCCTTTAAGACCTAACTCATTCTATATTTTAGGATATATTTCTTGCTTGTAATAGCACAAAAGAAAAGATTAGAAGTGGAATATGACTGAAATGATGCATTGGGTCAAAGTCCTTTCATCCTTTTGCCCTAGTCTGTCTAACAATTTTTAAATCCCATTCTATCCAAGTACATTCAATTACAAAAGTGACCAGAAATAAATCAAACTTAATTAGTTTAAGATAAAAAAGAAGAATTGATTAGATTGAGATGATTGGATCTCAGAGAGGCTGAAGCCCAAAGTGGGTGCATCAGTATTTTAGGGAAGTTAAATGCAATCTTAATTGCTTACTTTATACAAGCAGACATTGGTGAGATACGATGCTTGGGAAGTGACAGAAGAAATGTTTTGGCTGCTCTTTGATGTAGAGTTCAGCTGTTCTGGTTTGTAAATATAACAGAACGAAAGGATATTGTGCTCTACCCACTTCAATCAAGCAAGACACTGTGGCGTCTAAGCTGCTGCTCTTCCATTGCGAAGCTGCTACTCAGAACAAAGACATAAAGAAAGCAGGAGAGGGGGAGACGGGGAGAGAGGAAGAAAAAGGCTTCTGCATCTTTAATAATTAGCAAAGAACTGCAATGTTTAGTCAGGAAATTATGGTGCATATGCTGTCCACTTGTTCAGGACCCCTATATCGTGAGAACAAGCAAACATTCATCATCCACAGATGTCCGCCAGGCCCAGGTGACTGAAAATTCAATGCGCAAGCTTCTCACAATGGGTCGAATGCTAATTGGGTGGCTTGAGAGATTAGAGTAGCCCTGGAGCTATTCTCTATCTGCAAAAGTCTCTCAGACAATAGAAGAAGTCAACAATGTCTCTGTAAAGCTTTGCTCAACCGACACTTATGAGGAAAATTAGAACGAGTAAGTAAATAAAAAATGCCACCAACTCCTCTTCTTGATTTCCTTTCCCAGTTGTGAGCTGGCTGGCTGCCGTCGTTTCCTTGTACTTATGTACAGTTTCCTATAAATAGGGAATAGGAGTAGGGGAGGGGAGACTGAGGCGGGTGGGAGAAGAGGAATGGTATACGAACTATTACAGGAAATCAACATGGGTGATGAGAAGCATATTTAGCCTACTGAATACCTCAGAAATAGAAGCAGGTTTTCATAGTGCACACCCTAGAAAAACAAAAACAAAAACAAAAAAGACATTTCCTTTAAAATTTTGGAATGCATAAACCAGAATCAGTTTGCAGTCTGAAAGGTGGATTTGAAACCCATGAAAGTGGGCGTTATTCAAACATTTATTTTGGTCTTGTTGGTCTTTAGAACACCATTGGGTGGCACCTTAGTTTCTCTAAGGATGAAACAGATAGGATTTTCCTCATCCATTTTCTGCAGAAAAAACTGAGTTCTCTGAAAGTTTTTCCCTTCACTTCCTTGAACAAAGAAGGCCATCGTTGGTGACCTGTTGTTAAGTAATTGGTTGCTCAAGGCTTGGATTTCTTTCACGTTGGTCAGTTCTGCCAGATATTGCAAAGTTTGTTCTCTAATGCTGAATGCTGGCCCTATGTGAGGCTGCAGTGGCAGAGGCTGCGCAGGCATAGTCAGTGTGTGTTACATGATATACACCTGCTATTCTTGAGGTTATTTTTGAGCTTCATGTTCAAATAATCGCCTCATGTCTTAAGCGAAGCTCAGCGGAACCGTCTGTCTTCGATGCGGACACATGTTCCGTAAGTGCACTACTGCAGTGGTGAACCAGGCATGAGGAATTTACTATTAATTTCACTGGAGTGGTACTGGTGTAATTATGAGATGAGTAAGGATATACTGACTTTAGTCTTTTTTCATTCATCTTCAGCTTGTGTTTTTGGACAAGGTAGTGTGTGGTAAGTGAGGCTGTGAATCGCTATCTAGTTATTGTGCCAGTGCTTCATAAGGACATTTTCAACAGGCATCAAATGTGAGGCAGCTTGTCCTACTTTCGAAGAGAAGTGTAAAGCACTTTTTTGCTAACACAAACCTTTGTGTGCCCTTCAGATTGTCTGTGTGGGATACTGAAGAGAGGTAACTATAAAGTAAATCTACTCAATCACACAGTTTCTTCTTCAGGGATGTAAACCCTACACTAGTATGTGTTTCACCCAACCATGGCCTATGCTGAAACTTTGAAACTTAGCCAAGATGTCTTGAAACTCTTATGAGGTTAGCTGAAAAGTCTGCAAGCATCAGCTAATCTTTTTGCGGAATCTGGACCATGCTTTCAGTACGGGCGAAAAAAAAATAGTCGGATGAATTCCCCCTGCCTTCAGACTTCATTACAGAAGTTTTGCAGAGCTCTAGGAACTATATATTTTATTGTTCTCTCAATTCTGCCCTTTCTAAATCACCTTATTCTGATTTAACTGCAAAAGGCATTACTATTTTGAGTTCTTCCTATGTTAAAACTAAAGCAGTAAGCTAGGGACTTTCATAAGAGACTGTACTGAAATGTCAACAGATGGCTTGCTAATCATGTTAAAAAAATACTCATTTCTTTTCTAAAATGGCATTTTTTTCAGTAAGTAAATCAGAAAGGAATGTTTATGATATAAAACATATTACTCACAACGTCTTTTAATTATCATACTTAATCATCAAGGTCAAGATGATAATTGTTTCTAAAAATTAACACCTCATTTTTCTGAGATGCTTACCAAAATACACGGTCAGAAATATGAATTAGTAGTGTGCAACCCAGTTAAGAAAATGCATCTTCTGTTCAGTAAACCAAATGTATACTTAAATACCATGAAGCTCTTTAAAACTGAATACCTATTTAAGGCACAGTCTAATTAGTCCACTCACTGCCTAGTAAAAGCATACAGTACCATATGCCCTAGAATAGGGTGCCATGTGGGTGTTCAGCAGTGACACATATTTGCAAGTACTTTATTATGAGATAACGCAGTGCCATTAATATATCTTAAACATGAATGTTTTTCGTAACCTATTGGAGACAACTATGGTTGGCAGTTAACACAAACTCCCATGATATCTTGGCAGCAACTGCACTTTATTTGTGGAGCAATTCATATGGACCACCACCTTATATCATTCATGCTACCACATAGCAACAATTTAAGTGTCTACAGTCTTATCTTCTGCCTGGAGAGATACTTTTCCGTCTGTTTGGTCACAATCAGTTTAGAAGGTTTCTTTGTAAGGATTAGAGACTATATTATAACAACAGGATGCAATACAGATATTTATTTCTCTTAACAAAATACTTTACGGGAACATCCAAACACCAAATAGCATGTAATAAGGTCTCAGATTCAAGTCTTTTAAATATAGAATTGTTATTATCTTAGTCTATGGTCTCCAAAGACAATTCTGTGGAAAGATGTTGCCAATAGACCTTTCTAACAATATTTCCAATTTACATTGGGAGTTACTGCTGCTTTGGGTTATGCATAGTGTGTCATTTGGTCATTTGATGTCTTAAGTTTTCCATTAGCTGGAGTGGCACAGCCTGCAGGACCTCAGCAGAGAATTTCTGATTAAGGCCTATTACTTCTATATAACTTACAATATATCTTTTAGATCGATATACAGTCTTGATTCAAAGACTCCACACCACGGAAAACCATGAATTCTCCAGGTGAAAGTGTAGTGCACTGACATGAGGTCATAGGTTTTGTGTGAGAGTCAGTATAATAAAAGCTTATTTTCATTGATTTGTGAAGCATTATTAATTTGTCTTCTTTTTTTTTTCTGCTCTCTGTTTTAGCAGGTGGCAGTTATTCCCAAAGGCTGGCAATTCTCTGTATTCTGATTCTGTTATTCTATTTTGAAAACTCCTCTCCCACATACAAAATACAGTCCTCTGAATAACTTGCAACATATATGCAGGCCCATCTATGGACTGTGACCCCACATTAAAAAATATGCTTTATCATTTTTCCTGCCATTTACATCATTTTCTAGTAGCTTCAGTTCTATTAATAAAATAGAGTACTGCGACTAACACTGAAGCAGTATAACATTTTTAAAGATATTCAGACAGCACCAAAACAAATCTTCAAATGAAACAGTTATGTTTACAGTATATGTTATGAATAAATCTTTGGCCATCTCAAAATTTCTAGTTAGCCAAGTCAGATTCAGTCAGGGAGACAGCGTGTGGGAGAGAGACATGACAGAGACTCTACACTTCCAGACTCTACACTCATTTACCACAGAAATGAATATAGTATAAAATTCAGTGCAGTTACAGAAAATATTAATGAAGAAGTAAGAAGTAAGGACATGGTCTTAAAGCCTGATGCACATACTGATTTCAAACAGAAGAATAATGATAGAAGACAGCACTAGAATCCATTGATGAGCTAAAATAACAACCTGCTTTTTTAGTGAATAAATAAACTTATATTGGTGAAATACAGAGATGAAGGAATAGGATCTACTCCAAAGAATTTTGATGTCAGTGAAAGTCTTTACCTAGATTCCAGCAGTTTTGTAAGGCAGATAAAATCACAGATAAACAAACATACAATATCTTATTTTGGATTTCATAGTTTTTAACACTGAGTCATAGGAATGGATTTCTCCGGGAAGACGAAAGACTTCCAGTAACTGGCCAGTCAGTCCTACTGCAGCAAGTAACCGTGAAGACGAGCCTCTGATTGTGAAAGGCTCTTACTGATTTTTCTGCAGTGCTTGGAAAGATGTCACTGAAGTTGCAAAGCCTGAGGGGCCTGTTTCTCAAATGTGAGCAGCAGAACTGAGTGATGGAAATACCTTACTCCTTTCAGTTAGTCTTGCTGTTACTGCAGTTGGTGTTGTATAAGTCTTTGGTTTTAGCACATATAAAATAAACAAACAGTGACAGCTAATAAGTATGGCTTAGCTGATAGGCCAAGTGGAAAAGTGGGTTTTAATCCAGCATCTTTGCAATTGCAGTTAGGGAATTTATGTGCTGTATTGATTGAGAACTAATTAATAGCATTGATATTTTTACATCATTTAAAGGTTAAAAACTTCCTATCCTAAACACACAGTTGAGCATTTTGGTGTCATTTTTTGATAGAAGTTCAGGAATGATCCTCAGACTTTGCCTTCACTATTTCTTAAAAGGATTTAAAAATTGATGTGGAAAATTATAACTGGATCTTAAAAATATTCCATTGTGACAGGAGGACAGCTATCAGTGTCTTTTTGTTATGTGAGTTATTGAAGTTTGACATGCTTTGAGGAATATTTTTCATAACCCACTGTTTGCTACCCTGTCTATCCAATTATTTAGAACAAGCAATCTGTCATTTTATTGTTTCCTTCCAATTATATAACTTTGGTGACAGTCATGGCAGAGTATACTCTGTAAGTAAAATCAGATCTCACTGTGGATTCCAAGGGCTGCAGAGTGTGCGTGTACATGTGTGCTCATCGCAGCGATATGGAGTGGGGGGGGAGAAAATTAAGAGGACAGTTGCAGTGCATTGCTCAAAATGCAGTTATCTATGCATGCTGCAGAAGAATAAATAAAAATAAACTAACCAAGTGATGGATGCTCTACTGCTCATGTCTCAGCGGTGACCACACTCAGTCTCCTACACAATTATACAGCAGTTCAATGTATTTAACTTGGTGAATTTCCGTGGTGCTGTAAAGAGAAAGCATTCAGTTTTCAGGAGTGGTCCTTATGTCTCTCTGCTCATCCATCTATCCATAGGATCATGGAAAGTGAACATTAGGCTCTTGGAGCTGGCAAGGGATCAGATGCATCTATGAAACAGTGAGGAGCAAACACAGCCTGCAGTTACCACTTGCCACCCTCTTTGACATGGGAAGCCGTTGCACAAAATGTCAGGAATGGAGCTCACTCAATCGTCTTCGTTTAGTGACTGATAGAGTCAGATAGATAGCGACTTTTGCAAACTTATACTCTGCTTTTGAAACTGGAAGAAAGTTGTTCTTTCTTTGTTGCTGCTGGAGGGAAGGGAGAAGTGTTCGAGTGGCAGTTGGGTCCAACACCAGTTAGCTCGTCAGAAAGCGGAGAGCAGCAGAGAGGCTGGGAAGAAACAGCATGCAAACAGCTGCAGTGTGAGATGGAATAAGCGAGTGTCAACGGTGTTAGATGGTAGAGCTGTGTGAACACTTTCACACTCAAAGCAAAATTGTCAAGTTATCGTGTCCAATTGGGCATGGATTTCTTATTATATCATTGCAATACCACAAGCTGTAGTGGTGGCAGAGTCATAGTACCCTTAATTAAAGAAGTAGATGAGAAAGAAAGAAAATGAATATATATATATTTGTTATTGGAGGTCTTTGAAGAAGAACATGGCACTCTATTGTAAAACGATAGTGGAAAAAAAATCACATAAGCATATGCCTATGTCCCAATGAAATCATGCTTAAATGCTGTGTTGAATTGGTGCTTGAAAGTTTCAACCATCTAAACCAAAGTTGCTTTGAGATATATATATATGTATATATTTTTCCCTTTTGTCTTAACCTTTATTGTGTTTCAGAGTCAGCACTGGCCAACGCAATTCTGTATATCCCACTTACTTACAGCTATAACTTGTGAAGATATTCAGGCTTTTCTGGGCACTTCAGCAGGAGCTAACAATATGATCAGAGAAAGATCCAGTGATTACTGACACTATCAGGGAATCCAACCTTTATGAACTTCAAAGGGATTTTTGCCGTGCATTATCCAAATTTTGTTATCAGGATCTTTTACCTGCTATTTGAGGATATTTTCCCTAATTTGGCACTGCACTGTATCCCATCTCACCAGCACTTCTGCTAGATGTTGATCTTGCACGGCGTGTTTGTATCAGACATTCTCTAACAGAGTGATATAAACTTACCTTCAAACTGCTCAACATGTTCTTTACACCCAGATTCAAGGTGATTGGCAGGTAGTTTTAAAAGCAGTTAATTGAAAATTTATCAGACCATTTTACTTCGCTTTGTCACCACAGTTTTGTGTGGTTTCTCTATCAGTTTAGTTAACCTGCTTTTCCAACACAAAACAGAATTAAAAACAAACAAACAAACAGTAAGACCTGACCAGCACTAGATCTATTCTCTGTGAAGATCCCTGAGCTTTAGGATTTGTCTCTCTCCAGAATCTTCCAGAATCTTCACTGTAAACATTTTAGGCATGTTTGATGCCCGCTTTCTTTTTTTTTTTCCTTCCAGTTATTTGAGGAGACAGACTGTGGTATAAAGACTAAATGTTGCTGTTTTGCATTGTAGATGTGTGGGCTTCCTATATGCACAAGAAAAGCTCAGTGGTATGGAGCGGTATGGACTATGAGGTCAACATGTCCACACCTTCTTTCAGCTACTTACAGTGTATTAAAAAATAACTAAACTCAACAAATAAATCGTAGCTATCAAAGAGAATCCAGGAGATTCCTGTGTCAATGATGCTGCCTAGACCACTTTGAATGAGATGTGAGGAACAGAAAACAAGGAAAGTTTGGGTTCATAATTCATGCTTGCAAAGCTCATCAAGGGCGTGATGCGCAGTTGCAGCACCGTGGAAGAGCTGCCAGGAGAAAAGGCTCTGCGGGTATTACACTGCAAATGAGCTCGTCGTGGAGTCCAGTGACTCTCATTCTGTTATTGCTCCCCTAGAATAGCTTTTAAAGCTGCAATAGTGTCCCGCACCATTAATATTAAATGATAAAATGGACTGGGACAAATTCAACACTTGATCTAAGTTCTCTGAAGCCAATGTTTTTAAGACAAGAAGGATGTTTCCTGGCTATATCTTTACTAAATACTTCTATGAATGATAGATCTGTTTTTGACTATGGTAGTAAGTATGGAAACAGATTACCAGTGTTACTAATGCGTACATATAAGCCAGCCTACATGTTTAGGCCATATTATTACAAAAAAGTGTAAGGCTGGTTCCAGTGAACCTGAGCCTTGGATAACTAGAGAATAATTTTTTTCTCAGTTCTCTTGGGTACTCAAATCACAACATAATGCATGTCATTCTTTTAAAAAGAGCTCTGACTGGAAATTCTCCATGCAGCACAGATTTGCATGCTGGATGTAAATTTTCTAGGACATTTTTCCAGAAATCTGCATATAGATAGAAGTATTTTACAAAGTCTGAAATCTGAGATTTTATGTGTATCCTAGTTTTTATTTTCATTCATTTTTTTCGTATATGTGCTCTGGATAGGTGAAAAGAAGGAAGGTATATTTTATTTGCCAGTTATGGATGTGGAGAATCTGGCATAAACCCAATGTATTAGGGAGACTGGGAAAAAAAAAAAAACCCTTCAAATCCCAAACTCAAATGAACTAAACATTTCATCAGCCAAAAAGATGAAAGGAGTTCTTGAGGATTGCATTCACTGAACATTAAACCACTTGAATTTGGCCTTTTTTCATCTGTTAAAAAGCAGGTTGAAAGATGCTCAGCTGATGCTGTTGTCTTTTTATATTCAGATTCTTGCTATTTGTTGTTTGTATCTTTATACACATTTAGGAAGATGCATACGCCTCTGCATAACTAGATAACAACAGATTTTTGCATTCAGGAATTAAAATTAACCTTGGCAAGTATGGTAAGGTACTAACTCAAATGGCTTAGAGTAGTTTTTCCATGATATTATAAATATTTATCTTGCATTTTTATTCCTGGCCACTCTCCTTCTTCAGACAGTGTATATCTCTCTAGACTGATACACTCAAGTTTCCTGTTGAAAAAGAAACCTCAAGATTCGTTTTTAATTCTGGAACTCTTTTTGTCCCCTTACATCTCAAGCTATAGATCTTTTTAAGTGTTGTGTAGCCTACAACATGACAAAGACCTTGAACCCAGTTAGTGGCACAAGTGATACTCGTTGCAGTTTGTATCTACACCCAGTGCAATCATTAGCAGCGTGTCAAGTATGGTTGCCTCATGTATGCCGTGCTGTGAAAAACGGCTGACAAACAGTCTTAAATGAACAAACATACCTAATTCAGAGAAACATGCCCTGAACTGTCTATAAAGGGTTAGGTCTAGACTAGTAGCTACGTTCCCTGACATCTACATATAAATACTCTTTCTTGAGACACCTCACTCACATAAAGAAGAAAAAGATGAACTTTTCTTTAAAGAAGTGGATATTCTGTAGCTTTCCTTGTGAAAACAAAGAGAGAAAAGAGGTCCTTTTTATCTAAAAAAATATCTAATTTTGTTTGTTTATGACTCATGTATTCCTTTTCTCCTCAGAAATTAATATCTTTTTTTTTGTCTTCTGAAATGCATAAGTTCATACTTTGTATAAAAATCTATTAATGTCTGGGGGCATATAAGGAGCATCTCAGAAGACACTACTTACATATTAATGGCAAAGCCCCTAGATGGGAAACTCTGTTTATAGATTTACTTTGTCTTTGGCTTTCCCGCCATCTCCATCCCCAGCTTCACTCATTCACATCACTTTTGCAGTCCGAAAAGAATAGGGCAATTTATTCATTATAAATTTCTGTGAATATGTACTGACTGTTTTCCTGAAAAGTCCAAGCTTGGTTAAAGCATAGAGATTCCTGTATGTGCAGCACGTGCAAACATTTTTAATAGCAGTAAGAGCTTAAACCTGGAAGGTGCTAAGTATTTTCAGCAATGTGTTTAGAGCCTTCAGTTTTGAGGGTGATTGAGGTATTTTAGAATCAGGTCTTCATTTTTCACCTAAGAGATGAAATAACACATCAATTTAATTTGAAGTGACTTTGCCATAAACCTCTTTCTCATTCAGAATGGGTTGGATATCAGGAGGATTAAATGTTCTGACTATAGAAAGAACTCCCCCAGTATGTAAGCTTTTAAATGCCCCTTCAAACAATGATCAGATGTGGAAAGTTGAGATCTATTTTCTGTGTGTGGCAGACTGGCAGCAACTGGACTTAGGCTTAGATTTTCTGCCTTCACTAACAAAATTTTGTTAGTAAGTCTGCCAAAACCAGTAAATTGCTGGCAGCTTTGGTGGAAAGTGGAGAATTCAGTGGGTTTTTGTCATCCCGAAAGGTTTGCACTTATGAAGTGCTGTCTTGTATAATGAAGTCCATTTGTCTGATGCAAAAGATTTCAGCAGCTCATCAATGTTCCACAAGAGGCAGTAAGAAACGGCTCTATTTATGCTATATACAGAGGTAACAAAGATGCCGAAATGCCATGCTCTGCATTCTTCTGTTCATTTGGTGTATCAGAGAAACATAAGCAGAGTAGAAATGTAATTTAATTCAAGGTCAGCCAAAGACATTATGTGAGACCTCATAGAATGAACAAATGAATAATAAACAAAATTAAAAACATCTACTGCTGTCTTTAGAACTTGGCTGTTTGTTTGGCACACTGTATTGTGGAAAGTGCTATATATTACAGTTTTGGAAGGTCAGGTTCTTTGTTATTTTGTTTATTGATACTTCTCAGCGGCCAGTCGGGAGATGAAGTTGAGAATAGAATCATAGAATCATAGAATCATAGAATGCCTAAGGTTGGAAGGGACCTCTAGAGGTCATCTAGTCCAACCCCCCTGCACACGCAGGGCCACCTAGAGCACGTGGCACAGGGCTGCATCCAAGCGGGTCTTGAAGATCTCCAGAGAGGGAGACTCCACAACCTCTCTGGGCAGCCTGTTCCAGTGCTCTGTCACCCTCACCGTCAAGAAGTTCTTCCTTAAGTTCCCGTGGAACTTTTTATGCTTCAATTTGTGGCCATTTCCTCTGGTTCTGTCAGTGACCACCAGTGAAAAGAGGCCAGCCCCATCTTCCTCATTGCCTCCCTTGAGGCACTTATAGACACAGATCAGGTCCCCTCTCAGCCTTCTCTTCTCCAGGCTGAACAAGCCCAGCTCCCTCAGCCTCTCCTCATAGGGCAGATGTTCCAGGCCCCTGATCATCCTCGTGGCTCTACGCTGGACTCTCTCCAGCAGCTCCACATCCCTCTTGTACTGTGGGGCCCAGAACTGGACACAGTACTCCAGATGTGGCCTTACCAGGGCTGAGTAGAGGGGTAAGATCACCTCCCTCGACCTGCTGGAGATGCTCCTCTTAATGCATCCCAGGACCCCATTGGCCTTCTTGGCCACGAGGGCACACTGCTGCCTCATGGTCAACCTGTCGTCCACCACGACGCCCAGGTCCTTCTCAGCAGAGCTGCTCTCCAGCAGGTCGGTCCCCAGCCTGTACTGGTGTCTGGGGTTATTTCTCCCCAGGTGCAGGACCGTGCACTTGGCCTTGTTGAATTCCATGAGGTTTTTGACCGCCCAGTTGTCCAGTCTGTCCAGGTCCCTCTGGATGGCAGCACAGCCCTCTGGAGTATCCACTACTCCTCCCAGCTTCGTATCATCTGCAAACTTGCTGAGGGAGCACTCTGTGCCTTCATCCAGATCGTTGATAAATAAATTGAACAGGACTGGACCGAGGACTGACCCCTGGGGCACTCCGCTCAACACAGGCCTCCAACTAGACTCTGCACCGCTGATCACCACCCTCTGAGTTCTGCCATCTAGCCAGTTGCCAATCCACCTCACCGACCACTCATCCAGCCCACACCTCCGGAGCTTGTCCAGGAGGATGTTGTGAGGGACGGTGTCAAAAGCATAGGAACATTTAGAATTAATATCAGGAAACCTTTGTAGAAAAGTTATTCAACTGTGTTTTAGAAAGGCTCCCAAAGGGAAACAAAGAAGTCTGGTTGCTTGAACTGGACAAAACATTCCAATTTATAGCATTTGCACCTTTCATGTTGTTAGGCTATCAGCTAAGTCTTTTCTAACTCTAGTTTCTATCGATGATTAACTATGACTCTATTCCACTCGTGTACTTAAGGGTAGAATTTAAACTGACCATCGTATGCAGTCTTTTAAATAAAAAACATTGACTCATTTTACAAAGAATAACATTGATGTGTCTTAGAAAATGAGAAATGCATAAAAGGAGTCCAGGTTATAGGACATATATTTATTTTTCATTTGGAAGTTGTCTTGAATAGCTCACTAAAGTTTCTGAAGAGTTTTGTGGGTTGCTTCATGTACATAAATAACATCAGAAAAAGCTCGTATGTATAAATATTCCCAGACTTGGCCTTGATGCCAATTCAAATCCTTTCGTATTGCTCTTTTCCTTATGTAGCTCCAATATTCCTACTGCACTTCAGCAAAAGCAGTGACTTCTATTTATAGTTTTTATATTCTATATTTGTTGTAATGAATATGGGTAATATAGGTTTATAGACGTTATTAATTCTATTGCTATTATGTGCATAACAATTGCATGATCCTGCTCTCCCAGGCATTCAAAGGGAAAGAAAAGGAAAAGGCTGTTGTTTATGTTTCTCTGTCTCATGAAGATATACCAGTATCAGGGTACCCGAAGTGATGATACTTGCATCACTCTGAGTTACACATGAAAATCTATCTTTTTTTTTTTTTTCATTGTTACACTCTGTATATCACCAAGTCTTCCAATTATGTTTGGGGGCTTCTTGAACATTTTGCACTACACTTATGAATATTGACTAACAGTACTATTTCAACATTGTCAAAAGCCAATACTAATATTTGACAACATCAAAGGGAGATAGGATATGTTTGCTCTGATGGAGCTTGGACATGAAAAACGATGTATGGAAAAAAAAAGAATGGAAGAAAATAAACCCTTAATATTAAAGGACTAACATTTAGTGTTCTTAAAAAATAGATATATATCTTACATTACCTATTACTGACGTCAATTTAAGTGAAGCTGAATGTTCAACACAGCACATTCATAATATGTCTACTTAACCAAATGAGTTTGTGATATGGTTGAGCTACTGTATGCAAGGAACAAATACTTTTTTTTTCTTCTTTTTTATTCTCCTGAAAGAGTTGCAGAAAGCTAGGCTGGATGGTCTTTCTTAATGTAAGTCACTGATTAATAAAATGTGTTATAATAGGTGTGACACGCACTTTAAGACTTTCAAAGCTATGTAGTCTCCCATTAATTCAAGTGTAAATTGGAATATGGTTACATTCTGTTGAAATAAAGTGACTGAGACTTCAAGAGTCCCATTTTACTTACATTTATGAAGTTTGTGATAATTCACCACAGCAGCAAAAACTGGCAAGAACAGAGAGATTCAATTTGGTCTCTCTCTTTCTCTCTCTCTCTATACTCCTAATGCTTAATAAATTTTCCAGAAGAGAGATACACATACTATACTCTCAGAACTGTTAGTTTAAGAAATGTACTGCTTACTTTTTCCCTTTTATAAATTAATTACGGTTGAACCTTCTACTAAATCCAGAAAAAATATTTCTGTTTGTAAAAAGGTTTTTCATACATTATGGTCTAATCCTGCATGATTTAACTGTGGTCGTGATCTTTTCTAACACTGTGGAAAACATGATTTCATAATAAAACCTTTTTCATTTTTTTCTTTCTTTTTTTTTTTCCCTGACATATTTTGCCTTTCCAGCAATATACAAGTTCCTCAAATTGTTGACTTTGTCTTGTTTTTCTTGGCTTCACAATATTTTTGTGTGGAGACTCATGAGGAGGGGCTCAGCTTAGGCCTATTGAGCCTAAGAGCCTTTAATCCGCTCATTGTAGGTAATGAGTTTGTGCTACTTGTGTTTTGTTTGTCTCTGGTTGTATGTTTTGCTCACGCTTTTTGTGCAATCCAGTGCATAATTTCCCAGATTTTCCCAGTAAGAAGATTTATTTCAGTCTGCTTGTCCTGCAAGCAATATTCATTCAGAATTTTGAGGTAAGGTTGTTGAAATTCCTAAGGGCAAGAAAAGAAGAAGAGAGGAAGTTTATGTGAATAACCATGTTAAGAAACTCTTCAGGTCTTAGGACACACTGAGATTTTAAAGTGCAGAAGAAGGGTGTGTGAAAAGAACCAGTGCAACTACTGAAGTGGATAAGCTGTCGTTTTTAGGGCAGTTGACACACAAGTGAGAAGGAAAAATATTTAAGAATGGAAATGTGCATGAACCAGTAACTAACTGTGGCTGTTGTATCATTCTTTGAACCACAGAGTAGGGTGAAGACACCTGTATTTTATAAACATCATTGTATACTACCTAAAACAAATGAAAGTTTTAAAAACTGTTGCAGAGACTGACCTCTCATAAATGCATGCAAGTAATCTAGTATGCTGATCTCTTTAAACTGCACCTATCATACCGGGTATCTGTGAATCAGGGAAGAAAAGGGGCGAGGAGTTAAAAAAATGGTCAAAGCAATCTAAAAGAAGAGTTCCAAAATCCTATTTTGCTTTGTTATTCATATCCTTGCTAAAAATACATTACACTTACATAACACTTTCCACAGGAGAATCTCTGACACTTCACAGAGCCGAACTGAGCTTCCCAGTGTACTGGTAAAATCGCAAGCAGTATTCTGCCTGTTTCTCTCGTGAGTAAATTTAAAGGAAGTTGCATGTCTCTCTTGCAATAGGAAAATGTTCATAAAATGAGACATAGAAAAGCTCATGGAAAATGAATTCCTTTAAAATTTATGTCTCAGTTTTGAATATGAAAAGTTCTAATCTTTTTAGAAAATAAAATATTTTGATCTGAAAATGTGAAATTTTACAAACTTTTTACAATTGTCAAGATTCATTGAAAAATTGCAGGACTCCAGACTCCCACTCTTTTGTGCCAGAAGATGTGAATCCTACCTTTACATCAAATGAGTAAGAGAGATGATGAGAGTACAGAGTTCCTGCAGGGTTGTACTGTACAACCTTGCAGCATATATGGAAGATGCAGAAGGATTAGATGTTGTGCCACTGTGACAGTTATCTGTGGCCACAGAGGGATGTGTTTCATAATGAGATATTAGATAGGAACAGAGCAAAAAGTCAATGCCTTCATTTAGTTGGAAATACTTTAAGCAGCCTGCAAGCCATTTTTTTAGTTTATTTGCTGGGTATATATGAAACTGTACTGTATAGCTTTTAAGCACAAAGTCTAAATAACCCCACATAAAAGGGGTGGAAAAAAAAGCCTTTTTAGTGGTTATGAAAATAAACTGTTAAGCACCCAGCAGTGAAAGGGTCAAAACGGTTGTATTAACTGAACTCTCCTGAGGACATATGTTGTTTACAGTATATGTTTAAAATAATATTCCTGGCTAGTAAGGCTTTCCCTCAGGATAATGCAATTACAACAGTAACAGAGGATTAATTAAAGACTCTCCCATAGGTGTTGCTAGAGATCTTGAATCGACCAAAGGGGGATACATTACCAACTCAGCACAGAGGTGAACAGACCAGAGCTGTTCAAAATAATTAGTTAGGCACAAGGGCAGGGTTGAGCTTTTTGCCTCATTTATCTGATTTTGATTAATACTTTAATCTCTCCTTTTTTAATGCAGAAGAGTTATACTGGTTCCAATTTATGTATGAGAAAGGAATAAGGAAGATGAAACTTCTGGATAAAGAAATCAATAGTAAACATTTATTCTGGTCCACTATCAAATAGGATATCTTCTTTTCTGCCCTTCCCCGCAATGCCTTTTTTTAAAAAAAAACACCTAGCTTAAACATTTGGAGTTGGAGGACAATTTGTTTCAACAGGAGATCTGCTCATGCACGATGCATGGCATGATAAAAATTCTTGACAGGGAACAACCCCAGCATGAGAGGATAACAAAGCCAGAGGATCACCTTCCCATCATATGCCTTTAGAATCATCCCTGCATGGACTTGTGAAAGCCTAAGAGCAGCTGATTCATAGGTCTCAACGTGGCAAGGCCAAGGAGTTGTAATTGTAATTACAACTTTATCATTAATAAAGTCAATAAATGAAAGCCTTCCCTCTTTTCAAATGTCTTTTAAAGAGGGAAAACATATAGCAACCCAGAATGCATTATTTTTGCATAAATAGTTATTCTGGTTCTTGTAATATCTCAAGGTTCTTCTTCTGGATGGACATCAGAAAAGCTGCAAAATTTGATGAAATAGATGAAACATTGTATTGGCTACAAGTGAATACGTATGTCAAATGGGGTGCACTGGTTGAATTGGGCTAGATTCTTCATGTGTCATATCAGTAGATTTATAGTGGGATACTAATCTTACATTTTTGTTACTGTACTGGACATACTTGCCCAAATATATGCTAGGACAGCCTCCCATATTTCTTTTTTTGTTGTTGATGTTCAGTAGAAAAACTGCATAAAAATCTCAAAGAAAAAAATCAAAATAAATCAGACAAACATTCATTCACCAAATACATTTTAAAAAATGAAGAAAGTGAAGATCTCTTAGTGGTGAATATGTTATTCCCAAGGGTAGTGTATTATTCCAGTTAACCCTAGCTGAGGACCTGACTCATTTTAAAGATGCAGGCAATTTCTTTTTTTTTGATTGGATTTATTTTGTTATAGGCAATGAAATAGATACCTTCTAAATGGTGATAGAGTAAGAAGGAGAAGTGAAAATCAATCTACGCAATGTAGATATTTGCTGTTTATTATGATTACTTTCTTATACTGTGAATATGAAGCTTAGAGTAATAAAACATGTTCCATTTATCAGTAATGTATGTGAAGAAAACTGTGATGTGTCTAAATTAATGAATAGGGATGCTTGGGCTTTTAATTCCAAATCAAGAATAAGAGAAAAGAATTCTAGGGTGACACAGGCACAGCTTTTAGTACTAGCTCATAATTTCAAAGGAATTGTATCAATTTAACTCTATGGAGAAATTGGGTTTATTTGTGAACGAAGCCTTAGGAAAGTGTTGTCAGTTTTAGTGCATAAGATGATAGTGCAAATCTTTTGTTTTTTTTTTGATATCCTGGCAGGTTTAGTAAAGTGCATTGAAGACAATACTGCAAGGAGAAAGCAGAGAATTTGCTTCATTTCTTATGCACCACATTTCACCATTGCCCCTTGATAAAAGAGGTACCCTTTACCGAGATTCAGAATTCATGTGTCACATATAAATTTGCTCTTTAACTGATTTCAGAGAGTACAGCATGGTAAAAAGATGCAGTTCAGTCCTGCTAATGGAGAACCACTCTGTGCACGTTTCTAGACCTGAGCAAAAAGGCAGATTTGCACATGGTAGCATCTGTGCCCCAGACATTTTCGTATGGCTCTGATTCAGATCTTTTCTTCTTGCTGTACATTTGCACGTACCTAGCAGTGCCTCGAGGAGCGGTTACAGTGTGTATCATTGTTTTGACCTGGCTGCCAGTGTTGGAAGCACACGGGAGCTGTGCGCTTGTGGGAAGGCTCCGTTGATCACATACCACCTCAAGGACCGCAGAAGACGTGTACAAAGCGATGCATGTAGAACCTGTTTTGTTACAAGCAGGACAGTACTGACAGAAAAGAGAATGTTATATTTTTTCTTCTCTGGAAATTTTGCACTCTCTTGGCTTTATTAGCATGCATTGATGGATACTTAATATCCAGCGTTATAGCATGCTGGAGGTCCCTTTAGTAGCTGTCACTAGATGGTGCTAGCTGTATAAGAGAGGTGTCCCTTCTTTTACATCTCTCTTTCTGAGTTCTGTCTATCAAGGACTTCGAGATCTTTGACTCAAAGCAGGAGATATATTTCCACTGAGCTTTGGGAATCCAGAATAGCTGTTTTGTCCCATAAGGTTAATAGGCCCACAGGGATTAATTAGCGATTGGTCATGACTCTTGATTTATCTTGTGTGTATATGTGGATTTCTGAAGAACACAAAGGAGAGCTCCACTTCTGGTAGTATTTCCAAGAGAGTTTAAGATAAACAGATGATATCTAGTTTTGACATTCCCTCACCTTGGTCCAGCAGATTTACCTTTCATCAAATCTGCTAGAAACCTGTATTTTTCCTCACTAAGCTAGAGGTCTCCTTTATTCTTGCCCCAGAAACAGTGTGACAGAGAACTGAGGGGTCGCTGACAGTAAACAGCCCTTAGAGGAAGTGGAAAGGGGAGCAGCACAGCTTGAAAGGGTGTTTTTTGCCCCATGATATTTCCAGCCCATTTGGGTGGTTCATTTCAGTCCTGTGGAACAGATGCAAGCTGTAAAAGAGGTCTTTCTCCCTTCTTCAGAGGGTATGTGAAGTATGTCCTGCGCTATGGGGAATGGAAAGAAAACGTTGGGTTGGGAGAAGAAAAAGGGTAGAAGGCCCAGTTAGGAAAGAGTACAAATTTTGTCAGCATCTCCATTTCTCCCCATTAAGCATTTTCTTCACTGTTTGTGATGGTGTCCCATTGAAAGATAAACAAATCTTCCTTAGACCAAACCCTCACGTCCTTGTCCTCAGGAAGAGTTTATCCAAAGAAGGGACCAGTTAACAACATGAGGTTTTCACCTTTAGCAATAAAAGCCTTTCCATTCTGGTGAAAGAAGGGCACATTGCTCTCAAATTGGGAGAGATGCTAAGTGCAGTGACAATTGTTTCCCAGGGAGAACGATTCGGCAGGAAGCCAGTATTTAATCACAGAGCCACATCACATCGTTAGAGAGCGTCACTCAACTCAACCACTTGATGCAGTGCACCGCACCTCTGTAGCATAATGTTGGCTTCCTGCCAGCAATTTAGAGAAAACTGCTATCAGCTTTTATAATTGCTTCCCTTGATGAAACGACCCAGTGAAATGGCAGGGCTAGAGTGGGGACGAAAGGGAGAGTTATGAGACCACAAAGTTCCCAGACTTGCAAGTTGCACCTATTAGCCAGCAATTAAATTACTGGCCTACTTCAAAAGTCCACCACAATTGGCTCTAATTGTCAGCCTTGCTGGCGGTCTCCATAGAGAGGCCAAGGATTAAATGTATGTGAAGATGGAGCAGCTTACTCCGTCCCTAAAATGATGCCCTTGGGCACTGTTAGAGGTTTATTTTGCTGCTGACCATTCTGTACACAACCTGTACCTAAGCTGAGTTTGAGGATTTAGCATGGCTCAACACTATGTATGCTTGTTTACATCATCACTAAAAAATGCTGCTTGGTCATACACAGGAAAAGAAAAGCACACCAAAATAGTTAAGATATGTGATATCTAATTGTTGACCTATATCATTTGGCATTCATTTGGCATTAAGGAAACAAAAGAGAACAGGATCCAGACAGAAATAGGCAAATAACTCAGTTTTACAATAATAAGTCCCTTTCATGGTCCTGCCCAGCTAAATCTTAAACCGCAGTTGAGAATGTAAGAGCACATATTAATTCAGACTAAAGTCTGAATGTTATTTGGACTAATATTCTGTATCCACAAGTGGAGAGCAGTGAATATTTGGGAAAGAGAAAAAGAACAAGGTTTATATGAAGGAGTCCTTCCCTAGATATTGCTGCCCAGTTTCTAGCAGACATAATCTGAGGAATTTCATGAGCCTGGACTTGCATCTGGCCATTGAGCTTAATAGAACACAACTGTCCTATCATCCATAAATTTGTCTAATCTATTCTTAACAGCCTTTCTACATATAACCAGCTTTACTTGATGTGACAATGTTTCACAGTTCTATTATTGTGCTGTGTGAAAACAAACTTTCCCTTTTCTGTATTTTAAGCCTACAAGCTGATAATTTCATTGGTTAGTGGTTGCGTTCTCATTCAAATCAATTGCAGTTAAAAATGACTCAGCTCCACATGGTTTGGGATGTTTGGTATTTCAGTCATCTGCATATAGTGTCACCGTTGTCATCCTCCACAGAGGTGATAGAGACAATGCTGCAGCTGCATCCAGGAGAGCCAGCACTTCACCTGTTCCTGTACTGGGCAACACATAAATGCAGAACAGAGAGACTGTCCAGCCCCACCTCTCCCCCAAATCTTGCAGTGCAAATATAAAATACGGCAAAACAGGCTGATGATAGAGGGAAGTGTGGAAAACAGCAACACAGGGTGAATCAGCATGACTGACAGTGTGCCCATCTACTTTTTCTGGATGTTGCTGGTTGCTTCAGAACAAGCCCAGAACCACGAATACCTGTACTTGGAGGTAAAAACACTTCCTCCCACCTTTCAGTGTTCCAGGGAAAAAAAAAAAAAGAAAAAAAAATCCCAAATCTCACCTTGCATTCCTTAAGAATTGCCTCTGGGGTCACACATTTCTGGTGTCAGATTTGGAGGGAATCAGCAATTTCAGTGCTCTTGTGGCTGACGAGGGAAAAATAGGTTAATCCAAAGGAATACTGGTTTGGATATGAGGAGACATCCACATGTCCAAAAAGATGTACTCCAGTGCCTTCTATTCTCTAAATGCTGTTTTACTAGTCTGAAAAGTGGATATATGTACAACAGAGTTTGAGCCAGACAGAAAATACATCATCTCCTTTGCCAATGTAATAAAATGACCTCTCTCACATCAGGACACACATAACTGTGCCCTATTTTAGATTAAATAAGCAGTTTGTAGAAATGGACTTGAATCCAGGCATGAGCATCTAGAATTAAAATCTTTTGCAGACTTCAATTTATTGGTATATATTGACTGGGCTTTAATCCCATCCTACCTTAAAACACAATATCAGCTACTTTTAGCCTTGCAGCACAGCAGATTTTATGTACCAAATATGCCTGAAAAAATAATACACACAAAAAGCTTTCTCCAGTTCAATAGCCTTTTTGCTCCTTTCCTCCAAATAGAAAAATGTGGTTATCCACAGACAGAATGAACCAGTCTTGACAAAGGAATGCATATGTCCTAATGTTAATCTTGATTAAAATAAAGGCAACAACGTTGTTTTATGAATGTGTTTGTATAACATATGACTTTACACAGAAGACAGTCCAAACCATTACCTATTTATCTACTTAAAGCAGGATACTCTGTTATTCATTACATGAGAACAATATACGAATATACTGTCACATTTATTGTTAAGGTCAATGCAATGATAGGATTTGATCCTGTTTTCTTTGTTGCTTAGGAAAGAAAATCAAATACTTGCAATGCTTGGGTTAATTTTTTTCTTTGCTTCTGAGACCAGCAGGATATGCGTTTAAGTGCTTATTCCCTAGCGGGCTAGGCCATCAAATACATAAATTATGTTAGGGCAAGGAAGACAGTATCGGGGTTTGATTTCATACAGATCTCAACATGTATCTCAATTTGTAAAGCTAATCAACCACCTACTTTAGATATCTTTACTACAGAAATGCTTGTCTACCCAACAACCTTCAGCCCTAAATAGCCAATGTGTCCTTTCAGTTACCTATAGCAGCAACTTGTGAAATGTTTGTTTGACTTTAATGACATACTGTACCAGGCTGCATCTTCTAGGATGTTTCTGAGGAAAACACCTGGGAGCCATTCCTAAGTATATGTTTTAATTTATGTGGATGTTTATTTTTTTACCTCAGTGTTCATGAATGCAAGTGTATGTGTATGCATTTTCTTGATACAATCTCTGATGCTTTCACATATTGTAGAACCTTTGTAAAGCAAGGTATGCTAAGGACCCTACAGTGCATAAATGATGATCTTAAGTACCAGTATTACAACTCTTCAACTTCTTAATTGCTACCACTTAAAATAAAATGTATATGCCCACGGGATAGATGTAATACAGAGGATTTATCCTTTATCATAAATTATCAGGACAATCCAGCTGGTTAGATTCTCTTTCTTAAAGATCCTAATTTGATCAGTTTCTGAAAGGCCCATATTTTACCCAGTCTAAGCCCATAGACTTTCTTTTTTTTTTTTTCCTTCTGGTGTTGAGACTTCACAACTTTCCCTAAAGTCAGTGGAAGTTAGAGTGTTTGCCATAGAGCAGCAAACTCAAACCAGCACTGTTGAATTAGATGATGGAACAGAAAGTGCATCAGTCCATATATTTCTGCAAAACTGTGACATCACCCACAAGCATCCTGTTCCTACAGTTAATGATGACAGGATAAGGAAAGTGAACGAGCTCATAAGAAGTAATAGCCTGTAGGAACCCTTCAGTAGCTCCTTATGCAGCCATACATGGGACGACTTTATTGCTATCAGGATGAAGAATTTGTGCCAATATAGGAAGGAAGGCCAGAGTTACAGATTTCTCAGGGAAATCTGAAGTAATTTGATTCCATAAAATATATTTGGCTTGCCCCAGACAGGCTTTATGCAAACTCCTTATTACCTGCTATAAATATCTGTCTTCCACCCTGCCCCAGGGGAATTGCGAGTTAGCTAGAAACAAAAGCTTCCTCTTTGCAAAGGTTTCATCCCCTCCTATCAGCAGGTGCTGATGCTATGTTAAGCAGCGGGAGGGGGGAAGCCTGGTAAATTCTCCTTCCAGCACTGGCTGCTCCTACCAGAGGCTCCTTCATCTTCCAGGTGTTGTTTTACCAGCAGGGGAAGCAGTGAGGGGAGTCTGG
Source organism: Crypturellus undulatus (assembly GCA_013389825.1). Lineage (NCBI taxonomy): Eukaryota > Metazoa > Chordata > Aves > Tinamiformes > Tinamidae > Crypturellus > Crypturellus undulatus. The sequence continues at coordinate 878,231 of VWPW01016040.1, read as the reverse complement.
AGAAGACATCCTTCCGTGCGTTCCCACCATTACTTGAAATTCGGCTTAAAGTGAGATGTATAAGTCTACAAATGTGGTTCAACCTCATGGACATTTTTCTATTACTAGTCTTTATAATTTTTGCTAGCTATAATAGCTTCCATCACTATTTCTTTTAGCACTTGTTTCTAAATTATCATATATTGCACTTACCATTAATAGAGAGCAGGTGAACCACCTTTGGAACTGTTTCTATAGTCCCTTCTGACTTGGCCACTTCTTGAGCTGTACAAGTCTCTCTTAAAATTCTGACTTTTAACTCATTTGGTGAAGCTTGCTCAGAAGGCTCTGTATGGACACTATTTTGAATTTTTTGTAAGTCACTTACTTAAAATAGGCTTAAACCAAACCAACTAAAACAGAAGTATGTCCAAATGGAGGTTGGCATCAGTTTAATTAAATGGCAACAACCATATATATAAACAAGGCTTAAGTCTACAGACTGTAAATTACTTTTGACTGTAACATTACTCATTTCGTTTTACAGCATCACAGAAGTTCAGTTGCTCTTGTAGTTGCTCAGCAGTTGCAGTTGCTCAGCCAAAACACAGATCAATCTCTCCACAGTGGATTTTGATGAGTCCCATATGGACATACGTAGAACCTACACTGAACAGAGGAAATACCAGAGCACTGCCATGAACCTTGAGGACATTTCAGTGTCTTATGTGAAACCCTGTTGCAAATTCAGCTGCTTCTGCTCATTCAGGTAGACTCTTTTGCAGAATGATGATGTACTGAATGTATCCTGTTATTGTTAATAACTATTGATTATTCATGAAAACTTAGTGTAATTAAAAATCTCGCAAATATGTTCTAGTAAGTATATTTCATATTCATCTAAAAATATTTGTTTTATCTTTTGTATCTGTGACTATCATGTGAACAGATTACCAGCTAAATATTCCCTGTGGCAGTGGTCAGGTGTGAATGTGAAAGTTAAATGAAAAGCTATAATTTTCATTTTTACCTTTGGTAATATAATCTTCTATTAATTAAACACACTGTGGTCTTGCAATGTGAGATTAATGACAGCCTGGTGTGCAAGCAAACCTGAATTTCAATATGTTTCTTTCTTACAGTGCATCACAAATTGAAGTTGTGGAAATGAGCTGGCTGTTCAGCAGAATGTATTGAATTTAATAGAAATACACATATAGTGAAAGTTAAGCAAATGTTTAAGTATCTTACTGGAACCAGGGAACAGAATAGTTTTATTTTTTGCTCTTTCTTCTCTCTTTTCTTCTTTCCTTCCTTCTTTCCTGTAGCTTTTCCATGTAGATTCTCATATTAACTGTTAAGAAGTAGCATTATTAATGTCACTTTCCTCAGCATATAATTAATGGAAACGTATTTACTGAAAATTGATCCTGTTATCTAATTCAGATTTCAGAACAGCACTAAGCAATGGCCCAGATTTTGTCTGACACCATCCTATCTCACTTAATTGATAGAATTGACGCCTACAACCTCTTTTTGTTAAGCTTGACCTTGCCTTGTATATTCAAAGAGAAGCTTTATGCAAATTCTATCCTTTATGCATAGAAGTGCTATGCACATAAAAGTGAAGGGAAATGTAATTTGACTCCTTAAGATTTTATCAGTGAACTTTCAGTTAAGGTTCCTATTCCTCAGATTTCGGTTTCCCAAGAAAGTGTATCTGAAGCAAGAAAAAGGCCTGGGGTATTCCTGTTGCACCTTGACCATGGAAGAATTTGATTTAGTTTCAATCCCATCATGCCTGAAGGCAATCTTTTTTTTTTTCCTGAGAGAAAGGAGGAAGGCTGTTAATGAAAATTATTCTTGATCCTTAAAGCTGTATATTAAGATCAGTATTTCCTTGTATTTCTTTGCCTTTTTTGTGTCTTCTTTTTTGCTTTGTTTTCACTGCTCTCTGTTCCTGAAACTCACTTGTGTGGTATTTATTTGGTGGTACTGCCCATAGCTTCGAGGTCAGGTATGTGCCAAAGTACTTTGTTAAATTGGGGTTGAATCAATTTAGTTTATTGTAGGGAAGAAGGGCACTGTACTGGATACAGTTAGAGACTAAAAACTATTCTGTGTGGGCAAGCACTCGAGTAAAATCTGTTGTGGGAAAACTGTTAAGGTTCTTTGTGTGTCGTGTAGTCTCTTCTACTATGATGATTTGTTATTTACTGACAAAATACTTGGCCACGCTTTATTCATACTTCTATGACAGAATCCTGTGCCATCCTTTGCTAACGTCTTGCCCCTATTAGAAGGCCTTACCATAAGGTCATAAAGCACTCAGGCAAATATTTGGCATATGCTACAGTTTCCTAAAAATAACTCCATGTATTCTCAATCCTGGAAAAATAACACTGTCAAAAGAAAACATAGTCATTCTCTAAAGGTTCATCTCCTCTTGCATCTGTGAGGAGCCACTTTCCCCCTATGCCTTCAAGACTGAATGAACTTCAAAAACTCACAGACCTCCATAAAAATGACATATGCTTCTCTGGAATAAAAAGCAATGTAATACCCCAAATTCTGTAGTGCAGCTCATTGGAGAAAAACTACATGTTTCCTCCTGAGTCACCCACTTAGAGAGTTATCTGTGCTTCATCAACAGTAATAAACTACTTCTTGCTGATTGTGAGGCGCCTGGCTGAATTCTTGGACAGGGGTTGTTGTAGGTTATAGCTGTGCTGGAATTGTCTCGTGATTATAGCACTTGACTGGGATTCAGAAATTCTGGATTTGGTTCCCAGATATGTCACTGAATCCCTTGGGTAAGGTGCTAAGCTCCTTGTTACTCAGTCCTCAGTGCAGAATTAGCCTTTGACCTTGAGAGTTAATATCTTTCCTGAGCAATGATGCTCTTCATAGAGACACTTCATAGGGCTCACTAAAACCATGTTGCTATAGGAAATTTTCATAGTTTCTCCCCAGCTGACAATTCGAAAGGAAATTTTAGTTGAAGAAGAAACACCAAAAAGTGGATATCAGAATGAAATTAAACTGTTATCCATAATTACAGAACTGTTTGAGTGAACAGTATCCTGCATGTCTGAAGTCAGTACTGCATATCTGATTGGGTCTAATCCCAACTAGTACAGATTTCTTCTATGGCTCTGGGCAAACCACTTAATCTATTTCATTTTCACCATCTGCAAAATAGAGCTAATAATGCACTTAAGAGAGAGGTGTTTAGAGGATTAATTAGCTAGGGTCAATTATGGCATTAAGTCATAGTCTGCAGGACTGGGAACTAGGCAGGGAGGGGAGAAAGGAGAAGGAGAGCCAGACTAGCAGGGCCTCCTGCGGCCCCTGTGCTTGTGGCCCTGTGCACCGAGGCTCTGCAGGGGCACAGCTGCCGTACCACCGCTGATAAAAAGGATTGTGCTTGTGCCAGCTCTGCTGATCAGGACTGCTACTACTTCCAAAACAGCCTAGAACTGGCAAGTCAGGCAAACATAGCACTGTCCCATCTTACTGGTCTGCCTGGTCATCTACTAAATTCACAATGAACCTGTATTGTCCCCTCACTCTCCTCGCTTCCACACAAACCTCTGCTCTTTAGAAAAGCAATGAAGTGGAAGAGGTCCTCCTCATCACTGCCATCATACACTCTGTGGTTTGTAGGCCGAAGGAGAGTAGGTCTCTGATTTCTTTTCAACTTTGTTTATTTAAATTGGGCATACAATAAACAATTCTGCTCATGTCAGGATGTTATTTTTCTCTATGGGGGCTGTCTTACAGTGCAGCCCTGCTTAGATAAGTCGTTCACATAATAATAGGTGATGAACTGGCAATGCAGTGACATTCACTAACGAAAGCTCTCTCATTTCAATACTCCAAGGGGTAGCCAATTCTAAGCATAGCCCTTCCTGTCAAGTGTCCATTCCCTGGGATTGCTGCTTTTTTAAAATATATGCCCAGAATGAACCAAGTTAAATACAAACATATAGCAGGGAGTCCAATTTTACTGTGGGAACAAATCCTTGTTATATCATTATTTACATAGCATTTTCCTTGGTAACTACACATATACTGCTACAGCACAAAAACCCAAGCCTTTTATGCTAGTCATCTTAAAAAGAAAGTATTGAAGCATAAGACAAGCCACCAAGATATTTTTACCTGTTTTGGAAAAAAAAATCTAAGAGCTTTCATAAATCTCACTTCATTCAGTACAAAGAAGTATTTATCTATCAAACAAGTCTCTAAAACAGGGCAAACTATCTCTATTCCTATCTACACAACTACAATTTCTTTGTGGTCTTGTCTGTCATTTGATGTACAAATATCAGATTACTACACACAGAATAGTTCTGGCTATTTTTTTTTCAAAATATGTCCTCTAGATGCTAAAGTAGTCAGCTGCTGTTATGTACTGTTACACCTAGATAGTGTAAATGGAATCTCTTAGATTAACAGTATTATAATCAATAATGAATGACACTTACTTTTTTTCATTTGTTGCTGTCTGAGGTGGCCATTTTTGCCATTGTTCTTGACTATCTAAATAAATATTGATATAAATCAGAGAAAAAAAAGTCCATGTTGTTTTGAGGTGATACTTGTTTTGGAGTGTCTAGTAATGGATGGTTTAATATATTTATGAGACTGTACTGTATTTTAGGGATTTTTAAAGGACAGGTGGTACTAGGGATGAGTGCTATTTTCAGCAACTAGCATAATTCTTTGTGAATGCATTTGTGCATGAATTATATGCATTCCATCAAATTTCTACTAGAAGCATGATCCAGCATCAATTACAGTTAATGGGAAAACTTCGTTTTTCAACTCAAAAAGATTTAGTCATTTGATCATAAAAAAAGAGAGAATATTTGAGGACCAAGTTATTAATCCCAAATGGTAAGTAGTTATGGAATAGCTGTTGCTAGTACAATCAGAAGATTATTCAACCAAGCTACTTGGGGGAAAATAAAAAATCCCACTGGTAGAAATTAGGTATGTTCAGTGAGTAGTTGCAAAAAGATCTATTTTAGCAAATGTTTTATTAGATAACACAATAATTTTGGTTATGCTTTCATAAGAATGTAGTTATCTTTAATCAGATAAGATAGCTAAGTAAAAGAAAATCCTACCTGTTAGATATTGAATGATTAAAGCACAGCAAATTATGAATCATTTAGTAATTTTTAATTATTTAGTAATGATGGAACAACTCTGAGGTCCCCCAAAGAAAGATGAGTTTCCTCCTGTGCCACATCAGAGTGACCTCAATAAGCATATTCACTTTTTGGGCTTGTAATTATTTACAAACATGCTTAAGTCCTTGTGTAATGAGAAGCTACATTAAAGTCAATCCACTGAGGGCAGTAAGTCAAATCACAGTCATAAAGTTTAGCATGTATCCAAGCTTTTCCAGGTTCAGAACCTTCTTAGTTCTGAGCTGGCACTAGAAAGGTGTCAGTGAAGGGAATATAATACTGTCAGCTTCATTTAATTAGAAACAAACATGTTGACTGAATAATAAAAAAGAAGCAGATCAGCAGTATTTACATGCTTTACTTCCTTTTCAATGCCTAATACATCTGAAAGCTTTAAAAGTGTAAGTAAACAGTTTGTAATAGCTATTTCTTTAAAAGGAAGAGCCAAATTTATTCATGCCAATTTGTTTTATGTTGCCCTTCATACATCAGGATTCTGTATCTATAAAAACCCTTCAAAACTCTGAGTCTGATTTTTACATATACTAAGGTATTTTATTCCCCATGGACAATATATAGAGACTTGCAGAGGATATGAATATTTGCTGTACTGGCTAATACTATAAAATGTCTTTTCTGAAAATAAAAATTGAGACCACTTATTTTAATTACCTTATTACTTTTTTAGCTGATGAACTTTGCTCACTCTGAACAAATCCTGTCTTCTGCAGTGTGTTTGTGCAGTGCACTTTATGTTTTTCTTTGTGAGTTTACAAAGTGATGGATTTATTTACGATCTAGGGAAAATGATGAAGGAAAAAGGAATCTTTCCTTTCTTAATGAAGGGAAAAGGCCAGTATGAGCTGTGAATTCCTCTGCTGTCTGCCTCAGTAGCCAACACTTCAGTTTACACATATGTTAGCCTTAAGGGCTGGTAAGAGCTATGCCTAAGCCTAGAAACCTGTACTTGTGATGCATAATTGATTTATAAACTATGCATTACCGCTGCAAGTTTTGATTTGGTTTCTGGTTATCTCTTCTGGTTCTGTGGGTTTTTTTTTTTTTTTTGCCTCTCTCTCTGGAAAGAATATCAAAACTCTGTCTGGGTTTGAGACTTCTGTTAAAATCAATTGGAAGTGAATGCTATATGAAACTCACTACTAATTCCAGGTGCTGTCTGTATAAAAAGAAATTTCAAGAAACAGGCCCTAGGCCCACCCTATACGGGAAAGCCCAGTAGCAGCAACATAGACTTCATTTTCTTACAGACAGAGAATACAACAAGAGGGTTCAGTCTGCATATGCTGTCTAATACATGAGAAATCTTGGAGTCCTGATAGCCTTAATCCCCGCCACAGAAGTGTATAAAATTTCACAGCTAAGCTGCCAGAAAAGCCAAGACCACACCAGGAAAGCCGTCTGCTTACAAGAATATACCTGCCAGGTCTTGTCTGCCAAAGCCTGGACTAATGAATGAATACACAATATCCCAATCAATCAAACTGGATTTGTCTTTGCCCCAGGTCTAGGTGAGGTCTGGTATGAGGTGACCATATCTGTCAAGCACGCAGTAGCTGTGGCCAAGAAACTGTCTGTACATTTATGCATTTATCAAGGCAGATATGAATAGAAGTCTTTCTTTTTAACTAAATGTAGCATGTACACTCACTGACTGTATATAGGTAAATGTATAGTCATACACAGGGAGAGAAAAATATATACCTAGAGAGAGAAGAATATATCTATAAACACTCACTGCCCACTCCAGATACGGCTGTATGAAGATGCCTATACAGACAGGGATAATCACGTTCTTTTTCTCTTCATCTTGCTTTTGTTCAAAAGGATTTTATTCTTGCATATATTTTTTAGTACAGGCATTAATACTGTGGCTTTACAAGAAACACTGAGAAACTCTAAACCACTGACTCTTATTTTTTTTAATTGTAGTGGAAATTCTTGTTTCTAGAGTATTAATTATCCACCACAGTCTTTGTTGTCTGTCAGGCAGACAAACAACTTTTCCATGAACATGCGTGTTTGCTTGAGAAAGAGTAAAGAAACACAGTCACACAGTGACAAAGAGATAAGAATTTGGATAGTCCAGTGCTGGAGATTGTAATGGCTATGCAATGAGCAGCGGTTCAGTCTGGCAAGAGTAGCACACTTTAGAGCTGCAGTCATGCAAGGGGTCTACACAGAGTACCAAGATCTCGCTAAGAGGTGTTAACTTTCCCTTCCAGCCTAAGTGTGCTGGGTCTGATGTCTAGTCTCTGCTTCCTTGGGAACATGCTTCTAGGCACAGAACAGAGCAGGGTGAGTCAGAGAATAGTCTGATAAAAGATAAAATGGTCATAGAGTAATCACAGATAAGTCATTGCCCAAGGGATGGGAAGATTCTAAAATGAAGTGATAGTAGCCAGATACACTGGTGAGGTAACCAGAGGGTGTGACAAGAGTACCTTCCCGTTCTGTCATCCTTCACTAATCAAGTCTACCTTGGGTCTGTCCTACTCATAGCTCCTAGGTGGTCTAATGACACAATACACACCGGCTAATTCCAGGCCTACGTGTTAGCAGAAGGCAACTGTAACGTAAAGTGTGCAGGTTGCAGAACCTATTGATCCTCACTCACGACCATTGAAAAGGGCTCTAGTTGATGAATGTCCACTCATGCCTTCACATGGCCCTTGTTTAGTCACACTAGGGCTCTGCATTTTGATCCACGCCTCTCAAAAGGCAAAGTGATTTCAGTGCCTTTTGTTACAAGTGCAATGGCCAAATATCACGGCATGAACCTTCTGGAAATTTAAGTTGGGAATTTCAACTACGAATTGAGAGCTGTCAGGGCGCTAAGCACATTGACCACTGTCCTGGGAAGCTTGGCTGCCTCAACTCAGGAGCTGTGTAGATGTGGTACAGTTGCCTGGCCTTCTGAAGCCTTCATGGAGACCTATTCTTTTCTTGGGAGCTGCCTTTGGGGTCAGGCTGTCAGCTTTTTTCTCTGCCTGAGCTATGCTGCAGGTGTGCTTCTGCCCTGTCTTACAGCTCCATGGCTCTGACCCTGACCCACTAGCTTAACTTCCTGGCTTGACTTTGACTATCCTGAATGACCCTTAGCTTCTTGCAGTCCTCTCTTGTAATGTGAGTCATTTAAGTCTATACTTCCTGTGAGGACAACATAGGAAAGTTTGCAGTCCTGGAGAATGATTCATCTAGTCTTAAGACAACAAGAATGCATTACCCTCTTTAGGTACCTTATGTCCCTCAGGAATCACAAGACGAGCTTAGACAAATAAAACTGATTTTGAGACAATGCAAGTTAGGAGAGCTGAACCTTCCTGTGATTTCTCATCTATAAAACCTGGATAATTTCCTGATCTTTTTTTTTTGTAATAGGAAAGAGTGAATAAAGACTACAACAGGCTGGTTTAAGTGGCCTCTACTTCAATACACCATGTTTATGTGCTTTTTCAGGGAGGATTTCAGTTGGCATATGCAGGCTTAGCAACTCATTGTAGTAACTTCATTGACATTGTCTTGGATCCTAAAGCACCAGCGGAATCACCTCCAGGTACACTTTCACATTAAATGGAGGGTCTATTCTCCCCAGCTATTCAGATGTAACTGCTATTAACATTAATGAGAGTTATACATATGCATTGAGGGGAGAATAGAGCCTGAGGGCATCATATGGATGGCCCTTCAATATTCTGTGACTCTCAGTGGGACTTTGTACAGTATGGCATACAACGTAATAGGTCCATTGACTTTGTATCACTGTAGGTCACTAGCCCTAATATGATGTTAATAGAAAGCTTCTCATTAAGATCCTAATTATGTGTATGGTAACAAGACACACACTATATCTTCCGTATTGCTACTTCCAAGCACTACAATGCATTCTCTCATAGGAACAATATAGAAGTGACCATATCAGATGACCTCTGCTACAAGTTAGTAGCACTCATAAATCCTAATCTCTCAAATTCAATCTCTTTTGGCACCATAAGGACATTTTAAATCTAGATGTTTCAATCCCGAATCATAGAGAAAAACGTATTAAAGTAGTGCTGATACAGCTATCAGATCAAATACATTTTCCATGATTCTGCCTAGACTGGATTAAAATGTAGGTCCCAGTGATCAAAGGGCAGTGAATGAAAGCATCAGACTTGTCTGTGTCCTCTAGTTGCATAAATTCAATGTGTTTGCTTCTTTTTTTTTGTTCAGAGACTGCAGTGTCTAACACTTTATTTGGGGCTGCAGGTGATGTTTCCAAAACTACCTGTATTATGTAAATGAACTGCTGAAACAACTGAAGCATCTGATCATTATCAGTCTAAAAGTGGAACAATCAAAACTATAGAAGCTGAGAAGTAGAACAGTTCCATGCAATTATCTGTTTTAAAGGAATACATTGATTTGACACTCCTAAGAAGTCACAGACATCTAATATCATAATATAATTTGTAGAAGTAAAAGAGGCAAGTTAAACATTTGACTACACACATCATGTTTACATGTGTTCAAAGAACTTCCCTAAAACTTTGCAGTCTTACCTAACTGTATCATTTCTGAGACTTGTTCACTGTCGCAGGTTTGCAAACAAATTCAGAACACATTCCAACTGAACTTGCCTTGCTTTGGGGATCTCTTCATATTTCAGTACTTCTGTGTGTGTTTGTGTGTGTTTGTGTATGTATTTAATAAAAACATAGATGCAGAAAAAGAAAAAAAATAGTTATTCTCCCATAGGACGCATGAATATGACACTAAGGAAAGCTGTTTTGCCATGTATCCTCAAAGCTACAGGAAGGTGAAATAGATGTAATATGGATTTCTGCAGTGTATCAATTCATTCTGCAGCAGCTGAGCAAATAATTTGAAATGCGTAAATCATGTAATGAATGTATCTTCTTTTCCTGCTTGTGAAAAACCCACAAGCAAAATTCAATTGCAGCAAAGGTTTGGCATTAAAAATATATTAAACTTGGCCTTCTTTGAAAATTATCCCAAATGTTTTTTGTTATTCTCTGACTTTTTTCAGGTTGCTAAGAACAAACAGGTGACCACTCCATTTCTAACACACTAAGCAACTGTCCTCTCCTTACTCATATCTTTTCTACAACCGTTTCTTTCCATGTGTCTATTGAAAGGGGATTAATTGGACATAAAACTCCCTGATTGTTCCTTACTGTATGCTTTCCTACCATGCCCTGCTATTTATTTGCTTAGTTACACATATGCCTATGTAGCCTGCTGAATCAGGGCCACAAGGAAGAATGTAAATATTTTAAAACCTATATCTGGGTTAATCATGAACAGCTGTCTCCAAATATTCTGTATACAATATTCAAGATGTGTAACTTAGCTACAAGTACTTCAATAAGTCACGTGGTTTTCCCTCCCTTAGTGAATGAGTAATTCCCTATGTGACTACTCATGCAGGTGAAGAAGTATGTGTGACTGAAATTTACTTACCATCAACTTTGAAGACATATCAGTTCTTCTATGTGAGTTTTTACTGAATCTACAAATGAAAAAGTAAGATTCCAGGTGTCTGTATTAAGGAATTTCAGGAGTTTTTTGGCAAAATGCTTGACCTGTGTTTCCCAGCGCAGATAGGACAGGCCATGTGTCACAGCTTCCACCTTCACAGTATATTTGTACATGTTTTACGTGGTGTAAGTTGTTTTTTCAAAATGCAGCTAGAGCAGCCTGACAGTTTTGCATGAATAGTTTTATTTGCCAGCTTCACTTAGTTTCAGAACAACTCAGTACTGAGGAGTAGCTCCCTCAGAGGATTTAGGCATTTGTTATGTTGTTTTCTGAAACCAGCCTGGGCTTATGATACACAGGCACAAAAGCTAATGTGATGCTAGATGCCCCTTCTGAGGCAGGAAGAATGTTCTTTTCAGATAATCACCCTAAGGTTAATTTGTTTCAATAACTTCACTGGGACATTTGAGTGATGGGTAGGTGGGCAGTTAAATATTCCTCCCACACTTGAGAAGTGAGAAGTGTCCACACATTCAGAAATATTCATATTTTCCAAACTGATTCAGTCCTTCCCTTTTTCCAATGTCCTGGGGAGCATGTTGGGAAAGAAGTGCAACTGAAAATGAAATAGAGAACTGCTGCAATTAAATGTAATTTTAAGTGGCATGAAATTAAGCAAAGCCAGTATAAGAAAATAAACAGAGCAGCCCCAGATTTTCCTTGGTGTAAGTTCCCTGACTTCAGTAGAGTTACATGAAAAATATGTTTGCACTCATTCCCTCTCTTCTCTCTGCCTGAATTCTTGATGTCAGCTTAAAAAGGTCAAGGGAGAGGAAGAGAAAAAAAAAAAAGAGAGAGAGAGAGAGAGAGAAGTGTATGGAAATTAATGTTTCAGCTTTCAGAAATGTACATTTAATGAAAAGTTTGAAAATAACCGACCTTCCATGCCCCAAAGAATTACTGAAAAAGATCCTCTATGTTTGCAACCTTGTTGGCAGTCAGGCCGTCTTGGGCAGCAGTAATTTCAGTCAGAGGATTGCCATAAAAGCCTGAAAACCCACAGAGCTAATAGAAAACAGGCAGAGAAAGTGAAGTCTAAACCAGGAATTCATAGGCTGAGGCTTCCAAGCTTGGTTCAGCTGTGTGAGGTCTGGCTGAATCACGCACTGCCACAGATTGGACTGGTACATATAGCACAGCACCAGACTGAGGAACTTGGCATGTGAAGTCTAGGGTTAGGCTCTAAACACTTTCCTGGTGAGCTTTCATCCAAGGGCATATATTAGTCTGCCATCTCCTTGCCTGCTAGGGAGCATCCCTGTTTCTCATTCTCTGCCCCTCTATGTTTAAGTTCCCATAAATATCATGGGAATTAATTTGTACATGTCCCTGCTCTAAACTGAGGCAGCTCTATGCATGATGCATCTTTATGCTTTCTGAGACTTTCTAGTGTGTCAATCAGTCACTGTGGACTGATATAGGCAAACCTTTAGGGAGTGCTACAAGAGGAGTAGTGAAGGAAGACATGCTAGGAAATGAGGGGAAGGACATAGGTACGATTGCATTAACATATAAACATGGATTGAGAATAATATAGGTATGAGTCACTTACCAGAAGAAAACAGGTTTGGACATTGGCTTCTAGATTTGTTTTCTTTGTAAGCTGTTGAGAAGTATTTTAAATTAAACACAATTCCACCAGAAATAAGTGAGAAATAAAAGAAAAATGAAACTCATTGCTGTCATTTAGTAAAGGACTAAACAATCTTAATTAAATTCTTTGCTATTATGTGATACTATACCTGTTTTTTGCTTTTGTTTTGATATGCATTTTCACAGTTTAAGGAGTAAAGGAAATGGAAGCAATCCTTTCTGACTGCCTATATGATATAACACCCTCACTTCTGACCTCTGTCTAAGGAGCAAGTGCCAGGAAGGCTGCCTAGGGGTGGTTTTCTTTGTACCCGCCTGCAACCCCTGTCAGGGGTGTCTGCATGGTTTAGGGCCCCAAGACTGCTGTAGTAAAAGTACTGGGAAATGAAAAAGCAAAAAAAAAAAAAAAAAAAAAGGAAGAAGAAAAATAAAAGCGTATATTTGTGAGCTCACTTGATTAGGCTGAAGTCAAGCACTTAACAAAAGGGTGATGGAAAGATTATTACAGTAAGGGGCGTTTTTTTATTTTTGCTTTCAAAACAGAGCTCAAATAGAAAAAAAAAAACAGTAAAAAAATAAACTCTACCTGGAAATACCTACAGATGTTGACAGCGTGTGCACTGTAAAGGTCTGGGCTTTGCTCTGGGAATAGAAAAAGAAATGGGAAAGTGTCACAGCTGGGAACCTCCAGGCACACTTGCTCCTGCGTGTAGACAGCACTGAGAAATGAGATGTTTGGCTGCCTTCTACATCTATACTGTGCCCAGGTAAACCTCAGACACGGAGCAGCTCCAATTCTGAGGAAGTTCAGATCCCCATTTGCCTCTGTGGCTTAGAGCTGTCTCCAGTAGCATAGACAATCACGAGGAAATCTGCTCTAGTGCACTCCAGGTACAGAATAGGCCCTGGTGATTATTTTAACATCTCATATGGGGGTAACAATTTTCAAAGTCTCCAAAAAAATCTGAAAATGGAAAAGAAAATGTAGACTGCCTTTTCTTTTTCTTTTTTTCTTTTTAAGCAATAATGAGCAAATCCAGAAACACCTTAAAAACACAGAAGAGCAAGGGCAAAGAGATTTCAGAAATGCACTCAGATTGTCTGAATGGAAGCTCCAAAGCAGATGTGTGATCCTGGAATGACAGATATCTGCAGGATAGGATTTTGTTAGGAGTCTGGGATATCAGTAAAATTGGAGGAACTTTTTATGGCCGAAATAGACTTTACATGGATAAGTTCAGAAGGTATTTATCTGAGCACTCACGAAGGTTTGGCCTTAGTTTGGTATTTGGATTAGTTTTTATTTTATCTGGCTGCCCTTATGAAAAATACATTTGCAATTTATTCTTTGCTATACAGAGCTATGTGGCTTCCCTAGGGAGCCCAATGGCCTGATAATCTATCTCCGGCCACACTTACTGTGTCTATAGTGCTTTTCAGGACAACTGGCAATCAAGGGCATTTTTCATGAGTAACAAAACTCTGAAATCAAAAGTAAGCCTTCTATCAAGGCCAGCTCACCTATTCAGAACTAGTGCCCTCCTTCAGTACCTTGTCGTTCCTTTAGCAGATGCTTGTTTTACTTTGGGTTGGTAGAGATGCCAAGAGATGAATCAATCTGGATAACACACTGGTGAGAGAGTTGTAGATGGTTTGTTGTTGAGGCTTCTTACTCTATTCCTCGGGTTAGCGGGTTGTTTTGGTATGATTTAGAGGCATTTTGCTGGTTTTGGTCATTTTTCCAGGAAAGAAGTTCATAAATTTACAATTCAGTGTGAACTGCAGCTCTTGACAGTGAAATGCTTCTGGAAAAACATTTCTACCAGCCAGTCTCATGATAGTCCAATATGTGACATAATTTGCAGCTTGCCAGTACAGAAGTGGGAAACTTGAACTTTTGTTCAATTTCTTTTCTTGAAAGGATTAGTCCTATGATGCTTGATAGCAACATATATATGGTGTCTCAAGTTGTGTAAAGGCTAGGTAAAGAGAGTTGAAGGCGAGCAGACAAAGGATGGATAGAAATCCGTACTGTATTTCTTTCTTACTAGTCAGAGTCTGCTAGCGAGGAAATGCCTGAAATGGCTTATTCCATTCACCTTCAAAAAGCCAATGTTAAATCAGCTGGGTTCAGCCTTTCTCTTTCACCAGGAAGTTCTATGGTTAAAAAAAAAAAGGAAAAGAAAGGAAAATGTAAAAAAATGCTTAGTCCCTCAAACCTGAGAGCCAAGATATTCACACACAGCATAGGCCAAATCCTGAAGGGCTTCATGTTACGTGTCTGCTGGACGGGGATGCCAAACACAGGAGGGATCTCCACACACGTACTGCAGAGAAAATCTCTGTGGCAGCTGCTTGTAGTGCCTGCTGGAGGGGAGGGAGAGGAAGCGGGCATTTAGGGGCCCAAATCAGTAGCTTTGAACACGGCTCCAAAGGGCTGGAGCCGCTGAGGAGCGTGGAGCAACGGGCAGTGTCCACTAGTGCTCAGCCAGCACGCTGTGGCAGCTGAGCTGCAGGCCAACTCTGTGGCTTGGATGCTCGCAGCTCTTGGGACTCAGGATCCCTCTCCTTCCAGCCCGCAGCACTTCAGAGAGCAGCCGTTTTCAAACGGGCTCTACCCCCTTTCTCAGGATTTGATTATGAACTAATTAGAAGGCATTTTCTCTAAGACAATGTCCTTTGATTACGTTGAGAAAACACACTGTAATTCTCCCTTACCCTCACCTCCCTTGCCATATGCACATTTTTTTTTCCTTTAAATGTATGAAATATCTGTTTAGAGTTGTTCTTGGACTTCCATTTCAGTGGCTTGACAGTAAAACAGCCTGCAGAAGTCCAGGAACTTTCTTACACTCTCCAGCCTAAGTGGAAGCCTCAGTTGGGCAAGTTCAAAATGAAAAGTTCTGGTGTTCGTTACAATAGCAAAACCTTTTAATAGCACCAGAAAGGCAGGCGAACTTCACCAGATAACTAAATCCATTGATCTCTAATCCTTTGGGCCATACTTACTGTGGAAGACTTGCATGCATGGCTTCATTCCAGAACTGCACGCTGCCAAAAAACGCTTAGTACGTTAGCAGCCAACAAAAATGTAAGAGGTCTGCTCTGCATGTGGGAAACAACATTAAAAGAAGTGGCTTTTTAGCTTAGTCTGACAAACGTTAGCATATAACACTGACATTAAAATGAAATGGCAGAAATTCTCAATCATATCTTGGATGTAGAGGGACTTATATGTGCTAATTAAAAGGGACTGGGTGGCACTTTAGGCTGCTCTGTTGTAAGTTTCTTCTCAAGTACTCCAGTTCAAAACCTTCCTCGGGGAAGAAGCTGCTATTAAAGTGCATTTCTTGCAGACTGAAATATTAAGAAGGTTCTACTGAAGGCAGATGCATTTCTTTCTCTATTTAGACACAAATACAGCTGTTATTCATATCAAATATATATTATTCTCTGTCTCACTGGTGACTGATCTTAAGGGTCTATAAAAACTAGCTAAGTATATTTATGGCTTTATACAAGCTGCCCATACTCTGATAATTCAACACACTTTTTTATAAATATCAATTAATAATGCACATCAGGAGACAGGGCTGTGTTAAATAAAGGTTCATGTTATGCCTTCCAGGTACACTGACAATCTCAGAGCCTGCATAAATGAGTTTTTTTTTCTTTTCTTTTTTTTTAATAATAATAGCACTAGGTCATATTTGCCCTTGCTGTTTTTATTGACATCTTATTTGTTTGGTACTTTTGGCTTCTCAGTTTATCAATGTTCCATTGGTGTTTGTGTATACACACATGTGCACACATCTCATATCCAACATACAGACTCTCTAGAAATTACTTTTCAGAATGTTTTTGAGACAAATTCTGAGTGCACAGTGAAGGACGTACAACTACAATTCTTTTGTAATTGAGGGAAGCAAAAGCTGTATAATTTTCTGCAAATGACAAATACCCCAAACAGGACAAGCACCAATTTTCATTTGTGTCAGGGTGACATAAAAATTACATTTGTATTTCCCCAGTCTTCTGACTATAACATTCATAGATGTTTCTTATAGGCAAGTAATAGGTCTCTCAGGACTGGTGAGGTCCTGTTCTTGTTGGGACACTCTTCAGATAAAATCACAGGTAAAGATGGCCACAGGTGAGATGGGGTCATGGACACATCTGTTATCTTCCTGTTATCTTTCTGTGATGACCGTTATTCTGGCAACCATTCCCATTTACAGCTGGGTGACCTAGCACAGTCAGACACACTTGTTCTTCAGAAAGAATCTAGAGAAATTCTAGAGAAAATTGACTACATCATAAGATGTAAGATCTGTGAAGAATTTGGTCTAGAATGCTTATGAGCATATAACATATGTTTGTAGGTGTAAATTGGGTGCATCTATACTGCATTATGAGCAAAAATATTCTTTTACTGAAGTCTCAGCCTATGTTCATGTTCACCTTTGACAAAATCCCTTGAACAGGAAGAGCGATTGAGTCAAAGCCAGAGGAAAGCATGGACTGTACTACTTAGCAAGGACCCAGGTGCACCTCAGCCGGCCCTGTGGATGTGCAGAGCTCCCTCACATAGTGTACACATCCTCAGTTCAAATCAACAATGGTAGTTCTGATGTCCTTCCAGAAATGGTTTGGAGATTGCAGGCTGCAAGGCATATAGGAGTTATGGGTCACCTGAGCTTCATTCACTCTATGACAGAGTGGTTGCACAACAGTATAATAGAGGTATCCAAGGTCTACTGATAGAAATGTGTAAATCTGAACCATAGAATACACTAGATTTTACCCTATTCCCTAAACCAGCTCCTGAAGGTGCTTTGCAAGACCCGTTGCTAATGCCTCACTTTAAAAAGCCAAACTGACACACCAGCTTTGTAAAGTCAATGAAATCAGGAAGAGCTAAAGCACTTAGTTTCTCACAGGAGTCAATCAAAATTTGAAAGCTGGGGCCTTTCAGTCAGATTTTTGGTAATGTATCATAAGAAGTCAAATTAGAGTCACTAGGCACCATGAAGAAACATGTTATCTGTTTCAACTTGCTTGGAATTAAAGACAGTTCTGAAACTGAATGTGAGCTATTAATATCCCTTATTCATAATGGTTGCATTTCTTTGCTTTTTTCTTTACTACTGAAAAACCCTACAATAATCTCCAGTTCTAATTCTACCAGAGCCCTTTCTTCTAGTTCACAACAATGAGATATTACAATATCCTCTGGAAGTCAGAGGCACTGGCAGAATCACTCCAGCACTGCATGTTCTACCATAGCACAGCACAATGGGACCCCATCACTGGGAACCAAGTATATTCAATCCTGTTATGTCCTTCCAGAGCCAAATCCTGCTTGACTTACTCATGAAAAAATCCTATTGAATTCAGTGGGCATTTTGCCTGAGTAGGGAGCAGCAAACCGCCCTCCCCCCTATTCTTCATGTATTTCCCTGAAGAATGGCCTGAGCATTCAAGACGCTGAGTTCCCTCCTGCTGGGTGGCACAGGACCATGTCTCTTGTCAGAAGAGCTCCATTACATAACCTCAAGAAAAATATAATCAAGTGATTAAAAAAATGATTTTTGACTAGCTTTCTATTCTTGGTTTTGTTTTGTTAATCTGTTGAAACAAAGCTTCAATTAAACACTTTTAATTATAAATTGTTTTGATTTTCAGGAAAGTTTTTCATTTACTTTTAAGAAATAATACTTCTTGTGTGGAAAAGTAGAGTATCTAAAATATTGGGGAATTATTTTGTTCACCCAAAAGTTGTGAGCTGCCAGGAGGACTTTCTGTACACTGCAGCATGTCTGAGCTGTTGTCCTTTAGAATGATTTCCCCTTCCCTGTTTAAGCTATGATTCTAGTCCCAAAAAGGCAAGAGATATCTACATGGCAAAATAAAAAAATATATTTAATAAGGAAAGGAAAAAAAGGGAAGGGAAGGGAAGGGAAGGGAAGGGAAGGG